>CM056731.1:75089504-76318865 GCA_029844215.1 Przewalskia tangutica
ACCTTATGGCGATGGTGGAGCCTGGTTATGGCTGTTTTTGTTTATGGAAGTTTTACCAGGCATGTGTTAATAACTCAAGTTAGTCTCCGAATCGCATTCGCCCTCGGGCCAGTGTTTGGATTTCAGGGATAGTTGTGGGGATTGTTGTCTCTGTGGAGGTAGTGTTTAAGCTACCATTTCAATGTTCGGATGTCGCCTTATGAAGCCTTGTGGGGCGGAAGGGTAAGTTCGGTCGATTGGTTCGATGTTGGCGTTCGAAAAATTGGTTGATCGTGTTCAGAGGATGTGGATAGGGTGAAGCTTGTCTAGAAGAGGTTCGGCGGCTCGGAGAAATCGTGCGGATAATCGGCGACGGCGCTTAGAGTTCGAGTTGTGATCGGTCTTCTTAAAGGTACCACCGGTTTGGGTGTGACGAGTTTTGGGAAGCGAGAGAAAACTTAGCCCGAGTTACTTTGGGCCTTTTGAGTTCATGTGAAGAATAGGCGGGTTGCCTATATGTTAGCAATTGCCGTCCGACTTAGGAGGCGACGTCCGGTCTTCGTATTGATATGATCGGGAAAGTATCGGAGATCCATCAGTGTTCCCGATTAATGATGACCACGTTAGGGATAGTAACCCGAGTTTTGGAAAGCGAAGCCGTGTCGAGAATGTGGTAAGAGTTCGAGTGTACGACCTCCTAGGGATCGCGTGCAGGTACCATTTGTTGGTCGCGGAGTGACACGAACCTCGCGGCAAAGTGACAAAAGTGGTATCAGTGGTATCGCGAGCATAGACGTGATCATTTTCTTTTTGTGTAAAGTAGGTGCGAAGGAAGTATATTTTAGACCCCGGTGAGAAGTGTTTTGTGGTGATGATTAGAGGTGTTTTCCTCGTGGACTTAGATGTGAACTGTTTGCGCAAGTTGTTTCGTGGCCATGTGTGGCAAGGATTGTTCTCGTAAGTATAGTAGTGAAGACTATCTTGTGGCGTTTGTTTTGAGACTTAGAAAGAACATTCGGGACGAATGTTTCTAAGGAGGGGAGAATGTTATACCCCGTATTTCCAGAGTATGTACGTGAGGGCGTACGTATAAAAGTTTAAAGCCTTGAGTAGGCAAAGTGGCTTGGCGAATTAAATTTGTTCACAACACCGTTTAGAGTCGTTTTTAAACGTTTTCCACACTTTCGTAGGGAATTTCCGGCTATGACATTTTTAATTTTTGCGGATTTTTCCGAGACGAAACATTTTGGACCAACAAGAGGCGACACTTGTCACCCTCTCATTGGTTAGGCTTGACGGTAAAGGGCTTGGCGAAAGTGTGGTTGAAATAGTCAAGGGTTGGTAGGATATTTTGTGCTAGTTGGTTAGGGTGCACTTGGCAAGATCTTGGCAGTACACTTGCTATGCACTTGGCAAGATCTTGGACATTGGTTTGACTTTTCTTGTCATATAAATACCCACCTCTTTGGAAGACTTATTCATCCTAAAAATCTCTAAGTCTTGAAAGACTCTCCCCTCCTCTATTGTTCTCGTCCTCCCCATTTCGTGAGGCCCTCGTAGAGTAGCGCCACTCCTAGTAGTGTGGCCGTGGGGTACCCACTAGCCTTGTTGCTTTCGTATAATACCCCTTTGTGGTGTAGAAATACTCTCAAAGTATTGTTATAATGCCCAATTACCTTAGCCATATACCTTGTTGTATTCTAGGTTATACTATCTGAAAAGCCGAGAAAATACTATTATACTTAGTCAGTCACAAAACAAACCTAGGAAAATCTCCATAGTCCGTTGGAGTATGGTGTAGAAGTTAGTTAGAACTTCTAAGGGTGGTTCTGGGTTGGGCGCGGGGTTGGAGCTAAACGATTTCCCAGGATCGACTTTAACTAGGATAATTATGGGCTTATCGAGGTAATTATCTTGTCCCTCTACTGTAATTGGAAATTACATGATTGAATATATCGTTGAAGTATACTATATACTAGAACTGAACGTAGTTATCGTGATGTCTTTTGACTTAAGCTGAATAAAACTTACGACAATGTCTTGCGACTTAAGCTGAATTTAAAGAAAGTCTTGATCGTAATTACATAGGGTGTATTACAGTGAACTTGTGTAGTAGTACCGTGGAGTAGAATTGTACGTTAGGGTTAGATGTATAACCCCTGGTTGGCTCATTGGCCGAGCCTCGATAGGAGGAGATTTACGTTGTTGCGGGGAGAGTCTTCCAATTTTCGGTAGAATATTCTACGATGAGATCTAAATGTTAATAAGCGCCTTGTGGCCTTATAGGTTGATGTACTACGTGTGGCGCGATCTACTTGGCTTAAGGAGTAGCCGACGGTTGGAAGTACTTGGAGCGTTTTGCTATTAGTCGATACTCGTCGCGAGGTATGTGAACCTCTTCCTATATCTTCTAGCATGATATGTGTGAACTATGTAGTACGGTAGGCGTCATGTGCTATATGTATTTGATTGGTGTAAAACATAAAGTGTTATAACGGCTTTATGGGAAGTTGGTTATAACAGCTTTATGTTGGTAAGAAAATACATGTGGTTTTTTTAAGGTAACTGATTAGAACTATAACTGGCTTGTTATGTGTTAATAAAGAACTTGAAGTATTTCAAAAGATTTTTGAATCATTTTGAAAGAGGAAGTAATACTTGATTTTTGACAAACCTAAGAGTTATACTAGCTTTATGGGAAGTTAGGTATAACGGCTTAAGAATGTTTCTTGATTTGAATCGAATGTGTATCGACAAACCACCTGCGGCGTTAATAAAAGGAAATGTTTTGACTAGTTAAGTATTATTAAAACCAGTAGAAACTTCCATCCGCATAGAAGCTAAGATAAGACAAAATGATATTTCCTAGATCACATTACTTGTAATAAGATTGTTATAAACAAGAATATCCTACTCACATATAAGACTTATGTTTCTCACATTGTTTAAAAGAGAATTATATTCTTAAATGAATAAGACCATGAACTACGAAACCTTTCTAAAATAAGAAAGCGTGAACATTTGAAATTAGGCAAACTTGGGCGTTTGGAAAATAATGTTGTTACTTGATTTTACGAAGGTAAGTGTTTTAGTTTATTTAAAAAACGATCACTCTATTTTATACTACGGGTATTGTGTGACTTATGTGAAAGCAACGGATCTTTTAAAAGATTTAATGTATGAAGTACTTTAGGGGTAGATACGAACTTGTTAGCTTAAAGTACCTTGTGTATAACTTGATTGTGTTGGTTTGTGATAGCCTTGTAATACTTTCTTGTTGATTGATAAGTAAACATGTTAGGATGCTACGTGTGTTAGTATCTTGTGTGATCATGATGTAAGGGGTCATTCTTGTTGTGCTTACGTTGTTAAGCGTTAAGCCCGTTATCTTGTTATTATATCACATACCCCTTTGACTTATTATACCGAGGGCTTGCCACCCTTGACGCGGTCTTTACGGCTATGCGGTCCTCGTGACTATGCGAGTCGCGGTAGCTCGGGATTGATCATTCGGGTGTTTAGCACGATGCGGGGATTCCACTATGCGGTCCGTTGAGACTATGCGGTCTTTTGAGACTATGCGGGTTGCGGGAGCCTGGCGGATACCGAGGGTTAGCTGCGCCCGATGCGGGGTATACCTCAGCGATGCAGGACAATGATTCGAGGAATACCTCATGCGGGTCCGTGTGTGACCTATGCGGGTGCGAGAGTTCGAGGATAGACGCCACATTGATATTGCGGGCGAGTGGCGGCCGATCATGTAGTGCGGTCTAGGAAGACCTCGGGATACGGTTTGTGGTATTTTTAGTGCGTGGGTCTTAGTAGTCGGCTATGCCTTCGTACTTGCCGTGCGGTTTTATTGTGATAACTTTGAGGCGTGAGTCACGACTTGACATATTTGTTTATTTGTTGTGAACTGGAGTTTGCTTATCATACATGTCTCATGCCTTATAGACTATTATGATTTCATTTACAGTATGTTTAGTTTCACATACTGTTGTCTATGCGACCTCCTTGGGGCTGCGTTCATCTGCGAGTTGAGGTACACGATCGTTGATCCTCGCTCTTAGGGTCAGATTCAACTTTTGGGAAGCTCCGTTTCTCGGAGGCTTATCTTGGTATAGTCCTGTTGTTGTAAGTGCTTACATTCGGGGTATGGCGAAGGCCCCTGTCCGTCGTTGTTGTCGTATCTTTTCTTAGAAGTGCATGTAATCTTGTTGTGGGCGGGGTTTGTAAAAGGATTAAAGCTGTTTATTTGTAAAAGTTGTTAATTTTATATCAGAAAGGCAAGTTTTCCTCAGACTATTGTTTTGTACTTCACTTGTTTCATGTATGTGTTTTATGTTCATTGATTACTCGATGTTGTGTCACTAGGGTGCGGGGTAAGGCACGATCCACGCCGGGCGGGTCGTGACAAGATCCTCCATACTAGCTACTAATGCGGAACATACCGACGATGACTCAAACTCCACATTGTACTCCGGTATGCGCGTTGCGCCTCAACATCAAAAATCTGTCGGCCGAGCCCTCTCATCCGTGGAGGCAAGAAATGTGCCGGGAAGGCCCCGAAAACTCGTCCCCAAAGCGGTGGAAGTGCATTCTCTCCCGGGACGGCTCCGCGAATCAAACCGATCATTGCGGTATCACGCGCGGCCGATGCGAACCTAAGACCACGACTCGGTCTCCGGCCTTGATCACTCTGATCGCTGCAGCGTCGGATGAACTCCTGCGGATCATCCTCGTGCCTCGACCGTAGAACTCTGGCGCTACATCTCGAAAAGTCTTGTTGCCTCAAACTATCCGATCTAGGGTGAACCATGGCGCTCTTTGGGCTGCTGCGTCCGGCCTATCTCATATCGGCCCACGACCACGGCGATGGCGGGCCATCTCGCGTAACCCGTCTCTTACGCCCCCAGTGGGGTGGAGGCTCGGTATTGGCCGCTGCGCCTCGTACTCTCTGTATCCACTAGCGGCTCGCCGTTGCCTTGCCGTCTGGGCACAGGTTGCACTCCTGCGAGGCATAAGCGGTAAGGAAAGGAATACGTCAGAGGGGTTCAACTTATCACACAGCTCTAAGGCACGATCTCAGAATGAGAAGAATGGAAACCAATCCTAAATGTCCTATAGCCTCCTGATTATAGATGTGGTGCACAACACATCGATAATCAAGACTCTACTAGACACGGTCTGTAGACACTTTCCGAGGACTAACTGCTCTGATACCACTTTGTCAAGACCCGAACCCGGGCCCGTGACTGGTGCCTTACCCGGGCACCCAAGTAGTCATACATCAGAGAAAATCAGCGGAACATAAAAACAAGACATGAAGCAAGAGATATTATATATAAACAGGCCAACCAAAACAGTTGCCTTCAGTATATTAATACATAAAAACCCGAACAGTTTAATCCTTTTTACAACCACACTTACATTACTCTGACCTCTAAGATTTACAACAACTATGACGGGACGGGGCCGCGCCATACCACGAATGTACAAGAACCTACAACTCGGGGAACACATACCAAAGATAAGCCTCGGAGGAACGGAGCTTCAATCTGAAAGGTGATCCTAAGCGAGGATCGGCGACGATGTACTTACTGCGGCGTGAACGCGGCCGAGGTCGATCTGACAACGGTACCAAGTATGTGGCGAAAATCTGCGATTAAATCATAACGATCTATATAAAGCGAGAGACATGTATGATAACCAAAATACGAGACGCAACGTAAGCGATCAAGTCGTGAATCACGCCTCAAAGTCATCACTCAAATACAACTGGGCCTCGCGCCACAACATCAATCATGTTCGCATCACGGCACATGCCGGAGTGCGCCGGTGTAGGCATGCCCGTGATGCAACAATAATAACAATGCCGCGTGGCCACATGCCGGGTCTGCGCCGGTGTAGACATGTCCATGTAACATCAACAACAATATATCGGATGATCAACCACGCCGCGTAGCCATGCCCGAGTCTGCATCGGTGTAGACATGTCCATGTGACCACAATAACAATATATCGGGTAATCAACCCTGCCGCATGGCCACATGCCCCCGGAATTCTGCATCGGTGTAGACATGTCCATGGAAGTTCTCAACAAGTCAACCGGCCCTCCAACGAGAGGCGCGGTAGTATAGAAACACAATTCTACAACAAAGGCTATCACAACTAGCATAGGCGAGTTACACAACAACAAGCATAGGCAAGTTATACAACAACAAGTATAGGCAAGTTATACACAACTCCAGGTACTTCCATTTTATATCAAAGTCCGGGTTTTAACCCCAAAGTACTACGTACGTTAAATTCCTTTTAAAGAGATTCATTCCTTTTATAAAAGTCACCTGATACCCGTAGTATACAAAAAATGAGTGACTTACATTTTTAGGTAAACCAAAACACTTCTCTTTTTAAAGCCGAGTTGCCACATTAAAACCAATGATAAAACCCTTCTTTGTTTTTATAAAGTCGTTATAACTAACTTCCCATAAAGCTGTTATAACACTTTATGTTTTTAAACCATTTTAAGACAAGACAATGCCTTCCTTTTCCCTAGAGTTCCAGTTTGCCTAATTTCAATTACTCCAGTTTCTTTACTTTAGAAAAGTTTCATAGTTCAATGTTTTAATCTCTTTTAAAACAATTGAGTAACATAGGCCATATGTGTGAGCCGTTTATTCTTGTTTATAACCATTTATTTAAAACAGCCATGATCTAGAAAATGTAATATCATTTTGTCTCATCTTAGCTTCTATGCAGATGGAGGTTTCTACTGGGTTTAATAATACTTCTTTATTCATTACATTTTCCTTTATTAACGCTGCAGTGGTTTGTCGATACATATTCTGATTCCCGAAATCAGTAAAACATTAATCCTTTTAAAAACCAAGTACTCATTACTCACGAATGAGGCTTCACACAACATCCATATTAATTCAGTTAAGTCTCTTATCTTTTAAGATCAAGTCTCTTAACTTCTAGAATCAGTAAACCATTTTCCTTACCTCTCTTAAGACGTTATACCTAACTCCCCATAAAGCTAGTATAACTCTTTTAAAACCAAGTACTCTTCTTTCAAAAAGGTTTATTAATTCTTTTGAAATACTTCAAGATTCTTTATTATTCAGGCTTAAGTCAAAGACATTGCCACACGTACGTCTACCGTACTATATATATATTCATGCTCAAGAGTATAGGAAGAATCACATACCTCGCGACGATTATCGACTATAAGCAAAACGCTCCACGGCTATAACCCGGCTAGCCTTGTCCACCTTCTAAGTAGCACATGCTACTTGCAAAACATTCAACCAATAAAGGTTATCAGTCTACTGTAATACAGTCCTATGTAAGTACAGTTAAACTTCTACTTATATTCTTCTGATGTGATTTCAGTTTAAGTCTTTTCTGTAATATCCTTCTATTACAGTTCAATTCTCTTCTATGAATCTTATATTCATTTCTATACTACCATAGTATGTAATTTCCAATTACAATAGAGGGACAGTAGTATTTACCTCGATGAGCCCAAAATTATCCGAGTTTAAAGTCGCTCCTGAGCAACGCTTAGCTCCTACTCCGAGTGCTCCAATCCGCTCCAAACAACCCTTAGAAGTTCTAACCAACTTCTACTTAACACTTCACCGACTATGAAGGTTTTCCCTAGGGTTTCGTTTTAGTGACTGAGGGAAAGTATAATGGTATCTTCTGGGCTTTGTACAAGTGTAACCTTGGAAATACTACAAGGTATTTGGGCCAAGGTATTTGGACATTATAACAATACTAGGAGAGTATTTCTATACCACAACAAGGGGTATTTATACGAGACAACTAGGCTAGGGGGGTACCCCTCGGCTAGGGCACCACAAAGGGGGAGGGGGAGGCTCTCGGCCAAGGGCCTTTCTCAAAGGGGGGGAGGGGGCTTTGGACGATAGCAAAACAAGAGGGAGGGAGTATTTGAGACTTAGATAGATTGCTCAAGTTTTGGATGAAGAAAGTCTTCAACAAGGGGAGTATTTATAGGCTAACCAAAGGCCAACCAATGGCCAAGATGAAGACAAGTGTGGTGCAAGTGTAGGGCTAGATTTTAACCATCTGGACCTTATCCATCTACCACACAACTTGCACAAAATATCCTACCAACTAAAGTAGCCCAAATCGTCCAAGCTTGTCGTCCCTAAGCTTCCAATGTGAGGGTGACACATGTCACCCTCCCGTTGGTCCAAAATGTTTCGTCTCTCGGAAAAATCCGCAAAAATTAAAAATGACATAGCCGGAATTTTCCCTTCGCAAGTTTAGTAAAACGTTTCGTCGAAAAACGATTCTTTTCGGCACTTGTGCCCAAATTTTGAACTTGCCAAATCTTTAAGGCTTAAATTATAATACGTATGCCCTCACGTACATACTCTGGAAATACGGGGTATAACAGAAACGAACCCTCATCATGGCCGCATACCCGTGGACCATCCATCGAGTCAGTATGCCCATGAATGATAAAGAATAACACGACCGACCCTCCACCGAAAGACGCGGTAACATAAGAATACAACACTTGCACAACAAGGCTACCACACACAAACATAGGAAAGTTACACACAACTCAAAGTACTTTCATTTTATGCCAAAGTCCAAGTTTTAACCCCAAAGTACTACGTATGTTAAACTCTTTTTAAAGGATCCATTTCTTTTACAAAGGTCACCCGATACCCGCAGTATAGAGTGACTAACATCTTTTAAGTAAACCAAAACAACTTCCATACTTTCCTTTTAAAACCAAATTAAGGCAATACCATGCCTTCTTTTTAGACCAAAACACTTCTCCTTTTAAAGTCAAGTTACCACTTTAAAACCAATGATAAAACCATTCTTTCATTTTCATAAAGTCGTTATAACTAACTTCCCATAAAGCTGTTATAACACTTTATGTTTTAAACCAATTTTTAAGACAAAACAATGCCTTTCTTTTAAACCAAAAACTCTTTAATTTCCTCAAGTCTCTTTTTAGAAATCAAGTTCCTTACTTATTCTCATTTCCGAAATCAATAAAACATTATTCTAAAAAAAAACCAAGTACTTATTACTCACGAATGAGGTTTTGCACTTCTTAACAACTTTCACATTAATTCAATTAAGTCAAGTCTCTTATCTTTTAAGATCAAGTCTCTTAACTTCTTAAAAGCAATAAACCATTCTTTTTATCTCTCTTAAGTCGTTATACCTAACTTCCCATAAAGCTAGTATAACTCTTAAGCTTTCAAACCAAGTATTATTCTTCTTTCAAAAAGGATTCTTAATTCTTTTGAAATACTTCAAGATTCTTATTATTCAGGCTTAATTCAAAAGACATTGCCGTAAAACTATATTCAGTTAACACACGTACGTCTACCGTACTATATATATATTATTGTAAAATACTTCCAGATTCTTATTATTCAGGCTTAAGTCAAAAGACATTGCCACACGTACGTCTACCGTACTATATATATTCCTTTAAAATATCATGCTCAAGAGTATAGGAAGAATCACATACCTCTCGACGATTATCGACTATCAGCAAATAGCTCCAAAGTACTGAAATCCTGCTATCCTTTTTCACTTCTTCGAGTAGAATACGCTACTCGCAGTACTTCACCCTATAATGGTTATACAAGTCTATCAATGTCTAGACTACTCGGTAGGATAATTCTAGATACAAGATTCTACGGAAAATTGGGCAAAGACTTCCTACAGTCAAACTTCACAAGTCTCAGTAGATACAAATCCATGTAAATCTGATTCAATTCCCTTCTTATATACCTTCCTGGTATATAACTTATACTTAATTCTTATACTTCAACAGTATTGTAAACTCTAATTACAAAAGAAGGTCAAGCGTATTTACCTCGATAAGCCCAAAATTATCCAAGTTAGAATGTCGATCCTGAGCAACGTTTAGTTCCAACTCCGGGCGCTCCAACCCGCTCCAAACAACCCTTAGAAGTTCTACGCAACTTCTACTTAATACTTCAACTCGCTATGAAGATTTTCCTTAGGGTTTTGGTTTGAGACTAAAAGGACAAAAGGTAGTATTTCCGGGCTCTACGTATAGAGGTGACTTTGGAATACTACAAGGTATACGGCTAGGGTATTTTGGGGATAACAACAATACTTGGAGAGTATTTCTCTACCAAAAATAAAGGGGGTATTATACGAGAACCATACAAGGCAAGGGGGGGTGTACCCCTCGGCCAACAACACTAGGAGGGAAACTCTCGGCCAAAGGCCTCTCAAAGGGGAGGGTGTGTTCTTGGACGAGAACACTACACTCGTGGGGAGGAGAGCTTTCAAGACTTGGAAAACATTTTAGGATGAAGAAGTCTTCACAAAGGGATGGGGTATTTATAGGAAGATCAATGGCCAAGATCAAGCCATGTGGGGGGCAAGTGGAGGGCCAAGATCAAGCCAAGTGCACCCTAACCCTACTCCCCAAATCCCTCCACAAACAATGGCCCATGTCTTAAGCCCCAAAACAAGGCCAATCGTCCAAGGCAAAAGCCCCATTTGTCGTCCACTTGAGGGTGACAAGTGTCACCCTCTCGTTGGCCCAAAAATGTTCCGTCGCTCGGAAAAATCCGCAAAAATAATAAATGACATAGCCAGAATTTTCCCTTCGCAAGTTCTGCAAAACGTTTCGTCGAAAAACGATTCTTTACGGGGGTTGTGCACAAATTTCGCCACTTTGCCTACTTAAGGCTCAAACTTTTCTACGTACGCCCACACGTACATACTCTGGAAATACGGGGTATAACACTTGTGGTCTGTATAAATATCCACATGAACCCCATACAAATAGTGCCTCCAGATCTTCAAGGCGTGAATCACTGCTGCCAACTCCAAATCATGGGTGGGGTAGTTCCTCTCATGCTTCTTAAGCTGTCGGGATGCGTACGCTATAACCTTGCCCTGCTGCATCAACACACATCGGCCCGATGCGGCGCGATCACAATACACGACATAGCCGTCTGGACCTGCGGAAGTAAGAAGCGGGCGGTCGTCGATCTCCTTTAATCGGAAACCACGCTCCAAACATCAGTCCACTGAAACTTAGTTGCCTTCTAAGTCAGCCTAGTCAATGGTGCAGAGATAGAAGCAAACTTCTCCACGAACCGCCGATAATAACCTGCGAGGCCCAGAAAGCTGCGCACTTCTGTCGGAGTAGTAGGTGTCACGACGTTCGGGGCGTGGTAGTGCCTTCTGGGCACCCAGTAGTCATACATCCAGTAATCGGCGGAAATATGAAACGATTTATAAAATAAGACACAGTTTATGTGAGAAAACACGCTTTCGGCGTATATATATATAAACATGGTTTAGCGATTACATCAAACCTTTATGCAAACATATTCTGCACCTCTGAGAAATATACAACTATGGCGGGACGGGGCCCCGCCATACCACTACAAAACTATCTACAACGGGAGATCATACCCAAAAGTAGAGCCTCGGAAAAGATGGAGCTCAGACAACGTAGAGATCCTAAGAATGTGGATCTAGCACTGCTTGCCCTTACTGCGGCATGAGCGCGGCCCGAAGGAGGTCGATCTAACAGTACTAAGTATATGAAACTTGTAAAATACTTAAATGAAACATATCATTTTAAAAGCAGTTTTGCAAGTATGTATGAAACAACGAAGCGCGCATAGTGCCACATCACAAACAAGAGCGTGATAGGTAAATCAGAATGTGTCTTTTCTAGGCTGCGAATGATCGAGCAGGCCATTGCGTAGTATCACCATGCAAGCCTAATCTCGGACTCCGTAGTCGCGTAGGCCAATCACATAGCGCGTAAGTACATAACCCGCGTCGAGGGTAGCTACTCGGCGTAAATCGCCTGGACTCGTCGCACGCCACATAGACGCGTGAGGTATAACCCCGCACACTAACACGGAACTCCGTAGCTCGCATAGGTCCGCGGACCCGCATGAGGTATTCTCGAATCATGGTCCTGCATCGCCGAGTATACCGCGTGGAGGCGACTTAACCGGTAATATGTCGAGGTGAGTGATGCTACACTAACCTAACAAATTATCGTTAAACAACATAAGCACAAAGAATACTCTTTTTCACAAGCGTTACAAGACACAACACACATAGCATCATATCATGTCTACTTATCAAACCATCTTATTATTCTTTTCACAATTCATATAAGTCTGTTATAAACACATAGGCAAACTGTTTCTTTTATCAATCTTAAGTGGTTATACTTAACTTCCCATAAGGCTAGTATAACTCTTAAGCTTCGCTTAAAAACCAATTAGTTCTCTTACATTAAAAATGATTCAAAGATTCTTTGAAATGCTTTCAGATCTTTATTATTCGGGCTTAAGCGGTGAGGCATTCTTAGTAAGTGTTATTGCTTAAGCGTGAGGCATTCGTAAGTGCTATTCGGGCTTAAGCGTGAGGCATTCACGTAGTTATATATATTGTAAAATATCATGCTTTAGGAAGAATCACATACCTTCTCGTGAAAACCACCGCCAAGTTGAATATGTCGTAGAGTCGACCTTGTCACGACCGAACCGGGGCCGTGGTAGTGCCTACCCGCACCCGATGAGTCATACATCAGTAATCGTGAATATAAAATAACCAAGATATGTGTCACGACCGAACCGGGCGTGGATCGTGCCTACCGGGCACCCAGTAGACATCGTCAGTAATCAGTGGAATATAAAGCGATGCAAGACATATTATGAAATATGAAACAATAATCGAGAAAAACTTGCCTTTCGGCGTATATAAAAATGACAACTTTTTCAACATGAGCAGTTTAATCCTTTTTACAAACCACGCCACAAGTACTACAGGACCTCTAAGAATGATACGACAACAATGGCGGGACGGGGCCGCCAAACCCACGAATGTAAACACTTACGGCGGCGGGGACTATACGTGATAAGCCTCGGAGAAACGGAGCTTCCCAACGCTGAAGCTGTGACCACGAGCTAGGATCAACGGCGGTGTACCTCAACTGCGGCATGAACGCGGCCGAAGAAGTCGATAACAGTGCCGAGTATGTGGCTCGAAATACATCGTAAATGAAATCATAGCGATCATATAAAGCGGAGACGTGTATGATAACCAAACTACGATTCTGACAAAGCGATCATGTCGAGTTAGGGACTCGCCCTCAGTCATCACTCAAGTATAACAATGGGTCTCGGGCCCACATCAATCATGCGTGGAATACCTTCCCACCGGCGATCATGATATAAAAGCACGAAGGAACACATGAACACGGGTCCGCTGTGTCATAATACATGCGGGGTAAATGCGAAGGCATAGCCGACTACTAAAAACCCACGGTACCAACAAGGTCATGAATCGTATCATAAGATCTGTTTAGACCGTCACATGATCAAAGCGGCCACTTGCGCGATGTCGATGTACGCGTCTAACCACGGAACTCCGCGACTCCGCGTAGGCCAATCTCATCGGCCCGCGTGAGGTATTCCCGCATCGAGGGTAGCTACTCCCGGCATCGTCCCGGACTTCCGAGTCGCATGGCGCTGAGACCGCATGCCCGTAAGGGCGACGCTAACACGGAACTCTCGTAGCTCGCGTAGGCCCCGGGACCGCGTGAGGTATTCTCGAATCATGGTCCTGCATCGCTGAGTCTACCGCGTCGGAGGGGCTTAACCTCGGAAACACGGTGAGTGGTATAATACCAACATAACAGTTTATCGTTTAAACAACATAAGCACAATCGAGGAAAACCCGCTTTACACAAACATCACGAGAATACTAACACACGTGGCATCCTAATATGATTACTTATCAAATCAACACTAAGGTATTACAAGGCTATCACAAACCAACACAATCAAGTTATACACACGAGGTACATTCTATTATATGATTAACAAGATCGAGTATCTATTCCCAAAGTACTTCATACATTATCTTTTAAAAGATACGTTACGTTTACAAAAGTCACACAATACAGTAGTATATGAAAAATAGAGTGATTATCTTTTGAAGTAAAGCAAAACACTTCTCTTTGTAAAATCAAGTAACAACATTATTTCTCAAACGTCCAGTTTGCCTAATTTCCAATGTTCAAGTTCCTCATTTTTTGAAAGGTTTAGTAGTTCATAGTCTTATTCATTTAAGAATATAATTCTTCTTTAAACAATCGAGAAACCTAAGCCTTATATGTGAGTAGGATATTCTTGTTTATTACAATCTTATTACAATGATCATGATCTAGGAAATATCATTTTGTCTCATCTTAGCTTCATGCGGATGGAAGCTTCTACGGTTTTAATAATACTTAATTAGTCAAAACATTTCCTTTTAATTAACGCTGCGATGGTTTGTCGATACATTCGATTTCGAAATCAAGAAAACATTCTTAAGCCGTTATACCTAACTTCCCATAAAGTGGTATAACTCTTAAGTTTTCAAAAACCAAGTATATTACTTCTTTCAAAATGATTCAAAAATCTTTTGAAATACTTCAAGTTCTTTATTAACACATAACAAGCCGCTTATAGTTCAAATCGATTACCTTTTAAAGACCACAAGTATTTTCTTACCAACATAAAGTGTTATAACCAACTTCCCATAAAGCCGTTATAACACTTTATGTTCTAAATCAACCAAATACGTTTAGCACGTATGCGTCTACCGTACTACATAGTTCACACATATCATGCTAGAAGAGATAGGAAGAGGTTCACATACCTCGCGGCGAGTATCGACTAATAGCAAAACGCTCAAAGTCTTTGGCGTCGGCTACTCCTAAGCCAAGTAGATCGCCCCACTCGTAGTACGTCAACCTATACGCCCACAAGGCGCTTATTAACATACCGATCTCATCGTAGAACATGCTACCGAAAATTCGGCACCTCCCCCACATGACAGCGTAAATCTCTCCTCTATCGAGGCCTGGCCAAGCCAACGGGGGTTATACATCTAACACTAGCGGTACAATTCTACTTCACGGTACTCTTACACAAGTCTCTAATGTCTGACCCTATGTAATTACGATTCGGATTCTTCTTTCAATTGGGCTTAAGTCGCAAGACATTGCTGTAAGTATTATTCAGGCTTAAGTCAAAAGACATTGCGATACTACGTTCAGTTCTATATATAGTATACTTCAACTATATATTCTAACAATATGTAATTTCCAATTACAATAGAGGACAAGATATTTACCTCGGTAAGCCCATAATTATCCTAGCTTAAAGTCGATCTGGGCAATCGTTTAGCTCCACTCAGCGCTCAACCCGCTCTAAACCACCCTTAGAAGTTCTAACCAACTTACACAATACTCAAACGGACTATGGAGATTTTTCCTAGGGTTTGGTTTTGTGGTAGTGGAAGTATAATAGTATTTTACGGGCTTTTCATAGGTATAACCTTAGAATACAACAAGGTATATGGCTAAGGTAATTTGGGCATTATAACAATACTTTTGAGAGTATTTCTACCAAGAGGGGGGTATTATACGAAGACAACTAGGCTAGGGGGTGGCTACCTCGGCTACCCACTGGGAAACTCTCGGCGAGGGCCTCGAAAAGGGGAGGAAAGCTCTCAAGACTTAGGCATTTTGGATGAAGAAGTCTTCAACCTTAGAGGGTATTTATAGCACAAGCCAAGGCCAACCAATGGCCAAGATCTAGCCAAGTGCCTAGCAAGTGTAGGGCGAGATTCACCCGTGTCCTTAACCAACTAACACACAAAATATCCTACCAACTCCCCCCTCTTCAATTCGTCCAAGCCGAGTCCTCACGTCCGCCAATGGGAGGGTGCCAAGTGGCGCCCTCTCGTTGGTCCAACACGTTTCGTCTCTCGGAAAAATCCGAAAATTAAAAATGACATAGCGGAAATTCCCTACGAAAGGCGTGAAAGCGTTTAGTCAACGACTCTAAGCGGGTGTTGTGCACAAATAAAATTCGCCAAGCACTTTAAGGCACAAACTTTTCTCGTCGTCCCTGCGTACATACTGCGGAAATACTGGGTATAACATTCTCCTCGCCAGAAACATTCGTCCGAATGTTCCTTCTAAGTCTCAAAACAAGCGCGCGGTATAGTCTTTACTACTATACTTACGAGAACAAATCGCCCACGCGGCCACGAGAAAACACCTACGCAAATACTCATATCTAAGCCCACGAAACACTCTAACATCACCAAAGTAATGATCACAACTATGCTTGCCATACATGCTCGCTTCTCCCTTAACTCGTCGTGATACCACTTTTGTCACTTTGCGCGAGGTTAGTGTCACTCGTGACGCGACAAATGGTGCCGGGCTGCGTCGATCCCCGAGGTGTCGTGACACTCGAACTCTTAACACATTTAAATCGCCGGTTTCCAAAACTCGGGGTTACTATCTCTAGTGTGGTCATCATTATCTGGGAACACTCTGGATGGATCACCGATACTTTCCCGATCATAACAATACGAAGACCGGACGTCTCGCCTCCTAAGTCGGACGGCAAATACTAACATATAGGCAACGGCCTATTCTTCACATGAACTCAAAGGGCCCAAGTAACTCGGGCTAAGTTCCTCTGTTTCCAAAACTCGTCACACCCAAACCGGGTGGTACTTTCAAGAAGACCGAGTCGGCACAACTGAACTCTAAGCGTCATCGCCGATTATCCGTACGATTTCTCTGAGCTGCCAAAACCTCTCCTAGACAGCTTCCCCCTATCCACAGTCTGCTGGAACAAGCCTGAACCAACTATTTGCACCTTGCCAACATCGAACCAATCGACCGGCAACTTACACTTCCGCCCCTACAAGGCCCCATAAGGCGACATTCGAAAACTGAAATGGTAGCTTAAACACTCCCTCCACAGGAGACAACAATCCCCACAACTACCTCGAAATCCAAACAACGGCAGGCGAATGCGGTCGAGACTGCTGAGTTCTTAACCAATGCTTGGTAAAACTTCCAGAAACAAAAACAGTCGTACCCTGGGCTCCATTGTCTGTCATAAGGTGAAGGTAGGCACCCCGTGCAGCCTTACAACCTTTCTGATAACTCAACACAGCCGAGTAAACGGTCCGATCAGAAGAAACGTGATGGGCTGCCCCATCGGCCCGACCACCGGTCGAACGCGTCCAGTGAACTCGTCTGTTGGTTAACTAAACTTGGGCCTAACACCCTCATAACCCTAACACGGCGGGACCACCACTGGCCCCACACCAAACCTGCGCGGGTTGACGCGGCGTGGCCTCAACCCGACCCGGCAGCGCGTCATACTAGCTCCCGACGGAACAATCTCGCTAATCACGTTCACGAAAACCTAGCGGCTTCTTAGCTCAACTACCCTCTTTCATTCCACACTACTCGGGGACTTATCACCTGATATATCTCATGTGCACTAAGCACTCAGATAAGGATCAAACATAACACTACACCTTTACTCGAGATGGCCTTACCTCTAAGGTCTCTGCGTATAAAACTCTAAGGCTCACACCTCTATCCCCAAACTCTTACTCGGTTAACCCACCATGATTTCTAATCACAACTAACACCTTTGCTATCGAACATAGCACTTAAGGTATACTCACCTCATCCAGCATCGATCTACAGAGGGTTAAGGATATATCTATATCTACTACTTCACTCCTTAGTCGTTCTAATCAAACTCGCCGTAGGCGCATAGCTAAGGAAGATGACAAACTACCCACGATCACGAAGGCTAAGTCCTCCGCAAGGACACTCTTTCGACATCAGACCCTGACGGTCATAGGTACACCAAGTACCAACTAAGAGACGACATTCCCTGAGATGGCGCGCACAGCTGTGAACATCGAGAAAAACTGAATCGGATGGTGGAACGCCCGTGTGACGGTGAGCGGAAGCTCTGGAGCTCTGACCAACTCCTGCATACCCCGAACGTCCTGAACCCTGTGGAGGACCTTTCTGCACTGGTGGATGCGCATAATCTAATCTGCTGGTGAGGCGACTCGCCTCGAAAGTTACCAAAGGACCTTGCTGCTCTGGCCCTCTTCTGCTGTCCTTGGTTAACCCGTCGATTTCTACGTTTCTTGGCCTGTTGCGCATAAGCCCGTACACAGGCCATGCTCAAGCCTAACTGAAGAATTTCTCTCGCACAACCCTCTCTTAGATATTCATCAAGACTCGCGGTACATCGGTATACTTTCTGGTAGCCAAATCCATAGCTAGTAACAGGGTCGCCTCTTGAAATCTATATTCTCTGTTCGATGCGTGGGCGAAGGTTCAAATATCATGGCCGCAGTAGGAACTGCTGCCGCCGTGCTAAACTCTGCTGGGGCTAGTGACGTCGCAGAACTCCCCGAATGAAGCACCACCCAAGGTGATAATTGGGCCTGTGCCCACGTAACCCTCTGTACTCTACTCGCGACTCCTGGTGCCTTGCCTCTGGGCGGGTTGCCTGCGGCGGGCATAGCGGTAAGGAAAGAAATACGTGAGAGGGTCCAACTTACAACACGGCTCTAAGGCACGATCTCGAGTGAGAAGAATAGAAACCAATCCTAAATATCCTATAGCCTCACGATTATTGGTGTGGTGCACAACAGCGATAATCAAGACTTCTTGGATACGGTGCGTAGACACTTTCAGGATTAAGCGCTCGATACCACTTTTGTCACGACCCGAACGGGGCGTGGTAGTGCCTTACGGGCACCCGGTAGTCATACATCAGTGTCGGAATATAAAATAACCAAGATATGTCACGACCGAACCGGGCCGTGGTCGTGCCTTACCCGGCACCCAGTAGACATCGTCAGTAATCGTGGAATATAAAGCGATGCAAGACATATTATGAAATATGAAACAATAATCGAGAAAAACTTGCCTTTCGGCATATATAAAAATGACAACTTTTTCAACATGAGCAGTTTAATCCTTTTTACAAACCACGCCTTGCAAGATTACAGACCTACAGAATGATACGACAACAATGGCGGGGCGGGGCCGCCAAACCCCGAATGTAAACACTTACGGCGGCGGGACTATACGTGATAAGCCTCCGAGAAGCGGAGCTTCCCAAGCTCGTGACCACGAGCTAGGATCAACGGCGGTGTACCTCGACTGCGGCATGAGCGGCCCAGAGGTCGATCTGACAGTGCAAGTATGTGTGGCGGAAATACATCACGTAAATGAAATCATAGCGATCATATAAAGCGGGAGACATGTATGATAACCAAACTACGATTCTGACAAAGCGATCATGTCGAGTTAGGGACTCGCCCTCAGTCATCACTCAAGTATAACAATGGGTCTCGGGCCCACATCAATCATGCCCGTGGAATACCTTCCTCGGCTGCCGGCGATCATGATATAAAAGCACGAGAACACACATGAACACGGGTCCCACGTGTCATAATAATACTGTCTGCGGGGTAAGTGCGAAGGCATAGCCAGGCTACTAAAAACCCACGGTACCAACAAGGTCATGAATCGTATCATAAGATCTGTTTAGACCGTCACATGATCAAAGGCGGCACTTGCGCGATATCGATGTCGCGCGTCTAACCACGGAACTCCGCAGACTCGCGTAGGCCAATCGTCGGCCCGCATGAGGTATTCCCGCATCGAGGGTAGCTACTCCGGCGTCGTCACGGACTTCGAGTCCGCGTAGCGCGAGACGCGTGCCCATAAGGGACGCGCTAACACGGAACTCGTAGCTCGCAGGCCCCGGGACCGCGTGAGGTATTCTCGAATCATGGTCCTGCACCGCGAGTCTACCCGCGTCGGAGGGCAGCAACCTCGGAAACACGGTGAGTGGTATAATACCAACATAACGGTTTATCGTTTAAACAACATAAGCACAATCAAGGAAAACCCCTTTACACAAACATCACGAATACTAACACGTAGCATCCTAATATGATTACTTATCAAATCAACACTAAGGTATTACAAGGCTATCACAAACCAACACAATCAAGTTATACACACAAGGTACATTCTATTATATGATTAACAAGATCGAGTATCTATTCCCAAAGTACTTCATACATTATCTTTTAAAAGATACGTTACGTTTACAAAAGTCACACAATACCCGTAGTATATGAAAAATAGAGTGATTATCTTTTGAAGTAAAGCAAAACACTTCTCTTTGTAAAATCAAGTAACAACATTATTTCTCAAACGTCCAAGTTTGCCTAATTTCCAATGTTCAAGTTCTCATTTTTGAAAGGTTTCGTAGTTCATAGTCTTATTCATTTAAGAATATAATTCTTCTTTAAACAATGAGAAACCTAAGCCTTATATGTGAGTAGGATATTCTTGTTTATTACAATCTTATTACAATGATCATGATCTAGGAAATATCATTTTGTCTCATCTTAGCTTACATGCGGATGGAAGCCTACTAGTTTTAATAATACTTAATTAGTCAAAACATTTCCTTTTATTAACGCTATTTGCGATGGTTTGTCGATACGTTCGATTTCAAATCGATAAAACATTCTTAAGCCGTTATACCTAACTTCCCATAAAGTGGTATAACTCTTAAGTTTTTCAAAACCAAGTATATTACTTCTTCTTTCAAAATGATTCAAAAATCTTTTGAAATACTTCAAGTTCTTTATTAACACATAACAAGCCAGTTATAGTTCAAATCAGTTACCTTTTAAAGACCACAAGTATTTTCTTACCAACATAAAGCTGTTATAACCAACTTCCCATAAAGCCGTTATAACACTTTATGTTCTAAATCAACCAAATACGTTTAGCACGTATGCGTCTACCGTACTACATAGTTCACACATATCATGCTAGAAGAGATAGGAAGAGGTTCACATACCGCGGCGAGTATCGACTAATAGCAAACGCTCAAAGTACTTCCAAACGTCGGCTACTCCTTAAGCCTAGTAGATCGCGCCACACGTAGTACTTCAACCTATAAGGCCACAAGGCGCTTATTAACATTCAGATCTCATCGTAGAACATTCTACCGAAAATTCGGCGACTCCCACATGCAGCGTAAATCTCTCCTCTATCGAGCTGCCAAGCCAACCGGGGGTTATACATCTAACCTAGCGGTACAATTCTACTTCACGGTACTACTACACAAGTCTCTTTGTGTCTGACAACCTATGTAATTACATTCGATTCTTCTTTCAATTCGGGCTTAAGTCGCAAGACATTGCGTAAGTATTATTCAAGCTTAAGTCAAAAGACATTGCGATACTACGTTCGATTATATATAGTATACTTCAACTATATATTCTAACAATATGTAATTTCCAATTACAATAGAGGACAAGATATTTACCTCGGTAAGCCCATAATTATCCTAGCTTAAAGTCGATCACGGGCAATCGTTTAGCTCGACTCAGCGCTCGACCGCTCTAAACCACCCTTAGAAGTTCTAACCAACTTCTACACAATACTCCAACGGACTATGGAGATTTTTCCTAGGGTTTCGGTTTTGTGGTAGCGGAAGTATAATAGTATTTTCTGGGCTTTTCGTATAGGTATAACCTTAGAATACAACAAGGTATATGGCTAAGGTAATTTGGGCATTATAACAATACTTTTGAGAGTATTTCTACCAAGAGGGGGGTATTATACGACGACAACTCGGCTAGGGGGTGGCTACCTCGGCCTACCCACTGGGGAAACTCTCGGCGAGGGCCTCACGAAAGGGGAGGAAAGCTCTCAAGACTTAGGCATTTTGGATGAAGAAGTCTTCACCTTAGAGGGTATTTATAGCACAAGCCAAGGCCAACCAATGGCCAAGATCTGTGAGTGCCTAGCAAGTGTAGGGCGAGATTCACCCATGTGTCCTTAACCAACTAACACAAAATATCCTACCAACTCCTCTTCAATTCGTCCAAGCCGAGTCCTCACGTCCTTGATGGGAGGGTGCCAGTGGCGCCCTCGTTGGTCCAACACGTTTCGTCTCTCGGAAAAATCCGCAAAAATTAAAAATGACATAGCCGGAAATTCCCCTACGAAAGCTGTGAAAACGTTTCGTCGAAAAACGACTCTAAACGGGTGTTGTGCACAAATAAAATTCGGCCAAGCACTTTAAGGCACAAACTTTTCTACGTACGTCCCCTGCGTACATACTCTGGAAATACGGGGTATAACATTCTCCCCTCCTTAGAAACATTCGTCCCGAATGTTCCTTCTAAGTCTCAAAACAAACGCGCGCCGGTATAGTCTTTACTACTATACTTACGAGAACAAATCTGCCACACCTGGCCACAGAAAACACCTACGCAAATACTCATATCTAAGCCCACGAGGAAACACCTCTAACATCACCAAAGTAATGATCACAACTATGCTTGCCATACATGCTCGCTTCTCCCTTAACTCGTCGTGATACCACTTTTGTCACTTTGCCGCGAGGTTCTAGTGTCACTCCGGCGACGCAACAAATGGTACCGGGCTGCATGCGATCCCTGAGGTCATCGTACTCGAACTCTTAACATTTAAATCGCTTGGTTTCCAAAACTCGGGGTTACTATCTCTAGTGTGGTCATCATTAACTGGGAACACTCTGGATGGATCACCGATACTTTCCGATCATAACAATACGAAAGACGGACGTCGCCTCCTAAGTCGGACGGCAAATACTAACATATAGGCTGGCCTATTCTTCACATGAACTCAAAGGGCCCAAAGTAACTCAGGCTAAGTTCCTCTGTTTCCAAAACTCGTCACACCCAAGGGGTGGTACTTTCAAGAAGACCGACCGTCAACACTGAACTCTAAGCGTCATCGCGATTATCGTCACGATTTCTACGGTGCCAAAACCTCTCCTAGGCGACTTCCCTATCCACGATCTGTGGAACAAGCTCGAACCAACTATTTGCACCTTGCCAACATCAGACCAATCGGCCGCAACTTACACTTCGCCCTACAAGGCCCCATAAGGCGACATTCGAAACGAAATGGTAGCTTAAACACTCCTCCACGGAGACAACAATCCCCACAACTACCTCACAAATCCAAACAACGGCCGGGGCGAACGCGATCGAGACTCACGAGTTCTTAACCAATGCTTGGTAAAACTTCCGAAACAAAAACGATCGTACCACTGGCTCCATTATGCGTCATAAGGTGAAGGTAGGCACCGTGCGACCTTACAACCTTTACGATAACTCAACACAGCAGTAAGCGGTCCCGATCAAGAAACATGATGGGCTGCCCCATCGGCCCGACCACTGGTCGAACGTCCATGAACTCGTCTGTTTGGTTAACTAAACTTGGGCCTAACACCCTCATAACCTAACACGGCGGGACCACCACAAACTGACCCGCACCACCAAACTGCCGCGGGTTGACCCGGCGTGGCCTCAACCCGACCGCAACGCGCGCATCATACTAGCTCCCCGAACCGGAACAATCTCACTAATCACGTTACGAAAACCTAGCGGTCTTCTTAGCTCAACTACCCTCTTTCATTCCACACTACTCAGGGACTTATCACACAATATATCTCATGTGCACTAAGCACTCCGATAAGGATCAAACATAACACTACACCTTTACTCGAGATGGCCTTACCTCTAAGGTCTCTACGTATAAAACTCTAAGGCTCACACCTTCTCTATCCCCCAAACTCTTACTCGGTTAACCCACCATGATTTCTAATCACAACTAACACACTGCTATCAGAACATAGCACTTAAGGTATACTCACCTCATCCCACATACTGATCTCTAGAGGGTTAAGGATATATCTATATCTACTACTTCACTCCCCTTAGTCGTTCTAATCAAACCTGCCCCGTAGGGCGCATAGCTAAGGAAGATGACAAACTACCCACCGATCCTGAAGGCTAAGTCCTCCCGCAAGGACACTCTTTCGACATCAGACCACGGCGGTCGCCGGTACACAAGTACCAACTAAGAGCGACATTCCCGAGATGGCGCTGCGCGCTGTGAACGAGAAAAAGCCCGAATCGGATGTTTGGAACGCCCGTGTGACGGTGAGCGGAAGCTCTGGAGCTCGACCAACTCTGCGTACCCGAGCGTCACGAACCACTGTGGAGGACCTTTACTGCGGTGGATGCGCATAATCTAATCTCTTTGGTGAGGCGACTCGCCTCGAAAGTTACCAAAGGACGCACTTTGCTCGGCCTGCCTGCGTCGCCTCGTTAACGTCGATTTCTACGTTTCTTGGCACATTGCGCATAAGCGTACGAGGCCATGCTCAAGCCTAACTGAAGAATTTCTCTCGCACAACCCTCTCTTAGATATTCATCAAGACTCGCGGTACATCGGTATACTTTCTGGTAGCCAAATCCATAGCTAGTAACAGGGTCGCCTCTTGAAATCTATATTCTCTGTTCCCGGTCGTGGAACTGAAGGTTCAAATATCATGGCCGCAGTAGGAACTGCTGCCGCCGTGCTAAACTCTGCTGGGGCTAGTGACGTCGCAGAACTCCCCGAATGAAGCACCACCCCAGGTGATGATTGGGCCTGTGCCCACGTAACCCTCTGTACTCTACTCGCAGCTCCCTCGGCTGCCTTGCCCTCCTGGGCCCGGGTTGCCCTACGCGGAGGCATAACGGTAAGGGAAAGAAATACGTTAGAGGGTCCAACTTACAACACAGCTCTAAGGCACGATCTCAGAGTGAGAAGAAATAGAAACCAATCCTAAATATCCTATAGCCTCCTGATTATTGGTGTGGTGCACAACACACCGATAATCAAGAACTCTCTTGAATCTGATGCGTAGACACTTTCAGGATTAAGCGCTCGATACCACTTTTGTCACGACCGAACCGGGGCGTGGTAGTGCCTTACGGGCACCCAAAGAGTCATACATCGAGTGTCAATGGAATATAAAATAACCAAAATATGTGTCACGACCGAACCGGGCGTATCGTGCCTTACCGGGCACCCAGTAGACATACATCAGTGTCGGCGGAATATAAAGCGATGCAAGACATATTATGAAATATGAAACAATAATCGAGAAAAACTTGCCTTTGGCATATATAAAAATGACAACTTTTTCAACATGAGCAGTTTAATCCTTTTTACAAACCACGCTTGCAATCTACTGAGACCTCTAAGAATGATACGACAATGGCGGGGCGGGGCCGCCAAACCCCGAATGTAAACACTTACGGCGATTGGGACTATACGTGATAAGCCTCGGAGAAGCGGAGCTTCCCAACGAGCTGTGACCACGAGCTAGGATCAACGGCGGTGTACCTCGACTGCGGCATGAACGCGGCCGAGAAGAGTCGATACAGTGCAAGTATGTGGCGGAAATACATCACGTAAATGAAATCATAGCGATCATATAAAGCGGGAGACATGTATGATAACCAAACTACGATTTACAACAAGCGATCGTATCGAGTTAGGGACTCGCCCTCAGTCATCACTCAAGTATAACAATGGGTCTCGGGCCCACAACATCAATCATGCGTGGAATACCTTCGCCACCGCCGTGATCTATGATATAAAAGCACCAAGGAACACACATGAACACGAGGTCCCACGTGTCATAATACTATGCGGGGTAAATGCGAAGGCATAGCGACTACTAAAACCACGGTACCAACAAGGTCATGAAGCGTATCATAAGATCTGTTTAGCCGTCACGTGATCAAAGGCGGCCACTTGCCCGGATATCAATGCGCGTCTAACCACTGGAACTCCGCGACTCCGCGTAGGCCAATCTCATCGGCCCGCATGAGGTATTCCCGCATCGAGGTAGCTACTCCCGGCGTCGTCACGGACTTCAGTCCGCATAGCCCTGAGGCCGCGTGCCCATAAGGACGACGCTAACACGGAACTCGTAGCTCGCGTAGGCCCCGGGACCGCGTGAGGTATTCTCGAATCATGGTCCCGGACGCTGAGTCTACCCGCGTCGGAGGCGACTTAACCTCGGAAACACGGTGAGTGGTATAATACCAACATAACAGTTTATCGTTTAAACAACATAAGCACAATCAAGGGAAAACCCCTTTACACAAACATCACAGAATACTAACACACGTAGCATCCTAATATGATTACTTATCAAATCAACACTAAGGTATTACAAGGCTATCACAAACCAACACAATCAAGTTATACACACAAGGTACATTCTATTATATGATTAACAAGATCGAGTATCTATTCCCAAAGTACTTCATACATTATCTTTTAAAAGATACGTTACGTTTACAAAAGTCACACAATACCCGTAGTATATGAAAAATAGAGTGATTATCTTTTGAAGTAAAGCAAAACACTTCTCTTTGTAAAATCAAGTAACAACATTATTTCTCAAACGTCCAAGTTTGCCTAATTTCCAATGTTCAAGTTCCTCATTTTTTTGAAAGGTTTCGTAGTTCATAGTCTTATTCATTTAAGAATATAATTCTTCTTTAAACAATCTGAGAAACCTAAGCCTTATATGTGAGTAGGATATTCTTGTTTATTACAATCTTATTACAGCAGCCATGATCTAGGAAATATCATTTTGTCTCATCTTAGCTTCTATGCAGATGGAAGCTTCTACTGGTTTTAATAATACTTAATTAGTCAAAACATTTCCTTTTATTAACGCTGCAGTGGTTTGTCGATACACATTCTGATTTCCGAAATCAGTAAAACATTCTTAAGCCGTTATACCTAACTTCCCATAAAGCTGGTATAACTCTTAAGTTTTTCAAAAACCAAGTATATTACTTCTTCTTTCAAAATGATTCAAAAATCTTTTGAAATACTTCAAGTTCTTTATTAACACATAACAAGCGGTTATAGTTCAAATCGATTACCTTTTAAAGACCACAAGTATTTTCTTACCAACATAAAGTCATTATAACCAACTTCCCATAAAGCCGTTATAACACTTTATGTTCTAAATCAACCAAATCGTTTAGCACGTATGCGTCTACCGTACTACATAGTTCACATATCATGCTAGAAGAGATAGGAAGAGGTTCACATACCTCGCGGCAGTATCGACTAATAGCAAAGCGCTCAAGTACTTCCAAACGTCGGCTACTCCTTAAGCCAAGTAGATCGCGCCACTCGTAGTACTTGACCTATAAGGCCACGCGCTTATTAACATTCAGATCTCATCGTAGAACATTCTAGAAAATTCGGCGCCTCCCCATGACGGCGTAAATCTCCTCTCTATCGTGACTGCAAGCCAACCAGGGGGTTATACATCTAACCTAGGTACAATTCTACTTCACGGTACTACTACAAGTCTCTGTCTGACCTATGTAATTACGATTCGATTCTTCTTTCAATTGGGCTTAAGTCGCGAAGACATTGCTGTAAGTATTATTCGGGCTTAAGTCAAAAGACATTGCGATACTACGTTGATTCTATATATAGTATACTTCAACTATATATTCTAACAATATGTAATTTCCAATTACAATAGAGGACAAGATATTTACCTCGGTAAGCCCATAATTATCCTAGCTTAAAGTCGATCTGGGCAATCGTTTAGCTCGACTCAGCGCTCGACCCGCTCTAAACCACCCTTAGAAGTTCTAACCAACTTCTACAATACTCCAACGGACTATGGAGATTTTCCTAGGGTTTCGGTTTGTGGTAGCGGAAGTATAATAGTATTTTCTGGGCTTTTCGTATAGGTATAACCTTAGAATACAACAAGGTATATGGCTAAGGTAATTTGGGCATTATAACAATACTTTTGAGAGTATTTCTACCAAGAGGGGGGTATTATACGAAGACAACTAGGCTAGGGGGGGGGTGGCTACCCCTCGGCCTACCCACTAGGGGGGGAAACTCTCGGCCAAGGGGGCCTCACGAAAAGGGGAGGGGGAAAGCTCTCAAGACTTAGGCATTTTGGATGAAGAAGTCTTCAACCTTAGAGGGGTATTTATAGCACAAGCCAAGGCCAACCAATGGCCAAGATCTAGCCAAGTGCCTAGCAAGTGTAGGGCCAAGATTCACCCATGTGTCCTTAACCAACTAACACACAAAATATCCTACCAACTCCCCCCTCTTCAATTCGTCCAAGCCGAGTCCTCACGTCCGCCAATGGGAGGGTGCCAAGTGGCGCCCTCTCGTTGGTCCAACACGTTTCGTCTCTCGGAAAAATCCGCAAAAATTAAAAATGACATAGCCGGAAATTCCCTACGAAAATTTGTGAAAAGCGTTTCGTCGAAAAACGACTCTAAACGGGTGTTGTGCACAAATAAAATTCGGCCAAGCACTTTAAGGCACAAACTTTTCTACGTACGTCCCCTGCGTACATACTCTGGAAATACGGGGTATAACAAGCCTATAATAGTCACAGATATCTATCAAAGACTACTCTGAAGGTCATTCTAAACAGAGGGTTCACAATTCTACGGAAAGTCGGGCAGCATTTCCCTACCCGGTGAGCTATATAAGTCTCGTGAAAGCAGATCCTATGTAAATCTGATTGATTATTCTTTTTAAACCGCCTTCTTTGTGGTATGATTCAATTCTAATACGCAATATTCTTCTAAGTATTTAATACTTATTCTTATACTACTACAGTATGTATTCTCTAATTCAAAAGAGGGTTAGGATTAGTTACCTCGGTAAGCCCAATAATATCCTAGAAAAAGTCGCGCCTGAGCAAGGTTTTGCTCCTAAGTTGTATGCTCCAAGGGAACCTTAGAAGTTCTTCACAACTTCTACTAAGTACTAAGGTATTTGGGCTAGGGTATTTTGGGCATTATAACAATACAAGAAGGCAACTTTTCTACCAAGGGAGGGTAGGTTTGGCTAGGCTAGGGGGCCTCGGCCAAACTACTAGGCTAGAGGGGTGTATTCGGCCAGGGCCTTCACGAGGAGGGAGGTGTTGGACGAAAACGGCTACAAGGTAGAGGAGAGGATTTTCAAGACTTGGAAAGATTTGTGGATTAAGACCTCTTCATCTCTAAGGGGGTATTTATAGGTCAAGACGTGGCCAACCAATGGCCAAGATTAAGACAAGTGCAAGGCAAGTGTAGGGTGAGGATTAACTATACACAAATATCCTACCAACTCCTTGACTTGTGCACAAGGCACAAAAAACGTGTTCACCATAGCCAAATCGTCCAAATGGACGATTTCAAGTCCATCAATTGGAGGGTGACAAGTGTAAGCCCTCGTTGGTCCAAAATGTTTCGTCTCTCGGAAAAATCCGCCAAAAATTAGAAATGGCATAGCGGAATTTACCCTACGAAAGGCGTGGAAAGCGTTTCGTCGGAAAACTATGCTTTTGGTTCGTTGGGCCCAAAAAAAAACGTTTTGCCTAAACTTTAAGGCTAGACTTTTTGTACGTATTCCCTTACGTACGTACTCTGGAAGTACGGGGTATAACATTCTCCCCTCCATAGAAACATTCGTCCCGAATGTTCCTTCCCAAGACAGTTAACGATAAGATTCTTCATAACTTAAGCGATTGTAAATGCCACACGCGGCCCGCGAGCAACACTTAGGCGTAAAGCGATAACGAAAATTTACAAGTAGGAAAGTGAATTTACGGAGGTGTGGGAATAGGTGAGGATACTTCGCCTCATGTCCTCGCCGGCTTCCGCGTCATCTCCTCCACGAGCTCGTTCGCCACAAGACTTTGTGGAAGCCACGTCCTTGGTCGCGGGCGCCTAACGACGATCGACTATCGATATGGGAATCTCCTCATACGATAACCCGCCGGTCACTGGACATCGTCAATCGGGTGTACCACTAGATGGATCCCGATACATCTCCTCGGATAGATCGTGAAAAACGGATGCGCCTCCGGATCGGACGGCAGATCCAACTCATAGGCAACCTTGCCTACCTGCGGACAATGCGAAGCGGCCCGATGTACCTGAATGAGTTTCCCCCTTCTTCCGAATCTCGTGGACCGCCGTGGGTGGCACTAGGAAAACCCAATCATGAACCTCGAACTCAAGATGCCGGCGATGATCTGCATCGACTTATGCGACTACGAGTTGTCGATAGCGCTCTCGGATAAGCTTCACCTTATCCACTTTCTTTGTACCAAATCTGGTCCCACTGTTGCACCTCGCCCACGTCGAACCAACCTATAGGCGATCTGCACTTCCTCCCATACAAGGCCTCATAAGGCGCCATCCCGAATCTTGGAGTGGTAGCTATTATTATCTGCGAACTCAACTAGAGGCAAATGATCCTCCCAACTACCACGAAGTCAATAACACGGGCTCGCGACATATCCTCGAGAGTGCGGATAGTGCGCTCTGCTGTCGATGCATGCGTGGATGAAATGCGATTACTCGGGCTCACTGCGTCCCTAAACCCTCTGGAAGGACCTCAGGAAGTTAGCGTGGCGGGCTCCTGCATGCGATATGATCAGTAGGGACTCCATGCGATCGGCGATCTCTCGGATGTAAAGTCGGCATAATCCTCGGTAGAAAAGGTCGTCTGACGGGAAGAAAGTGGGCTGATTTAAGTCGACTGTCGACGATAACCCATATAGAATCATGTCTCCTGCGAGTGCGAGGTAACCTGTGATGAAGTCCATGTTGATTACCTCACTTCGGTCGGGATCTCGATAAATCGTGCGTAACAAACCACGGGCCTCGGTGCTCTGCCTTCGCTGCGACAACACGGGCGAGCTACGAACTCGCAGCGTCCTCTTCGCCATCCCACCAATACGGATATAAGGCGTGGTACATCTTGGTCGACCGGATGGATGAAGTAGCGCTGTGTGCTTCCCAAGAACACTGCTGCGAAGTCACGAAACATCGGAACACGATGCGCCCTCAAACCTTAGCACCCGTGGTCTACCTCAAAGGACCGCTTGCCCTCACGAAGAGGCGTATCACGATATCGAATCAAAGGCTGGATCCTCGAATGTTGCCTCTTCGCCTCTCGCCGGCGATGGAAGACTCGGCAACCTCACGAACTCTAACCCATTGCTATCGAGAATCAAACAAGCGGACACGAGGCTCGCTGGCGATGCAAATCACGAACCATGTCCTCTCTCTGCAGCGCATCCCGATAGGCTCCCATCGACCTACGACTAGAGCATACGCCTGACGTTGGCCTTCCGGGTGGTACGGTATATCAACATCGTAATCCTTAAGCAACTCTAACCACCGTCTGTCGTAAGTTCAGCTCCTCTGGTGAAGATATCTTTGGAGGCTCTTGTGGTGCGTATAAATATCCACGTGAACCCATACAAATAGTGCCTCGGATCTTGAAAGCGTGAATCACGGTGCGACTCAAATCATGGGTGGGGTAGTTCCTCCGTGTTTCTTGGTGTCGGGATCGTATGCTATAACCTGCCATGCTGCGTCAACACACATCCCAACCCGATGCACGGCGATCACAATACGACATAACCATCGGACCTGCGGAAGTAAGAACGAGGCGGTCGTCATTCTCTTTCGACAGCTGGAAACCACGCTCCTGACATCAGTCCACTGAAACTTGGCGCATACGAGTCGGCCTAGTCAATGGTGCGAAGATAGAAGCAAACTTCTCTACGAACCGCCGATAATATCTGAGGCCCGAGCTGCGAACCTGCAGCCGGAGTAGTAGGTCTAGGCCAAGTCTGTTGCCTCGATCTTGGCGTATCCACTCGAATGCCATCGGCCGACAATATGCCAAAGAAGCGCTGAAGTCAACAAAACTCACGTTTGGAAAACTTGGCGTCTGTTGCTGATCTGGAGAAGCTGTCGGCCACGACCGCCAATGCTCGCGTGCTCCCGCTCTGGCGAGAATAAACCAAGATATCATCAATGAACACTATCACAAGCGTGTCCAAAAATGGTTTGAACACTCGGTTCATCAAATCCATGAATACCGCGGAGCATTGGTCAACCAAAGACATGACCACGAACTCATAATGCGTCTGGGTCTGAATGCGATCCTAGGGACATCCACCTCTCGACTCGCACTTTGATGATAGCCCGATCGCGGATCAATCTTGAAAACATCCGCACCACTGGTAGTCGAACAAATCATCAATCACAGGAAGGGTATACATTCTTAATGGTCACCTTGTTGGTTTGTAATCAACACACATGCGCGGCGTCGTCCTTCTTCTTCACGAACAATCTGGCGCTCCCGGGAGAAACACTAGGCTGATGAAGCCCTTCTCCAGAAATCTCTAAGGCGATCCTTGACTCCTCAACTCGGCGGGTGCCGTTACGTATGGCGGAATGGAAATAGGCGAGTGTGCGCAATATGTCAATACAAAACTCAATCTCCTCTCGGGAGGATACGGAGTCATCGGAAACACGTGCGGGAACTCGTGACTCTCGGCCGGTGAAAATCTGGTACGCGGCTTGAGATCAAATACCGAGCGAGATGGTAGATATACCGCCTGCACCATCTTCCAGCCTTGAGGTGAAATAAACCTACCTCGGCGTCTGGTGCTCCTCGCTCAACCGGCTCGCCGAGCGGAACCGTACTACTCTCTCTGCGGTCTACATTGGCGTAGCAAGAAGCTAGCCAATCCGTCCCCATGATCACGTCGAAGTCAATCATCTCTAACTCTATCAAGTCGGCTAGGGTCAGGCGTTTGTAAATAGTCACGGGACAAGCTCTATATACCGTAGAGCTACCAGCTGAATCACCCATTTGGCGTAGCTACCTCGAAAGGGTCTATGGACTCGGGCTACATCCCTATCCTACTAGCAACAAGGGAGATATATGGGGCCAGTAGAACCGGATCTATCAAGGCATACGTCAAACCCGAGCCCGATAAAGTACACGTGGCGACATCGGTGAGGCCTCACGATCTGTCGGTGGACAAAGCATAAATGCGGTTACGAGGACCGCTAGAAGCGGACGTGCCCACGACCTCTGCCGCGACCTGCCGGTCCATGAGTACCTTGCCCTCCGGGGCGAGTAACTGTCGGGGATGAAGAAGGCGTGAAAAGAACACGTGGTGACCACTACCATCGCACTTGCCCGGTGGACGGTTCCTCGCAGTGACCTGCAGCCTGGCGAAACAAACTCCGTAGCACCACCACTCCCGAAGTGGGATCTACCGCATCGGCCACCCGGAGGTGGTCCGTCGGCGATCTCTGCCGCTGGGCGTCTGAAGTCTGGGGCCCACAGTGCGCCTCGAATATCTGGTGTCTTTGAGGGCGGCGAGTGCTCTGGGCTTTGTGGTGCAAATCTAGGCTAGCTTCTGAGGCCGCCCGCCACGATAGCCACCAAAGACTCTGCCGTCTGGTCTTCTTACATTTGCTGTCAACGGCGGTCTCTACGCTCCTCACATCGAGCATGAGCTGCATGCGGGTAATGTCCATACGGTGGAGAAAACACGCGCATGACTCGGCCATATAGTCGTCTAGCGGTGACATAGCGGTGCACCTATCCTCCATATCTGCTACCAATCTTTGGGACATATCGAGCGATGAATCAAACTCGACATTGTACTCACGGCGGTCGTCCTCTGCCTCGATGGTAGAAATATATCGGCCGCGCCCTCGCCATCTGTGGAGGCAAGAAGTGAGTGAGAAAGCCTGCGAGAACTCATCCCAGTAGGCGGGGGCGCGTGCTCTCCCGGGATAACTCCGTGAATCAAACCAATCATTGCGGTATCACGCGGCCGATGCGAACCGATTCTGAGACTCGTCTCTGAGGCCTTGATCACCCTCATGATCCTCTGGTGGCGGATGAACTCTGCGGATCATCCTCGGCCTCGACAGTAAAACTCTGGCGGGCTCTGACTCGAAATCTCGTAGCCTCAAACTATCTACCTAGGGTGTACCACGGGTGCGGCCGTGGCCAGGCTGGGCCCAGGCTGCGCGTCCGGCCTCTCCTCGTGTCGGGCCTGACTTTAGCCAATAGTGGGCCGTCTCCTTGTACCCCTAACTCCTCCGCCCGGTGTGGGGCGGGAGGTGTGGATGCGTGGTCTCTGCTAGGGTTGGCGGCGTCATAGAACTCGCCGTCTGCGGTATAGGCGGGCACGAGCCCTCGTGACTCTGGGTGTCTGCTAGCGACTCCGCCATTTGCCTTGCCATACGGGCGGGTTGCCTTCGTGGAGGCATAAGCATTACGGGAAAGGAATACGTTAGAGGGTCGACCTATAACTGACTCTAAGCACGATCTCGGAATGAGAAGAATGGAAACCAATCCTAAATATCTTATAGCCTCGCGATTATTGGTGTGGTGCACAACACCGCGATAATCAAGACTACTAGATACGATGCGTAGACACTTTCAGAGGATTAAGCGCTCGATACCACTTTTGTCACGACCCGTTCGGGGCGTGGTAGGTGCCTTCTGGGGCACCCAGTAGTCATACATCGAGTAATCGGCGGAAATATGAAACGATTTATAAAATAAGACACGATTTATGTGAGAAAACATCGCCTTTCGGCATATATATATATAAACATGGTTTAGCGATTACATCCGACCTTTGTACAACATGACTCTGCACCTCAGGAAATATACAACTATGGCGGGGCGGGGCCCCATACCTGTACAAAACTATCTACAACAGGAGATCATACCCAGTAGAGCCTCGGAAAAGATGGAGCTCCCGACACCAACGTAGAGATCCTAAGAATGTGGATCTAGCACTGCTTGCCCTTACTGCGGCATGAGCGCGGCCGAAGGAGTCGATCTAACAGTACTAAGTATATGAAACTTGTAAAATACTTAAATGAAACATATCATTTTAAAAGCAGTTTTGCAAGTATGTATGAAACAACGAGGAAGCGCGCATAGTGCCGCATCACAAACAAAGCGTGATAGGTAAATGCGCGAGGTCTTTTCTAGGCTGCGAATGATCAGCGAGCCAATTGCCCGTAGTATCACCATGCAAGCCTAATCACGGACTCAGTAGTCGCATAGGCCAATCACATAGGCGCGTAAGTACATAACCGCGTCGAGGTAGCTACTCCTCGGCGTCGTCTGGACTCGTCGTCGCGTGGCCACGTAGGCGTGAGGTATAACCCGCACACTAACACGGAACTCCGTAGCTCGCATAGGTCCGCGGACCGCGTGAGGTATTCTCGAATCATGGTCCCGGACGCTTTGAGTATACCAGCGTCGGAGGGTAGCTTAACCCGTGTAATATGTCGAGGTGAGTGATGCTACACTAACCTAACGACTTATCGTTAAACAACATAAGCACAACAAGAATACTCTTTTTCACAAGCGTTACAAGACACTAACACATAGCATCATATCATGTCTACTTATCAAACCATCTTATTATTCTTTTCACAACTCATATAAGTGCATTATAAACACATAGGCAAGCGTTTCTTTTATCAATCTTAAGTGGTTATACTTAACTTCCCGTAAGGCTAGTATAACTCTTAAGCTTACATTTAAAACCAATTAGTTCTCTTACATTAAAAATGATTGATATTCTTTTGAAATGCTTTGGATCTTTATTATTGGGCTTAAGGTGAGGCATTCTTAGTAAGTGTTATTCGAGCTTAAGCGTGAGGCATTGCAGTAAGTGCTATTCGGGCTTAAGCCGTGAGGCATTCCGTAGTTATATATATTGTAAAATATCATGCTTTAGGAAGAATCACATACCTTCTCGTGAAAACCACCGCGAGTTGAATATGTCGCAGAGAGTCGACTATAATAGTCACAGATATCTATCAAAGACTACTCGAAGGTCATTCTAAGCAGAGGTTCACAATTCTACGGAAAGTCGGGCAGCACTTCCCTACCGGTGAGCTATCTAAGTCTACGGTGAAATCAGTCCTATGTAAATGCAGTTGATTATTCTTTTTTAAACCGCCTACTTGTGGTAGCAGTTCAATTCTATACGCAATATTCTTCTAAGTATTTAATACTTATTCTTATACTACTACAGTATGTATTCTCTAATTCAAAAGAGGTTAGGATTAGTTACCTCGGTAAGCCCAATAATATCCTAGAAAAAGTCGCGCCTGAGCAAGGTTTTGCTCTAAGTTGTATGCTCGAGGAACCTTAGAAGTTCTTCACAACTTCTACTAAGTACTAAGGTATTTGGGCTAGGGTATTTTGGGCATTATAACAATACAAGAAGGCAACTTTTCTACCAAGGGAGGGGGGGTAGGTTTTGGCTAGGCTAGGGGGGGCCTCGGCCAAACTACTAGGCTAGAGGGGGGGGTGTATTCGGCCAAGGGCCTTCCACGAGGAGGGGAGGTGTTGGACGAAAAGGCTACAAGGGAGAGGAGAGGATTTTCAAGACTTGGAAAGATTTGTGGATGAAGAACTCTTCATCTCTAAGGGGGTATTTATAGGTCAAGAAGTGGCCAACCAATGGCCAAGATTAAGACAAGTGCAAGGCAAGTGTAGGGTGAGGATTAACTATACACAAATATCCTACCAACTCCTTGACTTGTGCCTGAGGCACAAAAGCGTGTTCACTATAGCCAAATCGTCCAAATGGGCGATTTCAAGTCCATCAATTGGAGGTGACAAGTGTCGCCCTCCGTTGGTCCAAAATGTTTCGTCTCTCGGAAAAATCCATAAAAATTAGAAATGGCATAGCGGAATTTACCTACGAAAGTGTGGAAGCGTTTCGTCGGAAAACTATTCGTTTTGTGAGTTGTGCCCAAAAAGCGTTTTGCCTAAACTTTAAGGCTAGACTTTTATGCGTATTCCACTACGTGCGTACTCACTGGAAGTCTGAGGTATAACGGTAGGTCTAGGCCAGTCTGTTGCCTCGATCTTGGTCGTATCCACCCGAATACCATCGGCCCACCTGATATGCCCGAAATGCCACTAAGCCAACCAAAACTCACGTTTGGAAAACTTGGCGTATAGCGTTAGTCTGGAGAACTCTCGGCCGAGTCGCCGAATGCTCGCGTATGCTCGCTCTGGCGGAATAAACCAAGATGTCATCAATGAACACTATCACAAGCGTGTCCAAAAATGGCTTGAACACTCGGTTCATCAAATCCATGAATCTGGCCGGAGCATTGGTCAAACCGAAAGACATAACCACGAACTCATAGTGCGTCTGGGTCGGAATGCGATCCTAGGGATATCAGCCTCTAACTCGCACTTTTGATGATAGCGATCGCGGATCAATCTTGGAGAAACATCTCGCACCTGTTGGTCGAACAAATCATCAATCACAGGAAGGGTATCTGTTCTTAATGGTCACCTTGTTGGTGCACATAATCACACAAATCGCGGCGTCGTCGCTTCTTCACGAACAATCTGGCGCTCCCGGGGAGAAACACTAGGCGATGAAGCCGCTTCTCCGGCAAATCTCTCGGTTGGTCCTTGACTTTCTCAACTCGGTAGGTGCCATTACGTATGGCGGAATGGAAATAAGCCGAGTGTCCGCGACACTGTCGATACAAAACTCTATCTCCTCTCGGGAGGATGCGGGTCGTGGAAACACATCCGGGAACTCTCGACTCTTGGGCCCGGTGAAAATCTGGTACGCGACCTCGATATCAAACACGAATGAGATGGTAGATATACCGCCTGCGCGTCTTCACGGCCTTGAGGTAGGAAATAAACCTACCGCCGGCGACACGGTGTTCCTCCCACTCGATAAGCGGCTCCCAGAAGCGGGCCGTACCACTCGCTCCTGCGATCTACAGGCGTAGCAAGAAGCTAACAATCCATGCCCGTGATCACATCGAAATCGTCATGTCCAACTCTATCAAGTCGGCTGAGTCGGACATTGCACAAATCCTTTGGGCAAGCCACATATACCGTAGAGCTACCGAAGATCACCCGGCTGGCGTAGCTACCTCAAAAGGTCTATGGACACGGGCTCTATCCACATCCTACTAGCAATAAGGGAGATATATGGGGCCAGTAGAACCGGATCTATCAAGGCATACACATCACACGAGAACCGATAAAGTACAGTGGCGACATCGGCGACGCCTCACAGTCTGCTTGGTGGACAAGGCATAAATGCGATTACGAGGACGCTAGAAGCTGGGACCGCGCCACGACCTGCTGCGCGACCTGCGGCCACAGTACCGCCCTCGGGCGAGTAGCTGTAGGAGATGAAGAAGACGTGAAAGACCACGTAGGGTGACCCACACCCTGCGCGCCGCTTGGTCGGACGGGCTCGAAAGTGACCTGCTGGCGCCAGTGAAACAAACTCGGGCGATACCATAATTCCGTAATGGGATCTGCATCGGCCACAGCGAGGTGGTCCGTCGGTTAGCACTCTGCTACCACGGGCGTCCAGAAGTCACAGGGCCACAGTCTGCCTCGAAGGCGGTGTAGAAGTGCTCTGGTGGTGTGGTGCAAATCTAGGCTCTTCTTGAGACCGTCCACCACGAGCTACCAAAAGACCTGCCGTCTAGCCTCTTCTGGCGATATCATCAACGTCGGCCTCTACGCTCCTCGCATCCTAGTGCATGAGCCTGAATGCGGGCAATGTCCATGCCCGGCTGTAGAGCTACACCCGAGCAAGACTCTGCCAAATAATCGTCTAGCCCAGTGACGTAGCGCTGCACTCGGTCCTCCATATCTGCTACTAATGCTGGGACATACCGAGACAACGAATCGAACTCAACGTTGTACTCCTTAACTGTGCTCCCTCTCTGTCTCAGCATCAAAAACTTGTCGGCCCGTTCCCTCCTCATCTGCGGAGGCAAGAAGTGACTGAGAAAAGCCTCTGAGAACTCATCCCACACTGCTGGAAGTGCATGCTCTCCCCGGGATAGCTCGCGAATCAAACGATCATTGCGGTATCACGCGGCCGTCTGACGAATCACGAACTTCGGTCTCGAAGCCTTGATCACTCGCATGATCTCTGCAAGCCCAGCGGATGAATTCTGCGGATCATCCTCGAGCCTCGACGTAGAACTCGGCGGGCTCTGACTCGAGAAAATCCGCGACTTCAAACTATCCGATCTCGGGTGAACCACAGTGCTTCTTTGGGCCCAGGCTGCTGCGTCATCCTATCCTCGTATGCGGCCACGATCACGGCGATGGCGGAATCGTCTCTATACCCCATCTCCTGCTCCGGTGTGGGGTGGAGGTGTAAATCTTGTGGTCTCATCGACCACCGCTGCGGCTCTAAACCTGCTTTGGGGCGGCGGCGTCATGGAACTCGCCGTCGAGGTATCGCCTCGGGTATGGCGGGCACGAGCCTCGTGACTCTCGGTGTCCTACTAGCAGCTCTCTCGGCTGCCTTACCCTTCTGGGCCCGGGTTGCCTTGCGTGGAGGCATAACTATTAAAGAAAGGAAATACGTTAGAGGGTCGACTTATAACCGCGGCTCTAAGCACGATCTCGAGTGAGAAGAATGGAAACCAATCCTAAATATCCTATAGCCTCACGATTATTGGTGTGGTGCAACACACCGATAATCGAACTCTACTAGATACGGTCGTAGACACTTTCAGGATTAAGCGCTCTGATACCACTTTTGTCACGACCGATCCGGGCGTGGTAGTGCCTACGGGCACCCAGTAGACATACATCCAGTAATGGAATATAAAAATAAGACATGAAACAAGTGTAAAATGAGACACGGTTTATACGAGGAAAAGTCGTCTTCGGCATATATATATAAACCAAGTCCGCGATTACATCCCAGTATGCAATAGGACTACAGACCTCTAGGAAGTAAACAACTATGGCGGGCGGGGCCGCCATACCTGAATGAACAAAACTATCTACGGCATGGAGATCATACCCAAAAGTCGAGCCTCAGAAGAAGATGGAGCTCACGACACCAAAGTAAAGATCCTAAGGATGCGGATCTAGCACACCTTTACCTTACTGCGGCATGAGCGCAGCCCAGAAGGAGGTCGATACAACAGTACAAGTATGTGAAGCGTAAAGTACTTAAATGAAATCATATCATTTTAAAACCAATTTTACAAATATGCGAAAGCGACCAATGTAGCACATAGTGCCACATTACAAACAAGAGCAATAATAGGTAAGCGTAGCGGTATTTTCTATCTGCGAATGATCGAATCAAGGCCATCGCCCGTAGTATCATTATGCATGCCTAATCACGGACTCGCGATCGCGTAGGCGCTAGGCGCGTGAGGTATTCCCGCGTCGAGGGTAGCTACTCACCGGCATCGTCCCGGACTTCGTAGTCGCGTGGCCACGTAGACCGCATGAGGTAGGTAATCCCGCACACTAACACGGAACTCTCGTAGCTCGCGTAGGTCCTGGACCCGCGTGAGGTATTCTCGAATCATAGTCACATTGACCGCGTGAGGTGTACCTCGCGTCGAGCGACTTAACCGGTATATCATGTCAAGAGGTGAGTGATATAATACTAACATAACGGCTTATCGTTAAACAACATAAGCACAATAAGAATAACCTCTTTACACAAACGTTACAAGATACTAACACACATAGCATCATAATATGTCTACTCAACAAACCATCTTACTATACCTTCCAGAAATCAATACAAGTCTTTTATAAACACATAAGTAAACCGTTCCTTTTATCTTTCTTAAGTCGTTATACCTAACTTCCCATAAAGCTAGTATAACTCTTAAGCTTTTTGTTTAAAAACCAAGTATTACTCTTCTTTCAAAAATGATTCATAATTCTTTTGAAATACTTCAAGATTCTTATTATTTAAAATTCAAGTCAAAAGACATCAGAGTAAAACCAAGTTCAGTTAACACACGTACGTCTACCGTACTGTATATATATTTAAAAATATCATGCTCAAGAGGATCGGAAGAATCACATACCTCGCCGCGAAATCCACCGCCAAGTCGAATATGTCGCGCGCAGAGTATCAACCTATAATAGTAAAATACGTCAATCAACGTCTAGACTACTCTGTAGGATATTCTAAGCAGAGGGTTCTTAATTCTACGGAAAAATTGGGCGATTTCCTACGTCAAACTACTCAAGTCTCGTAAATACGATCTATGTAAATCTGATTCAATTCTTCACTTATATTCTTGATGTGATTTGATTCAATTCTATTCTTTAATGTCCTTCATGTATCTTATACTCATTTCTATACTACTACGATGCAATCTCCAATTACAATAGAAGGATAGGATTATTATTTACCTCGATAAGCCCAAAATTATCCAAGATATAAGTCGATCTGAGCAAGGTTTAGCTCTGTCACATGCGCTCAATCCGCTCGAAAACCCTTAGAAGTTTCTACACAACTTCTACTATTTCAACCAACTATGAAGTTTCTCCTAGGGTTTCGTTTAGTGACTAATGGAAGTATAGTAGTATTTTAGACTCTAAGTATAGAGGTGACTTTGGAAATACTACAAGGGATTGGCTAAGGTATTTGGGAATAGTAACAATACTTGGAGAGTATTTTTCTACCAAGGGGGTGTTTGGCTAGCTCACTCAGAGGGGAGAGGGCTTTGGACGAGAAACTCACAAGAGAGGGGAGAGATTTTGAGACTTGGAAAATGATTTGTGGATGAAGAATTCTTCAACTAAGGGGGGGTATTTATAGGACCACAAAGGGCCAAGATTAAGGCAAGTGGAGGGCAAGTGGATGGTGGAGATTTGGGCAAGTGTAACCTTATCCATCTACCCCATAAATATCTAGCAAACATTGACCAAGTGTTTAAGGCATTTTCCATCAAAAAAACGTGCCAACAATTGCCCATTGTTGCCGTCCACTTGAGGGTGACAAGTGTCGCCCTCTCGTTGGTCCAAAATATTTCATCTCTCGGAAAAATCCGCAAAAATAATAAATGTCATAGCGTAATTTTCCCTTCGCAAGGTTTGGAAAACTTTTCGTCGGAAAACAATTCTTTTCGGGGGTTGTGCACAATTTTCGTCCCTTGCCTAACTTAAGGCTTAAACTTTTGTACGTACGCCCTTACGTACATACTCTGGAAATACGGGGTATAACACATATGTCATATGTGTAGTAAGTCTTGTATAGCCTTGTCGACCTTGATATATATATAAGTTGGCTTTCTGGTTAAGACTTTCCATAATCCTTTTTTGGCTTAGTCCATATTTAATTATGAATAGGTGTTATCTATATGGTTAGTGGTACTCGGCAGGTAAAGTCCGGGTGCCCGTCATGGCCCTCCGATTTGGGTCGTGACAAACTTGGTATCAAAGTATGTCTGTCCTAGGGAGTCTACAAGTTGTGTCTAGTAGAGTTTTGTTTATGGGTGTATTGTGCACCACACTTAAAAGAATGAGGCTACCTGACATTTAGGGATGATTTCCATTCTTTCATCTCATAAATCGTACAGTAGAGCTAAGTTATAAATATTCCACTCCTAATCCATCTCGTGTCTATGATTTCAGCAATGCCTATAGCAAGAAAGAGTGTGAGGGCGTTAGATACGACTGCTGGTGAATGTACTAGCCGAGTTCCACCTGCTAGCGAGGGCCAGAGTGAGACTCACGGTGTGACTCCTTCATATGATTCCCCACTTCGCCACCTACAGAGGAGTGTAGTTGGGCTGCAGTACCCAAGTTCCTCCACCTAATACTCTAGCTGAGGATCTTTATATGATGAGTGTTGTACAGTTATTGACTCTATTAGTGGCCACTCAGGCCCAATGTCAGATTTAAAGTCCTTCGGATAGAGCTGCTAGCGCGAGAGCTCGAGATTTCATTAACTTAGACCCTCCAAAATTGTTAGCCGATTTTCAATTGCTTACGCAAGTGTACGTATCGTTACAAGTAATACAGTCTATAAGATCGAATATCGTCCACAGAGACTGGTTTTCAATTACCGAACATCTACTCTATGTTATCTATTTGGCTAACGATAGTTTGTTTGGTTTTTTTTATCTAATACTACTAGCTAGAGTAATTTCAAGAGTTAAACTAAGTAAGATTTGGTTTAAATCAGTTATGGTGGAAATAGGCTTCCAATCTCCTCAACTATCCACTCTTTCACGTGTTAATGCAATGCTAATGATTCTTCTTCTTATTAAGATAGCAGGTTTCTGTCATCATATTCCGGTTAGGACATACGAGAGTTCAACCTTCTATATTTCTATGATAGATTTTACCACACAAGAGGATTAAGAAAAATAACCTTAAATACTACATAAGTATCGGGGTACTTTCGTCCACGATTTTAACCTATGTCTAGACAACTACAGCGTATTCAAATCTCCCCTCTCGGATCTCGATTCGAAATCATATAAGTGATGACAATTAATGGTCAGTTAATTATCAAGCAATCAAAACAATATTGAATAGATCTTAATCTGCTGAAGAAGAAATCAATAACTATGCATTAACTATATGAAAGAGTTTCAAGAAGATTCAATTGGGAAAACCTACTAAAGTAATTAGCTCCTAAACATTGTCAGTCAAGAACTAATACAAAATCCAACATAAAATGAATTGAAATAAAGAAAGGAAAAGAACTTGTATGTAGTCTCCAATTCTTGTCTTGTGATGTGTGTTATGAGATATGAGGTGTGTTTCTTATAAAATCTGTCCCAAGGGTTTAAATATGCTGCAAAAATCGTGTGTCCTGGACCCTTCTGCCCGTGGCCAATTTCGCCTCAGATCTGGAAAAACGCACCTCGGCGCCGCGTCCCTACAGGCTGGCGCCGCGGCTCCGGAAAACCTGAGAACAAATCAGAGCATGCAACGCATTCAGCGTCGCGGCACCGGCGACCTCCGTTGCCCATTTTTCGGTTTTTCGTTATTTTCTCGTTCGGACTTCGTCTGATTTCTTATATACTTCCCGGGACTTCTTAGGCTTCATTTATTGTCCCTTTTAGTGTGCAATTCCATCTCAATTAAGCTCATTTCATCTTCTTTTTGACATTTCTCTATTTAGAACCGCTGTGACTCAAAAGAAAGAAAAATAGACCTAATACTATACTAAACACAAACGAAATGAGTAAAATACTAATTAAAAATGACTCAAAAAGTGTATACAAAATATGCCTAACATAAATTCACGGGATCAGACCTGAATGCGGACCAGTAAAATTTTCTGGATCAGATATAACATACCTTGTGGGTAATGAATGCTACCGATACTGAGTCAATAAAAGTCGCTTCTCATAGACTGAGGGATATTGAGGTGACCTGGTATGAAACATGGGAGAAATCTAGGGGACCTTATGCTCGCGATGGGATGGAGAGAGTTTTGAGGGCCTGCTACGGCTTTTTCTACGGTCGAGCCGGCCGGGATGAGCGAGATAGATTAAATGCGTCTTGAGTAGGCAACATGAGTGTTCGAGAATATATCTTATAGTTTAATTCATTGGCCAGATATGCTCCTACAAATATAGTCGAGATTAGTGATCAGATACATATGTTCGTTACTAGCTCGGGGTCATACTTGGTCAACGAGTGTACTACGACTTCTCTGAATCCGGATATAGATATTGCTCGCATTCATGCTTATGCACAGAATTGAGAGGATCTATGAGTCAACAACGGGTATATTAAGAACGTGATAAGGGCTAGCATACATGAGCTCGATCCGTCGGTGATGTAAGACAATTCAGAGGTAGGCCTAGACCACAACTTTAAATACGACTATCTTACTAGCAGCTAGCACATCATTACCATATTCGAGGTCGAGGATTGATCGGTTCGTTCAATCGAGACCAGGTCAGAGTTCACGAGCGTCAGGGTCTTGTTATAGAGGGGATTCTATTCATATGGGGCCACCGTTGGCTCGATGCGCGTAGTGTGGTAAGACCCATATAGGGTCGTGCCAACAAGGATCAAATGTGTGTTATTCTTGTGGTTAAATTAGTCATATTATGCGAGAATATCCGACAAGATGTGAAGGTATTAGGGCACAGCCTGTCGGATCTGCAGCAGGTTCATCACATTCAGTACACCCGTCAGGGCAAAGTCATCAGACATTATCCGATCGAGGCAGATGTAGGGGCCATAACCGCATTTATGCATTAATGGGATGACAGGATCATGAGTCTTCACCTGATGTCATTATAGGTATATTATCAGTATTTTCACGTAATATGTATGTGTTATTAGATCCAGGCTCCAATCTATCATATATGACCCATTTTATTGCCTTAAATTTATTATGGAACCTGAGTTGATAAGAGATCCATTTATGGTATCCACACCGGTTGGTGAGTAGTTGCTAGACGGGTCTATCAAAATCGTGTAGTAATAATTTGTAGCCATCAGACCATAGCAGATTTGGTAGAAATAGAGATGGTTGATTTTGATGTTATTATAGGCATGGATTGACTGTCATCGTGCTATGCTATTGTTGATTTCCGAACTAAGATTGTTAAATATCAGTTCCCAGACAAGTCAGTTCTTGAATGGAAGGGTAATACAGTGTCGCCAAAATGTAGGTTTATTTCATACCTTAAGGCAAGGAATATGATCTCAATTACGGTGCAGCTCAAAGGAATGAGTTAGAATCGTCCCTCATATAGCAAGTTAATGAACGTCAATGAGAAGACCCCAGTTTGAGAAAGATCAGAGAAGACATTCAACAGAAGAAGATCATAACCTTTGAGATTGATGAAACATAGGGTTCTTAAGCACCAAGGTCGTTTATGTGTTCCAAATATAGAGAGATTACGAGATAACATTATGACGGAGGTCCATTGCTAACGATATTCCATTCATCCTGGATCAACTAAGATGTATCATGATCTCAATTGTATCTATTGGTGGAATGACATGAAGAGAAGTATTGCAGAATTTGTAGCTAAGTGTCCTAATGGTCAGCAAGTAAAATAGAGCACCATAATCTCAGTGGCTTGACTCAGAACATTGAGATTCCGATGTGGAAATGAGAAATGATTAAATGGACTTTGTTACAAGTTTACCTCGCTCTTATTATAAGTTTGATTCTATTTAGGTAATTGTTGACAGACTGACCAAATTAGCTCATTTCTTGCCAGTCAAAACTACCTATAGAGCCGAGGACTACGCCAAATTATATGTTAAAGAGATTGTTTGCCTTCATGTTGTGCCTATTTATATTATATCTAACCGAGGTGCGCAGTTTACATTTAACTTATGGAATCATTTCAGAAATGTTTAGGTACCTAAGTTAATCTTAGCACAACTTTCCACCATCAGACGGACGGACATGCCGAGCGTACGATTCAGACGCTCGAGACGTGCTACGAGTTTGCATATTAGACTTTAAGGGAAGTCGGGATAATCATTTACCCCTTATTGAGTTTGCGTAGAATAACAGTTATCATGTCAGCATTAAAATGGCTTCACACATGGCTTTGTATGGACGGAGATGTAGATCTCCTATCGGATGGTTTAAGGTAGGCGAATCAGAGTTATTTGGGCCTGACCTAATGCACCAAGCCATAGAAAAGGTGGACTTTGTCCATCCAGCAACCCTTAGTATGTATGTTGCCTCCGTAAGTCTCTCTATGGTTTAAAACAGGCCCCTAGAGCATTGTATGATCGCTTTGCCCAGTATATTATGCAGATTGGGTTTGTATGTAGCAAGTATGATAATTCTCTCCTTATTTTTATCGAGGTAATAATACCTCTTACTTGCTGTTATATGTGGATGACATTTTGCTTACTGCCTCATCTGATTTATTGAAAAATGAGATTATTACATTGCTCAAAACTGAATTTGACATGACTGATTTAGGGGTGAGTTATTTTTTGGGGATATCAGTGACTAGATCTGTAGATTCTATGTTTTTGTGTCAACGCAAGTATGCAGAGGAGATAGTATATAGGACTAAAATGACAAACTACAATATAATGTCCACTCTGGTTGACTCTAAATCAAAGCTTAGTGTTGTTGATGGTAATCATGTGTCTGATCCCACACTTTACAGGAGTCTTGCAGATGCGCTACAATAATCTCACGTTCACCAGGCCTAATATTGCTTATGTTGTTCAACAGGTATGCTTATATAAGCATGCCCCATGGAGGCTCATTTTACTGCTCTTAAGCGTGTCATTAGATATGTTAATGGCACACTTGATTATGAATTGCACCTATACCCCTCAGCACCGACCATGTTGTTATCATATACGGATGCTGATTGGGCAGGTTGTACGGATACGCGATGCTCCGGTTACTGTGTGTTCTTAGGGGATAATCTCATTTCTTGGTCTGCCAAGAGGTAGACCACCCTATCCCATTCGAGTGCAGAAGCAGAGTACAGAGACATTGCTAATGTTGTTGCTGAGATCTGTTGGCTTCGAAACCTTCTTTTGGAGCTACAATGACCCTTGTGTAAGGCGTCGTTGGTTTACTGTGATAATATATTCGCTATATATTTATCGCATTACCCGATTCAGCATCAACGAACCAAACACATTGAGATGGATATACATTTTGTTCGTGACAAGATTTCTTTTGGTCATGTTAAGATGTTACATGTGTCTTCTTCATATCAGTATGCATATATATTCATGAAAGGCCTTCCTAGACAACTCTTCCTCGACTTTAGATCCAGTCTTAGCATCGGCCTCCTCTCGCTCCGACTGAGGGGGTGTATTAACGTGTATATACCCATTACCATAATTAGAATATATTTCATATATTGTGTAATATTTAGTGATGTATAATTATGATAGATATATGATCCTTATTGTATTAGGGTTCCCCATTGTACATTATATATATTTGTATTAATGAGAAAGACTCCCCAAGGGAAATTTATACTCTTACATTTTGGATAAAATAAAAAGTGCAGTGTGTCATATAAATTAGAAACGTACGAAAAAAGTTAAATATGTTCATATATTATTTTATTATGATGAGTTTATGTGATTTGAAATAAATATAGAGGCTGAATAAGTTTATGTTCATATAATTATTTGATATTAATTATATCATTTTCATAGTTCTACTTTTTCTTTATACTTCTGATGTCGAGTACGACGAGTGGGTGGGGGCAGGGGCGGCTAGATTCTCCATCCTTCGTTAACATATTAGGTGGTGTTTGGCCAAGCTTCTGGAAGTGTTTCTGTTTCTCAAAAACACTTCTTTGACCAAACACCCTCTTTTCAGAAGTAGAAACACTTTTTTCAGAAGCCAAAAAGTATTTCTAGATGGGAAGATAAGCAGAAACACCAATTTGGTGCTTCTGGAGAAACCCTTTTTGCTCATTCATTGATTTTTTTTGGACTCATTTACCATTTTCTTTTCACAAAATTCCTTTTAATCTCATATAATATCCCCATATAAAATAGAAATTTGGGAATAGAGGTAGGGCGGAGGGTAAGAAAAAAATTCATTTTTTATTATAAAAGTAACAAAAAGTATGAAATAGAAATTTGAGGATGAGTAGGGCAAGTGGAGCGGTAGGGCTAGGGGGTAAGAAAAAAAATCATTTTTGCAAAAGTAACAGAAAATATGAAATAAAATTTTGAGGATGGGTAGGGCAATGGGGTGGGGTGGGGGTAGGGGGTAGGGGGTAGAGGCGGGGGTAAGAAAAATTCATATTTTTAATATTGTTTTTATAAAAGTAACAAAAATATTAAATAGAAATTTGAGGATGGGTAGGAAATGGGGTGGATGGGGTAGGGTTGGATAGGGGCGGGGTAAGAAAAAAATTCATATTTTTTTTTTTATAAAAATAACAAAAAATATGAAATAGAAATTTGAGGATGGTAGGGCAATGGGTGGGGTGGGGGTAGGGCGGGGGAAGAAAAAATTTCATATATTCAATCGGTTTTATAAAAGTAACAAAAATTTTGAAATAGAAATTTGAGGATGCGTCCGGCAATGGGGTGGGGTTGGGGGTAGGGCGGGGCAGGGGGTAAGGGCGTAGGGCGGGGGGGGGGGGGAAGAAAAAAATTCATATTTTTTATAAAATTAAAAAAATATGACATAAAAATTTGAGGATGGGGTGGGCGTAGGTGTGGGTAGGGCGGGGGATAGGTTTGGACATATTTGAGTCATTGACTATCATATTGTCATTACATTTCTTATGTACAATATAATATTATTTTTTGATTAAATGTTGCAATTAAATAAAAAAAATTAAATTATTAAATTGTAAAGATATACTAATTTTTAGAAAATATGATAGAAAAGAATATTTTAAATAGTTTTAAATCTATTCAAAAGAATATTCTAGTAAATTTGCATAAATGTTGGTCAAACAAGAGGTCGAACGACTATCGATCCTCGCCCGATGAGAAAAGGGTTGAACTCATACTTGCCTTAACCTAATATACTTGGATCCTATTTTTCTTCTTTAAGAGAAGCCTTCTAGCTCGTGGCTTGGAGGGAGATCTTTCATATCTTTCGAGATCCACCCGGGTAAAAAAGCCAAAATATGTTATTTTAGCCCAAAGCTTCTTGCAAGGAAGGAACGAGTTAAGCGATAGAAATTACTTAACAAAAGCTAAGGAGAATGACGATTTTGTTACAATAGAATAGTGAAATTCGAACTGCGTAAGATCGTTTGTACAGACAGACTTTTTGGGTGCTAAGATCCAAAGTCGAGAGGGAAACAACCCAGATCGTATGATTAATGGCTTAGTTGTTAGCTGTCTAAAAGCTACGGTCAAAAAAATCCCTTTTGAAAATAAACCACTAATCCGCCTTAGGTACTCTTTGTTGTCCGTGTAAGGCGGAGGGAATGAAGGGACCTGCAGGAGGCTGAAAAGCCGGGAATTTCAGATTTAATACCGATATTTTAGCAACAAATCCAATAAATCTAAGTGTAGTGCTTGGTGTATTGATTTTTTATTTTAGTATATATTGATGAAATTGTAATCATTGGTAATGATATTTAATTCATCATATCAAACCGTTGATCCTTTGTAGGAACTACCCGTAATAACGAACTTGCAAAATGGATCTGTTTATTATAAAGAGATTCGTCTATTGTCTCTAAGCCCTCATTCTTCCTAGCAACTTCCGCATATCTTGCTTCGCAATTCTAACTGTTTCTGTTTCTCAGAAGCACTTCTATAATTATAGGCCAAATACCTGGCGATTCTCGAAGCAGTTTACGCAAAACTACTTACGAGAAGCGAAACACCTTTCCAGAAGCTTGGCCTGAGAAACAGAAACACCTTTCCAGAAGCTTGGTCAAACAGACTCTTAGTTGACAATTCTAGAAAATAGTTCTTTCAACAGAAAATCAGATGCCCTTTATTTCATTTACGTAATATTATTTACTTTTTTATTTTTAACTTTTTTTTACTTTTGACAATTATTTAATTTTTTTATTTTAACATTCACAAAATATATTTGAATCATATGTGAGATTGGATCTAGCACATGTCAACTATATTCCTAACACTATTCCACATCAAATGGAAAGGAGTACAACCTTTTAAGAACTGTATACATGATACATCAAATTTAGAGTTTTGAATTTAATTATCAAAATAAATTTCAGAAATCTTTAGGCCCTTTTGGTTTATATTGGTATTTCGTACATCTGCTTAAGCTGAATTTGTAGGGTATTTTGAAGCATTTACTCGGGGAAATGAGTATAAGATCATGAGTTAGTTTGATTTGTGTTTTCATTATCTTAGCATATTTTATAAACTTTTCATACATTTTCTTACACAATCTTAAAATTTCACTCCTTTGTTTTAAAATTGGATCTTTAGGCCCGTTTGGTTAGAAAAAGTTGTCCTAATTAATAAAGATCTTCCCACAACTCAAAAGCAACAACTTCTCGATCAGAAAGAAATTATAGACAAATTTATGTATAGACGTGAAATAAAGTTAATCTTATTAATTATGATTCGAATAATTGGGGCCCGCACGTCGGAAACTTCGTTTCCACACACATTGTACCAAGGATCATAAATTTCTTAAGTGGAAAAGATATTGGTACATATACATGTTTGAGACGTAAGTTAATAGACGGTTATTGGCCAAATGACAATGGTTTCACGTTGGTAAATGAAGGAAGAAGTGTATAATGTGTTGAAAGATGAAACAGGTCATGAAAATCACCGCGGAGCAGCAAGGACCGCGGCGCTGTGTCGGAAGGGTCGCAGCGCATGAAGAGCCGCGGCGCCTCCTCCTCTTAGCCTCGGTGCTAATTCGGAGTTTGGCTACTGGAATTTAGGTGCCCCAGCGCCTTGGTCCACGGACGCGGCGCTTAACTTCCAGTGGCTACTGGATGCATTAGAGCTGCGGCGCCTCCCAAAGGGTCGCGACGCCTGCGACGGTACTTGGCAGCGCCGCGGTGCCTCCCAGTGAGGGCCGCGGCGCTTGGGTTCCAGAACTCGCGACGGGAGATGAAAAGGCATGAAGTTTGGGCTGGGTTTGAGGCATTAAACCTCCATAACTTCCAAAATGAATTCAGCCATTATTTGGCTGAATTACTCCCCTCAATTATGTGCAATTACATGACATTCAAGGCCATTACTTGGACATTTGAAGGGTCATCTTCTCAACACTATAAAATGAGACCTTAATCTCATTTGAAAAACACACTTGAACATTCAGAAATTTCCAGAATTTCTCTTCTTCTCTAGCAATATCCCAACACTCAAAGATCTTTCTTCGTAGCGAACACTTGAGTCTCCTTTGCTCATTTGTTTGATTGTTGTTTTATCTTGGGAGATAAGCTGCCATACAACCGTTGAAAGGAATATACGAGGCAATATTATCTTAAGGAAAGATTGAATATCAATCGACTTAGCAAGCCCTCTTATTTGCTTATTTCCAGATTTTCGTTCTAACTTCTTGTTGTTGTTTCTACTCCCGTTCTTCTTGTTTGTCACGACCCGATCCCGGGCCCGTGACTGGTGCCTTACCCCGGGCACCCTAGTGATACAACATCAGAGAAAATCAGCGGAAATAAAAACTTAAACATGAAACAAGAGATATGATAATAAAACAGGCCAACCAAACGGTTACCTTCTTGTATATATAACTAAAAACTTGAACAGTTACATCCTTACAAACCCTGCCCACAACAGTACTACAGACCTCTAAGAGTTTTTATACAACATGACGGGACAGGGCCCCACCATACCCCTGAATGTACAAGTACCTACGATGTGAGGACTATACCAAAAGATAAGCCTCGGAGAAACGGAGCTTCCCAATCTGTTGAATCGTGATCACATGGCGAGGATCAACGGCGGTGTACCTCTACTGCGGCATGAGCGGCCCGAAGGTCGATAACAGTACCAAGTATGTGAAACGAAAATCACGTAAATGAAATCATAGTAGTCTATATAAAGCGAGAGACATGTATGATAACCAAACTACGATCCATAATAAATAAGCGATACGTAAGTCGTGGACTCACGCCTCAAAGTCATCACTCAAATATAACTATGGGTCTCACGCCTCAACATCAATCATGCGTGGAATACCTTCCATCGCTGGCGATCATGATATAATAACACCAAGGAGTACACATAAACACGTGTCCCACCGAGTCATAAAACCGTAAGGGCAAGAAGGCTAACTACGGATACCAAAGCCGCATCATCAACTGACCGGGGCAAGTACGAAAGCCAACTACCAGATACCAAAGTCGTACTAACAATACGATACAACCAAACCACGAAGCTGATACGGCGCAAGTACGAAAGCCAACTACGGATACCAAAGCCGGTGTCACGTGGTGGCGGGCAAGTCTGAGGGCTAACTACGGATACCAAGGCGTATCACGAGACTTCGCCACGGCGTCACGGGGCAAGTCTGAAAGCCAACTACGGATACAAAGCGTGTCACGTGGTGGCCGGCAATCTGAGCTAACTACGGATACCAAGGTCGTATCACGAGACTTCGCCACTAAACTGAACGGGGCAAGTACGAAGGCTAACTACCAGATACCAAAGCCGAATCAGCCACGACTTCGGGGCAAGTACGAGAGCCAACTACCAGATACCAAAGCCGAATCAGTAAAACCTCATGGAGAGCTAGTCCATGGAATAATAATCACAACAGAAGCGTACCCGTGGAATCCTCCGTCACTGCCGGTACGTCCAAGTAAGATCATAACAAATCAGCCGGCCCTCCATTGAGAGACGCGGTGGTATAGAAATACAATACTAGCACGACAAGGCTATCACACGCAAACATAGGCAAGTTACACACAACTCAAGGTACTTTCATTTTATGCCAAAGTCCAGGTTTTAACCCCAAAGTACTACGTACGTTAAATTCTTTTTAAAAGATCCATTTCTTTTACAAAAGTCACCCGATGCCCGTATTATCAAAAATAGAGTGACTAACATTTTAAGTAAACCAAAACAACTTTCATACTTTCCTTTTTAAACCAAATTAAGACAATATTATGCCTTCTTTTTAGACCAAAACACTTCTCCTTTTAAAGTCAAGTTACCATTTTAAAACTAATGATAAAACCATTCTTTTGTTTTCATAAAGTCGTTATAACTAACTTCCCATAAAGCTGTTATAACACTTTATGTTTTAAACCAATTTAAGACAAAACCATGTCTTTCTTTTAAACCAAAAACTCTTCAATTCCTCAAGTCTCTTTTCTTTTAGAAATCAAGTTCCTTAATATTTCACATCAAGTCATTTATAAGTCAAGTCTCTTATCTTTTAAAAACCACAAACCATTTCTTTACCTACATAAAGTTGTTATAGCAAACTTCCCATAAAGCCGTTATAACACTTTATGTTTTAAACCAACCAAATTCATTTAGCACATGTACGTCTACCGTACTACATAGTTCACAACTGTTACACCCCGTATTTATAGGACATGTTTTAAGAACGTACGTAAGAGCTCACAAGTGTTAAGATTTGAGACTTGTAAAAATTTATCGGAATTATGGAATTGTCGGAAAAACGTAATATTGTGACGAATGGGAGGGCGACACGTGTCACCCCCCCTTAGTGTCTTGGATGAAATTTACCATGGGCAAAAGGGTCATTTGACCATTAGTGAGATGACCAAGTCTTGCAAATGGCTTAGCTTGACATTGTTGACTAAAAGTCCAAGGGCCACTTGGCTAGGATCCATGTGAAACTCATCTAGGCCAACCATTTGTGTAGATCTTGACCCTCCATAGTATTATATATGTGTGCAAGTAGCAAGACAAGGCTTTTTTAACACTTAGTTAAATTTTCAAGAAAACCTTGAAGAGCACTATGAAGCTCTCGGCTTTGAGGGGATTTTCAAGATGAAAATTTTCAATTCTTGTCCAATAATCTCCCCACTTTAAACCAAGGTTCCTAAGGGTATTGTAAGTGTATCTCTATAGAAAGACCCCGGAAAAAATGGTGTTTTCGTATTAGTCGCAAGGCGAAAACCTAAGGGGTTATTCAACTTTGAAGTTGGAATTTGAAGATGAGTTATTCATAAGCTTCTAAAGGTTTCTTGGAGTGGATTGGAACGTCGAAAGGAGGATCTAAAGTTGCTAAGGAGCGACTTGTGATCTTGGATCATATTTGGGCAAATGAGGTATAATCTTCGTCTTACTTTTGTAATTGAAGATTCCATGTTGTTATAAGTTAGAATTGATCATGTGATATGTGTTATGAAGTTTGATAAGTGTTATGGAATTTTAGGAGCCCAAAACCGAAATGGCATGATTATCCTTTTGAAATTGAAATACAATTTTGGTCGTTAATTAGAATCGTCGCATGTTTACTTACTTGAGGATTGTAGTAGTTGTAATCGATTGCGGCTTGTTATCATGTTATGCTAAACCAATTTGATTGAAAAGGGATTGGAAACGATTTGTATTGTTGTCCCTATGTTTAGCCGAATGGACATTGTAGTTTTGACTAGTTGTATTATTTTTGATATCGTTTGTGGGGGCGGAATTTTACATGTCTAGTAGGCATGTAATCCCCTATTGTTAATTGCATTGTTTCGGCATTAAATGTGGTGTGTTTGGTTATTGTATTCGGCCTTGAAAAAGGTGGCAAAGTAAGTAAAAACAAAGGAGGTGCTGTCCGATTTTCCGTAGAATTTAGCGACTTAGCACCTAGAATATTCTACGTTTGAAGTAAGAGGTTAATGGACGTATTGTGACCATTATAGGTGGAAGTACTTATTATAACGTATCATACTTGAAGGATGGATTAACTATCAAGGTTGAAGTACTTTGGAGCATTTTGCTACTTGTCGATAATCGTCGCGAGGTATGTGAACCTCTTCCTTTCTTTGGCATGATTCTATGTATGGAATATACTTGTGGTATCATTTCATGTTTCCTTCTACTCTTAGAAGTTAAGAGGTAGTTGTGTGATTTACTCTATGTAGAACTTTTCCTATCTTTTGAGCATGACTAGTTGCACGTATGTGAAATGCGGTGAGCGTCTGAACCTTGATATCCTTTACTAGTTTTATGAATAGCCAAGTCGGGTGAGTTAGGAGATTAACTCACTTCTTTGAGAGTATTAAGGATGTCTAATGTTTTATTAAAGTTAAGGGACTTGAAGAGTTTTAAAGTATTTGATACTTGTTTCGTTTTAAACGTATAAGTCCCTTGGATAGGAAATTGTTTTTGGCTAAGGCATAAAGTGAATATAACGACTTTATGGGGGGTTGGTTATATTTGCTTTATGGAAAGATAAATGACTTGATTTTAGTAAAAAGGCAACTTGATTTTAAGGCATCAATTGCCTAAGGTTTTATAATAAAAGGAGTCACTTGAGTTCTAAAGGTTCAGAGACTAATTGTATTTTTGAAAGTTAAGAGAATTGATTTGAAAGTATATTAATACTTGGTTTCAAAAAGTAGAAGTCTCTTGGTTACAAAAGGAAAGAGTTTTGTCTAAAACCATAAAGGGTTATAACGGCTTTATGGGAAGTTGGTTATAACGGCTTTATGGAAAGTTAAGAGAATGGTTTTCTCTAATAAAGTAATCAAAGAATTAACTTGTATTCAGGAAGGGCAATGTGATTTAAAGGTATCACTTGCTTAAAGCTTTTAAGTAAGGGTCACTTGATTTAGAAGCCGAGAAATGTATTTCTAAAAGTATCGTGACTTATGTGAAATGTACACAAGCCTGGATACTACGGGTGTTAGTATCTTGGGGTTTTACACAAAAAGGAGTCTCTTGAAAAGAATGTACGTACGTAGTACTTTGACCTGTTTAATTGAGAATAATTCTATGTGATGCCTTGATTTGTACTTTGGCTTGATAAATTGAGAATTTGTCTAAGTGTGCCTTGATTAGTACTTTGGCTTGATAAATTGAGAATTTGTCTAAGTGTGCCTTGATTAGTACTTTGGCTTGATAAATTGAGAATTTGTCTAAGTGTGCCTTGATTAGTACTTTGGCTTGATAAATTGAGAATTTGTCTAAGTGTGCCTTGATTAGTACTTTGGCTTGATAAATTGAGAATTTGTCTAAGTGTGCCTTGATTAGTACCTTGGCTTGATAAATTGAGAATTTGTCTAAGTGTTCCTTGATTAGTACTTTGGCTTGATAAATTGAGAATTTGTCTAAGTGTGCCTTGATTAGTACTTTGGCTTGATAAATTGAGAATTTGTCTAAGTGTGCCTTGATTAGTACTTTGGCTTGATAAATTGAGAATTTGTCTAAGTGTGCCTTGATTAGTACTTTGGCTTGATAAATTGAGAATTTGTCTAAGTGTGCCTTGATTAGTACCTTGGCTTGATAAATTGAGAATTTATCTAAGTGTGTCTTGATTAGTACTTTGGCTTGATAAATTGAGAATTTGTCTAAGTATGCCTTGATAAGTACTTTGGCTTGTTCAATGAGAATTATTCTATTTGTGCCTTGATAAGTACTTTGGCTTGATTAATTGAGAATTAGTCTAAGTGTGCCTTGATAAGTACTTTGGCTTGTTAATTGAGAATTAGTCTAAGTGTGCCTTGATAAGTACTTTGACTTGTTAATTGAGAATTAGCCTACGTGTGCTGGTGATAGCCTTTGAGTGCAAGTATTATGTTTTATTAAGTAGCCGCGACTCTCGGTTGGAGGGTTTGTCTTGTTGTAAGTACTTGGACGTCGCAAGCGGTGATGTGGGATTCCGGGTATGTTTAGTTATTTGCGATGCCAGGTTAAATTCGGATTTTTATAGAAGACATGGTAGTGCTTCTGTTTGTTTGACGGCCGGTCGAGATAGGGTAAGAGTATAAGTGAGGGGTAAATCCCCAAGATGCTATACCACCTTCTCCAGGGTAAGAGTATAAGTGAGGGGTAAACCCCCAAGACATTATACCCCCTGCTTGTTTTGTTTGATGGTCGGTCGAGATAGGGTAAGAGTATAAGTGAGGGGTAAATCCCCAAGATGCTATACCACCTGCTTTACCACCTTCTCCAGGGTAAGAGTATAAGTGAGGGGTAGACCCCCAAGATGCTATACCACCTGCTTTACCACCTTCTCCAGGGTAAGAGTATAAGTGAGGGGTAGACCCCCAAGACGCTATACCACCGGTGGGACTTGGTGTTCATATATGCCTATTGGTGTATTATTATACCCTGGACTGTCGGCAGTGATGTGGGATTCCACGGGCAGGAGATATATATATATATGTTGTGTATGTGTACGCCGACAGTGAGGTGGGATGCCACGGGCGCGTCACATGATTATATTTTACACTTTTAGCTGTCGGCAGTGATGGGGGATTCCACGGACACGCTTGATATTTGTGTGACTTGATCGCGTCCCAGTTTTGGGCCGGGTAGAAAATGTGCCCTCCTTAAAGGGCCGGATTATACTTAAGAAAGATAAGTAAGTTATATAGAAATGAACTTAATGATTTTTCCTAATCATGTGCGTAAGAATGTGGCTATAACCTTTATTGAAAAATGGGAAAATATATTGATGTGAAATTAAGTTCATAAGTGGTAATGACACGGCAGGATCAGTATGTACTTTTATACTTGTCCACGTCATTATTTTGTCTGATTATGGTGCATTTCTTATGACGTTATTTACATTTCATATTAAATTTTTGTTATGCGACCCGCCGAAGTGCGTTAAATGCCGCGAGTTTAGGTACCCAGGTTGGTGATCCTTGCTCATAGGATCTCGGTTCAGTTTTGAGAAAAGCTCCATTTGCTCCGGAGGTTTATCTCTTGGTACGGTTTCCCTGATGTAGTAGATTCATGTATATTCAGGGGTATGGCGGGGCCCTGTCCCGCCACAGTTGTTCAGTTGTTATTCCTAGAGGTCTGGATTCACATATGTGGTTGGGCTGTAAGAACTGAGTTGTACTTTTGATTATGTTTATATAATGGAAGGCGGCCTGATCGGCTAGCCTGTTACGTTTTTATTTACACATGTGTTTATGTTGTGTATGTTCCGCTGCTATTCTCTGAAGTATACCTGAACGTGGTGCCCAGGTAGGGCACCAGTCGCGGCCCCGGGGTCGGGTCGTGACAACAACAATCATGCTAGAAAAGATAGGAAGAGGTTCACATACCTCGCGACGATTATCGATAATTAGCAAAACGCTCCACGTACTCTAACCTTGCTCGCCTTTTCCACCCTTCAAGTAGAATACGCTACTCGTATTACTTCAACCTAAAAAGGCCACAAAACGTCTATCAACCTCTAGATCTCTTCGTAGAATAATTCTAGATACAAGATTCCTTATTCTACGGAAAATTCGGCAGCACCTCTCCCCCCCCGCAACCACATAAATCTCCTCCTCTAACGAGGCCTGCTACCAAACCAACAATCCCAGGGGGGGTTACACGTCTAACCGGACGTGTACAATTCTACTCCACAATAATACTACAAATCTACTGTAAATACAGTCCTATGTAAACACAGTTCAATTCTTTATAATCATCCTTCCAATATATCTTATACTCAATTCTAAACTACTACAACATGTAATCTCCAATTCTGATAGGGGACATAGGTAATTACCTCGATAAGCCCAAAATTATCCAAGATATAAGTCGATCCTAGGAAATGTTTAGCTCCATTCCTTACGCTCCAACCGCTCCAAGCAACCCAGAAGTTTCTAAACAACCTCTTAACACTTCATCTAAGCTATGAAGATTTTTCAGGGCTTCATTTTGCGACTATGGGATAAAGTAGTATTTCCGGGCTCTTATGTTGGGATTTTTTTTGGAATACCACCAGGGATTTAGGCTAAAGTATTTGGAATAACAACAATACTTGAAGAATTCTACTCAAGGTGGGGGGGTGTTTGGACGAGAACTCACTAAGGGAGGGAGGGGAATTTTGCCTTGAAACTTTCTAATGTGGATGAAATAAAGTCTTGCACACAAGGGGTATTTATAGGGAAATCAATGGCCAAGATCTAGGCAAGTGGATGGTGAGGATGGGGTACATGTGTGTGGGTAGTTGGCCAACCATTTGGCTACCACAAAAAATGGGACAAGTGGCCACCACAAAAATGGGCCACTTGTCCACCAAAAAAACGTGCCACTTGTCCTTCTCCAATTCGGCCAACATGGCCACACGGGGGTGACACGTGTCGCCCCCCTACTCGTCCAAAATATTTCATCTTCCGAAAATATCCGTAATGCCAAAAATCCGAAAATAAAGTGGGCCCCACAAAACCGTAAATTTTCCCGTGGGCCCCACGTGACCAATTTCGGAAATAAAATTTCATAATTCTCAAATATTCCAAAAAGTCCAAATACCAAATCTGGGAATCCAATTCCCTTTAACGAACATTTTTCCTTCACAAAATCCGGAAACTTTTTCGTCGAAAAATCACATCTTTCTTCCTTTCCAATTTTACTGTCGTATTCTCATACGTACGTCCTCGTATACATACCCTGGAACTACGGGGTGTAACATTCTTCCCCCCTTAGAAACATTCGTCCCGAATGTTCCTTCTAAGCCTCTAATCATACAATGCGGTATAGTCTTCACTACTATACTTACAAAACCAATTATGCCACACATGGCCATAATATAACATACGCGCAAAACTCAATCCAAGCCAACGAGGAATCACCCCTAACGTGTATAACAACACAAAAACTTCCACCCATGGTCCAAAGGATACTTTCTTCACATCTATACTTATAAAAGGACACTTCACATCTTCGCTCTTTTTACTTGTGCACCCTCGCGTGCACTCGAACTCTTCCTCATATACTTACCATTTACATCATTGCTTGGTTTCCAAAATCTCGGGGTTACTATCTCTAACTTGGTCATCATTAATCGGGAACACTGCGGAGGATATCCGATTACTCTTGAAACATAGCAACATGGAATCTGGGACGTCTTGCCTCACAAGTCGGACGGCGGTGCTAATTATAGGTAGGGTGTACAAAGCAGGCCGGACCGGAAAAGCGGATCGAGCCGGACGGAATGGACGGACGGTCCGGTCCTCGTCCGTCAAAAATGTCGATTCGGTTTTCGGTCGGTCGTAAAAACCGAATTTTCCGTCGGGCCGAATGGACCGAATTTTTTTTTTTTTTTTTTTATAAATTGAATTTTCAATATTGAAATTGACATTCCGGATGCGGTGCCACGCAATTTTACGTTGAAATCAATTGTACATCGCGAGATATTTAGATTTGAAAAGGGGAAAAATGTAACGATTTGGGGAAAAGTGAAATTGAGAGGCAAGATGAACGTTTTGGAGAAATCGGAGGAATCAAACCGCTTATGCAGTTTGGCCACCCCGTATCGAAAAAATACGAAATCAAAAAAATTAGGTAAAACGGACGTCCGCGCAAAGTTATGACCATATAAAGTTTGATCAATTTACAACCTATATTTCTTATGTCAATACGTCCGGCTGGCGGGGAGTGGCGGGGCTGTGCAGGTGGATGGGGCTGGCGGGGGTGTGGTGGCTGGGGGAGGGCAAATCATTCGGTCCGAGTGTCTGTAATTTCGGTCTTGGTCTTGGTCGGTCCGGTTTAACCTTTTGTGCACCTAGTTTGAGGAATGTCCAAATTCCAAATAGAAAATAGAAAATATAAATGTGGTGTGTAACTTTAATTAATGAGTAGTTCAAGAGTTCGTATACGAACCAAGTACATTGGTGATTCTCTTTAAGTTAGTTCTATTAATGAAATAAAGTTTATTGAAGGATAAGGAAAAAAACAATCATATTTAATGAGATTGATAAACGAACACATTCTTAAAAATTTATATTTTAATTGCATTTAACAAAAAATAAAAAATCCGGTCCAATAGGTCCAAAGCGGGGCCGGACCGAATTTCGGTCCTCGGTCGAAATTTTACGGATTAGGTTCCGGTCCATTCGGTCCGGTCCGGTCGATTACGGGCCGGTGAACACCTACTTATAGGCAACTGTCTATTCTACTATTATCCGAAAATGCCCAAAGTACCTCGGGCTAAGTTTCCCTTCTTTCCAAATTTCGTCACACCGCCAGGGGTGGTACCTTCGAAGACCACCGTCAACTGAACTCCAAGTGTCGACGCCGATCGTCCGCACGACACGGCTGACTCGAGTGCTAATAACTTCTTACGGATAAGCTTCACTTATCCACATCTGCTGAAACAAGTAGGGACCAAACTATTTGAACCTTGCCGACATCAGACAATCGGCCAACCTACACTTCCGCCCATACAAGGCTTCATAAGGCACCATCCGAATACTGAAATGGTAGCTAGTATAATACTCACTCAACAAGAGGCAAATAATCCTCACAGCTACCCCTGAAATCAAAACACCGGCCCGTAACCTATCCTCAAATGTCTGGATAAAATGCGCTGTTCGTCCGTCGGCCCGAGGGTGAATGCAATACTGAGACTCACCTGAGTTCCTAACCCCGCCTGGTAAAACCTCCCGAAAAAGAAATAGCCATAAGCTGGGCTCCACTTCCTGCCATAATAAAAGTAGGAACCCCGTGCATCCTTACAACCTTCCTGATATACAACATCTTACATAACCCTCCGCCAAGTAAACAGTCCTGACTAAAAGACAAGATGGGCTGACCCCATCGGCCCTACTACTGGTCGAACGCATCCACAAACTCGTACGATGGTTATCTAAACTTGGGCCTAACACCCTCGTGACCCTATCATCTAGCGGGACCACCTCAAACTGACCCCACCACATTCCGGGCTGCGGGTTGACTCGCGAAATGGCCTCAACCCGACCCACTTCGTACTAAACTCTCGTTCCCCGATCCGGAACAATCTTACCAGTTCACGTCATGAAAGCTACTACTTCCATCTCACACTACCCATGGATTTATCACAACTTACACCATGCTAACCGAACATAGCACTCCACATGTATCTACCATAACAACCTAAACAAGTCTCTTAAGGCTGAAGATCTCCCTGTAACTACTGCCTCACTTTCCCTTTGCCGCTCTAATCAAATCTTGCTCTGCTGGGCGTAACTCTGAAGGTGATGAACGACCATCGATCCCGAAGGTGAGTCGTAACATCCGCGCCACCTGTTCGGACAATTTCTGCAAAATGGCCTGTTGGCCATAAGCCTAACAAGCTATCTAAGTAGTCGACACTCCATAAGAACCCTACCACAACGACCATACCGAGGTGGGGGTGGCCTCCTCTGGCTAACACCCCTTCCTCTCCGATCCACTGAATCCGCAACTGACCTGGTAGGCTAAGTCATCCCACCTGTATCCCTCATACTAGGACATTCTCTCCTCACATGTCTGCCACTAACGCGGGGACATAACGAGCCAATAAGTCAAACTCTATACTGTATTCCCGAACCGTCCGCCCGTTCTGCCTCAACCTCATAAATCTATCTGCCCGAGCTCTCCTCATCTGCGAGGGCAAGAAGTGTGTAAGAAATGCCTCTGAGGTCTTGATCACTTTCATGATCCGCTGTAACTGTCGAATAAACTCCTGATGATCTTCCTCAGTTCTAGATCCATAGAACTCGGGTGGACTGCAACTCAAGAAGTCCCGAAATCTCAACTATCGGATCTAGGGTGAACTACTGGTACTGCCGGAACCTCCGACTCTCGTCTGTCCTCATTCCTAGCCACAAGCCTAGCTAGTAACTGGGCCATTTCCTTGAACTCATATCCTCGGCTCCTGGCCGTGGCACTGGAGGCTCAGATATCGTGGCCTCGATGAAATTGCCGCCGATCTAAACTCTCTTTGGGCTAGCGGCGTCATAAAACTCATCGTCGAAGTACTATCTCGTAATGGCCAGGGCTGTGCCTCGTAACCCTCTGTGTTCTACTCGTAGCTCCCTCTGCTGCCTTGCCCTCCTGGGCTCTGGTTGCCTTTCGTAGAGGCATAACGGGTGAAAAAAATACGTCAGAGGGAGTCCAACTTATAACACAGCTCTAAGGCACGATCTCAGAGTGAGAATAATGGAAACCAATCCTAAATATCCTGTAGCCTCCTGATTATAGATGTGGTGCACAACACACCGATAATCAAGACTCTAGATACGATGCGTAGACACTTTCCGAGGATTAATCGCTATGATACCACTTTTGTCACGACCGATCCGGGCGTGGATCGTGCCTACCGGGCACCCTAGTGATACAACATCAGAGAAAATCAGCGGAAATAAAAACTTAAACATGAAACAAGAGATATGATAATAAAACAGGCCAACCAAACGGTTACCTTCTTGTATAAATAACTAAAAACTTGAACAGTTACATCCTTACAAACCCTGCCCACAACAGTACTACAGACCTCTAAGAGTTTTTATACAACATGACGGGACAGGGCCCCGCCATACCCCTGAATGTACAAGTACCTACGATGTGAGGACTATACCAAAGATAAGCCTCGGAGAAAGCGGAGCTTCCTAATCTGTTGAGTGATCCTATGGCGAGGATCAACGGCGGTGTACCTCTACTGCGGCATGAACGCAGCCCGAAGGTCGATCTGCAGTACCAAGTATGTGGCGAAAATCGTAAATGAAATCATAGTAGTCTATATAAAGCGGGAGACATGTATGATAACCAAACTACGATCCATAATAAATAGCGATCCACGTAAGTCGTGGACTCACGCCTCAAAGTCATCACTCAAATATAACTATGGGTCTCACGCCTCAACATCAATCATGCCCGTGGAATACCTTCCTAACTGCCGGCAGTCTATGATATAATAACACCAAAGAGTACACATAAACACGAGGTCCCACCTGAGTCATAAAACTGTACGGGGAAAGTACGAAGGCTAACTACGGATACCAAAGCGCGTCATCAATGGCCGGCAAGTACGAAAGCCAACTACGGATACCAAAGTCATACTAACAATACTATACAACCAAACCACGAAGGCGTCACGGGGCAAGTACGAAAGCCAACTACGGATACCAAAGCGTGTCACGTGGTGGCCGGGCAAGTCTGAGGGCTAACTACGGATACGGCGTATCACGAGACTTCGCCACGAAGGCGTCTGAGGCAAATCTGAAGCCAACTACGGATACCATGTCACGACCGATCCGGGCGTGATCGTGCCTACCGGGCACCTGGTGATACAACATCAGAGAAAAACCAGCGGAAATAAAACTCAAGAAAGAAAACAGTGAAATAAGAAAGCAGGCTAACCCAAACGGTTACCTTTTTGTACATAAATTAAAACTTGAATAGTTACATCCCTTACAAACCCGCCACAACAAGATTACATGCACCTCTAAGAATTTTGAAACCATAATGACGGACAGGCCCGCCATGCCCCCGAATATACAAAAGTCTACCACTTGAGGAACCGTACCACAGGACAAGCTTCCGGAGATATGGAGCTTTCCGAGAACCGAACAGCGATCCTAAGAGTGCGGATCAGCAAGCTATGTACCTCAACCTGCGGCATGAACGCAGCCCCCCGAAGGAGGTCAGTATAACAGGTACCACGTATGTGAAACTAAAAAATACTGTAAATGAAATCATAATAGTCTATATAAAGCAGGAGACATGTATGATAACCAAACTACAGCACCACACATATAAGCAGTCATATCAAGATAGGGACTCATGCCCGTGAAATCATCACTCAAATACAACCCGGGAATTTAACCCGCACTATGGCTGCATGCCCCGGCATCTCACCTCGGTATAAGCATGGCCCTGGAACCGTCCTAGTGGGCCCATACCCGTGGACCATCCAACGTGTCGGTATGCCCAAAGGAGATAACAAGATAACAATCCCTGTGGAAACATACCCGTGGGCTACCCAACGTGTCAGTATGTCCAAACAACTAACAAAACAATACTCACTGTGGAAGCATACCCATGGGCTACCCAACGTGTCGATGTCCAATCAAATAACAAGATACTACTCATTTGGAAGCATACCCGTGGCTACCCAACGTGTCGGTATGTCCAATCAAATAACAATAATAACACCACAATGGAAGCATACGTGGCCTCCCAACGTGTCAGTATGTCCATTAAGAATCGATATAGTGGAAGCATACCCGTGGGCTACCCAACGTGTCAGTATGTCCATCAATCAACCAGATAGCCGACCCTCCAACGAGAGACGCGGTAGCACAGAAATACAACACTTGCACAACAAAAGCTATCACAACAAGCATAGACCAATTCAACGTACTTTCATTTCATGTCAACAATTCCGGGTTTCAACCCCAAAATACTACATACTTTCATTCCTTCAAAACAAAGACCTCTTTCTACGTAACAGCCACACGATACTAACATCCGTAGTATCGAACACATTCAGGTTTAAATCAAGCACTTTAAACACTTTTTAGCACAACGTCAAGTATACCATTTAAAAATTCAATAATGAATCCATTCCTTTACTCCTATAAAGTCATTATAACTAACTTCCCATAAAGCTGTTATAACACTTCATGTTTTAAAACAAGCCACGACAAAACCATGCCTTTCTTTTAAAACAAAACACTTCAAATTCTTAAGTCTCTTTTCTTTTAGAAATCGAGTTCCTTACCTTGGGATTTTTAAGAAGATCAAAACTTGATTACAATAATTCTTATTAGAGCAGCCATGATCTAGGAAATGTAATAAAATTTTGTCTTATCTTAGCTTCTATGCAGATGGAGGTTTCTACTGGTTTTAATATGATTAATTGTCATTACTTCTTTCCTTTATCGACGCTGCATTGGCTTGTTCGATCCTTATTCCCATTTCCAAAATTTATGTAACATTATTCTTTTAAAAACCAAGTACTCATTTCTCACGAATGAGGTTTCACACTTTTCAACACCACTTAGGTCAATTATAAGTCAAGTCTCTTATCTTTTGAAATCAACACACCAGTCTTTTACCTACATAAAGTGGTTATAACCAACTTCCCATAAAGCCGTTATAACACTTTATGTTTTAAACCAACCAATTACAACTATAAGCCCTTATGAGACCAAGAGGGCTTATTCTTTAACAACCAAGTGCCCATTACTAACGAATGGGAGTTTACTACTTTTTCACACAATCAAGACCTTTACACTTCATATCAAGTCAAGGCACAAAAGGGAAATTTAATTCCCTTAACACACGTGCGTCTACCGCACTATATATTTCACAAATAGTCATGCTGAAGAGGATAGGAAGAATCACATACCTCGCGACGATTATCGACGGTTAGAAAAATGCTCCACAATACTTTCCCCCCCTTAAGTAGAAAATGCTACCGTAGTACTTCAATCCTATAAGGGTCATAAAACGTCTATCAATCTCTAGCTTCGAATGTAGAATAACTAAGTGCAAGGTCCCTACATTCTACGGGGAGTCGGACAGCACTTCCTTTGTTTCTACTTACTATGTCACCTCTTTCAAGGCCGAATTTCAATAACCAACGCCACATTTAAGGGACACAATTAATTCAGCAAATACAAGGGGATTACACGCCTACTAATACGTGTAAAATTCCGCCCCACAACAACACAAAATAAACCAATAATCTCCATGCCATTCTTGGCCAACAATATAACCAATACTAACCCCTTTCAACTCTTTTCCAATCCAAGTTCTTAGGTATAACATGATATCTAGCCCTAGACATCTTCAACAACTACAATCCCCCCTTTACAACACGCGACGACCAAATTAGTAACCAAATTGAAGTTATCATCTTAAGGCTAACATGCCCATTTCAGTTTTCAACAAGACAACAAGATCTAAATCTATTCAATTATAACAGCCTCAGGCTCAATTCTAAACTACTAAAATATAACAGCCTCAGGCTCATTTCTAAACTACTAAAACAAGTATAACTCATATCCAAGAGAAGGGGAAAATTTTACCTTTGGAGAACCCACAAAAGCCCCTTTCTTCCACTTCTTTTCCGTCAAACTCGTCCACCAGCGCTTCCCACAAGTTTACCCACACTTTTCCTTCTTGCCGCCGCTCCAACAATCTCCTCTAAGGCAAGGTTTTCTTCAAAAAACTAGAGAGAAGGGAGAGGGTTTTTTTCTTGGGAGGGTATTGAAATGAAATGGCCAAGTCTTGGACCTAAAATAGGACCACTTTCTGGTAAAAAGGATGGGAGGGACACTTGTCACCCTCCCATAGGTTTTAAACAAAATATCCCCTGTTTTTCAGGCCTTTATCGCGAAAATCCCGCCTTGGCGCCGCGGCGCTTCCACTTCCGAGAAAAGTTCCAGCATTCCGCGCCATGCCTCGCATTCCGCGCGCGCGCTGCAACCCCGGACTCGCACAACCGGCGCGGCCACGCATTCGGCCGCGGCTGTACTTCAACCAAAAGCTGCTCGATCACGCACCTAACTTGTAACTTCCATAACTTTCGACTCCGATGTCCTATCGACGAACGGTTTGTTGCGTTGGGAACTAGATTTAACGGACTACACATTAGGCTCTTTAAACACCTTGAAATTCTTAACAACTGGGGTACAACACTCCAAGGTAAACTCAAAATCCGTCCAACACATGTTTGTCAACTTATCTAACAACTTTCAAATCTTATATTCCTTGGTATGTTCTTATCTTAACTCCTTGAATTTACGGGGTGTAACATACCAAAGCCGTGTCACGTAGCTGACCGGGGCAAGTACGAGGGCTAACTACCAGATACCAAGGCCGTATCACGAGACTTCGCCACTAAACTGAACGGGGCAAGTACGAAGGCTAACTACCAGATACCAAAGCCGAATCAGCCACGACTTCGGGGCAAGTACGAGAGCCAACTACCAGATACCAAAGCCGAATCAGTAAAACCTCATGGAGAGCTAGTCCATGGAATAATAATCACAACAGAAGCGTACCCGTGGAATCCTCCGTCACTGCCGGTACGTCCAAGTAAGATCATAACAAATCAGCGCCCATCGAGAGACGCGGTGGTATAGAAATAAAATACTAGCACGACAAGGCTATCACACGCAAACGTAGGCAAGTTACACACAACTCAAGGTACTTTCATTTTATGCCAAAGTCCAGGTTTTAACCCCAAAGTACTACGTACGTTAAATTCTTTTTAAAAGATCCATTTCTTTTACAAAGGTCACCCGATGCCCGTATTATCAAAAATAGAGTGACTAACATTTTAAGTAAACCAAAACAACTTCCATACTTTACTTTTTAAACCAAATTAAGACAATACTATGCCTTCTTTTTAGACCAAAACACTTCTCCTTTTAAAGTCAAGTTACCATTTTAAAACTAATGATAAAACCATTCTTTTGTTTTCATAAAGTCGTTATAACTAACTTCCCATAAAGCTGTTATAACACTTTATGTTTTAAACCAATTTAAGACAAAACCATGTCTTTCTTTTAAACCAAAAACTCTTCAATTCCTCAAGTCTCTTTTCTTTTAGAAATCAAGTTCCTTAATATTTCACATCAAGTCATTTATAACTCACGTCTCTTATCTTTTAAAAACCACAAACCATTTCTTTACCTACATAAAGTTGTTATAGCAAACTTCCCATAAAGTCGTTATAACACTTTATGTTTTAAACCAACCAAATTCATTTAGCACATGTACGTCTACCGTACTACATAGTTCACAACAATCATGCTAGAAAAGATAGGAAGAGGTTCACATACCTCGCGACGATTATCGACAATTAGCAAAACGCTCCACGCATTCTAACCTTGCTCGCCTTTTCCACCTTCAAGTAGAATACGCCACTCGACATTTCAACCTAAAAAGGCAACAAAACGTCTATCAACCTCTAGATCTCTTCGTAGAATAATTCTAGTTACAAGATTCCTTATTCTACGGAAAATTCGGCAGCACCTCCCTCCCCGCAACCACATAAATCTCCTCCTCTAACGAGGCCTGCTACCAAACCAACAATCCTAGGGGGGGTTACACGTCTAACCGGACGTGTACAATTCTACTCCACAATAATACTACAAATCTATCAGAATACAAATTCTATGTAAATACAGTTCAATTCTTTATAATCATCCTTCCAATATATCTTATACTCAATTCTAAACTACTACAACATGTAATCTCCAATTACAATAGGGGGACATAGGTAATTACCTCGATAAGCCCAAAATTATCCAAGATATAAGTCGATCCTAGGAAATGTTTAGCTCCAATTCCTTACGCTCCAACCCGCTCCAAGCAACCCTTAGAAGTTTCTAAACAACTTCTCTTAACACTTCATCTAAGCTATGAAGATTTTTCTAGGGCTTCATTTTGCGACTATGGGATAAAGTAGTATTTCCGGGCTCTTATGTTGGGATTTTTTTGGAATACCACCAGGGATTTAGGCTAAAGTATTTGGAATAACAACAATACTTGAAGAATTCTACTCAAGGTGGGGGTGTTTGGACGAGAACTCACTAAGGAGGAGGGGAATTTTTGCCTTGGAAACTTTCTAATGTGGTGAAATAAAGTCTTGCACACGCGGGTATTTATAGGAAATCAATGGCCAAGATCTAGGCAAGTGGATGGTGAGGATGGGGTACATGTGTGTGGGTAGTTGGCCAACCATTTGGCTACCACAAAAATGGGACAAGTGGCCACCCCAAAAATGGGCCACTTGTCCACCAAAAAAACGTGCCACTTGTCCTTCTCCAATTCGGCCAACATGGCCACACGGGGGTGACACGTGTCGCCCCCCTACTCGTCCAAAATATTTCATCTTCCGAAAATATCCGTAATGCCAAAAATCCAAAAATAAAGTGGGCCCCACAAAACCGTAAATTTTCCCGTGGGCCCCACGTGACCAATTTCGGAAATAAAATTTCATAATTCTCAAATATTCCAAAAAGTCCAAATACCAAATCTGGGAATCCAATTCCCTTTAACGAACATTTTTCCTTCACAAAATCCGGAAACCTTTCCGTTGAAAAATCACATCTTTCTTCCTTTCCAATTTTACTGTCGTATTCTCGTACGTACGTCCTCGTATACATACCCTGGAACTACGGGGTGTAACATTGTTACCACACAAAATACTCACAGTCTTAAGATAATATTCTGCTTGAAACAACAACATGTCTGCTGAAGATCAATTCAACGTTGAGAACGCCACTGTTCAAGGCAATCCTACTGCCTTCAATCCCACTGCTCCACTACCGCTGCCTTCAACTCCACTACTTTTGGCACGTCTAGTGCCTCCACTGGTTTTGGCACATCCAGTGCCTCCACTCGTTTTGGCACTTCTAGTGCCTCTACTGCTTTTGGCACAACTGGTGTCAACAATCTCTATGGCACAACTAATGACACCACTGCTGCTCCAGACGTTTATAAGGCCTATGCTACTGGCCAAGGCGTCAAAAACACATAGGCTCATGTTATAAGCATTTCCAATGCCTTTGCAACTGCTCCTACACCCGCTGGTTTTCACCATGAGCGTCCTGAAAAGTTCATGGGTGCTCACTTTAAGCAATGGCAGCAAAAGATGCTATTTTTCCTAACGGTTATGGGAATGTCACGTTTCCTAACTTAAGACCCTCCACTAGTTGGGGAAGATTTGGACCCTCAGCCAAATAATTTGGCGGGAGGGGGCCAAGGTAACCATGTCACTGATGACATGAGGATGGTTCACGAAGCTTGGAAACATAGTGATTTCATGTGTAGGAACTATATTCTAAACAGTTTGTCCGATCCTCTCTACACTATATATTACACCGTTGAAACTATCAAGCAGTTATGGGAGAAACTTCAGAAGAAATACAACACATAAGATGCGGGTAGTAAGAAATTCATCATTGGGAAATTCCTGAAATTTCAAATGGTGGACAACAAAAGTGTGTCATCCCAAGTTCAGGAATTTCAAATGATTCTGCATCACCTGGACTTGGAAGGATTGAAGCCCAACGAGCAATTCTTGGTTGGGGCATTGATCAAAAAGATGCCTCCCTCGTGGACTGAGTTTATGAACTATCTGAAACTCAAAATGAAGGAGATGATCTTAGACGAACTCATTATCAAACTCCAAATTCAGGAGGACAATAAGAAGTACATGCCAAAGGGGAAATAACCCGCTGAGGCTAAGGTGAACCTGACGGAAGTCAAAGGGAACTCAAGCAAAAAGCGAAAGTTCAAGAAGGTAGGCAAGACCCAAATAACTGAAAAGTTCAAGGGAAATTGTAACCACTGTGGTATAGTTGGTCACATGGCCAAAGACTGTCGCAAACTCAAATGTGAGAATAAAGAGAAGGCCAAAGGCCAGGCCAAGGCTAAGGAGTTCTCAGCCGTTATTCTTGAAGCAAACCTCGTTGAGAATCTTGTGCAGTGGTGGTTGGACACAGGTGTCACCCATCACATATGTTCCAATAAAGAAGCCATCTCCACTTATACACCAGTCACAGACAAGAAGTTGTTCATGGGAAATAATTATTCTTCAGAGGTGCTGGGGGTAGGAAAGGTGATCCTAAAGATGACATCCGGGAAGGAGCTGACTCTGAAGGAAGTGATGCATGTCCCAGAGATTCGAAGAAATTTAATTTTTGGACTTGTGTTAGTGAACGCTGGATTAAGGCTAGTGTTACAAGCTAACAAATTTGTAATCACTAAAAACAGAACATTTGTAGAAAGGGGCTTCGTCTGTGAAGGCCTCTTTAAAGTTAACACTACGTCTGTTATGCCTTCGGCTTCCAATATCAATAAAATTGAGTCTTCTAACTTATGGCATCATAGATTATGATATGTTAACTATCAATCTATCCAAAGATTGGTAAAGTTGGAATTACTTCCTTCTATCGAAGTAAACCCTCAACGTAAGTGTGAGGTATGCGTAGAGGCAAAAATTTCCAAGTGTCCCTTTAGATCCGTCGAAAGGTAAACTGATCGGTGTATTTTATATACACCTTGTGAGTCATTTTTAGTTAGTCTTTTGCCCATATTGGTTTAAAGTGGCTCATTGGCGAAAAAGGAGCAAAAAGAGGGCAGAAACAGAGGTTCCAGAGATCAAAAAGCGAGAAAGTTGGCGAACCGGGCACGAAACAGGGAGGCGCCTCCAGCCAGCAGGGTCAGAGCGCCACGACGCCCAATATTCAGAGAGCTGCAGGAGTTCCGAAGCCGCGACGCCAGTTGCAGGGCCGCGGCGCCGAGGCGGGAAAACTGGCAAATTCGAATGGGAATGGGCCAAGGCCTGAAGAAAAACCTGGAACACGTTTTGAAGGCTATAAAAAGCAGCCTTTAGGTCAGATTTGAGAGTTCCCTTCCTTGCCAATTCACACAACTTTGGAGATCAAGATTGGAGACCACTTCTTAGTAATTTCTTGTTTCTTGTTTTATTTCTTTATAGTTTATGTTGGATATTAGTTTAGTTCTTGTCATGTCTATGGCTAGGAACTAACTTAATCTAGGGCTTTCCATGTCAAATCACTTTAAACTTATTCTTATGAATTAATGCATGTTTTGGTTCTTCTTGTTGTTGTTGAGATTTATTCAATAATTGTCTTGAATGTTTGGTAATTAATTGATCACTAATTATCAGAATCCATATGATTTCTAATCGAAAGCCGAAAGGGGAGATTGTGAATATTCTATAGTTGAATAAACATAGGTTAAATCGTGGACGAAAGTACTCCGATACTTGTGTAGTATTAATAGGTTATTGCTCTTAATCCTCTTTTATAGTCAATCTTATCACCGATAGGTAGAAGAGTTCTATATTGGGGTTGAGTGTTTATATTACCTTAACAGGAGTATAAAACGGCTTAGTTAACCTGCTATCTCAAAATAGAAGAAGAACCATAATTAATTGCATTAACAAGTAAGATACGTGGATAGTTGAGGAGATTTGGAAGCCCTATTTCCATCATATCTGAAGTAAAACAAAGTAGTTTAATTAGCATTCATAATTATAGTTATAAACAATTCATCAATCATTGGTTACCAAATAGATACCATAGAATAGAATTTGAGAATTGAACACTAATCCCTGAGGACGATAACTCGGTCTTCTAGACTATATTACTTGTCATGATACGTGCACTTGCGTTAGTGTGTGCATAAATCGCGCATCAAGTTTTTGGCGCCGTTGTCGGGGATTGACGTAGTTCAATATTATTTTATCTATTCTTAATTTCTAATTTGGTTTTTGTTTTTATTTCTTTTTTATTTTATTTTATTATAATTTTTTCCTTTATTCGTGAAACCGTGCGCCGTGATCCGTTTGTTGGTTTTGATTCATCTCAGGGAACCTGAAAACATGGATCGCTACTATCAACAAGATAATTCCCAGGCCCCACATGAAGAGCAGGATGGGCTACGAGCAGCCATACTCAAGTTAACTAGGCACCAAACTCAGTTCATGGATGAAACGTGAGTGTCCTTGAAAAATTTGGAAATGCAAATAGGACAACTCGCGGGCATGCTAAGCAGCAGAATACAAGGGAAGCACTCTGAACATATTGGAGGGAATATAAAAGAGCAATGCCAGGCGATTGACCTGAAAGATGCCGAACCGGTGGAAGCAAACTCACCAACCCCAGGTTCAGAACGGAAGAACACAGAAAATTCGCAGCAGTCGCAGCGCCGCGGCGCCACTGAGCAGCGCCCCTGCGCCGAAGATTCTGGAACAGTGCAGAGTTTTAGGCGCCACGGCGCCGAATCTCAGGTCTGTGGTGCCCAGAGTTCAGAAGGTGAAATGAGACTAAAAGGTGTTGTGAACGAACCCCAGGTGAAGATACCGTATCCCCAGAGGCTAAAAACAAGTGCTCTTGACAAACAGTTCTCTAAATTTTTGGAAATTCTCAAGCAATTGCAACTCAACATCCCGTTTGCTGAGGAACTAGAGCAGATGCCAAGTTATGTCAAGTTCGTGAAGGATATTCTTAGCAAAAAGAAGAGGATAGATGACTACGAAACAGTGGTGTTGACTGAAGAATGCAGTGCCATCCTACAGAGAAAGCTACCTCAGAAATTAAAAGATCCTGGAAGCTTCACCATCTTATGCACTATTGGAAAGTTTGAGTGTCAGAAGACGTTGTGCGATCTGGATGCAGACATAAATTTGATGCCCTATCTAGTGTTTTGCAAACTTGGAATGGGAGAAGTCAGACCTACAAACATCACTTTGCAGTTAGCTGACCGCTCCATAGTCCACCCTAGAGGAGTCATCGAGGATGTGTTGGTAAAAGTGGATAAGTTCATCTTTCCCGCTGATTTCATCATCTTAGATATGAGAGATAACGACATGATCCCCATCATACTTGGCAGACCCTTTCTAGCCACAAGACAGGCTCTCATCGATGTTCACAAAGGGGAGCTGAAACTTCGGGTGGAAGAAGAAGAGGTGATTTTCAATGTTTTTCAGGCAGCAATCTTCTCAGATGCAAGTGACAACTGTTTCGCCATTGACATAATCGAAGATGCAGTGTCAGAAAAAGGGTTCAGAAATGATGATACGCTTGAAGAGGTACTGACCCGATGGGACGATAGTAGTGGAAACGACCCAAAGCTAATGGAGTATGCAAACTGGATGAATTCTTGTGAGAAGTGTGATAAGAAGATATATGGAAGAGCTTGGGAAGATGCCAGAGAGATCAGTACCATCCACAGAAAAGGCTCCAGAGTTAGAGTTAAAAATTATACCTGATCACTTACAGTACCAATATCTAGGTGAAGATCAATCCTTACCGGTGATCATCTCATGTCATCTATCCACAGTAGAGATTGAGAAGCTGCTGAGAGTACTGAGGGCTCACAAGCGTGCCATCGGGTGGACATTAGCAGACATAAAAGGGATAAGTCCGTCAACAGTAATGCATAAGATCCGTCTGGATGAGGAGAGCAGACCCTCCATTGAGGCACAGAGGAGACTAAACCCAAACATGAAGGAGGTAGTCAGAAAAGAAATCATGAAATGGCTTGATGCTGGAGTAATTTATCCTATATCTGACAGTGCATGGGTGAGTCCGGTATAAGTGGTGCCCAAAAAGGGTGGGATGACAGTAGTGACCAACGAAAGGAACGAGCTCATTCCATCTAGAACAGTTACCGGGTGGATAATTTGCATTGACTACCGCAAGTTGAACAAGGCGACCAGAAAAGATCACTTCCCGTTGCCATTTCTAGATCAGATGTTGGATAGCCTTGCGGGGCACAACTACTACTGCTTCTTGGATAGTTACTCAGGGTATCATCAGATTGCGATAGCACCAGAAGATCAGGAAAAGACAATATTCACCTGCCCCTTTGGTACGTTTGCATTCAGAAGGATGTCATTTAGGCTTTGCAATGCACCTGCGACCTTTCAGAGGTGTATGATGGGAAATTTCTCGGACATGGTGGAAAGGACTATAGAGATTTTCATGGATGATTTCTCGGTCTTTGGAGCCTCGTTCGATGAGTGTTTGAGGCACTTGGAAGCAGTGTTGAAGCGATGTGAAGAGTCCAACCTTGTGTTGAACTGGGAGAAGTGTCACTTCATGGTAAAAGAGGGGATTGTCCTGGGACACAAAATATCCAACCAAGGTATTGAGGTGGACAAAGCACAGATTTCGGTAATCGAAAATCTACCACCTCCAGTATCAATAAAATGGGTCAGAAGTTTCCTTGGGCATGCCGGTTTTTACAGAAGATTCATCAAGGACTTCTCAAAAGTGTCAAAGCCTCTTTCCACCTTGCTAATGATGGGGGTTTCTTTTGAATTTAATAAAGAATGCATGACCGCTTTTCAGACACTCAAGGAGAAGCTTATCTCAGCACTCATAGTCGTTGCACCAAACTGGGAGCTCCCATTTGAACTAATGTGTGATGCAAGTGATTATGCAGTGGCGGCAGTGCTTGGGAAAAGGGTTGATAAGGTATTCAGATCCATTTACTATGCTAGTAAAACTTTGAATGACGTGCAGTTAAATTACGCGACTACAGAGAAAGAATTGCTAGCAATAGTATATGCATTCGAGAAATTCATGCCATACTTGATTGGAAATAAGGTGATAGTGTACACTGACCACTCTGCCATAAAGTATTTGATGACAAAAAAGGATGCAAAACCTCACCTCATCCGATGGGTCCTGCTATTACAAGAATTCGACATGGAGATTCGTGAGAAGAAGGGGACAGAGAACTCAGTTGCAGACCACTTGTCAAGACTTGAGAACACAGAGAGACAGAACACCAAGGATGTGCAGATAAATGATCACTTCCCGGATGAGCAATTGTTTCAAGTAGTGCAGTTTTTAAGTTACTTTGGTACGCTGATTTTGTTAACTTTCTTGCAGCTAAGGTAATACCCCCTGGATTGACAAGAAAACAAGTGAAGAGGTTTTACTCCGAAGTAAAACACTACTATTGGGAAGAGCCGTGTTATACAAACACTGCGCTGACCAAGTCATCAGGCGATGTATACCGGAAGAGGAGATGCACCAGATTCTCACTAATTGTCACACCCTACAATGTGGTGGACACTTTGGGGCATCAAGAACAGCGGCAAAGGTATTGCAAAGTGGGTTCTATTGGCCAACCCTTTTTAAGGATGCACACACCTTTGTGAAGAAGTGTGATCGTTGTCAAAAAACAGGGAAAATATCAAGACAAAAAGAAATGCCTTCGCATGGGATCTTGGAAGTGGAACTATTTGATGTGTGGGGAATCGACTTCATGGGTCCATTCCCGTCATCCTTTGGAAATCAGTACATTCTTCTGGCTGTGGATTATGTGTCCAAATGGGTAGAAGCAGTAGCCACTAAAGAAAATGACAGTAAGACGGTTCAAAGATTCCTTCAAAAGAATATATTCACAAGGTTTGGTACTCCTAGGGCCATTATCAGTGATAAAGGAAGTCACTTTTGCAACAGGCAGCTTAATACATTGCTTTCCCGATATGGAGTTTACCACCGCATCACACTTCCATATCACCCTCAAGCGAATGGGCAAGCAGAGGTGTCAAACAGGGAAGTGAAGAGCATATTGGAAAAGACGGTAGATGGCTCAAGGAAGGATTGGTCTATCAAACTGGATGACGCACTGTGGGCATACAGAACAGCATTTAAAACCCCAATTAGAATGTCACCATATAAGTTAGTTTTTGGTAAAGCATGTCATTTGCCAGTAGAGTTGGAACACATAGCCTATTGGGCAATGAGGAAGCTGAACATGGATGCCAAGGCAGCAGGGCAGAAAAGGCTGCTACAGCTGAGCGAGTTGGATGAATTCAGACACAACGCCTATGAGAATGCAAAGATCTACAAGGAACGAACTAAAGTATGGCATGACAAGATGTTGATCCCGAAAGACTTCCAAGCAGGACAACAAATGCTTTTATTCAACTCAAGGTTAAGGCTGTTTCCAGGCAAGCTCAAATCGCGTTGGTCAGGGCCATACACTGTGGTAAGAGCATTCCCCTAAGGTGCAGTTGAAGTAAAAGGGAGAGAGGGAGCCCCCTTCAAGGTAAACGGACAGAGGTTAAAACCCTATTTGATCAATGAAACGGAATATATAAGCCTAGTAACCTATCTCACTCTAAAATGATAAGGAACTTGCGTCCGACTAAAAGACGTTAAAGACAGCGCTACTTGGGAGGCAACCCAAGGTTAATTTATTTTATTCAATTTAATGCAATTTAGTTTTTACTTAGAACAGTCTCACGGAAGGTATTGTTTATATGTTGTGATGACAGGTGCAGAGCCAAAAATTTGGAGGACGAAAACTGAAAAGAAACCAAGGGAAAATCGGCTCAGCGCCAAAAGTCCAGAAGAGCGTAGAAGTTTGGGCGCCGCGGCGCCAAATCAGAGCGCCACGACGCTGGAAGTTCAGAGGACTGCAGAATTTTGGGCGCCACGGCGCCACGACGGAAAATCTGAATCTTTGAAGAAGCCCTAATTCGATTTTCCTTTCTCCAAATAAAAAATCCAAGCCCTTCCCCTCTCACGGGATTCATGACATTATCTGTCATGCATTAGTCACCGCCACCACTTTAAACCAAGTCTGTAAGTTGTCCTGTTTTTTTTTTTAGTCTTGCACACAATGGGGACAATGTGTGATTTAAGTTTGGGGGGTGTCTTATGTCTTATTGTTTTTGAGTCCCTTTGATTTGTTTTATGTATTTTTGTTAGTATTTTTGAGTCATAATTTTTTTTTAAGATCATGCATGTTGTAGTTACTGGAATCGCCTAGTGAAGTAAGGTTGAATAATGTAATGGAATTAGAAGCAACCATCTAAACACTTAGGTTAGATATGACAAAAACTCATGAAATCTGTCTATTTGGGGTATCTTGCTTGATTTGTGCATTGTTAATGATTAAACCTATGTGTATGATTGCTTGCTATTTGAGGCGAAATAGTTAGGATATGCATGTTAGGGAGATGACTCAGACATTTCTTTGTTAGCCCTTTCTTACCACTTTTACCTATCCCTGACATTCAAAATATCCCTAGTCAGCCCCTTTGAGCCTAAAAATTAGACTTTTTCTTTGACACCCTATAATTCCACACTTGTGCCATAAGTGAAAATTTGACATGATTGGAATAGAAAGTGTTAAAAAAGAGACAAAAAGAGTGAACAATTTTGATGCACCCCAATGAAAAAGTAATAATAAATAGGAAAAAGCCTAAGTTTGGGGGTGCATGTTATTCATAATACACTTCACTCTCTCAAAACAAAAGAGGGGAAAAATAGATATGAAGTGAAGAAAAAAAAATCAAAAGAAAAGGGAAGAATTGAAAAAGCAAAAGAGCTTATGGTACATAAAATAAGCCTATTTTTACCTACCCATGCCTAAGCCTACATTACAACCCTGAAAAGCCCTGAAGATCTCTTACATGTGTATCCATGATTAGTGGAGAATAGTAAGTAAACATGTCATAAGATTTTGAAATTGACATGCACAGTTAAGTATTCTTACTTCCATTAAGCATGACTAAAGTGAATTTGCGAAATATCTAACTTGATATGTTTAGAATGCTAAAAATCCATGTTATATGTTCCTGCATATTATTCTGCTAACCTTCATGCTTTTCTAAGTGACAATTGTGCAGCAAAGTGATCAGTGTCGTTGAGTCAGTCTATTTTCTTTTTCTTCTTGTCTTTAATTCTTTCTTTTGATCTTTGCTCGAGGGCGAGCAAAGGTTAAGTTTGGGGGTGTTTGATCGGTGTATTTTATATACACCTTTTGAGTCATTTTTAGTTAGTTTTTTGCCCATTTTTGTACAAATACGTGTCGTCTTAGGATACATTTTCTTTCTTTTGAGTCATATTGGTTTAAAGTGGCTCATTGGCGAAAAAAGAGCAAAAAGAGGCGTACAGAGGTTCGAGCTCAAAAGCTAGAAAGTTGGTGAGCAGGAGCAAGCGAGGCGTGCGCGGCCTCCAGCCAGCAGGGTCAGAGCGCCACGGTGCCCAATATTCAGAGAGTTGCAACTGGCGCCGCGGCGGGTAAACTGGCAAATTCGAATGGGAATGGGCCAAGGCCTGAAGGAAAACCTGGAACACATTTTGGAGGCTATAAAAAGCAGCCTTTAGGTTAGATTTGAGAGTTCCCTTCCTTGCCAATTCACACAACTTTGGAGATCAAGATTGGAGACCACTTCTTAGTAATTTCTTGTTTCTTGTTTTATTTCTTTATAGTTTATGTTGGATATTAGTTTAGTTCTTGTCATGTCTATGGCTAGGAACTAACTTAATCTAGGGCTTTCCATGTCAAATCACTTGAAACTTATTCTTATGAATTAATGCATGTTTTGGTTCTTGTTGTTGTTGAGATTTATTCAATAATTTTCTTGAATATTTGGTAATTAATTGATCACTAATTATCATAATCCATATGATTTCTAATCGAAAGCCGAAAGGGGAGATTGTGAATATGCTATAGTTGAATAAACATAGGTTAAATCGTAGACGAAAGTACCCCGATACTTGTGTAGTATTAATAGGTTATTGCTCTTAATCCTCTTTTATAGTCAATCTTATCACCGAAAGGTAGAAGGGTTCTATATTGGGGTTGAGTGATTATATTACCTTAACAGGAGTATAAAACGGCTTGGTTAACCTGCTATCTCAAAATAGAAGAAGAACCATAATTAATTGCATTAACAAGTAAGATAAGTGGATAGTTGAGGAGATTTGGAAGCCCTATTTCCATCATATCTGAAGTAAAACAAAGTAGTTTAATTAGCATTCATAATTATAGTTATAAACAATTCATCAATCATCGATTATCAAATAGATACCATAGAATAGAATTTGAGAATTGAACATTAATCCCTGAGGACGATAACTCGGTCTTTTAGACTATATTACTTGTCACGACACGTTCACTTGCGTTAGTGTGTGCATAAATCGCGCATCAGAAACCGCTCCTCTAAAACTCATACATACCGACATATGTGATTTGAAGTTCGCTCAAACTAGAGGGGGGAACAAGTACTTTGTAACTTTCATAGCTGATAGAAAAAGGTTTTGCTACCTTTACTTACTTAAAAGTAAAGATGAAGCCTTTGAAGCGTTCAAACGCTACAAAACAGAAGTTGAGAATCAACCAAGCAGACGAATTAAATCAATCAGTAGCGATAGTGTCACACCCCGAAAATCGGGCCCGTGACTGGTGCCTTACCCTGGGCACCCTAGTGATACATACATCAGAGAAAATCAGCGGAAAATAAAACATGAGTCATTTAACAAGAGATATAATAAATAAACAGGCCAACCAAAACAGTTGCCTTCAGTATATACATAAAACCTGAACAGTTTAATCCTTTTACAACCCTGCCCACAACAGTACTACAGACCTCTAAGATATCTGATGACTATGACGGGGCAGGCTCGCCATACCACAGAATGTACAAGAACCTACAACTCGTGGAACACCTACTAAAAGATAAGCCTCGAGAAACGGAGCTTCAATCTGTTGAATCGTGATCCTATGGCGAGGATCCACGGCGATGTACCTCTACTGCGGCATGAACGCGGCCCGAGGAGTCGATAACAGTACCAGTATGTGAAACTGCAATCGTAAATGAAATCATACTAGTCTATATAAAGCAGGAGACATGTATGATAACCAAACTACAGTTCACAACATAAAACAGTCATCACTCCAATATAACTATGGGTCTCACGCCCACCACATCAATCAGGTTCGCATTATGGCCGCATGCCCCCGGAATACTGCATCGGTGTAGACATGTCCATGATGCAACAATAATACCAAGGTCCCATGGCCACATGCCCCCGGAATTCTGCATCGGTGTAGACATGTCCATGTGACCTCAACAACAAGACAGCAATCCAAATGGAAGCATACCCGTGCGCTACGCATCGTGTCAGTATGTCCAAAGGGAAAAATAAGACAACATTCCAAATGGACGCATACCCGTGCGCTACGCATCGTGTCAGTATGTCCAAAGGGAAACAACAAGGCGGTAATCTAAATGGAAGCATACCCGTGCGCTACGCATCGTGTCAGTATGTCCATAGCGATGCACAACAATAATACTATCAACAGGAACGTACCCGTGGAATTTCTCCGTCACTGCCGGCACGTCCAAGTAAGTTCTCAACCAGTCAACCGACCCTCCATCGAGAGACGCGGTAACACAGAAATACAACGCTTTGCACAACAAAGGTTATCACAATAAGCATAGCCAAGCTTCACAACAACAAGCATAGGCAAGTTTCACAACAACACAAAGTACTTTCATTTTATACCAAAGTCCGGGTTTTAGCCCTAAAGTACTACGTACGTTAAATTTTGTAAAAGAGATCCATTACTTTTATCAAAGTCACCCGATACCCGTAGTATTAGAATGACCAACCCACATTTTTAAGTAAACCAGAACACTTTCCTTTTAAAATCAAGTACCAACATTCTTTTCCTAAGTTCCAGTTTGCCTAGTTTCAATTACTCCAACTTCTCATTTTCAAAAGGTTTCATAGTTCCCAAACTTAATCACTTGATCCCTTTTTAGAACAATTGAGTAACATATGTCATATATGTGAGTAGTTTATTCTTGTTTATAACGATCTTATTACGTGACCATGATCTAGAAAATGTAATATCATTTTGTCTCATCTTAGCTTCATGCAGATGGAGGTTTCTACGGTTTTAATACAACATCATTATTCAATACATTTTCCTTTTATTTACGCTGCAGTGATGCTGTCGATACATTACGATTCGAAATCAGTAAAACATTATCCCTTTAAAAACCAAGTACTCATTACTCACGAATGAGGTTTCACACAAACATCCACATTAAAACAAATAAGTTAAGTCTCTTATCTTATAAGATCAAGTCTCTTAACTTCTAACATCATTAAACCATTTTCACTTACATAAGGTCGTTATAACTAACTTCCCATAAAGCTATTATAACACCCTATGTTTTAAACCAACCAAATCACTTAGCACCTGTACGTCTACCGTACTACATAGTTCACAACAATCATGCTAGAAAAGATAGGAAGAGGTTCACATACCTCGCGACGAGTATCGACAATAAGCAAAATGCTCCAAGTAACTACAACCACTAGCCCTTTCCACTCCTCAAGTAGAATACGCTACTCTTAGTACTTTCACCTAAAAAGGTCACAAACGTCTATTAACTTCAAAACACAAAGTTCCATTTCTCTGAGAAAATTCGACAAAGACCTCCCCGCATGGCGTAAATCTCCTCTCTATCGAGGCGGCTAGCCAAGCGACGGGGGTTTACACGCCTAACCGGGCGTGTACAATTCTACTTCACAACAATGCTACACAAGTCTCATCAGATCCTATGTAATTACAGATTCGATTCTTTCTTTAAATTGTGCTTAAGTCAAAAGACATTGCCGCAATAATGTTGATTCTATATATAGTATACCTCAACTATATATTCCTACAATATGTAATCTCCAATTACAATAAGGGAACAAGAATATTTACCTCGACAAGCCCAAAATTAACCAAGTTATAATGTCGATCCTGAGCAAGGTTTAGCTCCACTCCGTGCGCTCCAATCCGCTCCAAACAACCCTTAGAAGTTCTAACCAACTTCCACTCAAATACTTCAACCAACTATGAAGATTTCCTTAGGGTTTCGGTTTGAGACTAAAAGGACAAAAGGTAGTATTTCCGGGCTCTACGTATAGAGGTATCTTTGGAATACTACAAGGTACAAGGCTAAGGTATATTTGGGCATTACAACAATACTAGGGGAGTATTTCTATACCACAACAAGGGGTATTATACGAAAACAACTAGGCTAGGGGGGGGGGGGGTACCCCACGGCCAAGACACCACAAAGGGGGAGGGAGGAGGCCCTCGGCCAAGACTCTCAAAAGAGGGGGGGATGAGTTGGACGAACTCAACACTAGAGGAGGGAGGGATTTTAGGCTTGGAAGGTTTCATTTGTGGATGAAGAGTTCATCAACATAAGGGGGGTATTTATAGCAAAACCAAAGGCCAACCAATGGCCAAGATCAAGCCATGTGCAAGGCAAGTGTAAGGCCAAGATCAAGCCAAGTGCACCCTAACCCTACTCCACAAATCCCTCACAAATATCTACACAAATATCTACCACAACTTGCCCATCCATTCGGCCCTAATTCCGCCCTCAAGTCCACCAATGAGAGGGTGCCAAGTGTTGCCCTCTCGTTGGTCCAAAACATTTCGTCTCTCGGAAAAATCCGCAAAAATACTAAATGACATAGCCGGAATTTTCCTTAAAGCTGTAAGCGTTTCGTCAAAAACGACTCTAGCAGGTGTTGTGCACAAATGTCATTTCGGCCAAGCCACCTAGGCGGGGTGACACGTGTCACCTCCTATTGGCCCAAAATAAAACATCTTCGAAAAAATCCACAATGGCCAAAATCTCGAAAACAAAGTGGGCCCACAAAGCGTAAATTTCTCAGTGGGCCCCACGTGACCATTTCCAAAATAAAATTCCATAATTCTCTAATATTCCAGAAGTCCGAATACCAAATCTGGGAATCAATTCCCATTAACGAACCTTTTTCCTTTACAAAACCGGAAACTTTTCCGTGGAAAAATCACCTCTTTCTTCCTTTCCATCTTTACGCGTATTCTCGCACGCACGCCCTCGCATACATACTGAAATACGGGTATAACATTCTCCCCTTAGAAACATTCGTCCGAATGTTCCTTCTCAAGTCGAATAACGATAAAGTTCCTCTAACAAGTTGCCATGCCACGGCAGCCACGCGAAATAACATACGTCCTCTTCTTTCCTTACTTGTCGTGCCATTCTCGAACGCTTGAACTCTCCAAGTACGTACCATACTTCAGTCATTACTTCCGTTCCCGAAAATATCTGGAGTCACTACCTCCAAACTTGGTCATCTTACTAACCTCAAACTTCCTTAAGGCCATTCCCGGCCTTTACGAACCGCTTCTGGTCGAACGCGTCCACGAACTCATACGATGATCATACAAACTTGGGCCTAGCATCCTCGTGACCCTACCACCTGGCGGGACCACCCAGAACTGACCCCACCCCAAACCGGGTTACGGGTTGACCCGCAAATGGTCCTCAACCCGACCCCCCAACCGCGCCAAACTCTTGTTCCCCGATCCGGAACAATCTTACTAATTCACATCATGAAAGCTACCACTTCCATCTCACACTACCCACGGACTTATCACACAAATAAATCCCACGTATACTACTACTCTGATAAGGGTCAAAAATAAATCTTTAACTCAAGACGACCTTACCCCTAAGGTCTCAGTCGTGACATAGTCTAAGGTTCACACTTACCATGCCCCCATACGTATCCTCCCAACTAAGCATGTTTTCTAACTCATAATTAACACAACGCTATTCGTACATAGCACATAATAATGAGACCATCATAACAAGCATACCAAAACTCTAGAGGGTTAAGGATATACCTGAAGCTACCGCTCCCCTCTAATCATAGGCACGCCTGCAGGCATAGTATGAAGGTGATGAACCACCCACAGATCTGAAGGTGAGTCGTAACATCCGCTTCCCTTGGTGGACAGTTCCTCGCAAAATGGCCACGCTGTCGCATGCAAAACAAACTCCCAATCTAGCGACACTCTCCAAAATGGAGTCTACCACAATGGTCACACCGAGGTAGGGGTGGCTTCAGCTGGTTAACACCGCTGCTCTGCCGAAAATCTGAACCGCTTGGAGCCACGACCGCTCACGAAGGCGGTGGAGGACCACTGCATGCCGGTGGGGGTATATAACTAGCTTTCTTTGAGGCGGTCCGCCTCGAAAGCCACCAAAGGACCTGCGTCCCGGCCTCTTCTGGCGATCCAGTCATTCCGTCGACCCTCCGTGCCTCACATCCTAGTGCATGAGCTGCATGCGGGCAATGTCCATGCCGGTGAAGAGAAACACCCGCACAAGACTCACCATATAATCATCTAGCCGGTGGCGTAGCGATGCACCTATCCTCCATATCCGCACTAGCGCAGGACATATCGAGCCAAAGAATCGAACTCGACATTGTACTCACGGCGACGGCGCCTCTGTCTCGAGAACAAAAATCGTCGGCCGTGCCTCCATCTGCGGAGGCAAGAAGTGCGTGAGAAAGCCCCGAAAACTCATCCCATCTGCTGAGTGCATGCTCTCCCCGGGAAAGCTCCCATGAATCAAACCAATCGACTGCGGTATCACGCAGCCGATGCGAACCAAAGGTCACAGACTCGGTTTCTGAAGCCTTGATCACCCGCATGATCCGTTGTAACTGCCGGATGAACTCCTGCGGATCATCCTCAGGCCTCGACCCATAAAACTCTGGCGGGCTACAACTCAGAAAGTCCCGTAGCCTCAAACTATCTGCTCGGGGGTGAACCACTGGTGCTCTCTTTGGGCCCCAGGCTAACTGCATCGGCCTATCCTCATATCGGCCACGACCACGGCGGCAAGAATCGCCATCTCCTTGTAACCCATCTCTCCTGCCCGGTGTGGGGTGGAGGCTCAGTGCTGCGGTCTCGGCGGCCATTCTGCGGCTCTAACCTCTCTTTGGTGGCGGCGTCACAAAACCGCCGTCAAGCACAACCTCAGTCTTATGCGGGCTGCGCCTCGTACTCCTCTGTATCTCAATAGCATCAACCTCGGATGCCTTGACCTTCTGGGATCTGGATGCCTTGCGCGGAGTCATAACAGGTAAAAACGAGATACGACAGAGTGGTCCAACGTACAACACAGCTCTCAGGCACGATCTCGGAATGAGAAGAATGGAAACTAATCCTAAATGTCTCAGCCTCACGATTATAGATGTGGTGCACAACACATCGATAATCAAGACTACTAGACACGGTGCAGACACTTTCCGAGGATTAATCGCTCGATACCACTTTGTCACACCGAAAATCGGGCGTGATCGTGCCTTACCACTGGCACCCTAGTGATACATACATCAGAGAATATCAGCGGAACATAAAACTTGAGTCATTTAACAAGAGATATAATAAATAAACAGGCCAACCAAAGCAGTTGCCTTGGTATATACATAAAACACGAGCAGTTTAATCCTTTTACAACCCCGCCACAGTACTACAGACCTCTAAGATATCTGATGACTATGACGGGGCGGGGCCCCGCCATACCCAGAATGTACAAGAACCTACAACTCAGGGAACACTGCAAAAGATAAGCCTCGGAGAAACGGAGCTTCAATCTGTTGGCTCGTGATCCTATGGCGAGGATCCACGATCGATGTACCTACTGCGGCATGAACGGCCCCGAAGAGGTCGATCTAACAGTACCAAGTATGTGGCATGCAATCACGTAAATGAAATCATACTAGTCTATATAAAGCGGGAGACATGTATGATAACAAACTACGATTCACGACATAAAGCGATCATCACTCCAATATAACTATGGGTCTCACGCCCACCACATCAATCAGGTTCGCATTATGGCCGCATGCCCCCGGAATACTGCATCGGTGTAGACATGTCCATGATGCAACAATAATTTCCAAGGTCCCATGGCCACATGCCCGGAATTCGCATCGGTGTAGACATGTCCATGTGACCTCAACAACAAGACAAAGAATCCAAATGGAAGCATACCCGTGCGCTACGCATCGTGTCAGTATGTCCAAAGGGAAAAATAAGACAACATTCCAAATGGACGCATACCCGTGCGCTACGCATCGTGTCAGTATGTCCAAAGGGAAACAACAAAGCGGTAATCTAAATGGAAGCATACCCGTGCGCTACGCATCGTGTCAGTATGTCCATAGCGATGCACAACAATAATACTATCAGCGAGGCGTGCGGTGGAATTTCTCGTCCTTTGCGCGTCGCCCAAGTAAGTTCTCAACTACCAACCGACCCTCCATCGAGAGACGCGGTAACACAGAAATACAACGCTTTGCACAACAAAGGTTATCACAATAAGCATAGCCAAGCTTCACAACAACAAGCATAGGCAAGTTTCACAACAACACAAAGTACTTTCATTTTATACCAAAGTTCGGGTTTTAGCCTAAAGTACTACGACGTTAAATTTTGTAAAAGAGATCCATTACTTTTATCAAAGTCACCCGATACCGTAGTATTAGAATGACCAACCCATTTTAAGTAAACGAACACTTTCCTTTTAAAATCAAGTACCAACATTCTTTTCCTAAGTTCCAGTTTGCCTAGTTTCAATTACTCCAACTTCTCATTTTCAAAAGGTTTCATAGTTCCCAAACTTAATCACTTGATCCCTTTTTAGAACAATTGAGTAACATATGTCATATATGTGAGTAGTTTATTCTTGTTTATAACGATCTTATTACAGCAGCCATGATCTAGAAAATGTAATATCATTTTGTCTCATCTTAGCTTCTATGCAGATGGAGGTTTCTACTGGTTTTAATACAACACATCATTATTCAATACATTTTCCTTTTATTTACGCTGCAGTGGTCTGTCGATACACATTCTGATTCCCGAAATCAGTAAAACATTATCCCTTTAAAAACCAAGTACTCATTACTCACGAATGAGGTTTCACAAACATCCACATTAAAACAAATAAGTTAAGTCTCTTATCTTATAAGATCAAGTCTCTTAACTTCTAACATCAGTAAACCATTTTCACTTACATAAGGTCGTTATAACTAACTTCCCATAAAGCTATTATAACACCCTATGTTTTAAACCAACCAAATCACTTAGCACCTGTACGTCTACCGTACTACATAGTTCACAACAATCATGCTAGAAAAGATAGGAAGAGGTTCACATACCTCGCGACGAGTATCGACAATAAGCAAAATGCTCCAGTAACTACAACCTTGCTAGCCCTTTCCACTCCTCAGTAGAATACGCTACTCTTAGTACTTTCACCTAAAAAGGTCACAAACGTCTATTAACTTCAAAACACAAAGTTCCATTTCTCTGAGAAAATTCGACAAAGACCTCCATGGCGTAAATCTCTCCTCTATCAGTAGGCTACCAAGCCAACCGGGGGTTTACACGCCTAACGGACGTGTACAATTCTACTTCACAACAATGCTACACAAGTCTCATGTCTGATCCTATGTAATTCTGATTGATTCTTTCTTTAAATTCAGCTTAAGTCAAAAGACATTGCCGCACAATAATGATTCTATATATAGTATACCTCAACTATATATTCCTACAATATGTAATCTCCAATTACAATAAGGGAACAAGAATATTTACCTCGACAAGCCCAAAATAAACCAATTTAAAATGTCGATCTGAGCAAGGTTTAGCTCGCTCCGTGCGCTCAATCCGCTCCAAACAACCCTTAGAAGTTCTAACCAACTTCCACTCAAATACTTCAACCAACTATGAAGATTTCCTTAGGGTTTCGGTTTGAGACTAAAAGGACAAAAGGTAGTATTTCCGGGCTCTACGTATAGAGGTATCTTTGGAATACTACAAGGTACAAGGCTAAGGTATATTTGGGCATTACAACAATACTAGGGGAGTATTTCTATACCACAACAAGGGGTATTATACGAAAAAAACTAGGCTAGGGGTACCCCAGCCAAGACACCACAAAGGGGAGGAGGAGGCCTCGGCCAAGACTCTCAAAGAGGGGATGAGTTGGGCGAACTCAACACTAGAGGAGGAGGATTTTAGGCTTGGAAGGTTTCATTTGTGGATGAAGAGTTCATCAACATAAGGGGGGTATTTATAGCAAAACCAAAGGCCAACCAATGGCCAAGATCAAGCCATGTGCAAGGCAAGTGTAAGGCCAAGATCAAGCCAAGTGCACCCTAACCCTACTCCACAAATCCTCACAAATATCTACACAAATATCTACCACACTTGCCCATCCATTCGGCCTAATTCCGCCTCAAGTCCACCAATGAGAGGGTGCAGTGTTGCCCTCGTTGGTCCAAAACATTTCGTCTCTCGGAAAAATCCATAAAAATACTAAATGACATAGCGGAATTTTCCGCCCATAAGCTCTGTAAGCGTTTCGTCAAAAACGACTCTAGCAGGGTGTTGTGCACAAATGTCATTTCGGCGAGCCACCAGGCGGGGTGACACGTGTCACCCTCCTATTGGCCCAAAATAAAACATCTTAGAAAAAATCCACAATGGCCAAAATCTCGAAAACAAAGTGGGCCCACAAAACAGTAAATTTCTCAGTGGGCCCACGTGACCATTCAAAATAAAATTCCATAATTCTCTAATATTCCAGGAAGTCCGAATACCAAATCTGGGAATCCAATTCCCATTAACGAACCTTTTTCCTTTACAAAAACCGGAAACTTTTCCGTGGAAAAATCACCTCTTTCTTCCTTTCCAATCTTTCTGCCGTATTCTCGTACGTACGTCCTCGCATACATACTCTGGAAATACGGGGTATAACAGATAGATGGGAGAATATATAGCGCCCTTTGAAGAATTTTGTACCCAATAGGGTATAGTTCATTAAACAACGGCGCCTTACTCACCTCAATCAAACGGTGTTGCTGAACGCAAGAACCGAACGTTAAAGAAAATGATGAATGCATTACTCATCAATTCGGGCCTCCCTCAAAACATTTGGGGAGAAGCTTTTCTTACCTCTAATAAGATTCTTAATAGAGTTTCGCAAAAAGGTAAGGACAAGACTCCATACTATTACACCCCATAATTTCATGACTACTAAGTGAGAACATGATTATGGAGATAAGATTTGAATGTTAGAAGGAAAGGATTTTTACATTTTCTTATAGGGAATTTTTTTTAGACTAATGTGATGACAAGAATTAACATTAGTAGTGGAATCCTTTCTAATAAAATTATGAACTTAGTGTTAAATTATTAAGTCTTGGTATTATGTTGAGTGAGGCCATCGAAAATGTGGAGAAAAATGGCTAAGTGTGGGAGATATTTTATGTGAAGAGATGACAAGTGGACAAGTGGGGTTCATGGGTCCCCCTCCACTTGTGCTTGTACACCTATTTAGATACAAAGTCTTGAAGACTTAGCTCACAAATATCTTCATCTTCAAACTCTCATATCTCTTTCTCTCCTTGAAGCTCTCGAAAATCCCTAGAAAAAGTGAAGAACAAGATCAACTTATTTTACAAGATTAAGTTCCTTAACCTTGCAAGTTAGTGGGTCACGATTTTTAGCTTGAAAATAGTCTTGAAACCCTAAGCTTGTTGATGAACTTTTTGGAAGTAAAACATGAAAACAAGATGGTTACAAGCTTGTAGAGGATACGTGTGTGTGATTGTAACGTGAAGAAATGGTGCAAAAGTGAAGCAGGGTCACTACTTGCATGTTAAAATGAAGGAAATCTTGTTGTTACAAGTTGTTATGGTTTATATAAATTTGTTGAAATGTGAATTGGATTATAAGGAATTGTGAAAAGGGCTTTGGTTGTGGTGTTGGCCGAAAAATGCATAAAACTGTGGGACGTTGTTGTGTCGTTTTAGGGACTGTTTTTGTTACACCCCGTAATTCCAAGGCTATGAGATGAGAACGTGCGTAAGAAATTGAGATTTGAATTTTGGAAAGAAAGAAGAATTACTTTTTCTTAAGGAAAAATCTCGGAAATTTGTGAAGGAAAAGGTTTATAAATTGGAATTTGGTTCTCAAATTTGATATTTGAGACTTTTGGAATATATTGGATTTATGGATTTTTAAGTTCGGATGTCACGTGGGGCCCACCGGAAAATTTCACGGTTTTGTGGGGCCCACAATATTTTGAGATATTTTGGTCAATTATGGATTTTTGGGAGATGAAATAATTTTGGACCAATCTTAGGGTGACACGTGGCACCCCCACTTGTCTTGGTCTTGGAAGACTTTGACTATTTTATTTTAGATATTTTGAGACTTGAGACAAGTGGGTCCCACTCCATTTGTCTTGCTACACTTAGCCCATACACTTGTCAAGAATCCAACCATTGAGATACATTATATATACAAGAGAGAGGGATTGTAAGACTTCATCCAACATTTAGCCAATTTCACAACAAAATATATTTCCCTTCTCCTTACATTGCTCTCGGCCAAGGGGTGTTTTAAATGACAAAAATTCTTCAATCCTTGATGATAAATCCTCAAACTCAAGACTAATCTCCCTAATGGAGTGTTAAGCCAAGATAACCCCTTAAACCCCAAGAATCATGTGTTGGCCGAGAAAGAGGGTGTGAAACCCTAAGGTTCCGTCGACTTTTTGGAAGTGAAATACAAAGTGAAGTTGTGTATAAGCTCATAGGGGTCACATATATGTGATTGGGAACTTGAAGAAGTAGAGCGAAATGAAAACTGCGGACCATTGTAGCCCGGACTGTTTTGGATGTTATTTTGGGCAAAAATGAGGTAATGATTCTTCTTCTTTTGAAGTAATTGGATATTACTTATTGTTGATATGTATAGATGAACATGTGCTAAAAATAATGAAGATTAAAAATGGTTTGGACACTTTTTGTGTCTTGGCCGAGAGTAGCACTTTTGTTGCCATTGGATTCGTTGGTTTTTATTGTCGTTATTTACACGTGTTGCATGTTATATAATGAAGGAAATATTTTTGTTGATAGTTAATACAACTTATATAACATGTTTGAATGAGAATTGGATTAAAAGGAATTAAGGAAAAGGACATTGGATTGTTGTAGTTATTGTTGGACGAAAACTGCCCAAAATTGTTAGACGTTGTGATATCATTTTTATGGACTGTTTTGGGGTGTATTATGCTGGAAAATCAGCCCCTAACATGCATGTTTAATGTGGTAAAATGGCTAATGAAAGTCCTAAGGAATAAGGGTATAAAAAGGGTGTTAAAGGCTTCACATTGTACCCTTAATATTGTAGAATTGTGGATTGTTTTGTGCCGAGTATTGTGGACTGTTTTGTATAGATTTTGGGGCAGAATTTTACACGTCAAGTTAGGCATGTAATCCCCTTTGGTTAACTGTTGGTTGTGCCTTAAATGTGGCTTGTTGGTTGATGAATTCGGGCCTTGGAAAAGGTGGAAAAGTACGTAGAAACAAAGGAAGTGCTGCCCAAATTTCCGTAGAATTAGAGGGCCATTATTTAGTATAAGTCTTACAATAGTAAGCTTGGAATTGATAGAAGTGCTATAATTATTATAGGTTGAAGTACTACGTGTAGCATATTCTACTTGGAATGTGGAATAGACGATAAGGTTGAAGTACATTGGAGCGTATTGCTACTTGTCATATGAGTTAGTCGTCAACGAGGTATGTGAACTTCTTCATTCTATTGACATGATTATTCTTGAAATATACTTGCCTTGTTTTGGAGTATACATGATTTGTTTTCTTGAAATATCTGCCTTGTCATTAGGAAGTATTCATGTTATTGATCTTATGCTAATGACATGTCCAAAGATAATCCTAAGTCCTTACCAAGTCTTGTGGGAGATGTTGGTAAGAGTTGTTAGAAAGGATATGAGTCTTAATTATGAAAAGTATAAGTTACTTGAATTAATTTAAAGTTAAGAGACTTAATTTATTTTGAAAGTTTGAGACTTTATTTTTCAAGTTATGAGACTTGATTTCTAAAGTTAAGAGACTTGATTTATTTTGAAGTTATGAGACTAGAGTTATTTGAAAGTCATGAGACTAGAATTATTTTAAAAAGTATAGATTACTTGGTTTAAAGAAAATACATGACTTGATTTTAAAAGATAGGAGTAACGTTATTTGAAAGGAATGAGTTACTTGAGTTAAAGGAATAATTGCCTTAATGTTGGAAGTAGAAGTCACTTGATTTTAAAGCCTTGAGTTGAAGTTAAAAAGGTGTAGTAACTTGGTTTGAAAGTATATGTTACTTAATTTAAAGAGTAGAAGTAACTTGATTTAAAGGTATAGGTTACTTGATTTTGAAAAAAGGAGTTTACTTGATTTAAAAGTAAGTTACTTGAGTTTTGAAAGAAGAAGTCACTTGATTTAAAGGCGTAAGTAACTTGGTTTTAATAGTGAAGGTGCTTTTGGGTTCAACTCCCTAAATATTGCATGAAACGATTCTTTTATAAAGAATAGACGTACATAGTACTTTGGGTTCAAATCCCTTACATGATATGATAGTGCCGTGGTTGTATTAAAAGGAAAGACATGGTAGTGCTTTAGTTTTCTAAAATGAAAGTGTTATAACGGCTTTATGGGAAGTTTGTTATAACAAGGTTTGTGGAAAGTCAAGAGAGTGTTTAAAATATTGTAAGGAAATCATGTGAGAATGTTCATGATTAAGTCCTTAATATAGTTCATGATATGTGGCACTTTGATTTTCAAAGATGTTTAAAGTAATACGTGATGTCTATTGCCTTGATTTGTCAAACCATGTCTTTGAAAGATACTTGGTATGATAAGTGTCTCGATGATGGTTTTAAAATGATACATGTATTGGATTCTACTTCCTAGTGATACATATAGTACTTGGGCTTTTCTAAAATGGAAATTTAGTTTATAAAGTGAATGTACGGCTCACGTACATTGTTGTATTGGACTTTAATCCTTTGTGATGCAAGGTGTGATAGTGCCTTGGTGTTATAAAAATGAAAGATTTGTTAGTGTCTTGGTTATTTTAGAAAAGAAGGCATGGTATTGCCTTGGTTTTTCTATGAGGAGAGTACATCCCATTTGTTCTATTGAGAGTCAAAGATTATGTTAACTTGCATATGTTTGTTCATGATTGTCATTAGTGCTACTATTATATTATTTATTGTGGGGTCAATCCCCGGGACATTATACATATCCGTGGACTTGCTCTCCACGATGCGAGTATTGCGTTTATGCTCATTGCGGGTCCGTAGTGCCTATGCGGGTGAAATAGTCCTATGCGTGTAAACTAGTCTTATGCGGGGAAAATTGCTCCATTGCGGGTCCACAAGACCTATACGGGTGAAATAGTCCCATGAATAAGATTGCATAATTGTGGGCAAGTGTCACGTATATTGATATGTCTTTCATAATTTGAAATGGTATTGATTTCATTAATGAAAGGGTTCAGTGATTTCATGATTTGAGATGAGGTGGTAAATCTCATTTTGTAAAAGCAGGGTTTAAAAGATAAAGTTGACTCTCATTACTCTCATTGTTAAAGAGGCACAGTGTACTGGTAGTTGTATATTATACTTGTTACATGCTGACAGTGATGTTGTATTCCACGAGCATGCTTCTGTGATATTATATCGAGGCGAGTGTCGGATTTTGACATGGCTTTCATATTTGAAAGTGATGCGGTATTCTGATGAGTACATTGATACAAGTCTGATTGGCTCTGATTTTTATATGATACGGTAGGATCTGGTATTTGATTTTCATACTTGCCCCTGTCATTCCTTGTACAGTTATGATCTTAATTGCTGTACTTTATTTCCGTTCCATACTTAGTACCTATTGTACTGACCCCCTTCGGGGGGTTGCATTCATGTCTGCAGGTCTAGGTACTCAGTTGTGGATCCGTGAGCTTAGGATCCTTATTCAGCATTTTGGGATAGCTCCAATTTTCCGGAGATTGTCATTATGGCTATGTACATTCAGAGGTACGGCGGGGCCTTATCCCGTCATAGTATTTGTCCAAAATCTTAAAGGTCTGTATTCATATATGGGCTGGACCGACTAGAGTTGTATTTACATTGTTGAACAGTGTAGCCCCTTTCGAGTGGTTTATATTATGGCAGTCTTACCGGCTTTGTCTTTGTTTAAAGAAAAAAACAAAAGAAATGAGTGTTATTTATCTTCCACGGTTTATTGTGTTGTATGAATAGAAGGGTGCCCATGTAGGGCACCAGTCGCGGGCCCGGGGGTTCGGGGCGTGACAGTTTTATACGTGTATAGTGCTGGAAATTTAGTTACAATTATGCATGTTTAATATGGTAATTGTTAACGTGTGTTCCTAAAGGATTAAGGGTGTAGAATGGTGTAGAAAGACTTCACATTCTACCCTCATTGTTACGGGAATATGGACTGTTTTTGTGGACTGTTTTAGTAATGATTAAGGGGTTGTTTTACGTGAGAAATAGGTGTGTGAATCACCTTGGTTAACTATTAAGTTGTGCTCTTAATTGATGCTTGGTTATTGATGTTATTAGCCTTATTTGTAAGGTGGAAATGCACGTATAAATATGGGATGTGCTGCCCAAATTTTTATATGAAAAGAGGACCATTAATTGGTATATGACCTACACTAGTAAGCAGGGAGTTAATATATGTATTATTGTTATTATAGGTTGAAGTACTACTTGAGGCGTATTGTAGTTGTCAAGTTGGTATAGCCTATAAGATATGTGAACTATCCTTTCTTCTTTTGGCATGACGTTATATGAAATAAGTATACGGTGAACGTACGTAATTCCATTAAGTCCTACTTCCTAAATGATACATGATGTATAGTGTCTTGGGTTTTCCAAATGATGTGTTACACCCCGTAGTTCCAGAGTATGTATACGAGGACGTACATACGAGGATACGACATTAAAATTGGAAAGGAAGAAAGATGTGATTTTTCGACGGGAAAGTTTCCGGTTTTTGTGAAGGAAAAAGGTTCGTTAATGGGAATTGGATTTCCAGATTTGGTATTCAGACTTCTGGGATTATTTTAGAAGTATTGGAATTTTATTTCCGGAATTGGTCACGTGGGGCCCACGGGAGGAATTTACGATTTTGTAGGGCCCACTTTATTTTCGGATTTTTGGCATTACGGATATTTTCGGAAGATGAAATATTTTGGACCGATAGGAGGGCGACATGTGTCACCCTTAGGTGGCATGTTGGACGAAATTGTGGCCAATTCAATAAGTCAAGTCTTGCAAGATGTTTTTTTGGGTTAGTGGGAGTAGGTGTACGATTTTGTTGGTGCAAGTGGATGGCCACATGGCTCATTTTTGTGGTGGACATATGTCCCAAAGTTGTGGGGGACATATGTCCCAAGGTTGTGGTGGACACTTGGTGGAAGACTTCACTTGCTCAAGCTACCAAATCTCCACCCTCCACTTGCTTGAATCTTGGCCATTGAAGGTTCTATAAATACCCCCCTTAAGTGCAAGACTTCTTCATTCCACACTTGAGAAATTCCAAGGCAAAAATACTCCCTCCCTTTGTAGTTGTTCTCGTCCAAAACACTCCCTCCCCCTCTTAGAAGCTCTCGTCGAAATACCCCCCTTGGCCGAGAGTTGCCACATTTAAAGCCTAAGTGTTCTTCACTTTTTTGGAGTTGAAGTGTTAAGAGAAGTTGTTTAGAAACTCCTAAGGATCGCTTGGAACGGGTTGGAGCGTAAGGAATTGGAGCTAAACGTTGCTCAGGATCGACTTAAAAACTTGGATAATTTTGGGCTTATCGAGGTAATGATCTTTATCCCCCTATTGTAATTGGATATTACATGTTGTAGTAATTTAGAATTGAGTATAAGATTTATTGGAAGGATGATTATAAAGAATTGAACTGTATTTACATTGGGTGTATTCTGATGAGACTTGTAGTATTATTGTGGGGCAGTGTTGTACACGTCCGGTTAGACGTGTAACCCCCTTGTAATTGTTGGCTTGGTAGCGGGCCTTGTTAGAGGAGGAGATTTATGTGGTTTCGGGGGAGGTCTTCGAATTTTCCGTAGGATAAGGATCCTTGTACTTAGAATTATTCTACAAAGAGAACTAGAAGTTGATAGATGTATTGTGGTTATTATAGGTGGACTTTCTACGCGCGGCATACTCGACTTGGCTTGTGGATTAAGCCGAAGAGGTATGTGATTCTTCCTATACTCTTGAGCATGATTTGTTGTAAACTGTATAGTACGGTAGACGTACGAGTGTGAAATGAATTTGGTTTATTTAAAACATAAAGTGTTATAATAGCTTTATGGGAAGTTAGTTATAATGACTTTATGAAGTTAAAATAAGAGACTTTACTTATAAACGGCTTGATTTTGGAAAAGGAGAAGTAACCTGATTTAAGTATGGGTTACTTGTTTTGAAAAGAGTAATTTACGGGGTTTTAAAAGTATACTTGATATTGTCTTAAAACTATAAAGCACTTGATTTTAAAAGTCTTGTAAGGATTTTCTGAAAGGTGTAGTAATTTGGTTTGAAAAGAAAATGTGTTTGATACTACGAGTGATAGTATCGTGTGGCTTTTATGTAAAAAGAGGTCTTTTTGAAAGAATGAAAGTATGTAGTATTTTGGGGTTGAAACCCGGATTGTTGACATAAAATAAAAGTACCTTAAACTTGCCTATGTTTGTGGTGATAGCTTTGTTGTGGTGCAAGTGTTTGATTTTGTGCTACCGTGTCTCTCGATGGAGGGACGGCTATTTGATTGATTGTTGGACATACTGACGCGTTTGATGGTCCACGGGTATGCGTCCACTTTGAGTATTATCTGGTTATTTCTTTTGGACATACTGACACGATGGGTGGCCCACGAGTATGCGTCCACTTTGAGTATTATCTTGTTATTTCCTTTGGACATACTGACACGATGGGTGGCCCACGGGTATGCGTCCAGTAGGATGGTTTCATGGACATGCTTATACCGAGGTAAGATGTCGGGGCATGCGGTCATTGTGAGGGGTTAAATCCCCGGGTTATGTTATTAGTCCATGGATCGCTAATCCATGAAGCTTGCCGCGGTGACGAACAATCACGGGCTTGATTTGTACGTGTGGTTACAGGCACACTTTAGATACTTGTCCTAGTCATTTCTCGTGTATCGGCAGGCTCTGGTAGATAGCTTAAGATACTTGCCACGGTCATATCTCGTGAGACGGTAGGCTATTGTACGTTAGGTTTAGATACTTGCCTCGGCCAGTTGCGTGGCCGGTTTGGATCTGGTAGTTGGCTTCCGTACCTTGCCCGTGAAGTTTTATGACTAGCCTTCGGATCTGGTAGTTGGCTACTCTACTTGGCGTCGGTTTAACGACGCAGCGTGATCTAGTGTTCAGTCCATATATGGGTGTTGTTTTACATCATGCATGCGGTGATGAGAATGGGTTCCACAGACATGATTGATATTATGGGCGTGAGACCCATAGTTATGTGCGAGTGATTATTTTGAGGATATGCGTCCCCTTACTTGACATAACTGTTTACTTATTGCGAAATGATTTTATAAAATGATGAAATGTGATTTCATTCTGATATTTCGATTTCACATACTTGGTACTGTTATCGACCTCGCCCGGGCTGCGTTCATGTCGAAGGTAGAGGTACACCAGTTGTTGATCCTCGTTCATAGGATCGCAGTTCAGCGTTTGGGAAGCTCCGTTTCTCCGGAGGCTTATCTTTTGGTATAGTCCCCTGTCACTGTAGGTACTTGTACATTCAGGGGTATGGCGGGCCACGTCCGTCATAGTTGTTATTACATTCTTAGAAGTGCAGATCTTGTTGTATAGTTGGGATGTAACTGTTCACTATTGATATATATATATACATGCCGACAGGCAATCTTTTCTTGGTTAAACTGTTTCTCATTTCATATTGTTTCTTGTCTTGTTATTATATTCCGCTGGTTACTCTGATGTATGTCTACTTGGGTGCCCGGGTAAGGCACCAGTCATGGGCCCGGGATCGGGTCATGACAAAAGTGGTATCAGAGCAGTTAGTCCTCGGAAAGTATCTACAGACCGTATCTATTAGAGTCTTGATTATCGGTGTGTTGTGCACCACACCAATAATCTAGAGGCTGCAGGATATTTAGGATTGGTTTCCATTCTTCTCATTCTGAGATCGTGCCTTAGAGCTGTGTTATAAGTTGGACCCCTCTGACGTATTTCGTTTTTACCAGTTATGCCTCCACGCAAGACAACCCGGCCTGAGAAGGCAAGGCGAGGAGCCGCTAGTAGGACCAGAGGAGTACGAGCGCGAGCCGGCCATTACCGAGATAGTGCTTGACGGCGAGTTTTAGCGCCGCCAACCCAGCGAGTTTAGAGCGGCGGTGGCTCACGAGACCACGGTACCGCGCCTCGATCCGCGGCTGGAAGCGAGAGAGATGGGTTCTGAGGAGATGGCGATTACTAGCGGGATCGTGGCGAACATGAGATAAGATGGATCACGGCGATTCGAAGTAGCACCTGTGGTTCACCTGAGATCGGATAGTTTGAGGCTACGGGATTTTCTGAGTTGTAGCTCGCCAGAGTTCTACGGGTCGAGGCCTGAGGATGATCCGCAGGAGTTCATCCGATTGCCGGATCGTGAGTGATCAAGACTTCGGAGACCGAGTCGGTGGTCCTAGGTTCGCATCGGCTGCGTGACAGTGCAGTCGACTGGTTTGATTCATGGGAGCTGTCCCGGGGTGAGGATGCACTTCCAGCAGTATGGGACGAGTTCTCAGAGACTTTTCTCAGCCACTTTTTGCCTCCGCAGATGAGGAAACGCGGGCGACAATTTACGATCTTTGAGGCAGAGGCGTCTGATTGGGAGTACAACGTGGAGTTCGACTCGTTGGCTCGGTATGTCCCCGCGTTGGTAGCAGATATGGAGGACAGAGTGCATCGCTACGTCACAGGGCTTGATGACTACTTGGCAGAGTCTTGCTCGGGTGTAGCTCTTCAGCCGGGCATGGACATTGCCCGCATACAGGCGTATGCACTCGGGTGTGAAAGCGGAGAGGCGGATTGACCAATACCGAAGAAGGCCGGGGCGGTAGGGTCCTTTGGTGACTTTCAGTGCGGACCGCCTCAGCAGCAGACTAGTTATACGCCTCCGCCAGTACAAAGTAGTCCTCTGATCTTGAGCTTCAAGGTATTTAGGGCAGTCGTGGCTCCAGGTTGAGTTTTGGGGAGTTGGGATCTTGGCGGATGAAGCCACCCAACCTCGGTGTGGGCGATGTGGTAAACCCGTGCGGGAAGTGTCACGGTATTCAGAGGGCTTGTTTTACATGCGGCCAGCAGGGCCATTTTGCGAGAAATTGTCCGACCGGAGGTAGCGCGGATGTAGAGACTCGGCTTTCGGGATCAGTTGCGGGTTCTTCGCCTTCGATAGCTAGGCAGGATGTTCATACACCGATAGGCCATGGCAGAGGTCATGGTAGAAGTTCCCAGTTCTAGCGGTCCTTGGAACCGCCTATTTGATTGCAGGTATATCTTTAACCCTCTAGAGATTTTTTTTTTTTATTATTCGTGATATGATGATTTTAGGTTAAGTGTTATGTTTGGATAGCACTGCGTAAAATGGTGATTTAGAGAACCTGGTTAGTTGAAAAAGTAAGTTTAGAGGCAGGGAAATTGTGAGCCTTAGAATATGGTAATAGTTGAGACCTTAGATGTAAGGCCGTCTTGAGTAAAAGATTTTACAGTTAGTCTTTGTCAAAGTACTTGGTATGCGTGAAATATATTTTGGGATGATTCCATGGGTAGTGTGAGATGGAAGTGTTAACTTTCATGACGTGAATTAGTAAGATTGTTCCGGATCGGGGAACGAGAGAGTTTGGCGCGACGATGGGTCGGGTTGAGGCCATATTGTGGGTCAACCCGCAGCCCGGAGGGAGGTGGGGTCAGTTCGAGGTGTTCCCGCCAGGTGGTAGGGTCACGAGGGTGCTAGGCCCAAGTTTAGGTAACCATCATATGAGTTCGTGGATGTGTTCGACCAGAACCAGATCGTGAAGGCCAGGAATGGCCTTGAAGGAGTTTGAGGATAGGTTACGGGCCGATGTTTTAATTTCAGGGGTAGCTGTGAGGATTATTTGCCTCTGGTTGAGCGAGTATTATAATAGCTACCATTTCAGTATTCGGATGTCGCCTTATGAAGCCTTGTATGGGCGGAAGTGTAGGTTGCCGGTCGATTGGTTCGATGTTGGCAAGGTTCAGATAGTTGGTCCCTACTTGTTTCAGCAGGATGTGGATAAGGTGAAGCTTATCCAGAAGAAGTTATTAGCAGCTCAGAGTCAACAGAAGTCGTGCGGATAATCAGCGTCGACACTTGGAGTTCAGGTTGACGGTGGGTCTTCTTGAAGGTACCACCCCGGAAGGGTGTGACGAGATTTGGAAAGCAGGGGAAACTTAGCCCGAGGTACTTTGGGCATTTTTCAGATCGTTGTAGAATAGGCCAGGTTGCCTATAAGTTAGCACTGCCGTCCGACTTAGGAAGCAGTACGTCCGACATTCCATGTTGCTATGTTTCGGAAGAGTATCGAAGATCCATCCAGAGTGTTCCCAGTTAATGATGACCAAGTTGGAGATAGTAACCCCGAGATTTTGGAAAATGAAGCAATGACAGAAATGTGGTACGTATAGTAGGAAGAGTTTGAGTGTCTGCGAGAAGATGCGACGAGTAAGGGAAGAAGCGAGAATGTGTTAAGAGAATAGAAGTGATCATTTCTGGTGCGAAGAAAGTATCCTTCGGACCTTGGGTAGGAGCTTTTGTGATGATAGAGGTGATTCCTCGTGGACCTGGAATTAAGTATTTGCGCGTGTGTTATATTATGGCCAGGTGTGGCATGATTGGTTTCGTAAAGTATAGTAGTGAAGACTATACCGGCGCATGTATGTTTTGAGACTTAGAAGGAACATTCGGGACGAATGTTTCTAAGGGGGGAAGAATGTTACACCCCGTAGTTCCAAAGTATGTATACGAGGACGTACGTACGAGGATACGACATTAAAATTGGAAAGGAAGAAAGATATGATTTTTCGACAGGAAAGTTTCCGGTTTTTGTGATTGAAAATGGTTCGTTAATGGGAATTGGATTTCCAGATTTGGTATTCAGACTTCTAGGATTATTTTAGAAGTATTGGAATTTTATTTCCGGAATTGGTCACGTGGGGCCCACGGGAGGAATTTACGGTTTTGTAGGGCCCACTTTATTTTCGAATTTTTGGCATTACGGATATTTTCGGAAGATAAAATATTTTGGACCGATAGGAGGGCGACATGTGTCACCCGTAGGTGGCATGTTGGACGAAATTGTGGCCAAGTCAATAAGTCAAGTCTTGCAAGATGTTTTTTTTGGGTTAGTGGGAGTAGGTGGACGGTTTTGTTGGTGCAAGTGGATGGCCACATGGCTCATTTTTGTGGTGTACATATGTCCCAAAGTTGTGGGGGACATATGTCCCAAGGTTGTGGTGGACACTTGGTGGAAGACTTCACTTGCTCAAGCTACCAAATCTCCACCCTCCACTTGCTTGAATCTTGGCCATTGAAGGTTCTATAAATACCCCCCTTAAGTGCAAGACTTCTTCATTCCACACTTGAGAAATTCCAAGGCAAAAATACTCCCTCCCTTTGTAGTTGTTCTCGTCCAAAACACTCCCTCCCCCTCTTAGAAGCTCTCGTCGAAATACCCCCCTTGGCCGAGAGTTGCCACATTTAAAGCCTAAGTGTTCTTCACTTTTTTGGAGTTGAAGTGTTAATAGAAGTTGTTTAGAAACTCCTAAGGATCGCTTGGAACGGGTTGGAGCGTAAGGAATTGGAGCTAAACGTTGCTCAGGATCGACTTAAAAACTTGGATAATTTTGGGCTTATCGAGGTAATGATCTTTATACCCCTATTGTAATTGGATATTACATGTTGTAGTAATTTAGAATTGAGTATAAGATTTATTGGAAGGATGATTATAAAGAATTGAGTATTTACATTGAATTTGTATTCTGATGAACTTGTAGTATTATTGTGGGGCAGTGTTGTACACGTCCGGTTAGACGTGTAACCCGCTTGTAGTTGTTGGCTTGGTAGCGGGCCTTGTTAGAGGAGGAGATTTATGTGGTTTCGGGGGGGGGGGGGGGCGGGGGGAGGTGCTGCCGAATTTTCCGTAGGATAAGGATCATTGTACTTAGAATTATTCTACAAAGAGAACTAGAAGTTGATAGATGTATTGTGGTTATTATAGGTGGACTTTCTACGCGCGGCATACTCGACTTGGCTTGTGGATTAAGCCGAAGAGGTATGTGATTCTTCCTATACTCTTGAGCATGATTTGTTGTAAACTATATAGTACGGTGAGCGTGCGAGTGTTAAATGAATTTGGTTTATTTAAAACATAAAGTGTTATAATAGCTTTATGGGAAGTTAGTTATAACGACTTTATGAAGTTAAAATAAGAGACTTTACTTATAAACGACTTGATTTTGGAAAAGGAGAAGTAACCTGATTTAAGTATGGGTTACTTGTTTTGAAAAGAGTAATTTACGGGGTTTTAAAAGTATACTTGATATTGTCTTAAAACTATAAAACACTTGATTTTAAAAGTCTTGTAAGGATTTTCTGAAAGGTGTAGTAATTTGGTTTGAAAAGAAAATGTGTTTGATACTACGAGTGATAGTATCGTGTGGCTTTTACGTAAAAAGAGGTCTTTTTGAAAGAATGAAAGTATGTAGTATTTTGGGGTTGAAACCCGGATTGTTGACATAAAATAAAAGTACCTTAAACTTGCTTATGTTTGTGGTGATAGCTTTGTTTTGGTGCAAGTGTTTGATTCTGTGCTATCGTGTCTCTCGATGGAGGGCCGACTATTTGATTGATTGTTGGACATACTGACGCGTTGGATGGTTCACGGGTATGCGTCCACTTTGAGTATTATCTGGTTATTTCTTTTGGACATCACGACGATGGGTGGCCACGAGTATCGCGTCCACTTTGAGTATTATCTTGTTATTTCCTTTGGACATCGACACGATGGGTGGCCACGGGTATGCGTCGATGGGATGGTTTCATGGCCATGCTTATACGAGAGTAAGATGTCGGGGCATGCGGTCATTGTGAGGTTAAATCCGGGTTATGTTATTAGTCCATGGACCGCTAATCCATGAAGCTTGCGCGGTGACAAACAATCACGGGCTTGATTTATGCGTGTGGTTCTGAGCACTTTAGATACTTGTCCTGGTCATTTCTCGTGTATCGGAAGGCTCTGGTAGATAGCTTAAGATACTTGCCACGGTCATATCTCGTGAGACGGTAGGCTATTATACGCTAGCTTTAGATACTTGCCTCGGCCAGTTGCGTGGCCGGTTTGGATCTGGTAGTTGGCTTCCGTACCTTGCCCGTGAAGTTTTATGACTAGCCTTCGGATCTGGTAGTTGGCTACTACTTGGCGTCGGTTTAATGACGCAGCATGATCTAGTGTTCAGTCCACATATGGGTGTTTTACATCATGCTGGCGTGATGAGAATGGGTTCCATGGGCATGATTGATATTATGGCGTGAGACCCATAGTTATGTCGCGAGTGATTATTTTGAGGATATCGTCCTTACTTGACATGCTTGTTTACTTATTGCGAAATGATTTTATAAAATGATGAAATGTGATTTCATTCTGATATTTTCAGTTTCACATACTTGGTACTGTCCAGATCGACCTCGTTCGGCTGCGTTCATGCCGCGGTAGAGTACACCGATTGTTGATCCTCGTTCATAGGATCGCGATTCGGCTTGGGAAGCTCCGTTTCTCGGAGGCTTATCTTTTAGTATAGTCCATCACTGTAGGTACTTGTACATTCGGGGTATGGCGAGGCCTGTCGTCATAGTTGTTGTTACATTCTTAGAGGTCTGTAGTACTGTTGTATAGTTGGGATGTCACTGTTCACTATTGATATATATATATACATGCCGAAAGGCAATCTTTTCTTGGTTAAACTGTTTCTCATTTCATATTGTTTCTTGTCTTGTTTTTATATTCCGCTGGTTACTCTGATGTATGTCTACTTGGGTGCCCGGGTAAGGCACCAGTCACGGGCCCGGGATCGGGTCGTGACATGATTCTTTTAAATGATACATGATACATAATGCCTTGATTTTCCAAATGATGGTTTCGAAAGGATACATGACATACGAGTGCCTTGGTTTTCTAAAATGAAAGTTCATTTTAAAGATTTTATTGAGAGTCCAATGATGTTTTAAAGTGCACAAGGTTGCTCTTGATAGCTATTCGTGCAAGTGTTATTATTCCATTCCACCGAGTCCCTAAATGGGCCGACAATGTTTATATGATTTCATTGAGTCCCAAAATGGGCCGGCAATGTTCACCGAGTCCATCGCTAAAGGGCCGACAATGTTTATATGTGCGCCCTTGCGCTTGTTCACCGAGTCCCTCACTAAAGGGTCGGCAATGTTTATACGTATATGATTCTATGGACAAGATTCCATGATGCGGGTATATGTACCCGTGATAGTATATGACTCTCATTTTTTAAAAGGCACAGTTGACTCTCGATTTTACAAGGTACAGTTGGCTCTTATTTTATATGGCACGGTTGGGTCTGGTATTTGATTTTCATATTTGTCCCTGTTATCTGTTGGCCAGTTATGATCTTATTTACTGTACTTTATGTTTACATACTTGGTACCTGTTGTACTGACCCCCTTCTCCGGACGGCTGCGTTCATGCCCGCAGGTGTAGGTACTCAATTTGGTGATCCGCATGCTTAGGATCATTGCTCAGCTTTTGGGATAGCTCCATTATTCCGGGGCTTATCAGTTTGGTACAGTTTTGCCGTTACAGGCTTATGTATATTCAGGGGTACGGCAGGGCCTTGTCCCGTCATAGTTATTGTCTTACTCTTAGAGATCTGTAGTCATGTGTGGGTTGGAAATATGTACAGTTGTATTTTATTTCGAATTTGTGTATATAATGGCGGCCTTGTCGGCTTGCCTATTTTATTATATTACAGTTCTGGGGGTAGGATCCCGTTGTTTTGAGACTACGAGTTTTTCATTAGCTTCCGCTGGTATTATGTGATATGTGAGTATAAGGGTGCCCAGGTAGGTCACCAGTCGCGGTGTTATACCCCGTATTTCCAGAGTATGTACGTGAGGACGTACGTAGAAAAATTTAAGCCTTAAGGATTGGCAAGGTTCGAAAATTTGGGCACAAGTACCAAAAAGAATCGTTTTTCGACGAAACGTTTTACTAAACTTGCGAAGGGAAAATTCCGGCTATGTCATTTATAATTTTTGCGGATTTTTCCGAGAGACGAAACATTTTGGGCCAACGGGAGGGTGACATGTGTCACCCTCACATTGGAAGGAATTGTGGGCGGTGAAGAGGACGAATTGGAGGAGGGAGTTGGTAGGATATTTTTGTGCAAGTTGGTGTGGTAGATGGATAAGGTACACATGGTATAAATCTAGCCCTACACTTGCCTAACACTTGGATTGATCTTGGCCATTGGTTGGCCATTGCTTGACCTATAAATACCCCCCTAAGTTGATGAACTTCTTCATCCTAAAATCATTTTCCAAGTCTTGAAATCCCTCCCCCTTTGTGAGTTGAGTTCGTCCAAAGCCCCCCCCTCTTTTGAGAAGCCTTGGCCGAGAGCCTCCTCGAGTGAGGCTTGGCGAGAGGCACCCCTTGCCTAGTTGTTTCGTATAATACCCCCCTTTTGTGGTATAGAAATACTTCTCCAAGTATTGTTATAATGCCCAAATACCTTGGCCCAAATACCTTGTAGTATTCCCAAGGTTACCTCTATACGAAAGCCCAGAAAATACTATTATACTTTCCCTCAGTCACTAAACGAAACCCTAAGGAAAACCTTCATAGTCGGTTGAAGTATTAAGTAGAAGTTGCGTAGAACTTCTAAGGGTTGTTTGGAGCGGATTGGAGCACTCGGAGTAGGAGCTTAACGTTGCTCAGGATCGACATTTAACTTGGATAATTTTGGGCTCATCGAGGTAAATACTACTGTCCTTCTATTGTAATTGGGAATTACATACTGTAGTTGTATAGAAATGAATATAAGATTCATAGAAGAGATTTGAACTGTAATAGAATGATATTACAGAATAGACTTGAACTGAAAACGCATCAGAAGAATTTAAGTAGAAGATTAAACTGTACTTACATAGGACCGTATTTACAGTAGACTGATAGCCTTTATTGGTTGAATGTTCTGCGAGTAGCATATACTACTTGGAAGGTGGGCAAGGCTAGCCGGGTTATAGCCGTGGAGCGTTTTGCTTATAGTCGATAATCGTCGCGAGGTATGTGATTCTTCCTATACTCTTGAGCATGATATTTTAAAGTATATATATATATAGTACGGTAGACGTACGTGCGTTAACTGACGTAGTTATCGGCAATGTCTTTGACTTAAGCCTGAATAAAAAGAATCTTGAAGTATATATATATATATATAGTACGGTAGACGTACGTGTGTTATCTGAACGTAGTTCATTGGCAATGTCTTTGACTTAAGCCTGAATAATAAAGAATCTTGAAGTATTTCAAAAGAATGCTGAATCATTTTTAACAGAAGAGTAATACTTGGTTTTGAAAACATAAGAGTTATACTAGCTTTATGGGAAGTTAGGTATAACGTCTTAAGAGAGATAAAGGGAATGGTTTTACTGATTTTAAAAGTTAAGAGACTTGATCTTATAAGATAAGAGACTCAACTTAATTAAATTGATATGAAAGTTGTAAGAAGTATGAAACCTCATTCGTGAGTAATGAGTACCTGGTTTTTAAAGAGTAATGTTTTACTGATGTCGGAAATGAGAATGAGTATCGACAAACCACTGCAGCGTTAATAAATGAAAATGTATTGAATAATGAAGTATTATTAAAACCAGTAGAAACCTCCATCTGCATAGAAGCTAAGATGAGACAAAATGATATTACATTTCCTAGATCATGGCTGCTTAATAAGATTGATTATGAACAAGAATAACCTACACTCATATAAGGCATATGTTTCTCAGATTGTTTAAAAGAGAATTATATTCTTAAATGATTAAGACTATGAACTATGAAACTTTTCTAAAATAAAGAGACCTGAGTAATTGAAATTAGGCAAACTGGAACTTTAGGGGAAAGAATGTTGTTGAAAAGGAAAGTATTTTGGTTTACCTAAAAATGTGAGTCACTCTATTTTTATACTACGGGTATCGGGTGACCTTTATAAAAGGAATGGATCTCTTTAAAAGGAATTTAACGTACGTAGTACTTTAGGGTTAAAACCCGGACTTTGATATAAAATGGAAGTACCTTGAGTTGTGTATAACTTGCCTATGCTTGTTGTTGTATAACTTGCCTATGCTTGTTGTTGTATAACTTGCCTATGCTTGTTGTCGTGTAACTCGCCTATGCTTGTTGTGATAGCCTTTGTTGTGCAAGAATTGTGTTTTTATACTACCGCGTCTCTCGATGGAGGGCCGGTTGACTTGTTGAGAGCTTACTTGACGCGTCGGCGCGACGGAAGATTCCACGGGTATGCTTCCATTATTATTGTTACATGGGCATGTCTACACCGATGCAGAATTCCGGGGGCATGTGGCCATGCGGCAGGGTTGATTACCCGATATATGGTTATTATTGTTACATGGACGTGTCTGCACCGATGCAGAATTCCGGGGGCATGTGGCCATGCGGCAGGGTTGACCACCAGATATTGTTGTTGATGTTACATGGACATATCCGCACCGATGCAGATTCCGGGCATGTGGCCACGCGGCATTGTTATTATTGTTGCATCATGGACATATACGCACCGATGCGAATTCGGGCATGCGGCATGATGCGAACATGATTGATGTTGTGGGCGTGACCCATAGTTATATATTGAGTGATGACTTTGAGGCGTGAGTCCACGACTTGATCGCTTTATGTTGCGTCGTATTTTGGTTATCATACATGTCTCCCGCTTTATATAGATCGTTATGATTTAAGCTGCAGATTTTCGATTTCACATACTTGGTACTGTTATCGACCTCCTTCGGGGGGCAGCGTTCATGCCGCAGGTAGAGGTACATCGGCTGTCGATCCCCGCTTTTAGGATCACATTTCAGCGTAGTGGGAAGCTCCATTCCTTCGGAGGCTTATCTTTGGTATGTTACCCTGAGTCTGTAGGTTCTTGTACATTCAGGGGTATGGCGGGGCCCTGTCCCGTCATAGTTGTTGTAAAAATCTTAGAGGTCAGAGTAATCTTTGTGGGCGGGGTTGTAAGGATTATGGCTCAAATGTCTATATATATATATGTTGAAAGGCAACCGTTTTGGTTGGCCTATTTTCTTTTATCTTGATCCATGTCTATTTAAATGTTTAAGTTTTTATTTCCGCTGGTTTTTCTCTGATGTTGTATCACTAGGGTGCCCGGGGTAAGGCACCAGTCACGGGCCCGGGTTCGGGTCGTGACACGCGGTCCCGTCAGCTTGGGTCGTGACAAAAGAGGTATCAGAGCAGTTCGTCCTTGGAATACCTACAGACTGTGTCTAAGTAGAGTCTTGGGTATAGATATGTTGTGCACCATACTTATACACAGGAGGCTGCTGGACATTTAGGATTGGTTTCCATTCTTTCATCTACTAGATCGTGTAATAGAGCTGTGTTATTAGGAGAATTCCCCTCTCTAACGTATTATTGTATTGCAGCTATGCCTCCGAGGAAAGTGACAGTGGCCAAGAATGGCAAGTCAGTAGCAGGAGCTACTAGTCAGACACAGAGAGTTACTAGGGCACATGCCCAGTCTGTGCCTGAGATGGTACACCAGTTGGCGAGTTCAGTTACACCATCGTCACCAGAGGAGCTTAAAGCAACTCCAGAGGCCCCGATACTTGAGCCTCCAGTTCCTCAGCCAGGGGCAGAGGATAGGGCCATTAGAGATACAGTTCAGCTGCTGACTAGACTAGTGGCAGAGCAGAGCCGTAGGCAGGGACTAGGAGTTGATCCTAGGTCCGACAATTTGAGGGTTTGAGATTTCTTAAATTGCAACCCTCTAGAGTTTTTCGGGTCACAGCCCGAGGATGATCCGCACGAGTTCATCCGACAGATGCAGCGTACACTGAGGGTAATCAGGGCTTCGGAGACCGAGTCTGTGGAGTTGGCATCATATAGGATGCGGGATATAGCTACTAACTGGTATGAGTCATGAGAGTTGTCTAGCGGAGAGGATGTTCCTCCAGCTACATGGGATGAGTTTATAGAGGCCTTCCTTGGTCACTTCTTGCCTCCAGAGATGAGGAGGGCTAGAGTGGACAGATTCTTACAGTTGAGGAAGGGTGGAAGGACCATTCGCGAGTATAGCCTGAAGTTTGATTCATTGGCTAGGTATGAACCTACCATTGTTGCCGACATGGCGGATATATATGATGGGTTTAGACCACTATTTGATCGATGGGTGCATGGAAATAGCTCTTCAGCTGGGCATGGATATTGCTCGTATCCAGACATATGCACAGGGGGTAGAGGACAGACATAGAGGGCGTCAGTCAGACCGAGAGCACGACTGACGCCAGCCTAAGAGGGCTAGGTCGGCTGGACAGTTTGGTGAGTTTCGGGGCGGACAGCCTCAGCAGCAGGGTAGATATTCTTCCCAGCCAACACAGAGTGTACCCTCACAGTCTACAGGTAGGTGATTCGATCACAAGGGGTATTCAGGAGCTGGTCAGAGCTCCAGGGCTGCAGGTTCGTAGATATACAGAGGTTTTAGCCAGTCGAGGCCACATTTGCCTCAGTGTGCTCGGTGTGGCAGGTCTTATTTTGGGGAATGTCGCGCCTCTACATGTGCTTGATTTGCTTGCGGCCGTCAAGGCCATATGAGGAGGGAATGCCCTTTTAGAGATGGTACAGGTGGTATGACTCAGCCTACTGGATCAGTTGTTAGTTCGTCATCTACTATCGCTATGCGCCCCGCAGGGCAGGGTGTTCACAGACCAGCAGACGATGGTAGAGGTCGTGGTGGAGCTTCTAGTTCTGGCAGTCCTTCGAACCGTATTTATGCTTTGGCCAGTAGACACGACCAGGAGGCGTCACCGGATGTTGTCACAAGTATATTGTTGATCTTTTTCTGTGATGTATACACATTGATAGACCAAGGTTCCACTTTATCCTATATATCTCCCCTTGTTGCTAGTAGAATTGGGATAGAACCTTTTGAGGTAGCTACGCCGGTAGGAGATTCAGTCATGGCTAGGCGTGTATATAAAAATTGTTCGGTGATTAAATGCAGTCGCCATACCATAGCGGATTTGATAGAGTTAGACATGACTGACTTTGATGTGATTATGGGTATGGATTGGTTAGCTTCTTGTTATGCTAACGTTGATTGTAGAGGGAAGTTGGTTCGATTCCAGTTTCCAGGCGAACCAGTTATAGAGTGGAAAGGGAATACATCGTCGTCGGGGGGTAGATTTATTTCATACCTCAAGACAAGGAAGTGTCACGACCCGAGCCCGAGCCCGCGACTGGTGCCCTACCTGGGCACCCTTACAGGTATACATCAGAGAAAATCAGCGGAACATACATAAAACTCATAACGTACGTTTACAGGAAATAAACAACAGGCTAGCCGATAAGGCTACCTCCCTGAACATATATATATATATATATAAAGCCAAAAGCAATTACATCTTTTTTTTTCTTTACAAACCGACCCACAAGATATGACTACAGACCTCTAAGAATTTTGACATAATCACTGGTGACGGGACAGGGCCCCGCCATACCCCTGAATATACATAAATCTACATCAACATGGATCTATACCAAAAGATAAGCCTCCGGAGTAAATGGAGCCTTTTCCCAAAAACTGAACAGAGATCCTAAGAGCAAGGATAACCAACCTGTGTACCTAATACCTGCGGGCATGAACGCAGCCCCCCGAAGGGGGTCAGTACAACTGGTACCGAATATGGAACGGAAATAAGGTACAGTAAACAAATCATAACTGTACAAAAGAATGACATGGCAAGTATAAAAAGTAAATACCAGATCCTACCGTGCCATTACAACTCATGAACTTAATCACACATTATTATTTTTTCCCATTTTCAATAAGAGTTATAATCAAATTCTTACATACATACTTAGGAAACACCATCAAGTTCATAAACACATAACTTACGTATTTTGCATAACATAATCCAGCCCTTTATGGAGGGACGTCTCATTTTGAAGTTCACTTTGATTATCCATACGTGATAACGTAACCCGGCCCATTTGCGGGACACGATGAATTCATAAAACGTCTTTCCCCAAAGGTATACTTCCGGCCCATTCTGGGATGCGGTAAAGTCACATAGTCTGCCCATAAAGGTATACTACCCGGCCCATTCCGGGACGCGGTAAAATCACATAGTCTGCCCATAAAGGTACACTGCCCGGCCCATTCTGGGACGCGGTAAAGTCACATAGTCTTCCCATAAAGGTACACTGCCCGGCCTATTCTAGGACGCGGTAAAGTCACATAGTCTGCCCATAAAGGTACACTGCCCGGCCTATTCTGGGACGCGGTAAAGTCACATAGTCTGCTCATAAAGGTACACTGCCCGGCCTATTCTGGGACGCAGTAAAGTCATATAGTGTTACACCCCGTAGTTCCAGGTATGTATGTGAGGACGTACGTACGAGAATACGACATTAAGATTGGAAAGGAAGAAAGATTTGATTTTCCGACGGAAAGTTTTCCGGATTTTGTTAAGGAAAAAGGTTCGTAAATGGGAATTGGATTCCCAGATTTGGTATTTGGACTTCTTGGAATATTAGAGGATTATGGATTTTATTTTCCGGAATTGGTCACGTGGGGCCCATGGGAGAAATTTACGGTTTTGTGGGGCCCACATTATTTTCGAGATTTTGGCCATTATGGATGTTTTCGGAAGATGAAATATTTTTGGCGAATAGGAGGGCGACATGTGTCACCCCCTTAGGTGGCACATGGTCGAAATGGTGTGACAAGTGGCCATGGTGGCCGATATAGGTGGACATGTGGCAAGCCAAGTGTCCCAAATCTTGTGTTGGACAAGTGGCTTGTGAGACCCACACACACTTGTCCCCAATCTCATCCACACACTTGCATTGATCCTAGCCCTTGGTTTTCTTATAAATACCCCCCTTGTTGCAAGACTTCATCCAAAACTTAGATAATTTCCAAGACTTGAAATACTCCCTCATTTCTTGTTGCTCTCGGCTTTGGCCTTGATCATTGACCAAAAGTTGTCCAAAAATACTTAAACTTTTAAGTGTTCTTCCTTGATGTGTTAGGAAGGTTGTTAACCAAGAGTTAGACAAGATTTCACACCCCTAGCCCTAAAACCTTGCCTTGGCCGAAAGTTGCTATGTTTGGAACCTAAGTGTTCTTCACTTTTTGGAGTTGAATCTTGAAGAGAAGTTGGTTGGGAGATTCTAAGGGTTGCTTGTAGCGGATTGGAACGTATGGAATTGGAGCTAAGATTCCTAAGGATCGACTTTTAATCATTGGAAAATTTTGGGCTTATCGAGGTAATGATCTTTGTCCTTCTATTGTAATTGGAGATTACATGTTGTAGTAGTTTATAATTGAGTATATGATATGTGGAAAGAAGATTGAAAAGAAATGGACTGTGTTGTATTGTGGGGCAGAATTTTACACGTCCAGTTTGGCGTGTAATCCCCTTTGAGATTGTTGTATTACTGCGCCTTAAATGTGGCATGTTGGCTATTGATATCGGGCCTTGAAAAAGGTGGAGGTAAGTAGATTCAGGAGAAGTGCTGCCCAATTTTCCGTAGAATAAGGAACCTTATATTTAGAAATATTCTACGAAGAGATTTAGACTTTGATAGACGTGTTTGGTTGTTATAGGTGGATATTCTACGCGCGGCATACTCGACTTGGCTAGTGGATTAATCCGAAGAGGTATGTGATTCTTCCTATTCTCTTGAGCATGATTATTTGTGAAATATATAGTGCGGTAGACGCACGTGTGTTAATGGAGTTTGATTTCCTTTTTGTGTGTCCTTGACTTGATTCTAAAGTTAAGTGACTTGATATGAAATGTTAAGGACTTGAATTGTGTTAAAAGTTGTTGTTACACCCCGTAGTTCCATAGTATGTATATGAGGACGTACGTATGAGAATACGACACAAAAATTGGAAAGGAAGAAAGATGTGATTTTTCGACGGAAAAGTTTCCGGATTTTGTGAAGGAAAAAGGTTCGTTAATGGGAATTGGATTCCCAGATTTGTTATTTGGACTTTTTAGAATATTTGAGTATTATGAAATTTTATTTCCGAAATTGGTCACGTGGGGCCCACGGGAAAATTTACGATTTTGTGGGGCCCACTTTATTTTCGGATTTTTGGCATTACGGATATTTTCGGAAGATGAAATATTTTGGACGAGTAGGGGGGAGACACGTGTCACCCCCGTGTGGCCATGTTGGCGGGTGGAGAAGCGGCAAGTGGGCGTTTTTAGGTGGACAAGTGGCCCATTTTTGTGGTGGCCACTTGTCCCATTTTTGTGGTGAACACTTGGTTGGCCAACTACCCACACACATGTACCCATCCTCACCACCCACTTGCATTAATCTTGACCCTTGATTCTTCTATATATACCCCCTTAGGTTGAAGACAATTTTCATCCCACACTTAAGCTTCCAAGGCAAAATACTCCCCTCCCCTTTGTAGTTGTTTTCGTCCCCCTTCCCCCACTTGAGTAGAAAATACTTTGGGTATTATTGTATAATCCCAAATACCTTGGCCTAGTATCCCTAGTAGTATTCCCAAGTTATTTCAATATTAGGAGCCCGGAAATACTACTTTATTCCAATAGTCGCAAAATGAAACCCTAGAAAATCTTCATAAGATTGGTTGAAGTGTTAAGAGAAGTTGTTTAGAAACTTCTAAGGGTTGCTTGGAGCGGGTTGGAACGTAAGGATTTGGAGCTAAACGTTGCTCAGGATCGACTTATAAACTTGGATAATTTTGGGCTTATCGAGGTAATGATCTCTGTCCCCCTATTGTAATTGGATATTACATGTTGTAGTAATGTATAGTTGAGTATACTATATGTAGAATGAATATGTATAAGAATTGAACTGTATTTACATAGGACTGTATTTACAGTAGACTTGTAGTATTATTGTGGAGTAGAATTGTACACGTCCGGTTAGACGTGTAACCCCCCCTGGGATTGTTAGTTTGGTAGCAGGCCTCGTTAGAGGAGGAGATTTATGTGGTTGCGGGGGGGGAGGTGCTGCCGAATTTTCCGTAGAATAAGGAATCTTGTATCTAGAATTATTCTACGAAGAGATCTAGAGGTTGATAGACGTTTTGTGGCCTTTTTAGGTTGAAGTACTACGAGTAGCGTATTCTACTTGAAGGGTGGAAAAGGCGAGCAAGGTTAGAGTACGTGGAGCGTTTTGCTAATTGTCGATAATCGTCGTGAGGTATGTGAACCTCTTCCTATCTTTTCTAGCATGATTGTTGTGAACTATGTAGTACGGTAGACGTACATGTTCTAAGTGAATTTGGTTGGTTTACTGATTTTAAAAGATAAAGGACTTGACTTATATTTGACTTGATATGATATGGGAAGAACTTGAATTGTGTAGAAAGTTGTGAAACCTCATTCGCGAGTAATGAGTATTTGGTCTTTAAAAGGAACTTGATTTCTAAAAGAAAAGAGACTTGAGGAATCGAAGAGTTTTTGGTTTAAAAGAGAGACATGGTTTTGTCTTAAATTGGTTTAAAACATAAAGTGTTATAACAGCTTTATGGGAAGTTAGTTATAACGACTTTATGAAAGCAAAAGAATGGTTTTATCATTGGTTTTAAAATGGTAACTTGATTTAAGTATAGGTTACTTGTTTTGAAAAGAGTAAGTATTTGAGTTTTAAAGAGTATACTTGATGTTGTTTTAAAAGAAAGGCACTTGGTTTAAAAAGTATAGAGTACTTGATTTTAAAAGTCTTGTAAAGGTTTTTACGAAAGTAAGGTAATTTGGTTTGAAAAGGAAATGTGTTTTTGATACTACGAGTATTAGTATCTTTTACGTAAAAATAGGTCTTTTTGAAAGAATGAAAGTAGGTATTATTTTTGGGTTTGAAACCCGTATTGTTGGCATAAAATGAAAGTACCTTGAGTTGTGTGTAACTTGCCTATGTTTGCGTGTGATAGCCTTGTCGTGCTAGTATTGTATTTCTATACCACCGCGTCTCTCGATGGAGGGCCGGCTGATTTGTTATGATCTTACTTGGACGCACGCAGCGGACGGAGGTTCCACTGCGCGCTCCTGTTGATACCGTTATTCCATGGACTAGCTCTCCATGAGGTTTTACTGATTCGGCCTTGGTATCTAGTGGTTGGCTTTCGTACTTGCCCCGTCTCGTGGCTGATTCGGCCTTGGTACCTGGTAGTTAGCCTTCACACTTGCCCCATTCAGTTTAGTGGCGAAGTCTCGTGATACGGCCTTGGTATCTGGTAGTTAGCCCTCGTACTTGCCGGTCGATTCGTGACACGACTTTGTATCCGGTAGTTGGCTTCGACTTGCCCCGTGACGCCTTCGTGGAAGTCTCGTGATCTGACCTTAGTATCCGTAGTTAGCCTCAGATTTGCCCCGGCCACCACGTGACACGGCTTTGGTATCCGGTAGTTGGCTTCGTACTTGCCCGTGACGCCTTCGTGGTTTGGTTGTATAGTATTGTTAGTACGCTTTGGTATCCGGTAGTTGGCTTTCGATTGCCCGGCCATTGATGACGCGCTTTGGTATCCGTAGTTAACCTTCAGACTTGCCCTTACGGTTTTATGACTCAGTGGGACACGTGTTTATGTGTACTCCTTGGTGTTATTATATCATAGATCACGGCGGTGAGGAAGGTATTCCACGCATGATTGATGTTGAGGCGTGAGACCCATAGTTATATTTGAGTGATGACTTTGAGGCGTGAGTCACGACTTACGGATCGCTATTTATTATGGACTGTAGTTTGGTTATCATACATGTCTCCTGCTTTATATAGACTACTATGATTTCATTTACATTATTTTTAGTTTCACATACTTGGTACTGCTGCAGATCGACTCCTTCGGGGCCGTTCACGCCGCAGTAGAGGTACACCGATTGTTGATCCTCGCTCATAGGATCACATTCAGCGTATTAGGAAGCTCCGTTTCTCCGAGGCTTATCTTTCGGTATAGTCCTCACATCTGTAGGTACTTGTACATTCGTGGGTATGGCGGGCCCCGTCCCGTCATGTTGTATAAAAACTCTTAGAGGTCTGTAATGCTGCAAGTGTGGTTTGTGCGATGTAACTGTTCAAGTTTTTAGTTATTTATACAAGAAGGTAACCGTTTGGTTGGCATGTTTTATTATCATATCTCTTGTTTCATGTTTAAGTTTTTATTTCCGCTGATTTTCTCTGATGTTGTATCACTAGGGTGCCCGGTAAGGCACGACCACGCCCGGATCGGGTCGTGACAAAAGTGGTATCAGAGCAGTTAATCCTCGGAAAGTGTCTACAGACCGTGTCTAGTAGAGTCTTGATTATCGGTGTGTTGTGCACCACATCTATAATCAGGAGGCTACAGGATATTTAGGATTGGTTTCCATTCTTCTCACTCTGAGATCGTGCCTTAGAGCTGTGTTATAAGTTGGACTCCCTCTGGCGTATTCTTATGTACCCGATATGCCTCTACGCAAGGCAACCAGGGCCCAGATGGGCAAGGCAGCAGAGGGAGCTACGAGTAGAACACAGAGGGTTACGAGGGCACAGGCCCGGTCATTACCTGAGATAGTACTTCAGACGACGAGTTTTATGACGCCGCTAGCCCCAGGAGAGTTTAGAGCAGTAGCAGTAGCTACAGAGACCACGATACCTGAGCCTCCAGTTTCATGACCAGGAGCCGAGGATATGAGTTACAAGGAAATAGCCCAGTTACTTGCTAGGTTTGTGGCTAGGAATGAGTACAGACGAGAGTCGGAGGTTCCGACAGTACCAGTAGTTCACCCTAGATCCGATAGTTGAGATTTCGGGACTTCTTGAGTTGCAGTCCACCCGAGTTCTATGGATCTAGAACTGAGGAAGATCATCAGGAGTTTATTCGGCGATTGCAATGGATCATGAAAGTGATCAAGACCTCGAGGCATTTCAGTACATTTCTTGCCCTCGCAGATGAGAGCTCGGCAGATAGATTTATGAGGTTGAGGCGAGCAGGCGACGGTTTGGGAATACTGATAGAGTTTGACTTATTGGCTCGTTATGTCCCTGCGTTAGTGCGGACATGTGAGGAGAGAATGTCCTAGTAGGAGGATACGGTGGGATGACTTAGCCTACCAGTCGATTGAGGATTCGATGGTTCGGAGAGGGGTGTTAGCGGAGTGAGGCCACCCCACCTCGGTATGGCCGTTCGCGGTAGGTGTTCTTACGGGAGTGTCGTACTACTTAGATAGCTTGTTAGGCTTGCGCCAACAGGCCATTTGCAGAAATTGTCCAGGCAGGTGGCGCGATGTTACGACTCAACCTTCGGATCGATGGTTGGTTCATCACCTTCTATAGTTACGCCCACAGAGCAGATTTGATTAGAGCGATAAAGGGAAAGTGAGGCAGTAGTTACAGAGATATCTTCAGCCTTAAGAGACTTGTTTAGGTCGTTATGGTAGATACATGTGGAGTTCTATGTTCGGTTAGCATTGTGTAAGTTGTGATTAGAAAACATGGGTAGTTGAAAAGGGTAAGTCCGGGACGAGAAACGGGGAGCCTTAGAATTTATAATTGGGACCTTGGATGCAAGGTGCATTATACCCGTAGTTCCGTGGTATGTATGCGAGGACGCGTGCGAGAATACGGCTGAAAGATTGGAAAGGAAGAAAGAGGCGATTTTTCCACGGAAAAGTTTCCGTTTTGTGAAGGAAAAGGTTCGTTTATGGGAATTGGATTCCCGATTTGGTATTCGGACTTCTGGAATATTAGAGAATTATGGAATTTTATTTTGAAAATGGTCACGTGGGCCCACGGAGAAATTTACGCTTTGTGGGGCCCGCTTTGATTTTGAGATTTTGGCCGTTTTGGATATTTTCTAAGACGAAATATTTTGATTTAATCGGGGCGACACGTGTCACCCCATGTGGCACCTTTGGGCCGAAATATGTTTGTGCACAACACGGTTAGAGTCGTTTTCGACTAAACGTTCTACCTAACTGCGGGCGGTAAATTACGGCTATGTCATTTAGTTTTTGCGGATTTTTCCGAGAGGCGAACATTTTGGACCAACGAGAGGCGGCACTTGCACCCTCTCATTGGTGGGCAAAGTGGCGACATGGACGATTGGGAAGGCAGTGGGAGATATTTTTGGTAGATATTTTGTGTGCAAGTTGGCTAGGTACACATGGGTGAATCTTGGCCCTACACTTGCCTAACACTTGGTGTAATCTTGCCATTGGTTGGCTTTCACTTGACCTATAAATACCCTCCCTTTGAAGACTAATTCATTCACAAATTGCCTAAGTCTTGAAAGCTTCTTCCTTCCCCTTAGTGTGGTGTCTTGGCGAGAGCCCTCTCTCTCCCCTCGTCGAGAGTCCCCTAGTGGCAGGCCGAGGGTAGACACCCCCTCCTTTGAGGTGCTAGCCGTGGGTACCCTCCCCAGCCTAGTTGCTTTCAGTATAATACCCCTCAGGTATAGAAATACTCTCCAAGTATTGTTATAATGCCCAAATACCTTAGCCGTATACCTTGTAGTATTCTAAGGTTATACCTATACGAAAAGCCCAGAAATACTATTATACTTCCCACTACCACAAAACCGAAACCCTAGAAAATCTCCATAGTCCGGAGTATTGTGTAGAAGTTGGTTAGAACTTCTGGGGTGGTTTAGAGCGGATGGAGCGCCGGAGTCGAGCTAAACGATTGCCCAGGATCGACTTTATACTTGGATAATTATGGGCTTATCGAGGTAATTATCTTGTCCCCTATTGTAATTGGATATTACTGTTGTAGAGTATATAGTTGAAGTATACTATATATAGTCTTCGAATCGTAATTACATAGGATCAGACATAAGAGACTTGTGTAGTAGTACCGTGGAGTAGAATTGTACAGTAGGGTTAGATGTATAACCCCCTGGTTGGCTTGGTAGCCGGCCTCGATAGAGAGGAGATTTACGCCATGTGGAGGTCTCCGAATTTTACGTAGAAGTTCTACGATGAGACCTAAATGTTAATAAGCGCCTTGTGGCCTTATAGGTGGATGTACTACGTGTGGCGCGATCTACGTGGCTTGGGGTAGCCGACGTTTGGAAGTACTTGAGCGTTTTGCTGTGAGTCGATACTGTCGCGAGGTATGTGAACCTCTTCCTATCTCTCTAGCATGATATGTGTGAACTATGTAGTACGGTAGACGCATACGCTAAATGTGTTTGAGTGGTTTAAAACATAAAGTGTTATAACGGCTTTACGGGAAGTTGGTTATAACGCTTTATGTTAGTAAGAAAATACATGTGGTTTTTAAAAGGTAATCGATTTGAACTATAAGCGGCTTGTTATATGATAAGAAAGAACTTGAAGTATTTTCAAAAGATTTTGAATCATTTTGAAAGGAGAAGTAATACTTGGTGTTTGAAAACTTAAGAGTTATACTAGCTTTATGGGAAGTTAGGTATAACGGCTTAAGAATGCTTTCTCGATTTGAAATCGAATGTGTATCGACAAACCATCGCAGCGTTAATAAAAGGAAATGTTTTGAATAATTAAGTATTATGAAAACCGAGAAACTTCCATCCGCATGAAGCTAAGATGAGACAAAATGATATTTCCTAGATCATGGTCATTGTAATAAGATTGTTATAAACAAGAATATCCTACTCACATATAAGGCTTATGTTTCTCATTGTTTAAAAGAGAATTATATTCTTAAATGAATAAGACTATGAACTACGGAACCTTTCTAAAATAAGAAACGTGAACATTTGAAATTAGGCAAACTTGGACGTTTGAAAAATAATGTTGTTACTTGATTTTACAAAGGTAAGAGTTTTGGTTTTCTTAAAAGGGCGATCACTCTATTTTATACTACGGGTATTGTGTGACTTATGTGAAAGAAGCAGATCTTTTTTAGATTTTAATGTGAAGTACTTTGGGGATAGATACGAACTTGTTAGTAGAAAGTACCTTGTGTGAATAACTTGATTGTATTGGTTTGTGATAGCCTTGTAATACTTTCTTGTTGCTTTGATAAGTAAACGTGTTAGGATGCTACGTGTGTTAGTATCTTGTGATGTTTGTGTAAAGGGGTTCCCTTGATTGTGCTTATTAACTATCATCGTTATGATAGTATGGTGGCATTCATCTCTTGAGATGATTCCGGGTTAAGCCTCCGACGCGGGTAGACTCGGTGATGCAGGACCATGATTCGAGAATACCTCACGCGGGTCCCGGGGCCTGCGCGAGCTACGAGTTCCGTGTTAGTGTCGTCCTTATGGGCATGCGGTCCTTGTGGCTACGCGACTCGAAGTCCGTGCGACGCCGGAGTAGCTACCCTCGACGCGGGAATACCTACGCGGGCCGATGAGATTGGCCTACGCGAGTGCGGAGTTCCAGACTAGACGCGACATTAGATATCGCGGGCAAGTGGCGGCTTTGATCATGTGACGCCTAGACAGATCTTATGATACGATTTATGACCTTGTTGATGCGTGGGTGTTAGTCGGCTATGCCTTCGCATTTACCTGCATGCTTTATTAGGACACAGTGGGACACGTGTTCATGTGTATTCCTTGGTGCTTGTATATCATAAATCGCGGCTATGGCGGAAGGTATTCCACGCACGATTGATGTTGGGCGTGAGACCCATTGTTAAATTGAGTGATGACTTGAGGCGTGAGTCCCCGACTTGACATGATCGCTATTTATGGTGAATCGTAGTTTGTTATCATACATGTCTCCCGCTTTGTATAGACTACTATGATTTCATTTACGATTTATTTTTAGTTTCACATACTGCAATTGCAGTATCGACCTCCTTCGGGCCGCGTTCATGCCGCAGTTGAGGTACATCGTTGATCCTAGCTCGTGGTCATTCAGCGTTGGGGAAGCTCCGTTTCTCGGAGGCTTATCAGCCGTATAGTCCCCGTCGTAGTAAGTGTTTACATTCGTGGGTTTGGCGGGCCCCGCCCCGCCATTGTGGTCGTATCATTCTTAGAGGTCTGTAGTAATCGCAGGCGTGGTTGGTAAAAAGGATTAAGCCGTTCATTTGTAAAAGAGTTGATGGTTATATATATGCCGAAAAGGCAAGTTTTCTGATTATTGTTTTATATTTCATTATCTCATGTTGTTGTTTTATGTTCCACTGATTACTCGATGTTGTGTCACTAGGGTGCCCGGTAAGGCACGACCACGCCCAGCCGGGTCGTGACAAAAGTGGTATCGAGCGATTAATCCTCGGAAAGTGTCTACGCATCGTATCGATGAGAGTCTTGATTATCGGATTGTTGTGCACAACACCAATAATCAGGAGGCTATAGGATATTTAGGATTGGTTTCTATTCTTCTCACTCTGAGATCGTGCCTTAGAGGTGTGTTGTAAGTTGGACCATCTTACGAAATTAATTCCCGTATCATTATGCCTCCGCGTAGGGCAACCCGCCCAGAGGGCAAGGCGGCAGAGTCGCGAGTAGAGTTCGAGGGTGGCGAGGGCACAGCCCAATCATTACCTAGGTAGTGCTTCTTTCGGTGAGTTTTACGACGTCACTAGCCCCAGAAGTTTAGCACGGCGCAAAGAAGGCCTACAATGACCATAATATTTGAACCGGTTCGCCCACGCATCGAACAGAGAATATAGATTGCCAAGAGACAACCTTGTTACTAGCTATGGATTTGGCTACCAGAGAGTATACCGATGTATCGCGAGTCTTGATGACTACCTAAGAGAAGGTTGTGCAAGAGTAATCCTTCAGTTAGGCTTGAGCATGGCCTGTGTACGGGCTTATGCGCAGCAGGCCGAGAAAGGTAGAGATCGATGGGTTAACGAAGGACAACAGAAGAGGGCCAGAGCAGCAAGGTCCTTTGGTAACTTTCAAGGTGAGTATACCTTAAGTGCTATGTTCTGATAGCAGTGTGTTAGTTGTGATTAGAATCATGGTGGGTTAACCGAGTAAGATTTTGGGGATAGAGGTGTGAGCCTTAGAGTGTTATACGTAAAGACCTTAGAGGTAAGGCCATCTCGAGAAAGGTGTAGTGTTATGTTTGACCCTTATAGGAGTGCATAGTGCACGTGAGCTATGTTCGTGGGATAAGTCCCTGAGTAGCGTGATTTGAAAGAAGGTAGTCGAGCTAGGAAGACCGCTAGGTTTTCGTAATGTGATTTGTGAAATTATTCCTTCGGGGAGCTAGTGTTTTGCGCAATGCCGGGTCGGGTTGAGGCCATGTTGCGGGTCAACCCGCGGCAGGTATGGTGGGGTCGGTTTGTGGTGGTCCCGCCTTGTGGTAGGGTCGTGAGGTGTTAGGCCCATGTTTAGTTAGCCGCAAGTTCGTGGACGCGTTCGACCGGTGGTCGGGCCGATGGGGCAACCTATCGTGTTCTTCTGGTCGGTCGCTCGGCGGTGTTGTTGTTATCCAAAAGGTTGTGAGGTTGCACGGTGCCTACCTTCACCTTATGACGATGGAGCCAGTGGTACGGCTTTCTCTTCTGGGAGTTTGTACGTGCGGGCTAGAACTCGTAAGTCTCGACCGCATTCGCCGCCGATGTTTTGATTTCGCGGGTAGCCGTGAGGATCGTTGTTCCGGTTGAAGTGTTTAAGCTACCATTTCGGTGTTCGGATGTCGCCTTGTGACGCCTCAGGGCGTAAATGCAAGTTGCGGCCGATTGGTTCGATGTTGCGGTGGTTCGATAGTTGGTTGAGCTTGTTCCAGCAGATCGTGGATAGTGAGAAGCTTGTCTAGAAGAAGTTCGCGGCTCGGAGGAATCGCGGCGATAATCGGCGACGACGCTTAGAGTTCAGTCGACGGTCGGTCTTCTTGAAAGTACCACCCCTTAGGGTGTGACGAGTTTTGGAAACAAAGGGAACTTAGCCCGAGTTACTTGGGCCTTTGTGAGTTCATGTGAAGAATAGGCCAGTTGCCTATATGTTAGCATTTGCCGTCCGACTTAGGAGGAAGGACGTCCGGTCTTCGTATTGTTATGTTCGAAAGTATCAAGATCCATCCAGAATGTTCCGATTAATGATGACCACGTTAGAGATAGTAAACCCAGTTTTGGATACTAAAGCGATCGTAAATGTGGTAAGAATCCGAGTGCACGACCTTGGTGATCGCGCAGCGGCACCATTTGTTGGGTCGTCGAGCAAGGCTCGCGACAAAGTGACAAAAGTAGTATTATTTGTGGTGATGTTAGAGGTGTTTCCTCGTGGACTTGGATGTAAGTATTTTACGTGGTATTTCGCGGGCCACCGTGGCGGATTGTTTCGTAAGTATAGTAGTGAAGACTATACCGCACGTGTTCGTTTTGAGACTTAGAAGGAACATTCGACGAATGTTTCTGGGGGAAGAATGTTATACCCGTAGTTCCGTGGTATGTATGCGAGGACGCACGACGAGAATACGATGCAAAAGATTGGAAAGGAAGAAAGAGGCGATTTTTCCACGGAAAAGTTTCCGGTTTTGTGAAGGAAAAAGGTTCGTTTATGGGAATTGATTCCCGATTTGGTATTCGGACTTCCCGGAATATTAGAGAATTATGGAATTTTATTTTCGAAAATGGTCACGTGGGCCCACGGAGAAATTTACGGTTTTGTGGGGCCCGCTTTGATTTTGAGATTTTGGCCGCTTTGGATATTTTGGAAGACGAAATATTTTGGATTTAATCGGGGCGACACGTGTCACCCCACGTGGCACCTTTGGGCGAAATATGTTTGTGCACAACACCCTAGAGTCGTTTTCGACTAAACGCTCTACCTAACTTGCGGCGGTAAATTACGGCTATGTCATTTAGTTTTTATGGATTTTTCCGAGAGGCGAACATTTTGGACCAACGAGAGGGCGCACTTGCACCCTCTCATTGGTGGCAAAGTGGGCGCATACGGACGATTGGGAAGGCAAGTGGGAGATATTTTTGGTAGATATTTTGTGTGCAAGTTGGCTAGGTACACATGGGTGAATCTTGGCCCTACACTTGCCTAACACTTGGTGTAATCTTGGCCATTGGTTGGCTTTCACTGACCTATAAATACCACTCCCTTTGAAGACTAATTCATTCACAAATTGCCTAAGTCTTGAAAGCTTCTTCCTTCCCTTAGTGTGGTGTCTTGGCCGAGAGCCCTCTCCCCTCGCCGAGAGTCCCCAGCTGCAGGCCGAGGGGCAGACACCCCCTCCTTTGAGGTGCTAGCTGGGTACCCTCCCTAGCCTAGTTGCTGTATAATACCCCTCAGGTATAGAAATACTCCAAGTATTGTTATAATGCCCAAATACCTTAGCCAGTATACCTTGTAGTATTCTAAGGTTATACCTATACGAAAAGCCCGTAAAATACTATTATACTTCCGTACCACAAAACCGAAACCCTAGGAAAATCTCCATAGATTTGGAGTATTGTGTAGAAGTTGGTTAGAACTTCTGGGTGGTTTAGAGCGGATGGAGCGCTCGGAGTCGAGCTAAACGATTGCCCAGATCGACTTTATACTTGGATAATTATGGGCTTATCGAGGTAATTATCTTGTCCCTATTGTAATTGGATATTACCATTTGAGAGTATATAGTTGAAGTATACTATATATAGTAATCGAATGTAATTACATAGGATCAGACATAAAGAGACTTGTGTAGTAGTACCGTGGAGTAGAATTGTACCCGCAGGGTTAGATGTATAACCCCTGGTTGGCTTGGTAGCCGCCGATAGAGAGGAGATTTACGCTGTCATGTGGGGAGGTGCGCCGAATTTTCTCAGAGAAGTTCTACGATGAGACCTAAATGTTAATAAGCGCTGTGGCCTTATAGGTGGATGTACTACGTGTGGCGCGATCTACGTGGCTTGGCGGGTAGCCGACGTTTGGAAGTACTTGAGCGTTTTGCTGAGTCGATACTGCCGCGAGGTATGTGAACCTCTTCCTATCTCTAGCATGATATGTGTGAACTATGTAGTACGGTAGACGCATACGTGCTAAATGTGTTTGAGTGGTTTAAAACATAAAGTGTTATAACGCTTTACGGAAGTTGGTTATAACAGCTTTATGTTAGTAAGAAAATACATGTGGTTTTTAAAAGGTAACTGATTTGAACTATAACTGGCTTGTTATATGATAAGAAAGAACTTGAAGTATTTTCAAAAGATTTTTGAATCATTTTGAAAGGAGAAGTAATACTTGGTGTTTGAAAACTTAAGAGTTATACTAGCTTTATGGGAAGTTAGGTATAACGGCTTAAGAATGCTTTACTGATTTCGGAAATCAGAATGTGTATCGACAAACCACTGCAGCGTTAATAAAAGGAAATGTTTTGAATAATTAAGTATTATGAAAACCAGTAGAAACTTCCATCTGCATAGAAGCTAAGATGAGACAAAATGATATTTCCTAGATCATGGCTGCTGTAATAAGATTGTTATAAACAAGAATATCCTACTCACATATAAGGCTTATGTTTCTCAGATTGTTTAAAAGAGAATTATATTCTTAAATGAATAAGACTATGAACTACGAAACCTTTCTAAAATAAGAAACGTGAACATTTGAAATTAGGCAAACTTGGACGTTTGAAAAATAATGTTGTTACTTGATTTTACAAAGGTAAGAGTTTTGGTTTTCTTAAAAGGACAGTCACTCTATTTTATACTACGGGTATTGTGTGACTTATGTGAAAGAAACAGATCTTTTTTTAAGATTTTAATGTGTGAAGTACTTTGGGGATAGATACCCGAACTTGTTAGTAGAAAGTACCTTGTGTGAATAACTTGATTGTATTGGTTTGTGATAGCCTTGTAATACTTTCTTGTTGCTTTGATAAGTAAACGTGTGTTAGGATGCTACGTGTTAGTATCTTGTGATGTTTGTGTAAAGGGGTTTCCTTGATTGTGCTTATTAACTATCAGTCGTTATGATAGTATGGTGGCATTCATCTCTTGAGATGATTCCGGGTTAAGCCGCTCCACGCGGGTAGACTTCGGCCGATGCAGGACCATGATTCGAGAATACCTCATGCGGTCCTCGGGGCCTGCGCGAGCTACGAGTTCCGTGTTAGTGCGTCCTTTATGGGCACGCGGTCCTGTGGCGTGCGGACTCGAAAGTCGGTGCGATGCCGGAGTAGCTACCGACGCGGAATACCTCATGCGGCCGATGAGATTGGCCTACGCGAGTCGCGGGAAGTTCAGGACTAGACGCGCACATTAGATATCGCGGGCAAGTGGCCGCCTTTGATCATGTGAGTGCAGACAGATCTTATGATACGATTTATGACCTTGTTGGTACTGTAGGTGTTAGTAGTCGGCTATGCCTTCGCACTTTACCCTGCACGTTTTATTAGGACACAGTGGGACTCGTGTTCATGTGTATTCCTTGGTGCTTGTATATCATAAACCGCCGGCGGTGAGGAAGGTATTCCACGCACGATTGATGTTGTGGGCGTGAGACCCATTGTTAAATTGAGTGATGACTTGAGGCGTGAGTCACGACTTGACACGATCGCTATTTATGGTGAATCGTAGTTTGGTTATCATACATGTCTCCCGCTTTGTATAGACTACTATGATTTCATTTCTGATTTATTTTTAGTTTCACATACTACGGTACTGTTATCGACCTCGGCCGCTGCGTTCATGCCGCAGTTGAGGTACATCGATCGTTGATCCTAGCTCGTGGTCACAGTCATTGCGTTGGGAAGCTCCGCTTTCTCGAGGCTTATCACGTATAGTCCCCGTCGTAGTAAGTGTTTACATTCGTGGGTTTGGCGGGCCCCGTCCCGCCATTGTGGTCGTATCATTCTTGAGGTCCGTAGTAATCTTTGTTGTGGCGTGGTTGGTAAAAAGGATTAAGTTGTTCATTTGTAAAAGAGTTGATGGTTATATATATGCCGAAAGGCAAGTTTTCTGATTATTGTTTTATATTTCGTTATCTCATGTTGTTGTTTTATGTTCACGACATTACTGATGTTGTGTCACTAGGGTGCCCGGTAAGGCACCGCCACGCCCGCTGGTCGTGACAAGGTCGTCCTGAGTGGATGTTACAGTTGGTCCTTGTCGAAGTACTTGGTATGCGTGATATATATTATGGGATAATTCCATGGGTAGTGTGAGATGGAAGTGGTAGCTTTCATGACGTGAACTGGTAAGGTTGTTCCGGATCGGGAAATGAGAGTTTAGTACGAAGTGGGTCGGGTTGAGGCCATATCGCGAGTCAACCCGCAACCCGGATTGTGGTGCGGTCAGTTTGAGGTGGTCCCGCTAGATGATAGGGTCACGAGGGTGTTAAGCCCAAGTTAGGTAACCATCGTACGAGTTCGTGGATGCGTTCGACCCGATGGCCGACGAGGTCACCATCTTGTCTTTCGCCAGATCGCTTTACTCGGCGGAGGTTACGCGAGATGTTATCGGGAAGGTTGTAAGGCCGCACTCGGTTCCTACTTTTATTTTATGGCAGCGATGGAGCCCGCTTTATGGCTATTTCTTTTCGGAGGTTTTACCAAAGGGGTTAGGAACTCGGTGAGTCTCGATTGCATTCACCTCGGCCGACGGACAAACAACGATTTTATCCGCATATCTGAGGATAGGTTACGGCGGTGTTTTGATTTCAGGGGTAGCTGTGAGTATTATTTGCCTCTTGTTGAGTGAGTATTATACTAGCTACCATTTTAGTATTCGGATGGTGCCTTATGAAGCCTTGTATGGACGAAAGTGTAGGTTGTCGGTCGATTGGTTCGATGTTGGCAAGGTTCAGATAGTTGGTCCCTACTTGATTCAGCAGGATGTGGGTAAGGTGAAGCTTATCCAGAAGAGGTTTTTTTTTAGCAGCTCAGAGTCAACAGAAGTCGTGTGGATAATCGGCGTCAACACTTGGAGTTCAGGTTGACGGTGGGTCTTCTTGAAGGTACCACCCCGTAAGGGTGTGACGGAATTTGGAAAGAAGGGGAAACTTAGCCCGAGGTACTTTGGGCATTTTCAGATAATAGTAGAATAGGCCAGGTTGCCTATAAGTTAGCACTGTCGTCCGGTATTCCATGTTGCTATGTTTTGGAAGAGTAATCGGATATCCCTCCAGAGTGTTCCCAGTTAATGATGACCAAGTTAGAGATAGTAACCCCGAGATTTTGGAAACAGAAGCAATGACAGAAATGTGGTAAGTATATGAGGAAGAGTTCGAGTGTACGAGGAGGGTACGACGAGTAAGGGAAGAAGCGAGCATGTGTTATGAGAATAGAAGTGATCATTTCGTGTGTGAAGAAAGTATCCTTTGGACCATAGGTGGAGCTAATGGTATTGTAATACGATTTGAGGTGATTCTTCGTTGGCTTGGATGTGAGTTTTTGCGCGTATGTGGTATTATGGCCATGTGTGGCATAATTGGTTCCGTAAGTATAGTAGTGGAGACTATACCGGCGCATGTGTGTTTTGGAGACTTAGAAGGAACATTCGGGACGAATGTTTCTAAGGGGGGAAGAATGTTACACCCCGTAGTTCTAGAGTATGTATATGAGGACGTACGTACGAGAATACGACACAAAAATTGGAAAGGAAGAAAGATGTGATTTTTCGACGGAAAAGTTTCCGGATTTTGTGAAGGAAAAAGGTTCGTTAATAGGAATTGGATTCCCAGATTTGGTAATTGGACTTTTTAGAATATTTGAGTATTATGAAATTTTATTTCCGAAATTGGTCACGTGGGGCCCACGGGAAAATTTACGATTTTGTGGGGCCCACTTTATTTTCGCATTTTTGGCATTACGGATATTTTTGGAAGATGAAATATTTTGGACGAGTAGGGGGGCGACACGTGTCACCCCCGTGTGGCCATGTTGGCCGAATTGGAGAAGGGCAAGTGGACGTTTTTTTAGGTGGACAAGTGGCCCATTTTTGTGGTGGCCACTTGTCCCATTTTTGTGGTGAACACTTGGTTGGCCAACTACCCACACATATGTACCCATCCTCACCACCCACTTGCATTAATCTTGACCCTTGATTCTTATATATATACCCCCTTAGGTTGAAGACAATTTTCATCCCACACTTAAGCTTCCAAGGCAAAATACTCCCCTCCCCTTTGTAGTTGTTTTCGTCCCCCTTCCCCCACTTGAGTAGAAAATACTTTGGGTATTATTGTATAATCCCAAATACCTTGGCCTAGTATCCCTAGTAGTATTCCCAAGTTATTTCAATATTAGGAGCCCGGAAATACTACTTTATTCCAATAGTCGCAAAATGAAACCCTAGAAAATCTTCATAAGCTTGGTTGAAGTGTTAAGAGAAGTTGTTTAGAAACTTCTAATGGTTGCTTGGAGCGGGTTGGAACGTAAGGATTTGGAGCTAAACGTTGCTCAGGATCGACTTATAAACTTGGATAATTTTGGGCTTATCGAGGTAATGATCTTTGTCCCCCTATTGTAATTGGATATTACATGTTGTAGTAATGTATAGTTGAGTATACTATATGTAGAATGAATATGTATAAGAATTGAATTGTATTTACATAGGACTGTATTTACAGTAGACTTGTAGTATTATTGTGGAGTAGAATTGTACACGTCCGGTTAGACGTAACCCCCGGGATTGTTAGTTTGCAGCAGGCCTCGTTAGAGGAGGAGATTTATGTGGTGGTGGGGGAGGTGCCGAATTTTCCGTAGAATAAGGAATCTTGTATCTAGAATTATTCTACGAAGAGATCTAGAGGTTGATAGACGTTTTGTGGCCTTTTTAGGTTGAAGTACTACGAGTAGCGTATTCTACTTGAAGGGTGGAAAAGGCGAGCAAGGTTAGAGTACGTGGAGCGTTTTGCTAATTGTCGATAATCGTCGCGAGGTATGTGAACCTCTTCCTATCTTTTCTAGCATGATTGTTGTGAACTATGTAGTACGGTAGACGTACATGTTCTAAGTGAATTTGGTTGGTTTACTGATTTTAAAAGATAAAGGACTTGACTTATATTTGACTTGATATGATATGGGAAGAACTTGAATTGTGTAGAAAGTTGTGAAACCTCATTCGCGAGTAATGAGTATTTGGTCTTTAAAAGGAACTTGATTTCTAAAAGAAAAGAGACTTGAGGAATCGAAGAGTTTTTGGTTTAAAAGAGAGACATGGTTTTGTCTTAAATTGGTTTAAAACATAAAGTGTTATAACAGCTTTATGGGAAGTTAGTTATAACGACTTTATGAAAGCAAAAGAATGGTTTTATCATTGGTTTTAAAATGGTAACTTGATTTAAGTATAGGTTACTTGTTTTGAAAAGAGTAAGTATTTGAGTTTTAAAGAGTATACTTGATGTTGTTTTAAAAGAAAGGCACTTGGTTTAAAAAGTATAGAGTACTTGATTTTAAAAGTCTTGTAAAGGTTTTTACGAAAGTAAGGTAATTTGGTTTGAAAAGGAAATGTGTTTTAATACTACGAGTATTAGTATCTTTTACGTAAAAAGAGGTCTTTTTGAAAGAATGAAAGTAGGTATTATTTTTGGTCAAACTGTAACGCCCGAACCGGGCCCATCGGTGCCTTACCCTGCACCCTAGTGATACAACATCGAGAAAACCGGAAAATAAAACATGAATCATGAAACAAGAGATATAAAAATAGACAAAGCAACCAAAACAGTTGCCTTCGATATACATAAAATCCGAACAGTTTAATCCTTTTACAACCACGCCCACAACAGTTCTATGCACTTAAGATTTACAACGACTATGACGGACAGGCTCCCGCCATACCTGAATGTACAAGAACCTACAACTCAGTGGAACACATGCCAAAAGATAAGCCTCGGAGAAACGGAGCTTCCCAAAACGCTGAACCGAGATCACGAGAGCGAGGATCACGACGCACTCTACTGCCGATTTAACGCACTGCGAAGGAGGTCGATAACAGTACCAAGTATGTGAAATCACAACATCAGAAATGAAATCATAATAGCTTATCAAGCAGGAGACATGTATGATAACCAAAATACAGTACGCAACATAAAAACAGTCAAGTCAGGGACTCACGCCCTCAAAGTCACCACTCAAATATAACTATGGGTCTCACGCCCATAACATCCATCATGTTCGCATCATGGCGCATGCCCGAATATCGCCTCGGTGTAGACATGTCCATGATGCAACAATAATAAGGCCGCGTGGCCACATGCCCCGAATCATCGTCGGTGTAGACATGTCCATGTTACCTCAATAACAATATACTGGGTGGTCAACCCTGCCGCATGGCCACATGCCCCCGGAATACTGCATCGGTGTAGACACGTCCATGTTGCAACAATAATAACAAGGCCGCATGGCCACATGCCGGAATCAGACGGTGTAGGCGTCCCATGTTACCTCAATAACAATATACTGGGTGGTCAACCCTGCCGCATGGCCACATGCCCCCGGAATACTGCATCGGTGTAGACATGTCCATGTGACATCAACAACAAGACAGTAATCAAAATGGAAACATACCCGTGGAATTCTCCATTACTGCCAAAGACGTCCAAGTAAGTTCTCGACAAGTCAACCTACTCATCGAGACACGCAGAATACGTAAATACCACACTGGCACAACAAAGGCTATCATCACAAGCATAGGCAAGTTTCACAACAACAAGCATAGGCAAGTTTCACAACAACAAGCATAGGCAAGCTTCACACAACTCAAAGTACTTTCATATTATGCCAAAGTCCGGGTTTTTAACCCCAAAGTATTACATACGTTAAGTTCTTTTTTAAAAGAGATCCATTACTTTTATAAAAGTCACCCGATACCCGTAGTATAAGAATGACCAACCCACATCCCTTTTCAAAATCAAGTAACAACATTCTTTTCCTAAGTTCCAGTTTGCCTAGTTTCAATTACTCAAGCTTCTCATTTCAAATGGTTTCATAGTTCATAAACTTAATCACTTGATTCCTTTTTAGAACAATTGAGTAATATATGTCTCACGTGAGAGTAGGTTATTCTTGTTTACATCATTCTTATTACCGCAGCCATGATCTAGAAAATGTAATATCATTTTGTCTCATCTTAGTTTCTATGCAGATGGAGGTTTCTACTTGTTTTAATACGATACATCATTATTCAATACATTTTCCTTTATTAACGCTGCAGTGGTCTGTCGATACACATTCTGATTTCCGAAATCAGTAAAACATTATCCCTTTAAATAAAGCCAAGTACTCATTACTCATGAATGAGGTTTCACACAAACATCCACCTTAAAACAAATAAGTTAAGTCTCTTATCTTATAAGATCAAGTCTCTTAACTTCTAACATCATTAAACCATTTTCTTTACCTCTCTTAAGACATTATACCTAACTCCCCATAAAGCTAGTATAACTCTTTTTAAAACCTTTTAAAACCAAGTGTTACTCTCCCTTCCAAAACGATTTATAAATCTTTTGAAATACATCAAGTTCTTTATTATAACTAGCGATTATAGTTCACATTAGTTACCTTTTAAAACCACAAAGTATTTTCTTACCTACATAAAGTCATTATAACCAACTTCCCATAAAGCCGTTATAACACTTTATGTTTTAAGAACAATCAAACACAGATTAACACATGACGTCACCGTACTACATAGTTCACACATATCATGCTAGAAGAGATAGGAAGAGGTTCACATACCTCGCGACGGTGTCGACTAATAGCAAAACGCCCAAGTACTCAACCCGTCGCTACTCCTTAGTCCGTAAGATTACGCCACACGAGCACTTCAACCTATAAGGCCGGCGCTTTATTAACATTTAGATCTCATCGTAGAACATTCTACCGAAAATTCGGCAGCACCTCCCCCCCCCGCAACAGCGTAAATCTCCTCCTCTATCGAGGCCGGCTACCAAGCCAACCAGGGGGGGGTTATACATCTAACCCTAACGGGTACAATTCTACTCCACGGTACTACTACACAAGTCTACTGTAATACAACCCTATGTAATTCTGATTCGATTCTTGAGCTTAAGTCGCAAGACATTGCCGTAAGTATTATTCAGGCTTAAGTCGCAAGACATTGCCGTAAGTATTATTCAGGCTTAAGTCGCAAGACATTGCCGATAACTACGTTCAGTACTATATATAGTATACAACAACTATATATTCAACACTTATGTAATTTCCAATTACAATAGAGGGACAAGATAATTACCTCGATAAGCCCAAAATTATCCTAGTTTAAAGTCGCTCCTGAGCAAGGTTTAGCTCCAACTCCGTGCGCTCCAACCCGCTCCAAACTACCCTTAGAAGTTCTAACCAACTTCTACTTACAACTTCAACAACGGGTGAAGATTTCCTTAGGGTTTCGTTTTAGTGACTGAGGGAAAGTATAACGGTATTTTCTGGGCTTGTATAAGTGTAACCTTGGGAATACTACAAGGTATTTGGGCCAAGGTATTTGGACATTATAACAATACTAGGGGAGTATTTCTATACCACAACAAGGGGTATTTATACGAGACAACTAGGCTAGGGGGGGGGGTACCCCACGGCCAAACACCACAAAGGGGGAGGGGTGTGCTCTCGGCCACAAGGCCTCACGAAAAGGGGGAGGGAGGGGAAGCTCTCGGCTAGCACAACAAGAAGGGAGGAGAGGGTTTCAAGACTTGGAAGTTTTTGGAATGGATGAAGTCTTCACACTTAGGGGGTATTTATAGCAAAACCAAAAGCCAACCAATGGCCAAGATCAAGCCATGTGCAAGGCAAGTGTAAGGCCAAGATCAAGCCAAGTGCACCCTAACCCTACTCCACAAAACACTCCACAAAACACTCCACAAAACAAGGCCAAAACAAGGCACAATTCAAGGGACCAATCGGCCAAGGCCAACCGATCCCTCTTGGACGCCCAATCGTCCAAGTCCCCTCCACTTGCTACCAATGTGGGGGTGACACATGTCACCCTCCCGTTGGTCCAAAATGTTTCGTCTCTCGGAAAAATCCGCAAAAATAATAAATGACATAGCCGGAATTTTCTCTACGAAAGCTGTGGAAACGTTTCGTCAGAAAACGACTCTAATCGGCACTTGTGCCCAAAATTTCGAAACATGCCTAACTTAAGGCTCAAAATTCGTACGTACGTCCACACGTACATACTCTGGAAATACGGGGTATAACATTCTCCCCTCCTTAGAAACATTCGTCCCGAATGTTCCTTCTAAAGACGGATTACGAAGAAGATCTTCTAACAAGTTGTCAAAGCCACACCTGGCCACAAACATAACACACGTTCTCTTCCCTCCTTACTCGTAGTGCCCTCCTCGAACACTTGAACTCTTCTAGTATACGTACCATACTTCAGTCATCATTTCAGTTCCCAAAACTTTGGAGTCACTACCTCCAAACTTGGTCATCTTACTCGCCTCAATCTTCCTTAAGGCCATTCCCGGCCTTCACGATCTACTTCTGGTCGAACGTATCCACGAACTCATACGCTGGTCATTTAAACTTGGGCCTAGCACCCTCGTGACCCTGCCACCTGGCGGGACCACCCAGAGCTGACCCTTCCTCGAAACGGGACGCGGGTTGGCCCGCAACATGGCCCCAACCCGACCCACTATCGCGCCAACTCTTGCTCCTCGACACGGAACAATCTTGCTAAATCACATCATGAAAGCTACCACTTTCATTTACTCAACCCAGGGACTTATCACACAATACATTCTAGGCATAAAATGCACTCCGACAAGGGTCACTTGCAAAAACTTGTACTCAAAACGGCCTTACATCTAAGGTCTCCTCTGTAATATTCTAAGGTTCATCATTTTCTCACCCCAGGCTTACCCTTTCACTAAGCATGCTTCTAAATCACATTTTAGCACAAAGCTATCCGAACATAACACTTAACACATTATCATAACATACAAAACTCTAGATGGTTAAGGATATACCTGAAAGTAGGCGGTTCAAAGGACCGCTAGAACTGGGAACTCCCACCGCGACTTACCGGCCTCACGGCACGTAACATTCTGCTATGGAAGGTGAAGAACCCGCAATCGCTTCCGATGAGTCTGCGGCTATCCTACCGCGCTACCACGGTCGGACAGTCTCTCGTCATATGGCCTCGCTGGCCGCAAGAATAACAAGCTCCTCGTACTACGACACTTCGAAATGCGGTCTACCACATCGACCACACCGGTAGGGTGACCGCATTCGCCAACACCCTACTCGCGATCATTCAAACACAGGAGCCCCGACCGCTTCCCGAATATCCCAAGGGTCCCGGCGTCGGAGGACTACTCGCAATGGCGGAGGTACATAACTAGTCTGGCCGAGGCGGTCCGCCTCGAAGTCGCTAAAATATCCGGCCGTCGCCTTCCTCTGTGGCGGTCCACCTGCCGATCTGCGCTCGCACCCGCAAGTGCATGAGCTCGCACGCAATGTCCATGCGGTACAAGAGAAACACGAACAACTCTCGCTAGGTAATCATCGAGCCTCGTAACATATCGGTGCACTCGATCCTCCATACTAGCTACTAATACGGAACATACCGCCGATGAGTCGAACTCACATTGTACTCCCGAATCAGCGCGTGCTCGCCTCAACATCAAAAATCGTTTACCGAGCCTCCTCATCCGTGAGGCAAGAAATGTGCCAGAAAGCCTCAAAACTCGTCCCAAACGGCCGGAAGTGCATTCTCTCCCGACGGCTCCCACGAATCAAACCGCCGATCATTGCGGTATCACGCAAACGCGAACCTAGACCACCGACTCGGTCTCCAAGCCTTGATCACTCTACGATCCGTCAGAATCGCCGGATGAACTCCTGCGGATCATCCTCGTGCCTCGACGTAGAACTCTGGCGGGCTACAACTAAGGAAATCCCGTAGCCTCAAACTGTCGCCTCTGTGCACTACAGTCGCCAGGCTGAATCGAACTGCCGGCCTATCTCATATTCGCCACAACCACGCCAATAATCGCCATCTCCTGACCATCTCCCGCCTTCCGCATCGGGGACCGGAGGCTCAGTATCAGAGTCTCGGCAGCCACCGCCGCGCTCTAAACTCTTGGTCTGGGCGGCGCGCAAAACCCGCCGTCGGAAGCACTGCTCGTAATCTTGACCGCTCGCGCTCGCATGCTCTCGAATCACACTAGCAGCCTCGCCGCTTTGCCCTTCGCCTCGCCTGGTTGCCTTCGCAGGCATAATCGTAAAAACGAAACACGTCGGAGGGTCCAACTTACAACACGGCTCTAAGGCACGATCTCGTAATGAGAAGAATGGAAACCAATCCTAAATGTCCTATAGCCTCACGATTATAGATGTGGTGCACAACACACCGATAATCAAGACTCTACTAGACACGGTCTCAGACACTTTCCGAGGACTAATCGCTCGATACCACTTTGTAACGCCCAACCCGGCTCACATCGTGCCTTACCGGGCACCCTAGTGATACAACATCGTGAGAAAACCAGCGGAAAATAAAACATGAATCATGAAACAAGAGATATAAAAATAGACAAAGCAACCAAAACAGCGGTTGCCTTCGATATACATAAAATCCAACAGTTTAATCCTTTTACAACCCCGCCACAACATGCACTCTAAGATTTACAACGACTATGACGGATAGGGCCGCCATACCACGAATGTACAAGAACCTACAACTCAGTGGAACACATACCAAAAGATAAGCCTCCGAGAAACGGAGCTTCCCAAAACGCCGAACCGAGATCCCGAGAGCGAGGATCCATGGCCGATGTACCTCTACTGCGGCATGAACGCAGCCAAGGAGGCGAGGCGATAACAGTACCAAGTATGTGAAATCACAACATCAGAATGAAATCATAATAGCTTATCAAGCAGGAGACATGTATGATAACCAAAATACAGTACGCAACATAAAAACAGTCAAGTCAGGGACTCACGCCCTCAAAGTCACCACTCAAATATAACTATGGGTCTCACGCCCATAACATCCATCATGTTCGCATCATGGCCGCATGCCCCTAATCGCCTCGGTGTAGACATGTCCATGATGCAACAATAATAACAAGGCCGCATGGCCACATGCCCCCGGAATACTGCATCGGTGTAGACATGTCCATGTTACCTCAATAACAATATACTGGGTGGTCAACCCTGCCGCATGGCCACATGCCCCCGGAATACTGCATCGGTGTAGACACGTCCATGTTGCAACAATAATAACAAGGCCGCATGGCCACATGCCCCCGGAATACTGCATCGGTGTAGACATGTCCATGTTACCTCAATAACAATATACTGGGTGGTCAACCCTGCCGCATGGCCACATGCCCCCGGAATACTGCATCGGTGTAGACATGTCCATGTGACATCAACAACAAGACAGTAATCAAAATGGAAACATACCCGTGGAATTCTCCATCACTGCCAGCACGTCCAAGTAAGTTCTCAACAAGTCAACCGGCCCTCTATCGAGACACCAGAATACGTAAATACCACACTCGCACAACAAAGGCTATCATCACAAGCATAGGCAAGTTTCACAACAACAAGCATAGGCAAGTTTCACAACAACAAGCATAGGCAAGCTTCACACAACTCAAAGTACTTTCATATTATGCCAAAGTCCGGGTTTTTAACCCCAAAGTATTACATACGTTAAGTTCTTTTTTTAAAAGAGATCCATTACTTTTATAAAAGTCACCCGATACCCGTAGTATAAGAATGACCAACCCACATCCCTTTTCAAAATCAAGTAACAACATTCTTTTCCTAAGTTCCAGTTTGCCTAGTTTCAATTACTCAAGCTTCTCATTTCAAATGGTTTCATAGTTCATAAACTTAATCACTTGATTCCTTTTTAGAACAATTGAGTAATATATGTCTCACGTGAGAGTAGGTTATTCTTGTTTACATCATTCTTATTACCGCAGCCATGATCTAGAAAATGTAATATCATTTTGTCTCATCTTAGTTTCTATGCAGATGGAGGTTTCTACTTGTTTTAATACGATACATCATTATTCAATACATTTTCCTTTATTAACGCTGCAGTGGTCTGTCGATACACATTCTGATTTCCGAAATCAGTAAAACATTATCCCTTTAAATAAAGCCAAGTACTCATTACTCATGAATGAGGTTTCACACAAACATCCACCTTAAAACAAATAAGTTAAGTCTCTTATCTTATAAGATCAAGTCTCTTAACTTCTAACATCATTAAACCATTTTCTTTACCTCTCTTAAGACATTATACCTAACTCCCCATAAAGCTAGTATAACTCTTTTTAAAACCTTTTAAAACCAAGTGTTACTCTCCCTTCCAAAACGATTTATAAATCTTTTGAAATACATCAAGTTCTTTATTATAACTAGCCAGTTATAGTTCACATTAGTTACCTTTTAAAACCACAAAGTATTTTCTTACCTACATAAAGCTGTTATAACCAACTTCCCATAAAGCCGTTATAACACTTTATGTTTTAAGAACAATCAAACACAGTTAACACATGTACGTCTACCGTACTACATAGTTCACACATATCATGCTAGAAGAGATAGGAAGAGGTTCACATACCTCGCGACCCGCTGTCGACTAATAGCAAAACGCTCCAAGTACCTCAACCCGTCGGCTACTCCTTAGTCCAGAAGATTACGTCACACGTAGCACTTCAACCTATAAGGCCACAAGGCGCTTATTAACATTTAGATCTCATCGTAGAACATTCTACCGAAAATTCGGCAAAGACTCTCCCGCAACAGCAGAAATCTCCTCCTCTATCGAGGCCGCTACCAAGCCAACCGGGGTTATACATCTAACCCTAACGGGTACAATTCTACTCCACGCACTACTACACAAGTCTACCGTAATACAACCCTATGTAATTACGATTGATTCGATTCTTCAGGATTAAGTCGCAAGACATTGCCGTAAGTATTATTCAGGCTTAAGTCGCAAGACATTGCCGTAAGTATTATTCAGGCTTAAGTCGCAAGACATTGCCGATAACTACGTTCAGTACTATATATAGTATACAACAACTATATATTCAACACTTATGTAATTTCCAATTACAATAGAGGACAAGATAATTACCTCGATAAGCCCAAAATTATCCTAGTTTTAAAGTCGCTCCTGAGCAAGGTTTAGCTCCAACTCATGCGCTCCAACCCGCTCCAAACTACCCTTAGAAGTTCTAACCAACTTCTACTTACAACTTCAACAACGGGTGAAGATTTCCTTAGGGTTTCGTTTTAGTGGTGAGGGAAAGTATAACGGTATTTTCTGGCTTGTATAAGTGTAACCTTGGGAATACTACAAGGTATTTGGGCCAAGGTATTTGGACATTATAACAATACTAGGAGTATTTCTATACCACAACAAGGGGTATTTATACGAGACAACTAGGCTAGGGGTACCCCACGCCAAACACCACAAAGGGAGGGTGTGCTCTGGCCACAAGGCCTCACGAAAAGGGGGAGGAGGGGAAGCTCTCGCTAGCACAACAAGAAGGGAGGAGAGGGTTTCAAGACTTGGAAGTTTTGGAATGGATGAAGTCTTCACACTTACGTGGGTATTTATAGCAAAACCAAAAGCCAACCAATGGCCAAGATCAAGCCATGTGCAAGGCAAGTGTAAGGCCAAGATCAAGCCAAGTGCACCCTAACCCTACTCCACAAAACACTCCACAAAACACTCCACAAAACAAGGCCAAAACAAGGCACAATTCAAGGGACCAATCGGCCAAGGCCAACCGATCCCTCTTGGACGCCCAATCGTCCAAGTCCCCTCCACTTGCTACCAATGTGGGGGTGACACATGTCACCCTCCCGTTGGTCCAAAATGTTTCGTCTCTCGGAAAAATCCGCAAAAATAATAAATGACATAGCCGGAATTTTCTCTACGAAAGCTGTGGAAACGTTTCGTCAGAAAACGACTCTAATCGGCACTTGTGCCCAAAATTTCGAAACATGCCTAACTTAAGGCTCAAAATTCGTACGTACGTCCACACGTACATACTCTGGAAATACGGGGTATAACAAAACCCGTATTGTTGGCATAAAATGAAAGTACCTTGAGTTGTGTGTAACTTGCCTATGTTTGTGTGTGATAGCCTTGTCGTGCTAGTATTGTATTTCTATACCACCGCGTCTCTCGATGGAGGGCCGGCTGATTTGTTATGATCTTACTTGGACGTACCGGCAGTGATGGAGGGTTCCACGTGCGCCTCGCTGATAGCGTTATTCCATGGACTAGCTCTCCGCGAGGTTTTACCGATTCGGCATTGGTATCCGTGGTTGGCTTCGTGATTGCCCCGCCTCGTGGTCGATTCGGCCTTGTACTGGTAGTTAGCCTTCGCGACTTGCCCCGCTCAGTTTAGTGGCGAAGTCTCGTGATACTACCTTGGTATCCGTAGTTAGCCATCGTACTTGCCCCGGCCGATTCGTGACACGCTTTGGTATCCGTAGTTGGCTTTCGATTTGCCCCGTGACGGCTTCGTGGCGAAGTCTCGTGATACCTTGGTATCCGGTAGTTAGCCCTCGATTTTGCCCCGGCCACCACGTGACACGGCTTTGGTATCCGTAGTTGGCTTCGTACTTGCCCCGTGACGCCTTCGTGGTTTGGTTGTATAGTATTGTTAGTACGGCTTTGGTATCCGGTAGTTGGCTGACTTGCCTTGCCGATTGATGACGCGGCTTTGGTATTCGGTAGTTAGCTCGTACTTGCCCTTACGGTTTTATTACTCGGGTGGGACTGGTGTTTATGTGTACTCTTGGTATTATTATATCATGATCGCCGCGGTGAGGAAGGTATTCCACGCATGATTGATGTTGAGGCGAGACCCATAGTTATATTTGAGTGATGACTTTGAGGCGTGAGTCACGACTTACGTGATCGCTTATTTATTATGGATCGTAGTTTGGTTATCATACATGTCTCTGCTTTATATAGACTACTATGATTTCATTTACGATTTTCGTTTCACATACTTGGTACTGTTATCTTGACCTCCTTCGGGCCGCGTTCATGCCGCAGTAGAGGTACACGATTGTTGATCCTCGCTCATAGATCACGCCAACAGATTAGGAAGCTCCGTTTCTCCGAGGCTTATCTTTCGGTATAGTCCATCACATTGTAGGTACTTGTACATTCTGGGTATGGCGGGCCCCGTCGTCCATGTTGTATAAAAACTCTTAGAGGTGCAGAATCTTTGTGTGGCGGGTTTGTAAGGATGTAATCGCTCAAGTTTTTAGTTATTTATACAAGAAGGTAACCGTTTGGTTGGCTCGCTTTATTATCATATCTCTTGTTTCATGTTTAAGTTTTTATTTCCGCTGATTTTCTCCGATGTTGTATCACTAGGTGCCCGGGTAAGGCATCACCACGCCCGGATCGGTCGCGATTAATGAAACCTCATTCGTGAGTAATGGGTACTTGGTCTTTAAAAGAATAAAGTTATCTTGATTTCGGGAATGAGAGTAGTTGTCATTGGTTGGTTTAAAACGTAAAGTGTTATAATAGCTATATGGGAAGTTAGTTATAGCGACTTTATGAAGGTAACAGAATGGCTTGAATTATTCTAGGAAGGTGACTTGACTTATAAACGACTTGATTTTGGGAAAGTATAAAGTAACTTGATTTAAAAGTATAGGTTACTTGTTTTGAAAAGAGTAAGTTACTTGAGTTTAAAAGTGTAAGTAACTTGTTTTTGAATATTGAACTTGTCTTGAATAAGAAAGTATAAGTGGCTTGATTTTAAAAGGGGTGAGTGTCTTGATCTTAAAAGAGTGAGTTACTTGGGTTTTGAAAGTATACTTGACGTTGTTTTAAAAATGTAAGCCACTTGGTTTAAGAAGTATATAGTACTTGATTTAAACATGAACGTGTTTAGATACTACGGATATTAGTATCGTGTTGTTTTTTTTTTACAAAAAAAGAGATCTTTTTGAAGGAATTAAAGTATGTAGTACTTGGGGTTAAACGCCTGGATTTTTGGCATAAAATGAGAGTCTAAGAGTATGTTAAACTTGCCTATGCTAGTTGTGATAGCCTTTGTTGTGCAAGTGTTGTATGTCTATGCTACTGCGTCTCTCGATGGAGGGTCGGTTATCTTGTTTTCCTTGGACCTACTGACACGTTGGGTGGCCCACGGGTATGGTTCCATTAGGATTGTTATTCCATGGACTAGCTCTCCATGAGGTTTAGTGACGCAGGCGGTATCTGGTAGTTAGCCCCGCATTTCGTGGCTGATGCAGGGTGGATCTGGTAGTTGGCTTTCGTACTTGCCCCGGTCAGTTCTTTATCGTGTTATTTACTTGGACATACTGACACATTGGGTGGCCCACGGGTATGCTTCCATTGTTGTTGTATTCCACGGATTAATTCCCCATGAAGTCTCGTGATGTAGGAGGTACCTGGTAGTTAGCCAACGTACTTGCCCCGGTCAGCGACGTGATGCAGGGTGGATCTGGTAGTGGCTTTCGTACTTGCCCCGGTCAGCTTCGTGACGCAGGTGGAATCTGGTTGTTGACGCAGCGCTCGTAGTTGGCTCGTATTTGCTTGGCCGGTCGCGCGACGCAAGAGGTACCTGGTAGTTGGCCTTCGTACTTGCCCCGGTCAGTTTTATAGCATAGTTGGTACGGTAGGCTCTGGTAGATGGCAACAGTGCTTGCCCCGGTCATATCTCGTGGCGACAGGCTGGTTCTGGTAGCTGGCTTTCGTACTTGCCCCGGTCAGTTGATGATGCAGGCTGGTTCTGGTAGCTATGCCTTCGTACTTGCCCCGGTCAGTTTTATGATGCAGGATGGATCTGGTGTGTAGCTTTCCTACTTGGCCCGTACGGTTGTTTTTATGGCATAGGTGGGACCTGGTGTTCATATGTACTTTTTGGTGTTATTATATCATAGACTGCCGGCAGTGAGGAAGGAGTTTCATGGGCATGATTGATATTGCGGGCGTGAGTCCCTGACTTGACACGATCGCTATATATTGGTATCGTAGTAGTTTGGTTATCATACATGTCTCTGCTTTATATAGATCATTATGATTTCATTCTGATATTTCGATTCACATACTTGGTAATTGCCAGATCGACCTTCGGGCCGCGTCATGCCGCAGTAAAGGTACATCGGTTGTTGATCCTCGCTCATAGGATCACGCTCACAGATTTGGAAAGCTCCGCTTTCTCGAGGCTTATCTTTGGTATGATTCCACGAGACCGTAGGTTCTTGTACATTCGGGGTATGGCGGGCCTGTCCGTCGTAGTTGTTATAAAAACTCTTAGAGGTCTGTAGTACTGTTGTGAGTTGGGCTTGTAAAGGATAACTGTTCGGGTTTTGATATATATATGCAGAAAGGTGACCGTTTTGGTTAGCCTGTTTCTTGTATTACATTGTTTCATGTCTATGAGTTTTATTTCGCTGATTTTCTCTGATGTATTATCACTACGGTGCCCGGGGTAAGGCACCAGTCGCGGGCCCGAGGTCGGGTCGTGACATATAGTCTGCCCATAAAGGTACACTGCCCGGCCCATTCTGGGACGCGGTAAAGTCACATAGTCTGCCCATAAAGGTACACTGCCCGGCCCATTCTGGGACGCGGTAAAGTCACATAGTCTGCCCATAAAGGTACACTGCCCGACCCATTCTGGGACGCGGTAAAGTAACATAGTCTGCCCATAAAGGTACACTGCCCGGCCCATTCTGGGACGCGGTGTGTCTCATAACATAACCCGGCCTATTTGCAGGCTCGGTGTATCTCATAACATAACCCGGCCCGTTTTTTCGGGACCCGGTGTAATTTTCCTTACATAACATTTTAAACCATCTTTTCACTTCTTCTTAAGTCGTTATAACAACTTCCCATAAAGCTATTATAACAACCTTTCACTTTAGAGAACTTAAGGCACTTTATTTCTTATTACATTAGGGAAAACTAAACCCAAAAGTACTACGTACATACATACTTAAAAAGAATCATAAAACTCCTTCTCTTTTAAATCAATAAACTTCTTCTTCTGAAAACTCAAGTTACATTCTCTTTTGAAATCAAGCCTCTTAACTTTTGAAATAATTCATGGAAACCATACTTTTTAAATCAAGTCATTCCTTTCTTTAAGAATCAAGTCCCATAACTTGAAAAATAAAGTCTCATAACATTTTAAGAAATCAAGGTTCATAGTCTTAAAACTTCATCACATAAACTCTTTTAAATTAAGTAACATATACTTTTATGAGTTGTGAATAGGTTATACTTGTTTATATCGATCTTATTAAAGCAGCCATGATCTAGAAAATGTAATACAATTTTGTCTTATCTTAGTTTCTATGCAGATGGAGAATTCTACTCATTTTAATATAATTGATTGTCGATACATTTTTTATTAACGTTGCAATGGCTTGTTCGATACCTATTCTCATTAGTGCAGTAAATTAGCAAAGTCAACTCAACTCCAAATACTTCCTAACGACTCTTGCCAACATCCCCCATAAGATTTGGTAAGAACTTAGGATTACTTAGACATACCTTTTACATAGAGTAAATCAACATACGTACCTCTTAACTTCTAAGAGTAGAAGGAATCATGAAATAACACCACATGTATATTTCATACATAGAACATGCCAAAAGAAGGAAGAGGTTCACATACCTCGCGACGACTATCGACAAGTAGCAAAATGCTCCAAAGTACTTCAACCTTGATAGCTATTCCACCCTTCAAGTAGAATACGCTATACGTAGTACTTCAACCTATAATAACCATAACATGTCTATCAACTCCTAGCTTATCAACGTGGAATAATACTAAGTGCTAGGTCTCTTATTCTACAGAAATTTGGGCAGCATTTCCTTTGTTTCTACGTACTTTTTCACCTTTTTAAAGGCCCAAAATCAACAACCAACATGATACATTTAAGGCGCAACAAACCAACAATTCAAAGGGGATTACACGCCTTAACAGGACGTGTAAAATTCTGCCCCACAATTAAAGTAAAATTGTCCAATATTCTTGGCCATTTTCAGCAATCACAAGGATAACACCACATCTATTCTTTTCCAATTCATTTCTAATCCAAGTTGTTATTCTAACATGTTATATAGTCACAATCAATTATAACAACTATAATCCTTTTCTTATATAACATGCGACGATTATAACTATCGACCAAATTGATTTCCAATTTTAATGGCTAACATGCCAATCTCGGATTTAAGCTTCCAAATTCCATACCATTTATAAATCTTCATTCTAAATATAACATGCTCATCTATCAACTACTACAACATGAAATCTTGAATTATAATAGCAAGACGGAGATTATTACCTCTTTAAAGCCCAAATACGATCCAAAACCTAAAGTCGATCCGTAGCAACTTTAGCTCCTCTTCTTTCCGTTTCAATCCACTCCAAGCAACCATTAGAAGTTCATAAACAACTTCTCTTCAATTTCCAACTTCAAAGTTGAAGAACACCTTAGGTTTTCATCTTGCGACTAACGTAAAAACGTAGTTTTTTCGGTATTTTTGTATTGGGATATCCTTAGAATACCTCTAGGGATCTTGGGTTTGAATATTGGGATTTATGAAGCAAGATTGCAAAAGAAATCTTTCCTTCCAAGAGCTTGGCCGAGAGCCTCTCAAACTTGCATAAAGTTTCTTGAAATTTTTTGTTACACCCCGTAATTCCAGGATAGGATATGTTTATAAGAACGTACGTAAGAACTCAAAAATGTTAAGATTTGAGACTAGTAAAAATTTAATGGAATTATGGAAATTTCGGAAAATGAAATATTGCGACGAACGGGAGGGCGACACGTGTCACCCCCCTTAGTGGTCTTGGACGAAATGACATGGATAAAATGGTCATTTGACCAATATTAAGATGAAAGTCTTGCTAGGCTAAGAGCTTGATAACATTGACCAAGTCAATAAGCCCACATAGCTTGATATTTAAATAAATTCATCCAAGCCACACAAGTGTTCCAATCTAGACCCTTGAATGTAGTATTTATCTACACTAGTAGTGCAAGACTTTGTCATTTTCAACACTTAGAGAAATTTAAATCTTGTTCTTGCTCTCTAAGTGAAGCTCACGGCAATGGGCACTTTTTCAAGAGGAAATTTTCAATTGTTGTCCAATAAGCTCCACACTTTAAACAAAGGTTCCTAAGGGTATTGTAAGGGTATCTCAATATAAAGATCCTGGAAAAGTGGCGTTTTTGTATTAGTCGCAAGGTGAAAACCTAGTCACTTTCCTAGGTTTGGATTTGGAGTTGAAGGAAAGTTGTTTGTGATCTTCTAAAGGGCTTCAAGTGGCGGATTGGAGTGTCAAGGAGAGGCTCTAAGTTGCTAGGGAGAGACTTCGGATCTTGAAGTTGGATTAAGGCTCACTAAGGTAACAATCTTGTTCTCTTAAGTGTTATAAGATTACATATTGTTGTAGCCTTACTTTTTAGCTAGCATGAAGTATGTGTATTAAAGATTGATAAGTGTTATGGATATTGGAAGCCTAGAATCCGGAATTACATTGTTAGCCATTTGAAATTGAAATACAATTTGGTCGCTAACTAGAATCGTCGCATGTTATCTACTTGAAGATTATAGTTGCTATAATCGATTGCGGCTTTATAACATGTTATACTAAACAACTTGGATTGAAAAGGAATTGGAAAAGTCTATGTATTGTTGTCCCTCAAATTTGCTGAATGTGACATTGTATGTTGGACTAGTTTGATATCAATTGTGGGGCAGAATTTTACATGTCCTGTTAAGGCGTGTAATCCCCTTTATATTGTTGAATTGTTGGGCCTTAAATGTGGCATTTGGTTATTGATTTTCGGACCTTGAAAAAGGTGGAAAAGTATGTAGAAACAAAGGAAGTGCTATCCGATTTTCCGTAGAATTTAGTGACATTGCACTTAGAATATTCTACATTTGAAGTAAGAAGTTAATAAACGTATTATGGTCATTATAGGTTGACATACTACGTACGACATATTGGACTTGGCAAGTGGATTGAACCGAAGAGGTATGTGAAACTTTCTTATCTCTTGAGCATGAATAGTTGTAAATATATAGTACGGTAGACGTATGAGATTTTGACAATCTAGTCCATTTGATATCCTTGGCTTATTTTAAGAATGTCCAAGTTGGTTGAGTTAGGGAATTAACTCACTTGTTTAAAAATATTAAGGATATCTTAGTTTCTAAAAGTTAAGAGACTTTAAGTATTTTGAAAGTATATGATACTTGTGTTGTTTGGAAAGTTTAAGTCTCTTGGCTATAAAGAAGAATGTAAGTATCTAAGGTATAAAGCTAGTATAACGGCTTTATGGGAAGTTGGTTATAATAGCTTTATGGAAAGTTAAAAAGAGTGGTTTACTCTAATTAATGTAAGTATGATAAATGACTTGAAATAATGAAAGGCAAATTGATTTGAAGGCATCAATTGCTTAAGGTTTTAAAAGAAAGAGGTCACTTGATTTAGAAACCTATAAATGTATTTCTAAAAGGTATTGTGACTTGTCATGAAAATAGATATGACTTGATACTACGGTTATTAGTATCTTGGAAGTTTTATATGAAAAAGAGTCATTTTTTTAAAAGAGGAAAAGTACGTAGCACTTTGGGTTAAATTCTCGGATTTTTATAATGACATGTTAGTGCCTTAAGTAAACTAAAATGAGAGTGGATATGAATAAGACTAATAAGAAGTTAGAGGGATTTCTTAACTTGCTTATGTTATGTATGATAAGTCGGTAGTGCTTATGTTATGTATGATAGCCGGTTGTGCTAGTGATATATTATTCATTACGGGGTCATTCCCCGGGTTTGTGACATTTGCATATTCCGTGGATTTGCTACCCATGATGCGAGGAATGCCTCATGTGAGTCTATAAGGGCTTATGCGGGTGAAATAGTCCTATGCGGGGCAGACCAGTCCTATGCGAGGAATACCTCATGCGGGTTCATACGACCTATGCGGGCGGATACAGTCTATGCGAGGAAGTTACCTCATGCGGGTCCGTACGACCTTTGCGGGTGAAATAGTCCCAGGAGTAGGATTTCTTAATGATACTACGGGCAGGTGGCCCTACTTTGATTATGAGCCTCCTATTTTTATGCAGTAAAGTATACTCTTGTTTACTCTCATTGTTAGTAAGACACGATTATCGTTATTATTTGAGTTATCATACATGTCTCCAGTTTTATTTTAGACTTATGATTTCATTACAGTACTTTCAGTTTCACATATTTGGTACATGTTGTACTGACCTCCTTCGGGGGGCTGCGTTCATGCCGCAGGTAGGGTATACAGGTTGCTGATCCTCACTTTAGGATCACTGATTCAGCTGTTGAGAAGATCCATTACTCCGGAGGCTTATCCCTGGTATTGTCGGTTGTTGTACATTCAGGGGTTTGGCAGGGCCCTGTCCCATCACAATTGTTATTCTTAGAGGTCTGTAGTCATATCTTGTGGATTTGGGTCGTAAAGAAAAAAAAAAGTTGTACCGTTTTACTTGTGGATTACGTATATTTTACGGAAGGTGGCCTCATCGGCTAGCCTGTTGTTATTTAATGTCTAAATATTTTATGAGTTATGTATGTTCCGCTGTCATTCTCTGATGTATACCTGAAAGCGGTGCCCAGGTAGGGCACCAGTCGCGGGCCCGGGGTTGGTTCGTGACAAAAGTGGTATCAGAGCAGTTAGTCCTAGAAAAGTGTCTACAGATCGTGTCTAGTAGAGTCTTGGTTATCGGTGTGTTGTGCACCACATCTATAACCAGAAGGCTGCAGGACATTTAGGATTGGTTTCCTTTCTTCTCACTCTGAGATCGTGCGATAGAGCTGTGTTGTTAGGGTCGTCTCTCCCTAACAAGTTATGTTGATTGCACTCTGAAAAAGCAATGACCGGGAAAGATTATGTGGATTGCGTATCCAGGTTGGTAATATTTGTAGTATAGTTGGTATTGCGACATACAGCTATACGGATTTATGTATGAGGGTCACATATGTGTTGCCTAGAATGATTTTAGATTACCAGGAATTGGTAAGGACTAAATAAATATCGGGAAGGTATGAACAGTTTAATGAACTCTCATCAAGGTTTTACGTACTAATTTGAGATAATTAGGAGTTGATGAGTTGTCTGAGGAGGAAATGGACCCTTAAGAAGTTATAATTAAGGGACTTAATGGAAGACTATGTTAATAGATGAAGCTACGTAGTATGATTAAGAAAATGGTACGGGTGAGATCCGTATGGAGTAAGTATGGTTGTTGTAGTCAAGACAACACGATTATGGTATTATGAGAAGTTATTGTACCCGTTTACGGGGGGACTGATAAGGTAGGCTTGGAGCATGGAAATTGCGAGCCTAAGAATATTGATAACCGCCGAGACCTTAGGTATATAAGGCTTTCTCGGGTAGTAAAAAGTTAAGTCAGACCAAGGATAAGAGTTAAGTACGACGCCGAGTCGGGTTGAGGGCCTATTAAGGGTTTCCCCGTATCCTGTAATGGAATGGGATCAGTTGGTAGTAGTTCCGCTACGTGACAGGGTCACGAGGGTGCAAGGCCCGAGTCTAGTTAATCGTTTTATGGATTCGTGGACGCATTCCACCGGAACCAGGTTGTGAGAGCCGGAAATGGCCTTATATTGTTTAATTTAGTAACTCCAAGGATTGGAGGCCAAAATTAGTATGGAAGTTATGTACGTAAGCTAGAATAAGTTTGGAAGTACGGAAAATAGTACGACCGGTAAGAAAGTGAGCAACCAAGTGTAAAGATAGAGTCTGAATCCATGAGAACCTTTAGAGGTAACTACACCCGTGAGTGATGGGTGGTAGCTGAACGGGTGTATAATAATTTCCCGGTGACGATACAGTCGTCGGACCCTAGCAGACCTAGTAGAGCTGACATGACAGACCTTGAGGTCATTATGAGTATGGGTTAGTTGGCCTCTTGTTATGCCAACGTTGACTCTGAAGAGAGATTGGTTGGTACGGTTTTCGATGAAAGGTTATCGAGTGGAAAGGAAGGGGAGTGGTTGTAACCAGTGAATTATCCTTCCTTCTTTGACATAGTTGATTTTAATAAGTCTGTGTGACTTGTTCATTTGAGGTAAATTAATGCAGAAAGTAAGTAATACTCGAATTTGAAGGAGTTTATGTTAAGTGCCCTTGGAGGTACTTGGAGTTGGTTTGGTGTGGCGGTCAGGGCCACGACCTTTCGGATAATTTCAGGAAAATGCGCAAGGCAAGAATAAAATAAGTACGAGTGCTGCCGGTGGAAAGTTGAAGGCATCTTTGGTAGGTTTTGAAAATCTACACGATCTTAAGGCGGTGCGTGATGATTAGATAATTACAGGACCGCAAGGGGACCCTGTGATTAGGGTTGTGACTCCAAGGAAAATTTATTTAAGGGAGATAAGTTCTCTCCCCCACGTAAAAGGATAGTTTTACGTATTATGGGGTTATGTGTACCCATGTTGTTAGACGAAGGATAGGAGACTGGTAAGGTCTTCAGTATCGTCATGCCATAGGTTACAGTTTTAGATAACCGTGGGAAAAATATTGTGTTGGGGTAATTGAGAACGGCGTTAGGAAATGGTCAAGGAAGTGTCGTAAAGATATAAATGCAGGTAGTACGCATGTATGAAACTGTACGATTATGAATCAAGAAAGAAATACTTTTGCTAATAATACGCATAAGGAAGGGTTATGACCAGAATGATACAAGAGAATACAACTGTGGTTATGTTAGTTGCATGAGATATGATTACCCCAGACTAGTGTAAGGACCATTAGTAAATGATGGGCAGTAAGAACACCTCGAGGAAAGGTGGCAACATCTGTACTGGCGAGAAAGATAGTAAGAAAATACGGAGGGGTAAGGGACCCCAGGACAACTTGAAATAACTTATAAAGGAAAGACGAGTAGACACTCGAACGATAAGAAATCTTGACAAAAGGGTAATCCGATGACTTGTGGTTGAACACCTGGCTATAAACTCTACGAGCTGGGAGAGAATAATCGGGTTGCTACTTGACGAGGTCAAGGAAATTTCCCCCCTAAATTGTGATTGACAGGAAGTCTTAGCCAGGAGGCAAGCAAAGGAATCAAATCTAAGTTAGTGACCAAGTTTGGTTGCGACAGAGAAAGGGAAACAGAAACCATAATTGAGATTAAGGATGCCCGAATATTTCGCAAGTCTGAGAAAGGCTTCCAGTTGTTGGAAGATAAGTTAACCACGACTACAGTTCTAACCCCTCCTGAGAGACTAGAGGGTTAGGTTATTATTGTAACACTTTAGGTGTTGGGCTAGGTTTTGTGCTGACGCAACACGATAAGGTTAGAGTTTATGTTTCCCGGCGGTTAGGGAAGCATGAAAGGAATTACGCTACTCACGATTTAGAGTCGGCGGCAGTTAATCGTACCTTGAAAATTTGGAGGCATTCCTTATATAGACTTCATGTGAATATTTGTGCAGACCAAAAGAGCCTCCGGTATATCTTCAGACAGAGGCATCTGAATTTGCGACAGAGACGGTGGTTAGAGTTACTCAAGGATTGTGATATTGATATCCTATACCACCCGGGGAAAGCCGAGACGGTTATAGATGCTCCTAGTCGTGGATCTATGGGTAGTATGCCAGATGGGCAGCCAGATAGAAAAGACGTGGTCCGTGAGATTCATCATCACCGAGCCGAGGGGTTCGATTATTTGTTTCCAAGGTGAATGAAGTTTGGATCCGAGAAGTTGTCGAGTCTTTCTTCGTCGAGGAGGTGAAAAGGCGACAATATGAGGATTCAACGTTAGTATGTGATCGATATACGACTCTCCGAGAAGTGAAGAGCCTGTTTGAGTAGCACCGGATGGGGTGCTGTGATATGAGGATAGATTGTGTGTACCCGATGTTGCAGGACTTGTCAGCAAGTTTTAGGGGAGGCACGCAGTGCTTATTGCTCTAATTGTTCGGGGTCTACTAAGTTGTGTCGTGACCTCAGATTTATGCATTGGTAAGATGGCCTGAAGAGGGACGTAGCAGAGTTGTTGCTTAATGTCCGAATTAGTAGCAGGTCAAGGTGGAACACCAGAAGCCCAGTGGGCTATTACAGGCGATTTAGATCCCGACCTAGATATGGGAGGTGATTAATAGGGATCTTGTTACAGGGTGGCATCGTACTCAGAGGAAGTGTGACTCCCTGGGGGTCATATTAAACAGGCTGACGAAACCAGCTGTGTTCTTCCGGTTAGGACAACTTACTCAGCTGAGGATTATGCTAGCTTATATAGCAGGGAGATTGTGAGACTGCACGGGGTTCCTACATTTATGATGTCAGACAGATGAGCTCAGTTTACGGCTGACTTCTGGAGGTTTTCCAGAAAGTATTAGGGACACAGGTGAGTCTCAGTATGGCATATCACCCTCAGACCGACGGACAGGCAGAGCGTACTATCCAGGCACTTGAGGATAGGTCGCGGGCTGGTGTAATTGATTTCAGGGGTATCTGGGAGGATCATTTCCCTCTTGTTGGGTTTGCTTATAACAACAACTACCATTCCAGTATCCAGATGGCCCTGTATGAGGCTTTGTATGAAGAAAGTGAAGACTCGTCGTTTGGTTGGTCCAACGTAGGAGAGGTCCAGATAATTAGCCCGGACTTGATTCAGCGGGCTGTGAATAAGGCGAAGCTTATCCAGGAAGATTATTAGTAAGCTCAGAGTCGATAAAAGCTTTATGCAGATAACCGACGTCAGGTTGACGTTCTGGTATAAGTATTGTTATGTGGCCACGCGTGGCATTATTGGTATGTAGGGGTTGTAAAAGGAGACTATGTCGCTATCTATAAGATTGACTCCCAAAGGAACATTCGGGGACGAATGTTTCTAAGGGGGGAAGAATGTTACACCCCGTAATTCCAGGATATGTTTATAAGAACGTATGTAAGAACTCAAAAATGTTAAGATTTGAGACTAGTAAAAATTTAACGGAATTATGAAAATTTCGGAAAATGAAATATTGAGACGAACGGGAGGGCGACACGTGTCACCCCAACCCCTTAGTGGTCTTGGATGAAATGACATGGATAAAATGGTCATTTGACCAATATTAAGATGAAAGTATTGCTAGGCTAAGAGCTTGATAACATTGACCAAGTCAATGAGCCCACATAGCTTGATATTTAAATAAATTCATCCAAGCCACAAAAGTCTTCCAATCTAGACCCTTGAATGTAGTATTTATCTACACTAGTAGTGCAAGACTTTGTCATTTTCAACACTTAGAGAAATTTAAATCTTGTTCTAGCTCTCTAAGTGAAGCTCACGGCAATGGGCACTTTTTCAAGAGGAAATTTTCAATTGTTCTCCAATAAGCTCCACACTTTAAACCAAGGTTCCTAAGGGTATTGTAAGGGTATCTCAATAGAAAGATCCCGGAAAAGTGGCATTTTCGTATTAGTCGCAAGGTGAAAACCTAGTCACTTTCCTAGGTTTGGATTTGGAGTTGAAGGAAAGTTGTTTGTGATCTTCTAAAGGGCTTCAAGTGGCGGATTGGAGTGTCAAGGAGAGGCTCTAAGTTGCTAGGGAGCGACTTCGGATCTTGAAGTTGGATTAAGGCTCACTAAGGTAACAATCTTGTTCTCTTAAGTGTTATAAGATTACATATTGTTGTAGCCTTACTGTCACGACCCGAACCCGGACCCGTGACTGGTGCCTTACCCCGGGCACCCAAGTAGCCATACATCAGAGTAATCAGCGGAATATAAAACAAGACATGAATAAAGTGAAGTGTAAAACAGTTATCTGTGAAAACTTGCCTTTCGGCATATATATATATAATTAAAACCGAACAGTTACATCCCATTACAACTCTGCCCACAACAGTACTACAGACCTCTAAGAATGATATGACAACAATGGCGGGACAGGGCCCCGCCATACCCCTGAATGTAAGTACCTACTACGACAGGGGACTATACCACTGATAAGCCTCCGGAGGAACGGAGCTTCCCAAACGCTGAACTGTGACCCTAAGAGCGAGGATCAACACTGGTGTACCTCTACCTGCGGCATGAACGCAGCCCGAAGGTGGTCGATACAACAGTACCAAGTATGTGGCGAAAATCAGAAATGAAATCATAGCGATCTATATAAAACAGAGACATGTATGATAACCAAACTACGATTCCTGATAAATAAGCAATCATGTCAAGTCGTGGACTCACGCCTCAAAGTCATCACTCAAATATAACTATGGGTCTCACGCCCACAACACCAATCATGCGTGGAATACCTTCCACCTGCCGTGATCTATGATAAAAACACCAAGGAATACACATGAACACCAGTCCCACGTGTCATCATAAAACCATACGGTAAGTACGAAGGCATAACCGACTACTAAAACCCACGCACCAACAAGGTCATAAAGCGTATCATGAGATCTGTCTAGGCGTCACATGATCAAAGCCGCCACTCGCGCGCCAGATCTAATGTGCGCGTCTAGCCACCGGAACTTCCGCGACTCGCATAGGCCACTCCAATGGCCCGCATGAGGTATTCCCCACATCGAGGGTAGCTACTCCCCGGCATCGTCCTGGACTCGCAGTCCGCATGACCACATAAACCGCATGACCATAAAGGCCGCACACTAACCTGGAACTCTCGTAGCTCCGCATAGGTCCCCTGGACCCGCATGAGGTATTCTCGAATCATGGTCCTGCATCGCTGAGATATACCCGCGTCGGAGGCGGCTTAACCGGGATCATGTCAAGGTGAGTGGTACAATACCAACATAACGGCTGATCGTTAAACAACATAAGCGCGATCGAGGGAAACCCCTTTACACAAACATCACAAGATACTAACACACGTAGCATCCTAACATGTTTACTTATCAAACCAACAAGAAAGTATTACAAGGCTATCACAAACCAACACAATCAAGTTATTCACGCAAGGTACTTTCTACTTTATGCTAACAAGTTCGGGTTTTTATCCCCAAAGTACTTCATACATTAACTCTTTAAAAAGATCCGTTTCTTTCACAAAAGTCACACAATACCCGTAGTATAAAAATAGGGTGACTATCTTTTTAAGTAAACCAAACACTTCCCTTTATAAAATCAAGTAACAACATTATTTTCCAAACGTTCAAGTTTGCCTAATTTCAAATGCTCAAGTTTCTCCTTTTCGAAATGTTTCGTAGTTCATAGTTTTAATCACTTAATGATATAATTCTCTTTTTAAAACCATTTGAGAAACATATGCCTTATATGTGAGTAGGTTATTCTTGTTCATAACAATCTTATAACAGCAACCATGATCTAGGAAATGTAATATCATTTTGTCTCATCTTAGCTTCTATGCAGATGGAGGTTTCTACTGGTTTTAATAATACTTAATTAGTCAATACATTTCCCTTTAGCGCTGATGTGGTCTGTTCGATACTTATTCTGATTTCCGAAATCAGTAAAACATTATTCCTTTTAAAAAAAACAAGTACTCATTACTCACGAATGAGGTTTCACACTTTTTTAACAAAATACAGATTAATTAAATTAAGTCAAGTCTCTTATCTTCTAAAATCAGTAAACCATTCTTTTTACTTCTCTTAAGTCGTTATACCTAACTTCCCATAAAGCTAGTATAACTCTTAAGCTTTTAAAACCAAGCATTACTCTTCTTTCAAAAAGGTTTCTTAACTCTTTTGAATTACTTCAAGATTCTTATTATTCAGGCTTAAGTAAAAAGACATTGCCGTAAAACTACGTTCAGTTACACACGTACGTCTACCGTACTATATATATATATTCTTTTAAAATATCATGCTCAAGAGGATAGGAAGAATCACATACCTCGCGACGATTATCGACTATTAGCAAATAGCTCCAAAGTACTGTAGTCCGGTTAGCCTTTTTCCATCCTTCGAGTAGAATACGCTACTCGCGGTACTTCAACCTATAATGGTTATACAAGTCTATCAATGTCTAGACTACTCGATAGAATAAATCTAGATACAAGATTCTACGGAAAATTGGGCAGCACTTCCCTACCCATCAAACTTCACAAGTCTACTGTAAATACGGTCCTATGTAAGTACAGTTCAATTCTCTTCTTATATACCTTCCTGGTATATAACTTATACTTAATTCTTATACTTCAACATTATGTAAACTCTAATTACAATAGAGAGACAAGATATTTACCTCGGTAAGCCCAAAATTATCCAAGTTTAAATGTCGATCCTGTCACGACCCGAACCGGGGCCCGTGACTGGTGCCTTACCCGGGCACCCCAGTAGTCATACATCAGAGAAATCAGCGGAATATAAAGACAATACATGAAACCAATGTAATAAGACAGTGAAATAAGAAGACAGGCTAACAAAAAACGGTTACCTTCAAAATATATGAATAACAATTTGAACAGTTACATCCCTTTCTACAACTCTGCCTGGCGATTACTACGGACCTGCAGAATGATACGACAACAATGGCGGGACAGGGCCGCCATACCACGAATGTAAGTACCTACAACGACATGGGACTATACCATCGATAAGCCTCGTGAAACGGAGCTTCCCAACGCTGAATCTGTGACCACATGGCGAGGATCAATATTGGTGTACCTCACTGCGACATGAACGCAGCCCCGAAGGAGGTCGATAACATGTACCAAGTATGTGGCGAAAAATCACGTAAATGAAATCATAGTAGTCTATATAAAGCGGAGACATGTATGATAACCAAACTACGATTCACAATAAAGCGACATGTCAAGTCGTGGACTCACGCCTAAGTCATTACTCAAGTATAACAATGGGTCTCACGCCCAACATCAATCATGCGTGGAATACCTTCGCCACCGCCGTGATCCATGATATAAAAGCACCAGGAATATACATAAACACCGTGTCCCACTGTGTCATAATAAAACCGTGCGGGGTAAGTGCGAAGGCATAGCCGACTACTAAAACCCACGGTACCAACAATGCTATAAAATCGTATCACGAGGTCTTTCTGCATCGCACTAATCGAAGCGGCCACTCGCGCAGTATCAATGTCGCGTCTATTCTGGAACTTACGCGACTCCGCATAGGTCACACATAGACCCGCATGAGGTATTCCTCGAATCACGGTCCTGCACCGCTGAGGTATACCCGCGTCGAGCGGCTTAACCGGTATCCGCTGGACTCCGCAGCCGCATAGTCTCAATAGACCGCATAGTCCCATGGACCGCATGGGCATCCGCGTCGGGCTAAACACCGGAATGATCGGTCTGGAGCATACCGCTCGCGATAGTCTCACAGACCGCATAGGCCGTCTAGACCGCATCAGGGTGGCAAGCCACCGGTATAACAAGTCAAGGGTAGGTGATATAATAATAGTACAACGGACTTCTGGGTTAGCAACGTAAGCACAACAAGAATGACCCCCTTACACAACAATCACAAGATACTAACACACGTAGCATCCTAACATGTTTACTTATCAAATCAACAAGAAAGTATTGCAAGGCTATCACAAACCAACAAAATCAAGTTATTCCCACAAGGTACTTTATGCTAATAAGTTCGGGTATCTATCCCCAAAGTACTTCATACATTAACTCTTTTAAAAGATCCGTTTCTTTCACAGAAGTCACACAATACCCGTAGTATAAAATAGAGTGACTATCTTTTTAAGTAAACCAAAACACTTCCCATTGTAAAATCAAGTAACAACATTATTTTCCAAACGTTCGAGTTTGCCTAATTTCAAATGTTCACGTTTCTTATTTTATAAAGGTTTCGTAGTTCATAGTCTTATTCATTTAAGAATATAATTCTCTTTTAAACAATCTGAGAAACATATGCCTTATATGTGAGTAGGTTATTCTTGTTCATAATCAATCTTATTAAGCAGCCATGATCTAGGAAATGTAATATCATTTTGTCTCATCTTAGCTTCTATGCAGATGGAGGTTGCTCTTGGTTTTAATAATACTTCTTTAATCAAAACATTTCCCTTTATTAACGCTGCAGTGGTTTGTCGATACTCATTCTGATTTCCGAAATCAGTAAAACATTATTCTTTTAAAACCAAGTACTCATTACCCGCGAATGAGGTTTTACAACATTTTTAACAAAATGTTAATTACCAAGTAAAACAAGTTAAGTCTCTTATCTTTCAAGATCAAGTCTCTTAACTTCTACAATCAATAAACCATTCTTTTACCTACATAGAGTCGTTATAACTAACTTCCCATAAAGCTATTATAACACCCTATGTTTTAAACCAACCAACTCATTTAGCACGTATGCGTCTCACCGCACTACATAGTTTACAAAACATCATGCTAGAAAGGATAGGAAGAGGTTCACATACCTCGCGACGATTATCGACAATAAGCAAAACGCTCCACAGTACTGTAACCCGGCTAGCCTTTTCCACTCTTCAAGTAGAATACGCTACTCGTAGTACTTCCACATATAGGCCTGGCGTCATTAACTTCTAAACGCACGGTTCCATATTCTACGTAAAATTGGCGAAGACCTCCCCGCATGGCCGCGTAAATATCCTCTCTATCGAGGCGGCTACCAAGCCAACCAGGGGTTATCGTCTAACCGGACGTGTACAATTCTACTACAGAATACCACACAAGTCTCATGTCTGATCTAAGTAATTACGATTCGATTCTCTTCTTTAAATTCAGGCTTAAGTCAAAAGACATTGCCGCAAAGCTATGTTCAGTTCTATATATAGTATACTTCAACTATATAATCCTACAACATGTAATTTCCAATTACAATAAGGGGACAAGAATATTTACCTCGATAAGCCCAAAATTATCCAAGTTATAATGTCGATCCTGAGCAAGGTTTAGCTCCTACTCCGTGCGCTCCAACCCGTTCCAAACAACCCTTAGAAGTTCTACACAACTTCTTCTATATACTTCAACTCGCTATGAAGATTTCCTTAGGGTTTCGGTTTGAGACTAAAAGGACAAAAGGTAGTATTTCCGGGCTCTACGTGTAGAGGTAACTTTGGAATACTACAAGGTATACGGCTAAGGTATTTGGGTATAGTAACAATACTTTGGAGAGTATTTCTACCAAGAGGGGGGTATTTATACGAGACAACACCACAAGGGGGGGTGTATACCCCTCGGCCAACCCCACTAGGAGGGGGGGTACTCTCGGCCAAGGGGGGAGGGGCTCTCGGCCAAGGGGCCTCACCAAGGGGGGAGGGGACTCTCGGCCAAGGGCCTTCACGAAAATGGGGGAGGGGTTTCAAGACTAGAGGAAGTGAGGAGTGGATGAAGAAAGCTTCACAAAGGGAGGGGTATTTATAGGGAAACCAAGGGCCATGATCTAGCCAAGTGGGGGGCAAGTGGAGGGCCAAGATGTGCCCAAGTGCCCCCTAGTCCCTACTCCTTAAAACCCTCACAAAAATCTTACCAACCCTTATCTTGAAATCGTCCACTTTACCGCCCACAACTTCCGCCAATGAGAGGGTGCCAAGTGTCGCCCTCTCGTTGGTCCAAAATGCTTCGTCTCTCGGAAAAATCCGCAAAAAATTAAAATGACATAGACGGAATTTTCCCTTCGCATGTTATGCAAAACGTTTCGTCGAAAAACGACTCTAACCGGGTGTTGTGCACAAAATAATTCGGCCAAGCCTACTTTAAGCTTCAAACTTTTCTACGTACGTCCTTACGTACATACTTTGGAAATACGGGGTATAACTTTCTCCCCTCCTTAGAAACATTCGTCCCGAATGTTCCTTCAAGTCTCAAAACAAACATGCGCCAAAGATAGTCTTCACTACTATACTTACGAGAACGATCTGCCACACCGCCACGAAACACTGCGCAATTACTTACATCCAAGTCCACGAGGAAACACCTCTAACATCACCACAAACCTTTGCAGGGTCTAAAATATACTTCCTTCGCACCTTCTCTTTACAAAAGAAATGATCACATCTATGCTCGCCATACATGCTCGCTTCTTCCCTTACGTGTCGTACCCTTCTTGTACACTCGAACTCTTTCTCATAACCTACCACATTTCTGTTGAACAAGTATAAACCAACTATCTGAATCTTTGCCAACATCGAACCAATCGACCGGCAACTTACACTTCCGCCCCTACCAGGCTTCATAAGGCAAAAACCTAACACTGAAATGGTAGCTAAAAACACTCCCTCAACAGGAGACAACAAACCTCACAGCTACCCCTGAAATCAAAACACTGGCCCGAGGACGAATACGATACGGAGACTCACCTGAGTTCCTAACTCTGCCTGGTAAAACTTTCAGAAAACGAAAAATAGCCACAACACAGGCTTCATCGTCATAAGGTGAAGGTAGGCACCCCGTGCAGCCTTACAACCTTTCTGAAATAACATCTCGCAACTTACTACCGAGTACACGGTTTGACTAAAAGATAAGACGGGCTGACCTCATCGGCCCGACTACTGGTCGAACGTATCCACGAACTCGTACGATGGTTAACTAAACTTGGGCCAAACACCCTTGTGACCCTACCACCCGGCGGGACCACCACAAACTGACCCCACCATAAAACAGGTCGCGGGTTGACCCGCAACATGGCCTCAACCCGACCCGGCAATGCGCAAAACACAAGCTCCCCGATCCGGAACAATCTCACTAATCCATGTTACAAAAACCTAGCGGTCTTCTTAGCTCAACTACCCTCTTTCCTTCCACACTACTCAGGGACTTATCACACAACATATCTCACGTGCACTATGCACTCCGATAAGGGTCAAACATAAAATACCTCTTTTACTCGAGATGGCCTTACCTCTAAGGTCTCTACGTATAAGACTCTAAGGTTCACACTCTCTCTATCCCCCAAATCTTACCCTTTTAACTAACCATGATTTCTAATCACAATTACACTCATGTTATCTGAACATAACACTTAAGACATACTCATTTCATCATACGTACTAATCTCTAGAGGGTTAAGGATATATCTATATCTACTGCTTCACTCCCCTTAGTCGTTCTAATCAAACTGCCCGTAGGCGCGCATTAGGAAGATGACGAACTACCCACCGATCTGAAGGTGAGTCCTCCTACTTGCATCCCTCTACAAGGACATCCTTTCGACACACGTACGGCGGCGCGCAGTAAAACGAGCACCAACAAAAGCGACATCCCGGGATGGCGCGCATCACATTGTGAACACTGGGAAAAAGCGAATCCGGTGGTTTGGAACCTACGTGTAGCTGTGAACCGGAAGCTCTGGAGCTCTGACCAACTCCAGCACACCCCGAACGTCCTGAACCCAGTGGAGGACCACTCTGCACTGGTGGATGTGCATATCTAATCTGCTGGTGAGGCGATTCGCCTCGAAAGTTACCAAAGGACCTTGCTGTTCTTGGTTAACCTGTCGATCTCTACGTTTCTCGGCCTGCTGTGCATAAGCCCGTACACAGGCCATGCTCAAGCCTAACTGAAGAATTACTCTTGTACAACCCTCTCTTAGATAGTCATCAAGACTCGCGGTACATCGGTATACACTCTGGCAGCCAAATCCATAGCTAATGTGGTCGCCTCTTTGCAATCTATATTCTCTGTTCGGCCGTGGGCGAAGGTTCAAATATCATGGCGCGGTAGGAGCGCTGCGCCGCGTGCTAAACTCTGCTGGGGCTAGTGACGTCGCAGAACTCCCCGAATGAAGCACCTAACTCAGGTGATGGTTGAGCCCGTGCCCTCGTAACCCTCTGAACTCTACTCGCAGCTCCTCGGTGCGCTTGCCTCTGTGCCGGGTTTGCCTACGCGGCATACGGTAAGGAAAGAAATACGTTTAGAGGTCCAACTTACAACATTTCTCTAAGGCACGATCTCGAGTGAGAAGAATGAAACCAATCCTAAATATCCTATAGCCTCACGATTATTGATGTGGTGCACAACACACGATAATCAAGACTCTCTTGGATACTGATGCAGACACTTTCCGAGATTAATCGCTCACGATACCACTTTTGTCACGACCAACGGGGCGTGGATCGTGCCTTACGGGCACCCGGTAGTCATACATCGAGAAATCAGCGGAATATAAAGACAATACATGAAACCAATGTAATAAGACCGTGAAATAAGAAGACAGGCTAACCAAAAACGGTTACCTTGGTATATATATGAATAACAATTTGAGCGATTACATCCCTTTCTACAACTCGCCTGGCGGTACTCTGGACCTCTAAGAATGATACGACAACAATGGCGGGGCGGGGCCCCGCCATACCCCGAATGTAAGTACCTAACGACATGGGACTATACCACTCGATAAGCCTCCGTGAAACGGAGCTTCCCAAACGTGAATCGTGACCACATGAGCGAGGATCAATATTGGTGTACCTCTACTGCGGCATGAACGCAGCCCGAAGAGGTCGATTACAACAGTACCAAGTATGTGGCGAAAAATCGTAAATGAAATCATAGTAGTCTATATAAAGCGGGAGACATGTATGATAACCAAACTACGATTCCTGATAAAGCGATCATGTCAAGTCGTGGACTCACGCCTTAAGTCATTACTCAAGTATAACAATGGGTCTCACGCCCACAACATCAATCATGCGTGGAATACCTTCCTCACCGCCGTGATCCATGATATAAAAGCACCAAGAATATACATAAACACGGGTACCACGTGTCATAATAAAACCGTGCGGGGTAAATGCGAAGGCATAGCCGACTACTAAAACCCACGGTACCAACAATGCTATAAAGCGTATCACGAGGTCTTTCTAGCCGCACCACGATCGAAGCGGCCACTCGCCCGCAGATCAATGTGCGCGTCTATTCTCGAACTTACCGCGACTCGCATAGGTCACACAGACCGCATGAGGTATTCCTCGAATCATGGTCCCAAACCGCTGAGGTATACCGCGTCGGGCGGCTTAACCCGGTATCCGCTGGACTCCGCAGCCGCGCATAGTCTCAATAGACGCATAGTCCCATGGACCGCAGGGCATCTCGCGTCGGGCTAAACACCGGAATGATCGGTCCCGAGCATACCGCTCCGCATAGTCCCATGGACCGCATAGGCCGTATAGACCCGCATCAAGGGTGGCAAGCCCTCGGTATAACAAGTCAAGGGGGTAGGTGATATAATAATAGTACAACGGACTTACCGGTTAGCAACGTAAGCACAGCAAGAATGACCCCCTTACACAACAATCACAAGATACTAACACACGTAGCATCCTAACATGTTTACTTATCAAATCAACAAGAAAGTATTGCAAGGCTATCATAAACCAACAAAATCAAGTTATTCCCAAGGTACTTTATGCTAATAAGTTGTATCTATCCCCAAAGTACTTCATACATTAACTCTTTTAAAAGATCCGTTTCTTTCACAGAAGTCACACAATACCCGTAGTATAAAATAGAGTGACTATCTTTTTAAGTAAACCAAAACACTTCCCTTTGTAAAATCAAGTAACAACATTATTTTCCAAACGTTCGAGTTTGCCTAATTTCAAATGTTCACGTTTCTTATTTTAGAAAGGTTTCGTAGTTCATAGTCTTATTCATTTAAGAATATAATTCTCTTTTAAACAATCTAAGAAACATATGCCTTATATGTGAGTAGGTTATTCTTGTTCATAATCAATCTTATTAAGCAGCCATGATCTAGGAAATGTAATATCATTTTGTCTCATCTTAGCTTCTATGCAGATGGAGGTTTCTACTGGTTTTAATAATACTTCTTTAATCAAAACATTTCCCTTTATTAACGCTGCAGTGGTTTGTCGATACTCATTCTGATTTCCGAAATCAGTAAAACATTATTCTTTTAAAACCAAGTACTCATTACCCGCGAATGAGGTTTTACAACATTTTTAACAAAATGTTAATTACCAAGTAAAACAAGTTAAGTCTCTTATCTTTCAAGATCAAGTCTCTTAACTTCTACAATCAATAAACCATTCTTTTACCTACATAGAGTCGTTATAACTAACTTCCCATAAAGCTATTATAACACCCTATGTTTTAAACCAACCAACTCATTTAGCACATGTACGTCTACCGTACTACATAGTTTACAAAACATCATGCTAGAAAGGATAGGAAGAGGTTCACATACCTCGCGACGATTATCGACAATAAGCAAAACGCTCCACAGTACTGTAACCCGGCTAGCCTTTTCCACTCTTCAAGTAGAATACGCTACTCGTAGTACTTCCACCTATATAGGCCACAAACGTCTATTAACTTCTAAACGCACGGTTCCATATTCTACAGAAAATTCGGCAGCACCTCCCCCCCCGCAACCGCGTAAATCTCCTCCTCTATCGAGGCCGGCTACCAAGCCAACCAGGGGGGGTTATACGTCTAACCGGACGTGTACAATTCTACTACACAGAATACCACAAGTCTCATGTCTGATCTAAGTAATTCTGATTCGATTCTCTTCTTTAAATTCAGGCTTAAGTCAAAAGACATTGCCGCAAAGCTATGTTCAGTTCTATATATAGTATACTTCAACTATATAATCCTACAACATGTAATTTCCAATTACAATAAGGGGACAAGAATATTTACCTCGATAAGCCCAAAATTATCCAAGTTATAATGTCGATCCTGAGCAAGGTTTAGCTCCTACTCCGTGCGCTCCAACCCGCTCCAAACAACCATTAGAAGTTCTACACAACTTCTTTTATATACTTCAACTCGCTATGAAGATTTCCTTAGGGTTTCAGTTTGAGACTAAAAGGACAAAAGATAGTATTTCCGGGCTCTACGTGTAGAGGTAACTTTGGAATACTACAAGGTATACGGCTAAGGTATTTGGGTATAGTAACAATACTTTGGAGAGTATTTCTACCAAGAGGGGGGGTATTTATACGAGACAACACCACAAGGGGGGTGTATACCCCTCGGCCAACCCCACTAGGAGGGGGGGTACTCTCGGCCAAGGGGGGAGGGGCTCTCGGCCAAGGGGCCTCACCAAGGGGGGAGGGGACTCTCGGCCAAGTGCCTTCACGAAAATGGGGGAGGGGTTTCAAGACTAGAGGAAGTGAGGAGTGGATGAAGAAAGCTTCACAAAGGGAGGGGTATTTATAGGGAAACCAAGGGCCATGATCTAGCCAAGTGGGGGGGGCAAGTGGAGGGCCAAGATGTGCCCAAGTGCCACCTAGTCCCTACTCCTTAAAACCCTCACAAATATCTTAACAACCCTTATCTTGAAATCGTCCACTTTACCGCCCACAACTTCCGCCAATGAGAGGGTGCCAAGTGTCGCCCTCTCGTTGGTCCAAAATGCTTCGTCTCTCGGAAAAATCCGCAAAAAATTAAAATGACATAGCCGGAATTTTCCCTTCGCAAGTTATGCAAAACGTTTCGTCGAAAAACGAGTCTAACCGGGTGTTGTGCACAAAATAATTCGGCCAAGCCTACTTTAAGCTTCAAACTTTTCTACGTACGTCCTTACGTACATACTCTGGAAATACGGGGTATAACAGATCCTGAGCAACGTTTAGCTCCTACCCTGGGCGCTCCAACCCGCTCCAAACAACCCTTAGAAGTTCTACGCAACTTCTTCTTAATACTTCAACCAACTGTGAAGATTTTCCTTAGGGTTTCGGTTTGAGACAAAAAGGACATAAGGTAGTATTTCCGGGCTCTACGTATAGAGGTATCTTTGGAATACTACAAGGTATAAGGCTAAGGTATTTTGGTATAGTAACAATACTTGGAGAGTATTTTCTACCAAGAGGGGGGGTATTTTCACGAGAACAACACCACAAGGAGGGGGGGATACTTTCGGCCAAGGGGGGAGGGGGCTCTCGGCCAAGGGGCCTCTCAAAGGGGGGAGGGGGAGGCTAGGACGAGAACTTCACTACAAGGGAGGGAGGATTTCAAGACTTAGAAATTATTTAGGATGAAGAAGTCTTCAAAGGGGGGGGGGGGGTATTTATAGGGAAACCAATGGCCATGATCAAGCCAAGTGGGGGGCAAGTGGAGGGCCAAGATTTGCCCAAGTGCCCCCTAACCCTACTCCACAAATCCCTCACAAACAAAGACCCATGTTTTAAGCCTCAAAACAAGGCCAAGGACATGACCCAACCGGCCATCCACATCGTCCACTTGAGGGTGACAAGTGTCGCCCTCTCGTTGGTCCAAAATATTTCGTCTCTCGGAAAAATCCACAAAAATTATTAATTACATAGCCGGAATTTTCCCTACGCAAGCTTTGTAAAACGTTTCGTCGGAAAATGATTCTTTTCGGGGGTTGTGAACAAAATTTTCGGTCCTATGCCTATCTTAAGGTTCAAACTTTCGTACGTACGTCCTTACGTACATACTCTGGAAATACGGGGTATAACACTTACTTTTTAGCTAGCATGAAGTATGTGTATTAAAGATTGATAAGTGTTATGGATATTGGAAGCCTAAAATCCGCAATGACATTGTTAGCCATTTGAAATTGAAATACAATTTGGTCGCTAACTAGAATCGTCGCATATTATTTACTTTAAGATTATAGTTGCTATAATCGATTGCGGCTTTATAACATGTTATACTAAACAACTTGGATTGAAAAGGAATTGGAAAAGACTATGTATTGTTGTCCCTCAAATTTGCCGAATGTGACATTGTATGTTGGACTAGTTTGATATCAATTGTGGGGCAGAATTTTACACGTCCTGTTAAGGTGTGTAATCCCCTTTGTATTGTTGAATTGGTGGGCCTTAAATGTGGTGTTTGGTTATTGATTTACGGACCTTGAAAAAGGTGGAAAAGTATGTAGAAACAAAGGAAGTGTTGTCCGATTTTCCGTAGAATTTAGTGACTTTGCACTTAGAATATTCTACATTTGAAGTAAGAAGTAAATAAATGTATTATGGTCATTATAGGTTGACATACTACGTACGGCATATTGGACTTGGCAAGTGGATTGAACCGAAGAGGTATGTGAAACTTTCTTATCTCTTGAGCATGAATAGTTGTAAATATATAGTACGGTAGACGTACGAGATTTTGACAATCTAGTCCATTTGATATCCTTGGCTTATTTTAAGAATGTCCAAGTTGGTTGAGTTAGGGAATTAACTCACTTGTTTAAAAATATTAAGGATATCTTAGTTTCTAAAAGTTAAGAGACTTTAAGTATTTTGAAAGTATATGATACTTGTGTTGTTTGGAAAGTTTAAGTCTCTTGGTTATAAAGAAGAATGTAAGTATCTAAGGTATAAAGCTAGTATAACGGCTTTATGGGAAGTTGGTTATAATAGCTTTATGGAAAGTTAAAAAGAGTGGTTTACTCTAAGTAATGTAAGTATGATAAATGACTTAGAATAATGAAAGGCAAATTGATTTGAAGGCATCAATTGCTTAAGGTTTTAAAAGAAAGAGGTCACTTGATTTAGAAACCTATAAATGTATTTCTAAAAGGTATTGTGACTTGTCTTGAAAATAGATATGGCTTGATACTACGGTTATTAGTATCTTGGAAGTTTTATATGAAAAAGAGTCATTTTTTTTAAAAGAGTAAAAGTACGTAGCACTTTGGGTTAAATTCCCGGATTTTTATAATGACATGTTAGTGCCTTAAGTAAACTAAAATGAGAGTGGATATGAATAAGACTAATAAGAAGTTAGAGGGATTTCTTAACTTGCTTATGTTATGTATGATAAGCCAGTAGTGCTTATGTTATGTATGATAGCCGTTTGTGCTAGTGATATATTATTCATTACGGGGTCATTCCCCGGTTTTGTGGCATTTGCATATTCCGTGGATTTGCTACCCATGATGCGAGGAATACCTCATGCTAGTCCGTAAGGGCTTATGCGGGTGAAATAGTCCTATGCGGGGCGGACCAGTCCTATGCGAGGAATACCTCATGCGGGTCCATACGACCTATGCGGGCGGATACAGTCTATGCGAGGAAGTTACCTCATGCGGGTCTATACGGTCTTTGCGGGTGAAATAGTCCAGGAGTAGGATTGCTTAATGATACTACGGGCGGGTGGCCCTACTTTGATCATGAGCCTCCTATTTTTATGCAGTAAAGTATACTCTTGTTTACTCTCATTATTAGTAAGGCACAGTGTACTGTTATTTGAGTTATCATACCTGTCTCCAGTTTTATTTTAGACTTATGATTTCATTCTGATGCTGATTTCACATATTTGGTACATGTTGTCGACCTCCTTGAGGGCTGCGTTCATCCGCGGTAGGGTATCTGAGTTCTTGATCCTCACTTTTAGGATCACCGATTATTTGTTGAAGCTCCATTACTCCGGAGGCTTATCCCTGGTATTGTCGGTTGTTGTACATTCAGGGGTATGGCGGGGCTCTGTCCCATCACAGTTGTTATTCTTAGAGGTCTGTAGTCATATCTTGTGGATTTGGGTCGTAAAGAAAAAAAAAGTTGTACCGTTTTACTTGTGGATTACGTATATTTTAAGGAAGGTGGCCTCATCGGCTAGCCTGTTGTTATTTAATGTCTAAATATTTTATGAGTTATGTATGTTCCGCTGCTATTCTCTGATGTATACCTGAAAGTGGTGCCCAGGTAGGGCACCAGTCGCGGGCCCGGGGTTGGGTCGTGACAATTTCTAAGTATGGAATTTGTCTTGCTACTAGTGTAGATAAATACTAAAATCAAGGGCTTGGATCAAGGCAAATGTGTGGCTAGGATGTGGTCAATTTTAGTCAATAATGTCAAGCTTCCACTTGTTTATTGACTTAGTCAATTCTTTTATTCATCCAACATAAGCATGTGGAGGGTGACACATGTCTCCCTCCCATGGGTCCATAATATTTCGTTTCCCGAAATTTCCATAATTGGTCAAAATATCGGAAACCTCGTGGGCCCCACAAAAACGTAAAATTTCTCGGGTGGGCCCCACGTATCCAACTCTGAAAATAAAATTACATAGTTTCGATAAATTCCAACAGTCTCAAATAAAAATTCTGAGAACCCAATTCTCATTAACGAACAATTTTCCTTCCCGAGGTTCGGAAGATTTTTCCTTTTGGAAAACAATTCTTTCTTTCGTTCAAATTTTTAAGTCTTGTATTCTCGCATCTATTCTCGTATACATGTCCTGGAATTACGGGGTGTAACAGGAAGATGGTTAGAAAAGGTTATATTTACCACTTGGTTCGGGTACATGATATGGAAGTCGAGGTACTGGCTCTTCAGTCAGTTCAGGTGGTTAATGAATTCCCAGACGTATTCCAGATGATATCCCAGGTCTTCCTCCAGAGTGGGAGATAGAGTTCACTATCGATGTACTCCCAGATACCCAACCTATATTCATTCCTCCTTATAGAATGACACCTGCAGAGTTGAAGGAGCAGCTGAGAGATTTGTTGGAAAAAAGCTTCATTAAGCTTAGTACATCTCCTTGGGGGGCACCGGTATTATTTGTGAAGAAGAATGATGGATCTTTGCGGATGTGCATTGATTATAGGCAGCTGAATAAGGTAACCATCAAGAACTGGTGCTAAGTGCTTCTCGAAGATAGACTTGCGGTCCGATTATCATCAGGTGCGTGTCAGGGAGGCAGATATCCCAAATACAGCATTCAGGACCCGATACGGGCATTATGAGTTTAGGGTGATGTCTTTTGGGTTGACCAATGCTCCAGAAGTGTTTATGGATTTAATGAACCGGGTGTTCAAGTCGTTCCTGGATACATTTGTTATTGTTTTCATTGCTGACATCTTGGTTTATTCGCGTTCAGAGCAGGAGCATGCAGACCATTTGAGGACAGTACTTAGGGTCCTCCAGCACCGCCAGTTGTATGTCAAGTTTTCTAAGTGTGAATTTTGGTTGGCCTCATTGGCATTCTTGGGGCATATTATTGAAGCTGATGGTATTCGGGTGGATACACAGAAGATTGAAGAATTTAAGACTTGGCCCAGACCTACGACTCCTACAGAGGTACGCAGTTTACTGGGGCTAGCAGGGTATTACCGGAGGTTTGTGGAGAAGTTTGCCTCGATCTCAGCGCCTTTGACTAGGCTGATTCAGAAGGCTGTTAAGTTCCAATTGATGGATGCTTGCGAGCAAGGCTTCCAATTGTTGAAGGATAAGTTGACTACGGCTCTAGTTCTAACTCTTCCTGAGGGACTAGAGGGTTATGTTGTTTATTGTGATGCTTCGGGTGTTGGGCTAGGTTGTGTGTTGATGCAGCATGGTAAGGTTATAGCTTATGCATCCCGACAGCTCAGGAAGCACGAAAAGAATTACCCTACTCATTATTTGGAGTTGGCGGCAGAGATGCATGCTTTGAAGATATGGAGACATTATCTATATGGAGTTCATGTTGATATTTATACGGATCACAAGAGTCTCCAATATTTCAAACAGAAGGAGCTGAACTTACGGCAGAGACGGTGGTTAGAGTTAATTAAGGACTACGATGTTGATATCTTGTACCACCCAGGGAAAGCCAATATGGTAGTGGATGCTCTTAGCCGTCGGTCTATGGGTAGTTTGACAGATGCAGTTGGAAAGGAAGGAGATGGTTCGTGAGATACACCAGCTAGCGAGCCTTGGAGTCCGGTTGGCCGATTCTGGAGATAGTGGAGTTCTTATTCGAGGAGTTGCCGAGTCCTCTATCATAGAAGAGGTGAAGATGCATCAGTATGAGGATCCTATTATGGCATGGTATAGAGATTCAACTCTTCGAAAGGAGAAGACTCTATTTGAGGTTGCACCTGATGGGGTGCTACGGTATGAAGGCAGATTGTGTGTACCTGATGTTGCAGGGCTGCAACAGCAGGTCATGGGAGAGGTACACAGTGCATGGTATTCTATTCATCCAGGGTCAACAAAGATGTATCATGACCTTAGATGAGTTTATTGGTGGGATGGCCTATAAAGGGACGTAGAAGGGTTTGTTGCTCAGTGTCCGAATTGTCAACAGGTTAAGGTTGAGCCCCAGAAGCCTGGTGGATTATTGCAGCAGATAGAGATCCCGACATGGAAGTGGGAATTGATTAATATGTACTTCTTTACAGGTTTACCTCGTACTCAGAGGAAGTATGACTCCATATGGGTTATTGTGGATAGGCTGACGAAAGCACCCCATTTTCTTCCAGTCATGACTACTTACTCAGCTGAGGACTATGCTAGGCTGTACATCAAGGATATTGTGAGACTGCACAGGTTTCCCATATCTATTATATCGGACAGAGGGCCGCAGTTTATAGCTAACTTTTGGAGGTCGTTCCAGAAGGGAATGGGGACACAGGTGAGTCTTAGCACCGCATTTCATCCTCAGACTGATGGGCAGGCAGAGAGTATTATTCAAACATTAGAGGATATGTTGAGACCCTGTACTATTGACTTCAGAGGTAGTTGGGATGATAATTTACTACTCGTTGAGTTTGCACATAACAACAGCTACCATTCTAGTATTCAGATAGTCCCGTACGATGCCTTATATAGAAGGAAGTGCAGGTCACCTATTGGTTAGTTTGATGTGGGCGAGACTAAGTTACTTGGCCCAGACATGATTCAGCAAGCTGTGGATAAGGTGAAGCTTATACAGGAGAGGTTATTAGCAGCCTAGAGTTGACAGAAGTCTTATGCAGATAATCGACATCGACACTTGGAGTTTCAGCTTGATGATTGGGTATTCTTGAATGTATCACCCATGAAGGGTGTGATGAGGTTCAATAAGAAGGGGAAGCTTAGCCCGAGATACATTGGACCTTATAAGATTATTCGCAGGGTAGGCAAGGTTGCCTATGAGTTGGATCCACCGCCTGATTTGGAAGCGGTACATCCAGTTTTTCATGTATCGATGCTGCGTAAGTGTATTGGTGATCCTTCTAGAGTCTTTCCAGTAAATAACGTCCAGGTGACAGAGGAGTTGGATTATGAGGATAGTTCCATAGCCATACTTGATCGCCAGGTTAGAAGGCTACGGACTAAGGATGTGGCTTCCGTCAAGGTATTGTGGCGGAACAATAATAGGGAAGAGATGACGTGGGAAGCAGAAGATGAGATAAAGAGGAAGTATCCTCACTTGTTCCCAATGCCTACAGGTAATTCCAATCCCTATTCGACTACTTTGATGAATGAGACTATGTGTTATATTGTGGCCATGTGAGGCATCTTTGTGTTTGTTGAATATTGGTTGTTAGGTATAGTTATAGGAGACTATGCTGAAACTGTTATAGCTTGAGACCTAGTATGAACATTCGGGACGAATGTTTCTAAGGGGGGAAGAATGTTACACCCCGTAATTCCATGGCTACTAAGTGAGAACATGATTATGGAAATAAGATTTGATTGTTGGAAGGAAAGAATTTTTACATTTTCTTGTAGGGAAATTTTTAGACTAATGTGATGACAAGAATTAAAACTAGTAGTGGAATCCTTTCTAATAGAATTATGGACTTAGTGTTAAATTATTAAGTCTTGGTATTATGTTGAGTGAGGCCATCAAAAATGTGGAGAAAATGGCTAAGTGTGGGAGATATTTTATGTGAAGAGATGACAAGTGGACAAGTGGGGTTCATGGGTCCCCCTCCACTTGTGCTTGTACACCTATTTAGATACGAAGTCTTGAAGACATAGCTCACAAATATATTCATATTCAAACCCTCATATCTCTTTCTCTCCTTGAAGCTCTCAAAAATCCCTAGAAAAAGTGAAGAATAAGATCAACTTATTTTACAAGATTAAGTTCCCTAACCAAGTGCTAAGCAAAGTTAACCTTGCAAGTTAGTGGGTCACAATTTTTAGCTTGAAAGTTGTCTTGAAACCCTAAGCTTGTTGATGAAATTTTTGGAAGTAAAACATGAAAGCAAGATGGTTACAAGCTTGTAGAGGATACGTGTGTGTGATTGTAACGTGAAGAAGTGGTGCAAAAGTGAAGCAGGGTCACGGTTTGGCCGAGACTTGTGGACTGTTTTGTGATAAAACTAAGGTAAGATTTCTTCTTCCTCTTGAAGTAATTAGGAGTTACATGATGTTATAGTTGATAGATGAACTTGTGTTAAGAGAAAAGGAGAATAAGAAATACATGTGACAATTTTGGGACTAGTTGCCGATTTTGAGGCAGTTTTGGTGTTGTTGGATTCGTTGGTTATTGTTGTTATTATCGTCACTACTTGCATGTTAAAATGAAGGAAATCTTGTTGTTACAAGTTGTTATGGTTTATATAAACTTGTTGAACTGTGAATTGGATTATAAGGAATTGTGAAAAGGGCTTTGGTTGTGGTGTTGGCCGAAAACTGCAAAAAACTGTGGGACGTTGTTGTGTCGTTTTAGGGATTGTTTTATATGTGTATAATGTTGGAAATTTAGTTACAATTATGCATGTTTAATATGGGAATTGTTAACGTGTGTTCCTAAAGGATTAAAGGTGTAGAATGGTGTAGAAAGACTTCACATTATATCCTCATTGTTGTGGGAATATGAACTGTTTTTGTGGACTGTTTTAGTAAGGATTAAGGGGCTGGTTTACGTGAGAAATAGGTGTGTGAATCACCTTGGTTAACTGTTTAGTTGGGCCCTTAATTGGTGCTTGGTTAATGATGTTATTGGCCTTATTTGTAAGGTGGAAATGTACGTATAAATAGGGGAAGTGCTGCCCAATTTTTTATATGAAAAGAGGACCATTACTTGGTATATGACCTACACTAGTAAGCAGGGAGTTAATATACGTATTATTGTTATTATAGGTTGAAGTACTACTTAAGGCGTATTCTAGTTGTCAAGTTGGTATAGCCTATAAGGTATGTGAATTATCCTTTCTTCTTTTGGCATGACGTTATATGAAATGAGTGTACGGCGAACGTATGTAATTCCATTAAGTCCTACTTCCTAAATGATACATGATGTATAGTGCCTTGGGTTTTCCAAATGATGTTGTTAAATGATACATGATACATAGTGCCTTGATTTTCCAAATGATGGTTTCGAAAGTATACAAGACATGAGAGTGCATTGGTTTTCTAAAATGAAAGTTCATTTTAAAGATTTTATTGAGAGTCCAATGGTGTTTTAAAGTGCACAAGGTTGCTCATGATAGCTATTCGTGCAAGTATTATTATTCCATTCCACCGATTCCCTAAATGGGCCGACAATGTTCACCGAGTCCCTCGCTAAAGGGTCGACAATGTTTATATGTGCGCCCTTGCGCTTGTTCACCGAGTCCCTCACTAAAGGGCTGGCAATATTTATATGTATATGATTCCATGGACAAGCTTCCATGATGCGGGTATAGGTATCCGGGATAGTATATGACTCTCACTTTTTAAAAGATACAGTTGACTCTCGATAATTACAAGGTACAGTTGGCTCTTATTTTATATGCCAGGGTTGGTTCTAGTATTTAACTTTCATACTTGTACCTGTCATTTTTTGGCCAGTTATGATATTATTTAATGTACTTTATGTTTACATAGTTGGTACCTGTTGGACTGACCCCCTTCTCCGGGGGGCTGTGTTCATGCCCACATGTGTAGGTACTCAGTTTGGTGATCCGCATGTGTCACGACCCGAACCCGGGCCCGTGACTGGTGCCTTACCCCGGGCACCCTAGTGATACAACATCAGAGAAAACCAGCGGAAATAAAACTTTAAACATATAAATAGATATGGATCAAGATGAAAGAGAACAGGCCAACCAAAACGGTTGCCTTTCAGCATATATATATACATAGACATTTGAACAGTTACAATCCTTACAACCACCTTACAGCGATTCTCTGGACCTCTAAGATTTATCTGGCAGCTATGACGGGACGGGGCCCGCCATACCACGAATGTACAAGAACCTACGGACTCGGGGTAACATACCAAAGATAAGCCTCAGAAGAACGGAGCTTCGAGGCTGAAAGGTGATCCTAGCGGGGATCGACAACCGATGTACCTCTACTGCGGCATGAACGCAGCCCCGAAGGAGGTCGATAACAGGTACCAAGTGTGTGGCGTAAAATCAGTAAATGAAATCATAGCGATCTATATAAAGCGGGAGACATGTATGATAACCAAACTACGATACACACATATATGATTATATCAAGTCGGTCTCACGCCTCACATCAATCATGCCGTGGAATACCTTCGCCGGCTGCGATCTATGATATGATAACACCAAGATGTACACTGCACACCAAGTCCTACCGATGCCACGGTAGTACTAACAATACAACCAAACCACGGCGACGGGGCAAGTACGGCGACTACGGATACGAGGCCAAGCGGTAAAACCTCATGGAGAGCTAGTCCATGGAATAACAACGATGGAACCATACGTGCGCCCGCGCATCGTGTCGATATGTCCAAAACAATAGGACAGCAATCCCAATGGAACCATACGTGCGCCCGCGCGTCGTGTCGATATGTCCAAAAGGAAACAATAGGACAGCAATTCCAATGGAACCATACCCGTGCGCCACGCATCGTGTCAGTATGTCCAAAAGGAAACAACAAGACAGTAATCAAAATGGAAGCATACCCGTGCGCCACGCATCGTGTCAGTATGTCCAAAGCGATTAACAAAAATAACACTATCAACAGGAGCGTACCCGTGGAATTCTCCGTCACTGCCGGCACGTCCAAGTAAGTTCTCAACAAGTCAACCGACCCTCCATTGAGAGACGCGGTAGTATAGAAACACAATTCTTGCACAACAAAGGCTATCACAACAAGCATAGGCAAGTTTCACAACAACAAGCATAGGCAAGTTATACCTGACTCAAAGTACTTTCATTTTATGTCAAAGTCCGGGTTTTAACCCTAAAGTACTACGTACGTTAAATTCCTTTTAAAGAGATCCATTCCTTTTATAAAAGTCACCCGATACCCGTAGTATAAAAATAGAGTGACTTACATCTTTTAAGTAAACCAAAACAACTTCCATACTTTCCTTTTTAAAACCAAATTAAGGCAATACCATGCCTTCTTTTTGGACCAAAACACTTCTCTTTTTAAAGTCAAGTTACCACATTAAAACCAATGATAAAACTCTTTTTCATAAAGTCGTTATAACTCACTTCCCATAAAGCTGTTATAACACTTTATGTTTTAAACCAATTTAAGACAAAACAACGCCTTTCTTTTCCCTAAAGTTCCAGTTTGCCTAATTTCAATTACTCAAGTCTCTTTTTAGAAAAGTTTCATAGTTCAATGTCTTAATCTCTTTTAAAACAATTGAGTAACATAGGCCATATGTGTGAGCAGTTTATTCTTGTTTATAACCATTTATTAAAGCAACCATGATCTAGAAAATGTAATATCATTTTGTCTCATCTTAGCTTCTATGCAGATGGAGGTTTCTACTGGTTTTAATAATACTTCATTATTCATTACATTTTCCCTTTATTAACGCTGCAGTGGTTTGTCGATACTCATTCTGATATCCGGAATCAGTAAAACGTTATTCCTTTTAAAAACCAAGTACTCATTACTCACGAATGAGGCTTCACACAAAATTCATATTAATTCAATTAAGTTAAGTCTCTTATCTATTAAGATCAAGTCTCTTAACTTCTAAAATCAGTAAACCATTCTTTTATCTCTCTTAAGACGTTATACCTAACTCCCCATAAAGCTAGTATAACTCTTATGTTTTCAAACCAAGTACTCTTCTTTCAAAAAGGTTTATTAGTTCTTTTGAAATACTTCAAGATTCTTATTATTCAGGCTTAAGTCAAAAGACATTGCCGTACAACTACGTTCTGTTAGCCCACGTACGTCTACCGTACTATATATATATTTTTTATTCAGGCTTAAGTCAAAAGACATTGCCGTACAACTACGTTCAGTCAACACACGTACGTCTACCGTACTATATATATATTCTTTTAAAATATCATGCTCAAGAGTATATGAAGAATCACATACCTCGCGACGATTATCGACTATAAGCAAAAGCGCTCGCGGCTATAACGGCTAGCCTTGTCCACCTTCCAAGTAGTTCATGCTACTCGCAGAACATTCAACCAATAAGGTTATCGATCTACGTAAATACGGTCCTATGTAAATCTGATTTAATCTTCTACAATATTATTCTTACGATGTGATTTGATTCAAGTCTATTACGTAATATCCTTCTATTACGGTTCAATTCTCTTACATGAATCTTATATTCATTTCTATACTACTACGATGTAATTTCCAATTACACTAGAAGGACAATAATATTTACCTCGATGAGCCCAAAATTATCCAAGTATAAAGTCGCTCCTGAGCAACGTTAAGCTCCCACTCCGAGTGCTCCAATCCGCTCCAAACAACCCTTAGAAGTTCTACGCAACTTCTATTTAACACTTCAACCGACTATGAAGGTTTTCCTTAGGGTTTCGTTTTTGTGACTGAGGGAAAGTATAATAGTATTTACGGGCTCTACATTATAGATGTAACTTTGGAAATTACTACAATTTATAAGGGCTAAAGTATTTGGGCATTATAACAATACTTGGAGAGTATTTCTATACCACAAAGGGGGGTATTATACGAAAACAACTAGGCTAGGGGGGGTACCCCTCGGCCAAAGCTTCACAAGGGGGGGGGAGGGGCTTTGGACGAACACAACTTCTCAAAGGGGGAGGGATTTTTAGACTTGGAAAATGATTTTAGGATGAAGAAGTTCATCAACTTAGAGGGGTATTTATAGGTCAAGAAATGACCAACCAATGGCCAAGATTCATCCAAGTGTAAGGCAAGTGTAGGGCTAGATTTTAACCATGTGGACCTTATCCATCTACCACACCAACTTGCACAAATATCCTACCTAACCCAAGGCACAAAAAACGTGCCATTGTCTTGCCTTTGCCGTCCACTTGCTTCCAATGTGAGGGTGACACATGTCACCCTCCCGTTGGTCCAAAATGTTTCGTCTCTCGGAAAAATCCGCAAAAATTAAAAATGACATAGCCGGAATTTTCCCTTCGCAAGTTTAGTAAAACGTTTCGTCGAAAAACGATTCTTTTTGGCACTTGTGTACAAATTTCGAAACTTGCCAAATCTCAAGGCTTAAATTTTCTACGTACGTCCTTACGTACATACTCTGGAAATACGGGGTATAACATTCTCCCCTCCTTAGAAACATTCGTCCCGAATGTTCCTTCTCAAGACGGACAACGATGAGGTTCTTCTTAACAAGTTGCCAATGCCACACCTGGCCACAAAATAACACACGTTCTCTTCCTTCCTTACTCGTCGTGCCCTCCTCGAACACTTGAACTCTTTTAGTGTACGTACCACACTAGTCATCGCTTTAGTTTCCAAAACTTTGGAGTCACCACCTCCAAACTTGGTCATCTTACTAGCTCAATCTTCCTTAAGGCCATTCCCGGCCTTCACGATCCGCTTCTGGTCGAACATATCCACGAACTCATACGATGGTCATCTAAACTTGGGCCTAGCACCCTTGTGACCCTACCACCTGGCGGGACCACCCAGAGCTGACCATACCTCGAAACAGGCTGCGGGTTGGCCCGCAACATGGCTGACCGACCTACTTAACGCATCAAGCTCTTGTTTCCCGATCCGGAACAATCTTACCTATACAGGTCATGAAAGCTACCACTTCCATTTTACACTACCCAAGGAATTTTCCCACAATTACTCCACGTATACTTATACATTCTGACAAAGATCACTCACAAAATCTTGTACTCAAGACGGCCTTACATCTAAGGTCTCAACTGTAATATTCTAAGGTTCATCATTTTCTCACCCCACAGGCTTACCCTTTCTCACTAACCAGGTTTCTAAATCATATTTTAGCACAAAGCTATCCGAACATAACAATTAACACATTATCATCACAACAATACATACAAGTCTCTATAGGGTTAAGGATATACCTGAAAATAGGCGGTTCAAAGGACCGCTAAAACTGGGAACTCCCACCGCGACCTCTGTCGTGGCCCACCGGGGTGTGTACATCCTGCCTAGCTATGGAAGGTGAAGAACCCGCAACTGATCCCGTAGTCTGTGCTATCCTACCAGCGCTACCCCTGGTCGGACATTTTCTCGCAAAATGGCCCTGCTGGCCGCATGTAAAACAAACTCCCGAACTAGCACGACACTCCCCACTGTGGAGTCTACCACAGCGGTCACAACGAGGTAGGGGTGGCTTCAGCTGGCTAACACCCCTGCTCTCCCGAAAATCTGAACCCTTGGAGCCCTGACCTGCTCCTGAATACTCTGGATGCTCTGAAGATTGTGGAGGACCACTCTGTACTGGCGGAGGCGCATAACTAGTCTGCTGCTGAGGCGGTCCGCCTCGAAAGTCACCAAAGGACCCTGCTGTTCTGGCCCTCTTCTGCTGACCTTGGTCATTCCGTCGATTTCTCCGCTCCTCACCTCCAAGTGCATAAGCCTGCATGCGGGCAATGTCCATGCCCGACTGAAGAGCTACACCCGAACAACTCTCTGCTAGGTAATCATCGAGCCCTGTAACATATCGGTGCACTCGATCCTCCATACTAGCTACTAATGCGGGGACGTACCGGGCCAATGAGTCGAACTCCACATTGTACTCCCGAACAAATGCGCGGATTCGCGCAACACCAAAAATCTGTCGGCCCGAGCCCTCCTCATCTGTGGAGGCAAGAAATGTGCAAGAAATGCCCTTGAGAACTCGTCCCAAATAGCTGGAAGTGCATTCTCTCCCCGGGACAGCTCCCATGAATCAAACCAGTCGACTGCGGTATCACGCAGCCGATGCGAACCTAGGACCACTGACTCGGTCTCCGATGCCTTGATCACTCTCATGATCCGCTGTAACTGTCGGATGAACTCCTGCGGATCATCCTCAGGCCTCGACCCATAAAACTACGGTGGGTTACATCTCGGAAAATCCGTAGCCTCAAACTATCGATCTAGGGTGAACCATGGTGCTCACTGGGCTGCTGCGTCCGGCCTATCCTCAAGTCGGCCTGACCACGGCCATTAATCGGGCCGTCTCGCGTAACCCGTCTCTCCGCTCGGTGTGGGTGGAGGCTCGTATCTTGTGGTCTCTGTGAGGCGCCATTCTACTCGCGGCTCTGCTTTGCCTTGCCGCTACGGGCGGGTTGCCTTGCGCGGAGGCATAATCGGTAAAACGACGACGTCGGAGGGTCCAACTTATCACGCGGCTCTAAGGCACGATCTCGGAATGAGAAGAATGAAACCAATCCTAAATGTCCTCTGACCTCACGATTATAGATGTGGTGCACAACACATCGATAATTAAGACTCTACTAGACACGGTGCAGTAGACACTTTCGAGGACTAATCGCTCGATACCACTTTTGTCACGACCGAACCGGGCGTGGTGGTGCCTACCGGGCACCTGGTGATACAACATCGAGAGAAAACCGTGAAATAAAACTTTAAACATATAAATAGATATGGATCAAGATGAAAGAGAAACGAGCCAACCAAAAGCGGTTGCCTTTAAATATATATATACATAGACATTTGAGCGATTACAATCCTTACAACACTTGCCGATTCTCTGAGACCTAAGATTTATACAAAGCTATGGCGGGACAGGGCCCGCCATACCACAGATGTACAAGAACCTCTGGACTCGGGTAACATACCAAAGATAAGACTCGAAGGAACGGAGCTTCCCAAGGCTGAAAGGTGATCCTAAGCGGGGATCGGCGGCCGATGTACCTCTACTGCGGCATGAACGCAGCCCCGAAGGAGGTCGATCTGACAATTACCAGTATGTGAAGCGTAAAATCAGTAAATGAAATCATAGCGATCTATATAAAGCGGGAGACATGTATGATAACCAAACTACGATACATATATGATTATATCAAGTCGTGGTCTCACGCCTCCACATCAATCATGCGTGGAATACCTTCGCCGGCGATCATGATATGATAACACCAAGATGTACACCTGCACACCAAGTCCTACCTGATGCCACAGCCGTACTAACAATACAATACAACCAAACCACGAAGCTGACACGGGGCAAGTACGAAAGCCGACTACCAGATACCAAGGCCAAACAGTAAAACCTCATGGAGAGCTAGTCCATGGAATAACAACCCCAATGGAACCATACCCGTGCGCCACGCATCGTGTCAGTATGTCCAAAAGGAAACAATAGGACAGCAATCCCAATGGAACCATACCCGTGCGCCACGCATCGTGTCAGTATGTCCAAAAGGAAACAATAGGACAGCAATTCCAATGGAACCATACCCGTGCGCCACGCATCGTGTCAGTATGTCCAAAAGGAAACAACAAGACAATAATCAAAATGGAAGCATACACGTGCGCCACGCATCGTGTCAGTATGTCCAAAGCGATTAACAAAAATAACACTATCAACAGGAGCGTACCCGTGGAATTCTCCGTCACTGCCGGCACGTCCAAGTAAGTTCTCAACAAGTCAACCGACCCTCCATCGAGAGACGCGGTAGTATAGAAACACAATTCTTGCACAACAAAGGCTATCACAACAAGCATAGGCAAGTTTCACAACAACAAGCATAGGCAAGTTATACACAACTCAAAGTACTTTCATTTTATGTCAAAGTCCGGGTTTTAACCCTAAAGTACTACGTACGTTAAATTCCTTTTAAAGAGATCCATTCCTTTTATAAAAGTCACGATACCGTAGTATAAAAATAGAGTGACTTACATCTTTTAAGTAAACCAAAACAACTTCCATACTTTCCTTTTTAAAACCAAATTAAGGCAATACCATGCCTTCTTTTTGGACCAAAACACTTCTCTTTTTAAAGTCAAGTTACCACATTAAAACCAATGATAAAACTCTTTTTCATAAAGTCGTTATAACTCACTTCCCATAAATTTGTTATAACACTTTATGTTTTAAACCAATTTAAGACAAAACAACGCCTTTCTTTTCCCTAAAGTTCCAGTTTGCCTAATTTCAATTACTCAAGTCTCTTTTTAGAAAAGTTTCATAGTTCAATGTCTTAATCTCTTTTAAAACAATTGAGTAACATAGGCCATATGTGTGAGCAGTTTATTCTTGTTTATAACCATTTATTAAAGCAGCCATGATCTAGAAAATGTAATATCATTTTGTCTCATCTTAGCTTCTATGCAGATGGAGGTTTCTACTGGTTTTAATAATACTTCATTATTCATTACATTTTCCCTTTATTAACGCTGCAGTGGTTTGTCGATACTCATTCTGATTTCCGAAATCAGTAAAACGTTATTCCTTTTAAAAACCAAGTACTCATTACTCACGAATGAGGCTTCACACAAAATTCATATTAATTCAATTAAGTTAAGTCTCTTATCTTTTAAGATCAAGTCTCTTAACTTCTAAAATCAGTAAACCATTCTTTTATCTCTCTTAAGACGTTATACCTAACTCCCCATAAAGCTAGTATAACTCTTATGTTTTCAAACCAAGTACTCTTCTTTCAAAAAGGTTTATTAGTTCTTTTGAAATACTTCAAGATTCTTATTATTCAGGCTTAAGTCAAAAGACATTGCCGTACAACTACGTTCTGTTAGCCCACGTACGTCTACCGTACTATATATATATATTTTATTCAGGCTTATGTCAAAAGACATTGCCGTACAACTACGTTCAGTCAGCACACGTACGTCTACCGTACTATATATATATTCTTTTAAAATATCATGCTCAAGAGTATATGAAGAATCACATACCTCGCGACGATTATCGACTATAAGCAAAACGCTCCACGGCTATAACCCAGCTAGCCTTGTCCACCTTCCAAGTAGTTCATGCTACTCGCAGAACATTCAACCAATAAGGTTATCAGTCTACTGTAAATACAGTCCTATGTAAATACAGTTTAATCTTCTACAATATTATTCTTCTGATGTGATTTGATTCAGTCTATTACGTAATATCCTTCTATTACAGTTCAATTCTCTTCTATGAATCTTATATTCATTTCTATACTACTACGATGTAATTTCCAATTACACTAGAAGAATGAGTATTTACCACGATGAGCCCAAAATTATCCAAGTATAAAGTCGCTCCTGAGCAACGTTAAGCTCCCACTCCGAGTGCTCCAATCCGCTCCAAACAACCCTTAGAAGTTCTACGCAACTTCTATTTAACACTTCAACCGACTATGAAGGTTTTCTTTAGGGTTTCGTTTTTGTGACTGAGGGAAAGTATAATAGTATTTCCGGGCTCTACGTATAGAGGTAACTTTGGAAAGTACTACAAGGTATAAGGGCTAAAGTATTTGGGCATTATAACAATACTTGGAGAGTATTTCTATACCACAAAGGGGGGTATTATACGAAAACAACTAGGCTAGGGGGGGTACCCCTCGGCCAAAGCTTCATGAGGGGAGGGCTTTGGACGAACACAACTTCTCAAAGGGGGAGGGATTTTTAGACTTGGAAAATGATTTTAGGATGAAGAAGTTCATCAACTTAGAGGGGTATTTATAGGTCAAGAAATGACCAACCAGTGGCCAAGATTCATCCAAGTGTAAGGCAAGTGTAGGGCTAGATTTTAACCATGTGGACCTTATCTATCTACCACACCAACTTGCACAAATATCCTACCTAACCCAAGGCACAAAAAACGTGCCATTGTCTTGCCTTTGCCGTCCACTTGCTTCCAATGTGAGGGTGACACATGTCCCCCGACCGTTGGTCGCTAATGTTTCGTCTCTCGGAAAAATCCGCAAAAATTAAAAATGACATAGCCGGAATTTTCCCTTCGCAAGTTTAGTAAAACGTTTCGTCGAAAAACGATTCTTTTTGGCACTTGTGTACAAATTTCGAAACTTGCCAAATCTCAAGGCTTAAATTTTCTACGTACGTCCTTACGTACATACTCTGGAAATACGGGGTATAACAGCATGCTTAGGATCATTGATCAGCTTTTGGGATAGCTCCATTGTTCTGGGGCTTATCATTTTGGTACAGTTTTGCCGTTACAAGCTTATGTATATTCAGGGGTACGGTGGGGCCTTGTCCCGTCATAGTTACTATATTACTCTTAGAGGTCTGTAGTCATGTGTGGGTTGGACATATGTACAGTTGTATTTCATTTAGGATTTGTGTATATAATGGCGGCCTTGTCGGCTTTCCTATTTTATTATATGACAGTTCGGGGGGTAGGATCCCGTTGTTTAGAGACTATGAGTTTTTCATTAGCTTCTGCTGGTCTTATGTGATATGTGAGTATAAGGGTGCCCAGGTAGGGCACCAGTCACGGTCCCGTCGGCTCGGGTCATGACACATACGAGCTATGGAAAGGAAATAAACCCACCTACAAATATTTGAAGGTGTCGGGTTGTCTGGCCAAGGTAGAAATACCTAAGCCAAAGCAGGTCAAGATTGGACCTAAGACTATGGATTGCATATTCATCGGATATGCCAATAACAGTAGTGCTTATCGCTTCCTAGTGCATAAGTCGAATGTACCGTACATTCATGTAGTACAATCTTGGAATCAAGAAATGCTAGATTCTTTGAAGACACATTTCCTAAAAATGAAAGTAACATAATGTCACGACCCGAATCTGGGCCCGTGACTGGTGCCTTACCCCGGGCACCCTAGTGATACAACATCAGAGTAATCAGCGGAACATAAAACACATACATGAGACAAATGGAGTACAAAACAGTAATCTGAGGAAAACTTGCCTTTCGGCATAATTATAAATAACAACTCCTACAAATGAACAGTTTAATCCTTTTTACAACCCTGCCCACAACAGTACTACAGACCTCTAAGAAATGATACGACAACAATGGCGGGACAGGGCCCCGCCATACCCCTGAATGTAAATACCTACAACGACGGGGACTATACCAAGATAAGCCTCGAGAAACGGAGCTTTCCCAAACGCTGACCCTAAGAGCGAGGATCAACGGCGGTGTACCTTTACTGCGGCATGAACGCAGCCCGAAGGAGTCGATCAACAGTACCAAGTATGTGGCGAAAATAAATCACGTAAATGAAATCATAGTAGTCTATATAAAGCGGAGGCATGTATGATAACCAAACTACGATTCCACAATAAATAAGCGATCATGTCAAGTCGGGGACTCACGCCTCAAAGTTATCACAATAAAACCGTGCGGGGCAATGCGAAGGCATAGCCGACTACTAAGACCCACGATCAAATATACCTGGCGTATCCAGGTCTTTCTAGACCGCACCATGATCGAAGGCGGCCACTTCGCGCAATATCAATGTCGCGCGTCTATCCTCGAACTCTCGCGACTCGCGCATAGGTCACCCGGACCGCGTGAGGTATTCCTCGAATCATGGTCCTGCATCACCGAGGTATACCCGCATCGAAGCGGCTAACCCTCGGTATCCGCTAGGCTCCGCGGCCCGCATAGTCTCAAAAGACCGCATAGTCTCAGCGGACGCATGGGAATCGCGTCGGGCTAAACACCGGAATGATCAATCACGAGCTACGCGCTCGCGTAGTCACAAGGAATGCATAGGCCGTATAGACCGCATCAAGGGTGGCAAGCCCTCGGTATAATAAGTCAAGGGTATGTGATACAATAACGATGACGGGCTTAACGTTTGACAACGTAAGCACAACAAGAGTGACCCCTTACACAATAATCACAAGATACTAACACGCGTAGCATCCTAACATGCTTTCTTATCAAATCAACAAGAAAGTATTACAAGGCTATCACAAACCAATACAATCAAGTTATTCACACAAGGTACTTTCTACTAACAAGTTCGGGTACCTATCCCCAAAGTACTTCATACATTAAATCTTTAAAAGATCGTTACTTCACCAAAAACCACACAATACCTGTAGTATATGAAAATAGAGTGATTATCTTTTTAGAGTAAATCAATTACTTCTCTTTGTAAAATCAAGTAGCCACATTCTTTTCCAATGTTCAAATTTGCCTAATTTCCAATGTTCAAGTTTGCCTTGTTTCCAATGTTCAAGTTTGCCTAGTTTCCAATGTTCAAGTTTGCCTTTTAGAAAGGTTTCGTAGTTCATAGTCTTATTCATTTAAGAATATAATTCTCCTTTAAACAACTGAGAACATAAGCCTTATATGTGAGTAGGATATTCTTGTTTATAACAATCTTATTACTGACCATGATCTAGGAAATATCATTTTGTCTCATCTTAGCTTCTATGCGGATGGAAGTTTCTCTTGGTTTTAATAATACTTAATTATTAAAAACATTTCCTTTATTAACGCCGCATGGTTTGTCGATACACATTCTGATTTCCAAAATCAGTAAAACATTCTTAAGCCGTTATACCTAACTTTCCATAAAGCTAGTATAACTCTTAAGTTTTCTAAAAAAAATCAAGTACTACCTCCTCTTTCAAAATGATTCAAAAATCTTTTGAAATACTTCAAGTTCTTTATTATCACATAACAAGCCAGTTATAGTTCAAATCAGTTACCTTTTAAAAACCACAAGTATTTTCTTACCAACATAAAGCTGTTATAACCAACTTCCCATAAAGCCGTTATAACACTTTATGTTTTAACCCAATCAAATACATTTAGCACGTATCGTCTACCGTACTACATAGTTCACACATATCATGCTAGAAGAGATAGGAAGAGGTTCACATACCTCGCGACGAGTATCGACTAATAGCAAAACGCTCCAAGTACTTCCAACTGTCGGCTACTCCTTTAAGCCTAGTAGATCGCGCCACACGTAGTACTTCAACCTATAAGGCCACAAGGCGCTCATTAACATTTAGATCCCTTCGTAGAACATTCTACAGAAAATTCGGCAGCACCTCGCCCACATGACAGCGTAAATCTCCTCCTCTATCGGGGCCGGCTACCAAGCCAACCAGGGGGGGTTATACGTTTAATCCGGACGTGCACAATTCTACCTCACCGAAAAGCTACACAAGTCTACTGTAATACAGTCCTATGTAAATACAGTTCAGTACTCTTCTTTCGAAAAGGTTTCTTATTATTCAGGCTTAAGTCAAAAGACATTGCCGATAACAACGTTCGATCTTATATATAGTATACTTCAACTATATAATAATAGGACAAGATATTTACCTCGATAAGCCCATAATTATCCGAGTTTAAATGTCGCTCCCGAGCAAGGTTTAGCTCTACTCAGTGCGCTCAGGCCGCTCCAATCTACCCTTAGAAGGTCTACCCAACTTCTACTTATAACTTCAACTACGGGTGAAGATTTACTTAGGGTTTCGGTTTTGTAGTGAAGGAAGTATAATAGTATTTGGGCTTTTTGTAAAGGTATAACCTTAGAATACTACAAGGTATATGGCTAAGGTAATTTGGGCATTATAACAATACTTTTGAGAGTATTTCTAACAAGAGGGGGGGTATTATACGAAGACAACTAGGCTAGGGGGGGTACCCCACGGCCAGCACCCCAAGGAGGGGGGGGTGTATACCCCTCGGCCTACCCCACTAGGGGGGAACTCTCGGCGAGGGGAAGAGGGCTCTCGCCAAGACACTACACTAAGGGGAGGAAGAAGCTTTCAAGACTTAGGCAATTTTGTGGATGAATTAGTCTTCAAGGGGTGGGTATTTATAGGCCAGTGAAGGCCAACCAATGGCCAAGATCTTGCCAAGTGCAAGGCAAGTGTAGGGCAAGATCTTGCCAAGTGCACCCTAACCAACTACACACAAAATATCCTACCAACCCTTGACCAATCTAACCACACTTTGGCCACCCCTTTGCCCAAGACTAACGATGAGAGGGTGACAAGTGTCGCCTCTTGTTGGTCCAAAATGTTTCGTCTCTCGGAAAAATCCGTAAAAATTAAAAATGACATAGCGGAAATTCCCTACGAAGGCGTGAAAACGTTTAGTCGAAAAGCGACTCTAATCGGGTGTTGTGAACAAAAGAATTCGGCCAAGCCTAAATCACAAGTTCAAATTTTCTACGTACGTCCTTACGTACATACTCTGGAAATACGGGGTATAACATTCTCCCCTCCTTAGAAACATTCGTCCCGAATGTTCCTTCTAAGTCTCAAAACAAACGTGCGCCAGTATAGTCTTCACTACTATACTTACGAGAATCAAACCTGCCACACCTGGCCACAGAAACAACTTGCGCAAAATGCTTACATCCAAGTCCACGAGGAAACACCTCTAACATCACCAAAATGATACCACTTTTGTCACTTTGCCTGAGGCATTAACCTTCTCAAGCGACCCAACAAATCGTGCGGTGCGTCACGATCAAGGGTATCGTACATTCGAACTCTTACTACATTTAAATCGCTTGATATCCAAAACTCGGGGTTATCATCTTCAACTTGGTCATCATTAGCTGGGAATACTCTGGATGGATCTCCGATTTCCTTCTCGAACATAACACGAAAGACTGGACGCACTGCCTCCTAAGTCGGACGGCAAATGCTAACATATAGGCAACCTGGCCTATTCTTCACATGAACTCAAAGGCCCAAAGTAACTCGGGCTAAGTTCCCTCTGTATTCCAAAACTCGTCACACCCAACCTGGGGTGGTACTTTCAAGAAGACCGACCGTCAACCTGAACTCTAAGCGTCGTCGCCGATTATCATGCGATTTCTGCAGTGCGGAACCTCTTCTAGACAAGCTTTACTCTATCCCGGATCTGCTGGAACAAGCTGAACCAACTATCGAATCACGCCAACATCGAACCAATCGACCGCGACTCACACATCTGCCCTCTGAGGCTTCATAAGGCAACATCCGAACACTGAAATGGTAGCTTAAACACTCCTTCAACAGGAGACAACAATTCGCAACTATCCTGAAATCCAAACACCGCCCGAGGCGAATGTGATTCGAGACTTACTTGAGTTCCTAACCTTGCACGGTAAAACCTCCGAGAAAAGCAGTATGACACAGGCTCCACTATGCGACATAAGGTGAAGGTAGGCACCTCGTGTAGCCTTACAACCTTTCGATATATCATCTCGCATAACCTCCGCCGAGTAAGCGGTCTTTGCTAGAAGACAAGGCGGTGACCTCGCCGGCGACTCATGGTCGAATCGTCCACGAATTAAATGCGTTGGTTAACTAAACTCGGGCCTAACACCCTCGTGACCCTACCACAAGGCGGGACCACCACAAACATAACTCACGTGCACTATGCACTCCTATAAGGGTCAAACATAAACAATACATCTTTTACTCGAGATGGCCTTACCTCTAAGGTCTCTACGTATAACACTCTAAGGCTCACACTTTCTCTATCCCCCAAATCTTACTTGGTTAACTAACCAAGATTTCTAATCACCATTTACACAATGCTATCAGAATATAACACTTAAGGTATACTCACCTTATCACACATACTAAACCCTAGAGGGTTAAAGATATACCTGAATCTACTGCTTTACTCCCCTTAGTCGTTCTAATCAAACCTGCCCCGTAGGGCGCATAGCTAAGGAAGATGACGAACTACCCACCGATCCCGAAGGCTAAGTCCTCCCGCAAGGACACTCTTTCGACATCAGACCCTGACGGTCATAGGTACAACAAGTACCAACTAAAAGACGACATTCCCTGAGATGACGCCTGCCACACTGTGAACACTGAGAAAAGCGAATCTAGATGGTGGAACGCCGTGTATCGTGAGCGGAAGCTCTGGAGCTCTGACCAACTCCTGCATACCCCGAACGTCCTGAACCCTGTGGAGGACCTTTCTGCACTGGTGGATGCGCATAATCTAATCTGCTGGTGAGGCGACTCGCCTCGAAAGTTACCAAAGGACCTTGCTGCTCTGGCCCTCTTACCTGCGTCGCCGTTAACCCGTCGATCTCTACGTTTCTCGGCCTGCTGCGCATAAGCCCGTACACAGGCCATGCTCAAGCCCAACTGAAGAATTACTCTTGCACAACCTTCTCGTTGATATTCATCAAGACTCGCGGTACATCGGTATACTCTCTGGTAGTCAAATCCATAGTTAGTAACAGGGTCGCCTCCTTGAAATCTATATTCTCTGTTCCCGGTCGTGGAACTGAAGGTTCAAATATCATGGCGCGATGAGGCTGCTGCCGCCATGCTAAACTCTTTGGGGCTAGTGGCGTCGCAGAACTCCCGAATGAAGCACCACGAAGGTGATAATTGGGCTGTGCCCACGTAACCCTCGTACTCTGCTCGCGACTCGCCGCTGCCTTGCCTCTGGGCGGGTTGCCCTGCGGAGGCATAGCGGTAAGGAAAGAAATCGTTAGAGGTCCAACTTATAACACGGCTCTAAGGCACGATCTCGAGTGAGAAGAATAGAAACCAATCCTAAATATCCTATAGCCTCACGATCATTGGTGTAGTGCACACACCGATAATCAAGACTCTCGGATCTGATGCGTCAGACACTTTCCGAGGATTAAGCGCTCACGATACCACTTTTGTCACGACCCAAATCTGGGCCCGTGACTGGTGCCTTACCCCGGGCACCCTAGTGATACAACATCAGTGTAATCAGCGGAACATAAAACACATACATGAGACAAATGGAGTACAAAACAGTAATCTGAGGAAAACTTGCCTTTCGGCATAATTATAAATAACAACTCCTACAAATGAACAGTTTAATCCTTTTTACAACCACCTTGCAGTACTCTGCACCTCTAAGAAATGATACGACAACAATGGCGGGACAGGGCCCCGCCATACCCCTGAATGTAAATACCAACAACGACAGGGGACTATACCAAGATAAGCCTCCGGAGAAACGGAGCTTTCCCAAGCTGAACGCTGACCCTAGAGCGAGGATCAACGGCGGTGTACCTTTACTGCGGCATGAACGGCCCGAAGAGGTCGATCTAACAGTACCAAGTATGTGGCGAAAATAAATCACGTAAATGAAATCATAGTAGTCTATATAAAGCGGGAGGCATGTATGATAACAAACTACGATTCACAATAAATAGCGATCATGTCAAGTCGGGGACTCACGCCTCAAAGTTATCACAATAAAACCGTATGGGGCAAATGCGAAGGCATAGCCGACTACTAAGACCCACGATACCAAAAATACCACAAATCGTATCCCGAGGTCTTTCTAGACGCACCATGATCGGCGGCCACTCGCCCGCAATATCAATGTCTTGGCGTCTATCCTCGGAACTCGCGACTCGCGCATAGGTCACCCAGACCGCGTGAGGTATTCCTCGAATCATGGTCCTGACCGAGGTATACCCCGCATCGAAGGCGGCTAACCCTCGGTATCCGCTAGGCTCCGTAGCCCGCATAGTCTCAAAAGACCGCATAGTCTCAACAGACCGCATAGGAATCCCCGCATCGGGCTAAACACCGGAATGATCAATCCGGAGCTACGCGCTCGCGTAGTCACAATTGCATAGGCCGTATAGACCCGCATCAAGGGTGGCAAGCCCTCGGTATAATAAGTCGAGGGTATGTGATACAATAACGATTGGGCTTAACGTTTGACAACGTAAGCATAACAAGAGTGACCCCCTTACACAATAATCACAAGATACTAACACGCGTAGCATCCTAACATGCTTACTTATCAAATCAACAAGAAAGTATTACAAGGCTATCACAAACCAATACAATCAAGTTATTCACACAAGGTACTTTCTACTAACAAGTTCGGGTACCTATCCCCAAAGTACTTCATACATTAAATCTTTAAAAGATACGTTACTTCACCAAAAACCACACAATACCTGTAGTATATGAAAATAGAGTGATTATCTTTTTAGAGTAAATCAATTACTTCTCTTTGTAAAATCAAGTAGCCACATTCTTTTCCAATGTTCAAATTTGCCTAATTTCCAATGTTCAAGTTTGCCTAGTTTCCAATGTTCAAGTTTGCCTAGTTTCCAATGTTCAAGTTTGCCTTTTTAGAAAGGTTTCGTAGTTCATAGTCTTATTCATTTAAGAATATAATTCTCCTTTAAACAATCTGAGAACATAAGCCTTATATGTGAGTAGGATATTCTTGTTTATAACAATCTTATTACTGACCATGATCTAGGAAATATCATTTTGTCTCATCTTAGCTTCTATGCGGATGGAAGTTTCTCTGGTTTTAATAATACTTAATTATTAAAAACATTTCCTTTTAATGTATTTGCAGTGGTTTGTCGATACACATTCTGATTTCCAAAATCAGTAAAACATTCTTAAGCCGTTATACCTAACTTTCCATAAAGCTAGTATAACTCTTAAGTTTTCTAAAAAAAATCAAGTACTACCTCCTCTTTCAAAATGATTCAAAATCTTTTGAAATACTTCAAGTTCTTTATTATCACATAACAAGCCGCTTATAGTTCAAATCGATTACCTTTTAAAACCACAAGTATTTTCTTACCAACATAAAGTCGTTATAACCAACTTCCCATAAAGCCGTTATAACACTTTATGTTTTAACCCAATCAAATACATTTAGCACATGTACGCTCACCGTACTACATAGTTCACATATATCATGCTAGAAGAGATAGGAAGAGGTTCACATACCGCGGCGAGTATCGACTAATAGCAAAACGCTCAAGTACTTCCAACCGCTTCTACTCCTTTAAGCCTAGTAGATCGCGCCACACGTAGTACTTCAACCTATAAGGCCACAAGGCGCTCATTAACATTTAGATCCCCGTAGAACATTCTACGTAAAAATTCGGCAAGACTCTCCCCGCAACAACAGCGTAAATCTCCTCTCTATCGGGCGGCTACCAAGCCAACCGGGGTTATACGTTTAATCGGACGTGCACAATTCTACCTCACGAAAAGCTACACAAGTCTCATCTGAATACCCTATGTAAATACAACAAGATTCTTCTTTCGAAAAGGTTTCTTATTATTCAGCTTAAGTCAAAAGACATTGCCGATAACAACGTTCAAGACTATATATAGTATACTTCAACTATATAATCTAACAACATGTAATTTCCAATTACAATAGGACAAGATATTTACCTCGATAAGCCCATAATTATCCGAGTTTAAATGTCGCTCCGAGCAAGGTTTAGCTCCTACTCAAGGCCCGCTCAGGCCTCCAAACAACCCTTAGAAGTTCTAACCAACTTCTACTTATAACTTCAACTACGGGTGAAGATTTACTTAGGGTTTCGGTTTTGTATGAAGGGAAGTATAATAGTATTTAGGCTTTTTGTAAGGTATAACCTTAGAATACTACAAGGTATATGGCTAAGGTAATTTGGGCATTATAACAATACTTTTGAGAGTATTTCTAACAAGAGGGTACCACGGCAAAGACCCAGGAGGGGGTGTATACCACTACCCCACTAGGGGGGAACTCTCGGCCAAGGGGGGGGGGGGGAAGAGGGGCTCTCGGCCAAGACACTACACTAAGGGGGGAGGAAGAAGCTTTCAAGACTTAGGCAATTTTGTGGATGAATTAGTCTTCAAAGGGGTGGGTATTTATAGGCCAAGTGAAGGCCAACCAATGGCCAAGATCTTGCCAAGTGCAAGGCAAGTGTAGGGCCAAGATCTTGCCAAGTGCACCCTAACCAACTACACACAAAATATCCTACCAACCCTTGACCAATCTAACCACACTTTCGGCCACCCCATTACCGCCCAAGACTAACCAATGAGAGGGTGACAAGTGTCGCCCTCTTGTTGGTCCAAAATGTTTCGTCTCTCGGAAAAATCCGTAAAAATTAAAAATGACATAGCCGGAAATTCCCCTACGAAAGCTGTGAAAACATTTCGTCGAAAAACGACTCTAATCGGGTGTTGTGAACAAAAAGAATTCGGCCAAGCCTAAATCACAAGTTCAAATTTTTCTACGTACGTCCCTACGTACATACTCTGGAAATACGGGGTATAACACATAACCTCTCGCAAATGAAGTTATGAGCAAACGACTGAGGATTTAGGGGTCGCTGACTGCCCGGATCCAAACGGTTCAGATCTAGTAAGTTCTGACGTGGCTGATTATCCAGAATCCAATGTTCCAGATTCTTCGGACTTGGAAGATTTAGAGATGGAACCAAGACGAAGTCAAAGAGCCCGAAAGGACAAGTCATTCGGTCCAGACTTTGTAGCTTATTTGGTTCAGGATGAACCACGGACAATCACCGAAGCATTGTCAACTCCAGAAGCACCGCTCTGGAAGGAAGCTATAGAGTGTGAGATAAAGTCCATACTGCATAACCACACCTTGGAGTTGGTTGATCTTTCTCCGGGACACAAACATTTGGGTTGTAAGTGGATCCTCAAATGGAAGTTAAAGGCAGATGGATTTATCGACAAGTACATGGCCAGGTTGGTAGTCAAGGGCTATCGCCAAAAGGAGGGCCTTGATTACTTTAACACCTACTCGCCTTGCGGGATCTTGAAATACACCAAATGGATATCAAGACAACCTTCCTTAATAGTGATTTGGAAGAAGAAATATATATGGACCAACCCGATGGATATGTGGTTCCAGGACAAGAGACAAAAGGTTGTCGGCTTGTCAAATCTCTATATAGGCTGAAACAAGCCCCGAAATAATGGCATGAGAAATTTGATAATACCCTCATGTAGAAAGGGTTCGCCATTAACGAGTGTGACAAATGTGTTTACATGAAATGAGATGTTGATTCGTTCATCATGATATACCTTTATGTAGAAGACATGTTGATCACTGGGAGCAGTCCTAGGATAATCCTATAGACTAATAACATGTTAAAATAGTGTTTTGATATGAAAGATATGAGTATCGCAGATGTCATCTTAGGGATCAAGATCTCTAAGATATCTGACGGACTGGTCTTGTCTCAATCTCATTACATCGAGGATGTTGAAGAAATTTGGGATGTATGACAGTTCGCCACTAACGACACCACTGGATGCAAATCTAAAGATTGATAAACATCATGGTGTGCCCATTCGCCAGGAGTGGTATGCATAGGTGATTGGTAGTTTAATGTACATTACAAACTGCACTCGACCTGATATCGCTTATTCAGTCAACTTGTTGGCTAGGTTCACTCGTAATCCGAGTGATAACCACTAGATAGCATTGACTCGGGTATTACGATACCTAAAATACACGTAAAACTATAGGTTGCATTATTCAAGGTATCCAATTGTACTAGAGGGGTACAATGATGTAAACTGGATATCTGAAATAGATGACATCAAATCCACCAGTGGATATGTGTTTACAATTGGTGGTGGGGCTATGTGTTACACTCCAAAATTACAGGGCATATAAGGGAGAACGTAAGTAAGGAAATAAGATTTGAATGTTGGAAGGAAAGAATATTCACATTTTCTATAAGGAATAATTTTGGTTACGAAAATAAATGTGACGACGAGAAGTAGTTCTGGTATTGAATTCTTTTCAATAGAGTGTAGGAAGAAAAGGCAGAAAAGGAGCTCCCGAAACATAGAAGGACGAAAGTTGGCAGATCAGGACGAAAGACTGCAGCACCGCGGTGCCGGAGTGCAGGACCGCGGTGCCATAACTACTGAGAGTTGCAGTACTTTCGGCACCGCGGTGCCATTCTGCATGACCGCGGTGCCTATGAGGGAATTTCAGAAAATTTGCTAAGTGTGGAAGATATTTTGTGACAAGTGGACAAGTGGGTCTACTTGGGACCCCTCCACTTGTGCAATATACACATTTTAGATACAAGTCTTGCAAGACTTGGATCACAATAGCTTCATCATCCAAACCCTCCTCTCCCTTCTCTTCTCCTACAAGTTTCGAACCATAGCCAAAGTGAAGAACAAGACTAAATTATTTTCCAAGATTAAGTTCCTTAACCAGGTTCTAAGCGAGGTTAACTCTCCATAACAAGTGGTCACAGTTTTGGCCAAGAAACTTCTTTGAAACCCTAAGCTTGGAATTAAATTTTTGGAAGAGAAATGAGAAAGTAATATGGTTACAAGCTTGTAGAGGATACGTGTGTGTTATTGTAACGTGAAGAAGTGGTGTGAAAGTGAAACAGTTGTAGCCGAGACTTGTGGACTGTTTTGGCTAAAAGTGAAGGTAAGATTTCTTCTTCCTCTTTAAGATTATTGAAAGTCACATGATGTTATTATCAAGGGATGAACTTGTGTTAAGTGAAATGGAGAATAAGAAGTGCATGTGACAGTTTTGGCAAGTTAGCCGATTTATGGACTGTTTTGTTTATATTGGATTCGTTGGTTGTTATTATCGTCACTAAGTGCATGTTAGATTGAAGGAAATATTGTTATTGAAATTTGAAATGATTTATATTAAAGTGTTGAGACTGGAATTGGATTATAAGGAATTATGAAAAGGGAAATAGTATTAGGTCTTGTTGACCGAGATTGTATAAAAATGTTGGAATATGGACTATTTTGTGGACTGTTTAATGTGGATTAAGAGGCTGAATTTACATGAGAAGTGGGTGTGTAAATCCCTTTTGTTGCTGTTTTGGTTGCGCCCTTAAGAGGTGCTTGGTTATTGATGTTATTGTCCTTGTTTGAAAGTTGTGGATGTGAGTATACATAGGGGAAGTGCCGCCCAAATTTTTGTATGAAAGGAGAGTCATTATGTGGTATATGGCTTACACTAGTATTCATGAAGTTGATAGAAGTGTTATTGGTGTTATAGGTTGAAGTACATATTTGAGACGTATTCTACTATCGTGTTGGTATAGCCGATAAGGTATGTGAACTATCCCTTCTTCTTTTGGCATGTTCTACGTGTGAACTGTAACTGTGGTATTGCTCCATAGTTTAATCTACTCTTAGAGGTTAAGGAATATTCGTGTTATTGATTCCATGCTAAAAGCATGTCTAAAGTGTTCCTAAGTCCTTATTAAGGCATATGAGACAGATATTGATAAGAGTTTTAGTAAGCATGGTAGCCGAGTTGACTCTGCTTACTTAAAGGAATTGTTAAGTATTAAGTGTTGAAACTGGTTTAATAAATAAGTAAGTATGTTATTAGTAGACGTGTTAAAATAAGTCATTGCAGCATTAAGTGAAAAAGGTATCGACAAACAATTATCATATTGAAATGATTAGAACGCCATCTGCATAGAAACTAAGATATAACCCATTTATTTTATATTTGCTAGTTCACAACTGATTAGATAAGATCTTTATAAAAAGAGATAAATTACTCACGGCCCATATAAGAATTAATTAGGCAAATTCGGATTTGTTATATCCATTCAGATGTTTCCATAATGTTAGCCAGAGGGGCGCGACGAATTTAGATTATCGAGTTGGTACATGATATGTTGGTACCTTGGTTTTTCTAAAATGAGAGTTCATTTTAATGATTGGTACATGATATGTTGGTACCTTGGTTTTTCTAAAATGAGAGTTCATTTTAATGATTGGTACATGATATGTTGGTACCTTGGATTTTCTAAAATGAGAGTTCATTTTAATAATTGGTACATGATATGTTGGTACCTTGGTTTTATTCCATTGAGGGTCAAAAACGATTTTACCATGTCCCAGAATGGGGCGGGCAACATATGATTTTATTGAGAGTCAAAAGGTGATTGAAATTGCACAAGGTTGCTCATGATAGATATTCGTGTGAATGGTATTATTCCATTCACCGAGTCCCTCACTAAAGGGCCGACAATGTTTATATGATTTCACCGAGTCCCTCACTAAAGGGTCGGCAATGTTTATATGATTTCACCGAGTCCCAAAATGGGCCGACAATGTTCACCGAGTCCCTCACTAAAGGGTCGGCAATGTTTATATGATTTCACCGAGTCCCAAAATGGGCCGGCAATGTTCACCGAGTCCCTCACTAAAGGGCCGGCAATATTATATGTATTATGATTCTATGGACATGATTCCATGACGCGAGTATAGATACTCATGACAGTCGTGCGCAAATCCTAGCACTTGTTCACTGAGTCCCTCGCTACAGGGCCGACAATGTTATATGTAAACAGTTATATGGACTGAGTCCCAGAATGGTCCGAGAGACGTTATATGGACAGGCATCTATGATTTTGATATGACTCTCACTTTTTTTTAAAAGGGCACAGTTGATTCTCATCTTTGAAAGGTACAATTGGCTCTATGGCGCGGTTGGATCTAGTATTTGATTTTCATACTTGTCCCTGTCATTTTTTGGCCAGTTATGATCTTATTTACTATACTTTATGCTTACATATTTGGTACCTTGTTGTACTGACCCCCTTCGGGGGGCTACGTTCATGCCCGCAGGTATAGATACTCAGTGTTATGATCCTCGAGCTTAGGATCTTTGCTCAGCTTTTGGGATAGCTCCATTGTTCCGGAGCTTGTCATTTTGGTACAGATCTGCCATTATAGACTTACGTATATTCAGGGGTACGATGGGGCCTTGTCCCGTCACATTTCATTATCAAACTCTTAGAGGTTTGTAGACAGGTGTGGGTGGTAAAAGTGTATTTGGACGTGTATATGTTGTAGTCCATTTTGGACATATTTTGTATATAGTGGCAGCCTTGTCAGCTTGCTTATTTTTATAAAATGAGTTTACTATTACAGTTCAGGGGACAGGATCCCTTAGTTATGAGATGATGAGTTGTTCTTAAGCTTCCGCTGGTTATATGAGATGTTTGGGTAGAAGGGTGCCCAGGTAGGGTACCAGTCGCGGCCCGTCGGTTCGGGCGTGACAAAGGTGGTATCAGAGTAGTTAGTCCTCGGAATGTCTACAGACCATGTGCAGTAGAGTCTTGGTTATCGATTTATTGTGCACCACACCCATAAACAGGAGGCTACAATACATTTAAGATTGGTCTCTATCTTTCTTTACTCCAAGATCGTGCGATAGAGCTGTGTTGTTAGGGTAGTCTCTCCCTAACGTATAATTGTGGTTGCAGCTATGTTCCAAAAGGAAGCGCCAGCGGCCCAGAAGGGGAATATATGGACCTTGTATACATGTAGGTAAATTTTATGTATAGTTCGTATGAAGATGACGTGCATACGAACATATTTATTTGGGCCATTTGTGTGTTGCCTGAAGTGATTGTGGTTTATCATGAGTTGGTTAAGCTTTAATAATTGCTTGAAAGGTATGAAATCGTGTAATGGATCCACATCAAGGCTTTATTGTCACGACCCGACCCCGGGCCCGCGACTGGTGCCTTACCCCGGGCACCCTAGTGATACAACATCAGAGAAAATCAGCGGAAATAAAAAACATACACATGAAACAAGATATACAATAATGAAATAAGAAAGCAAAGCAACCAAAGCGGTTACCTTTACGATTATATAAATAAAACTTGAACCCAACGATACATCCCTTTACAAACTCGCCCACAACGATTACTGCACCTACGAATGTTATAACAACAATGACGAGACAGGGTCCCACCATACCCCTGAATGTAAGTACCTACAATGACAGGGGACTATACCAAAGATAAGCCTCCGGAGAAACGGAGCTTCCCAAAACGCTGAACTGTGATCCTAAGAGCGAGGATCGACGACTGGTGTACCTACTGCGCAGATGAACGCAGCCCCGGGCGAGGTCAAGATAACAGTACTAAGTATGTGAAATCAGAAGGTACAGATATATACATATATAAAACCTTAACATTTTATAAAACCAATTCACAAGTATGTATGAAAACAACCGAGTTAACTGCACATAGTGCCACATCACAAACAAGAGCAATAATAGGTAAACTGTAACAGGTCTTTTCTAGGCCGCGAATGATCGAAGCAAGGCCAATCGCCCATAGTATCATTATGCATGCCTAATCTCGACTCGCACCGCATAGTCACCTAGGCCCGCATGAGGTATTCCCGCATCGAGGGTAGCTACCTCAAGATCGCCCCGACTCTCGTAGTCGCGTGGCCACATAGACCGCATGAGGTATTCTCGCATACTAACACGAACTCTCATAGCTCGCATAGGTCCCTGACCCGCATGAGGCATCCTCGTGACGGGGCAGCTTAACCCCCGGTATAACATGTCAAGAGGTGAGTGGTACAATACTAACATAATGGCTTATCGTTAAACAACATAAGCACAATAAGAATAACCTCTTTATACAAACGTTACAAGACACTAACACACGTAGCATCATAATATGTCTACTCATCAAACCATCTTACTATACTTTCCAGAAATCAATACAAGTCTTTCATAAACACATAAATAAACCGTTCCTTCTATCTTTCTTAAGTCGTTATACCTAACTTCCCATAAAGCTAGTATAACACTTAAGCTTTTAAAACCAAGTATTTCTTTTCTTTCAAAAATGATTCATAACTCTTTTGAAATACTTCAAGATTCTTATTTTTTTTAAAAACTCAAGTCAAAAGAGATCAAAGTAAAACCAAAACAATTTCCATACCTTCTTTTTAAATCAGCCTTAAGACAAAAGCATGCCTTCCTTTTTAAAACCAAGACACTTTTTCCTTTAAAAGCCAAGTAGCAATATACTTTTTAAACCAAGTGTCTCACTCTTTTAAAAACAAGTAACCTATACCTTTAAATCAAGTTACTTCTCCTTTCCCAAAATCAAGTTGTTTATAAGTCAAGTTATCATTTTAAATCCAATGATAAAACCATTCTTATTTTCGAAATCCAGATAACTTTATTCTTTAAAAGACCACACACCCATTACTCATGAGTGAGGTTTTACAACTTTTTAACATAATTCAAGTCCTTAATATTTCATAACAAGTTACTTAACTTTGGAATCAAGTCAAGGACACAAAAGGAAAATCAAATTCCTTTAAACACACGTGCGTCTATCGCACTAAATATATTTCACAAATATCATGCTAGAAAGGATAGGAAGAGGTTCACATACCTCGCGACGATTATCGACAATTAGCAAAACGCTCCACCGTATATAACCTTGCTCGTCTTTTCCACCCTTCAAGTAGAATACGCTACTCGTAGTACTTCAACCTATAAAGGCCACAAAACGTCTATCAACCTCTAGATCTCTTCGTAGAATAATTCTAGATACAAGATTCCTTATTCTAAGGAAAATTTGGCAGCACCTCCCCCCCCCCCGCAACCACATAAATCTCCTCCTCTAACGAGGTCTGCTACCAAACCAACAATCCCAGGGGGGGTTACACGTCTAACCGGACGTGTACAATTCTACTCCACAATAATACTACCAGTCTACTGTAAATACAGTCCTATGTAAATACAGTTCAATTCTTATCCATATTCATTATACATATAGTATACTCAACTATACATTACTACAACATGTAATTTCCAATTACAATAGGGGGATAAAGATCATTACCTCGATAAGCCCAAAATTATCCAAGATTATAAGTCGATCCTGAGCAACGTTTAGCTCCAAATCCTTACGCTCCAACCCGCTCCAAGCAACCCTTAGAAGTTTCTAAACAACTTCTCTTAACACTTCATCTAAGCTATGAAGATTTTTCTAAGGCTTCGTTTTACGACTATTGGAATAAAGTAGTATTTCCGGGCTCTTATGTTGGGATTTCTTTGGAATACCACAAGGGATTTAGGCTAAAGTATTTGGAATAACAACAATACTTGAAGAATTCTACTCAAGGTGGGGGGGGGGGGTGTTTGGAAGAGAACTCACTAAGGGAGGGAGGGGAATTTTTGCCTTGGAAACATTCTAATGTGGATGAAATAAAGTCTTGCACACAAGGGGTATTTATAGGGAAAACAATGGCCAAGATCTAGGCAAGTGGATAGTGAAGATTGGGTACATGTGTTATACCCCGTAGTTGCAGGGTATATATGTGAGGACGTACGTGCGAGAGTACGGCAGAAATTTTGAAAAGAAAGAAAGATGTGAGTTTTCGACGGAAAAGTTTCCGGTTATTTGTGAAGAAAAAGGTTCGTTAATGGGAATTGGATTCCCAGATTTGGTATTTGGACTTCATAGATTATATTAGAATTTTGAGATTTTATTTTCAGAATGGTCACGTGGGCCCACGGAGAAATTTACTGGTTTGTGGGCCCACTTTGTTTTCGAGATGTTGGCCATTGTGGATATTTTTCGGAAGACGGTTTTTGAGGGCCAATAGGAGGGTGACACGTGTCACCCCGCCAGTGGCTCGCCGAATGACATTTGTGCACAACACCTTAGAGTCGCCGACTAAACGCTTTACATAACTTGCGGGCGGAAAATTCGGCTATGTCGCTTTTGTATTTTTGCGATTTTTCCGAGAGACGAAACCTTTTGGACCAACGGAGGGTGACACTTGTCACCTCATCGACTGATTTGGAGGGCGGTGGAGCTGGTCGCTCGCCGATCGCCCTCAAGTATGCCTTGCTTTGTGGCTTGTTTTGTGGAGTGTTTTGTGAAGTAGGGTTTAGGGTGCACTTGGCTTAATCTTGCCCTTACACTTGCTATACACTTGGAAGGATCTTGCCCTTGGTTGGCCTTTGGTTTTGCTATAAATACCCCCAAGTGAAGACTTCATCCATTCCAAAACTTCCAAGTCTTGAAACCCTCTCCTCCCCTTTGTGAGCTCTTAGCAGAGCCTTCCCTCCCCACCGTGTGGCCTTTGGCCGAGGGGTTCCTCCTCAGCTGTGGTGCTAGCCATGGGTACCCACTAGCCTAGTTGTTTCAGATAATACCCTCCTCGTGGTATTGAAATACTTCTCCTAGTATTGTTATAATGCCCAAAATACCTTAGCCTTGTACCTTGTAGTATTCCAAAGATACCTCTATACGTGAGTCAGGAAATACTACCTTTGTCCTTTTTAGTCTCAAACCGAAACCCTAAGGAAATCTTCATAGTTGGTTGAAGTATTTAAGTAGAAGTTGGTTAGAACTTCTGGGTTGTTTGGAGCGCACTGAGTGAGCTAAACCTTGCTCAGATCGACATTATAACTTGGATAATTTTGGGCTTATCGAGGTAATTATCTTGTCCTTCTATTGTAATTGGAAATTACATGTTTGTTAGAATATATAGTTGAAGATACTATATATGGAACTATACTTAGTATTCGCAATGTCTTTTGACTTAAGCTGAAGAATAAAGAATGTAATCGAATCAGATTTACATAGATCAGACAGTAGACTTGTGTAGTATTCTTTGAGTAGAATTGTACACGCCGGTTAGACGTAATTTCCCGCCCGCGTGGTCAAGCCAGCCTACCGATAGAGAGGAGATTTACGCTGTCATGCGGTGTGAGGTGTCACGAATTTTACGTAGAAAGATAGAAACTTGTGTTTTGGGGTTAATAGACGTTTGACCTTTATAGGTGAAAGTACTAAGAGTAGCGTATTCTACTCGAGGAGTGGAAAGGGCTAGCAAGTTGTAGTACTTGGAGCATTTTGCTTATTGTCGATAAATCGTCGCGAGGTATGTGAACCTCTTCCTATCTTTTCTAGCATGATTGTTGTGAACTATGTAGTACGGTGAGACGCATACGTGCTAAGTGATTTGGGTGGGTTTAAAACATAGGGTGTTATAATAGCTTTATGGGAAGTTAGTTATAACGACCTTATGTAGGTGAAAATGGTTTACTGATGTTAGAAGTTAAGAGACTTGATCTTATAAGATAAGAGACTTAACTTATTTGTTTTAATGTGGATGTTTGTGTGAAACCTCATTCGTGAGTAATGAGTACTTGGTTTTTAAAGGGATAATGTTTTACTGATTTCGGGAATCAGAATGTGTATCGACAGACCATTGCAGCGTTAATAAAGGAAAATATATTGAATAATGATGTGTTGTATTAAAACCGCAGAAACCTCCATCCGCATGTAAGCTAAGATAAGACAAAATGATATTACATTTTCTAGATCACGGTCATTGTAATAAGATCGTTATAAACAAGAATAAACTACTCACATATATGACATATGTTACTCAATTGTTTTAAAAGAGATTAAGACTATGAGTTATGAAACCTTTCTAAAATAAGTGACTTGAGCATTTGAAAATGAGAAGCTTGAGTAATCAAACTAGGCAAACCGGAACTTAGGAAAAGAATGTTGTTACTTGATTTTGAAAAGGAATGTGGGTTGGTCATTCTAATACTACGTATAGGGTGACTTTTATAAAAGTAATGGATCGAATTTAAAAGAACTTAAAGTATGTAGTACTTTGTGGTTAAAAACCCGGACTTTGGCATAAAATGAAAGTACTTTGAGTTGTGTGAAACTTTCCTATGCTTGTTGTTGTGAAACTTGCCTATGCTTGTTGTTGTGAAACTTGCCTATGCTTGTGATGATAGCCTTTGTGCAAGTGTGGTATTTCGTATACCGCTCTCGATAGAGGTCGACTTGTTGAGAACTTACTTGGACGTCTTTGGCGGTGATGGAGAATTCCACGTATGTTTCCATTTTGATTCTCGTCTTGTTGTTGATGTCACATGGACATGTCTACACCGACGCAGATTCGGGCACGCGCCACGCGGCGAGTTGATTACCCGATATATTGTTATTGGTTACATGAACATGTCTACACCGAGGTAGAATTCCGGCATGTGGCTACGCGCAGGTTGATCACCCAAGATATTATTGTTGATGTCACGGACGTGTCTACACCGAGGTAGAATTCGGGCATGTGGCCGGGCATTGGTATTATTGTTGCATCATGGACATGTCTACACCGGCGCAGATTCCGGTACGCGCCACGATGCGAACGTGATTGATGTTGTGGGCGTGAGACCCATAGTTATATTTGAGTGATGACTTGAGGCGAGTCCTCGATCGACATGATCGCTTTTATGTTGTGAATCGTAGTTTGGTTATCATACATGTCTACTGCTTTATATAGACTAGTATGATTTCATTACAGTATTTTTACAGTTTCACATACTTGGTACCTGTTGTACTGACCTCCTTCGGGGGGCCGCGTTCATGCCGCAGGTAGAGGTACATCGGTCGTGGATCCTCGCTCTTAGGATCTCAGTTCAGCGTTTTGGGAAGCTCCGTTTCTCCGGAGGCTTATCTTTTGGTATGTGTTCCCTGAGTTGTAGGTTCTTGTACATTCGTGGTATGGCGAGGCCCCGTCCGTCATAGTTGTTGTAAATCTTAGAGGTCCGTAGTATTGTTGCGTGTGGTTTGTAAAAAGGATTAAACTGCTCGCTTTGAAAGAGTTGTAATTATATATGTTATTGGAAGGTAACCGCTGGGTTGGCTCGCTTTATGATCATATATCTTGTTTCTTGTTTAAAGTTTTATTTTCCGGTTTTCTCGATGTTGTGTCACTAGGGTGCCCGATAAGGCACGAAGAACGCCCCGGACGGTCGTTACAAAAGTGGTATCGAGCGATTAATCCTCGGAAAGTGTCTGCACCGTGTCTAGTAGAGTCTTGATTATCGATGTGTTGTGCACCACATCTATAATCGTGAGGCTGCAGGACATTTAGGATTGGTTTCCATTCTTCTCATTACGAGATCGTGCCTTAGAGTCATGTTGTAAGTTGGACCCTCCGACGCGGTCTCGCTTTTACCGATTATGCCTCCGCAAGGCAACCAGAGCCACGGGCGGCAAGACACCGAGGGAACCGCTAGTGAGATACTGAGGAGTACGAGGGCGCAGCCCGCATAAGACTCGAGGTTGTGCTTGACGGCGGGTTTCAGGACGCCGCCACCCAAAGAGAGGTTAGAGCCGCAAGAATGGCCGCCGAGACCGCAGCACTGAGCCTCCACCCCATGCAGGGCAGAGAGATGGGTTACGGAGATGGCGATTCTTGGCCGTGGTCGTGGCCGATATGAGGATAGGCCGACGCAGCAGCCTGGGCCCAAAGAGCACCATGGTTCACCCCGAGCAGATAGTTTGAGGCTACGGACTTTCGAGTTGTAGCCCGCGAGTTTTATGGGTCGAGGCACGAGGATGATCCGCAGGAGTTCATCCGGCGATACCGGATCACGCGGTGATCAAGGCTTCAGAGACCGAGTCTGGACCTTTGGTTCGCATCGGCCGCGTGATACCGCATCGATTGGTTTGATTCATAGGAGCTTTCCAGGAGAGCATGCACCTCCAGCAGTATGGGATGAGTTTTCGGGCTTTCCTCACGCAATTCTTGCATCAGCAGAAGAGGAGGGCACGTGCCGACAGATTTTTGATGCTTAGACAGAGCGCGACGGTTCGGGAGTACAATGTGAGTTCGACTCATCGTCCCAGACGCCCCAAATGGTAGCTAGTATGGAGGATCGAGTGCACCGATATGTTCTGAGGCTCGATGATTACATGTCGAGGCATGTTCAGAGTAGCTCTTCACCGGCATGGACATTGCCCGCACGCAGCTCATGCGACCGGGATGTGAGGCACGAGAGGTCGGCGGAATGACCAAGATCGCAGAAGAGGCCGTAACAACAGGGTCCTTTGGTGACTTTCGAGGCGGACCGCCTCAGCAGCATACTAGTTTTGTACCTCCGCCAGTGCAGAGTGGTCCTCCACAACCTTCAGAGTATTCGGGAGCAGGTCAGGGCTCCAAGGGTTCAGGTTTCCAGGGAAGTAAGGGTGTTGGCCAGATGCGGTCACCCCTACCTAGGTGTGGTCGATGTGGTAGACCGCATTTCGGGGAGTGTCGTGGTGCCAGGGGAGCTTGTTATTTTTGCGGCCAGCAGGGCCAGTTTGCGAGGACATGTCCGACCAAGGGTAGCACGGAGGTTACGACTCACTCACCGGATGGCTGGTTCATCGCTTTCATAGCATGCTACTGGCAGGCGTGCCTATGATTAGAGTGAGCAAGAGCTTGGTATATCCTTAACCTCTAGTGTTTTTGTATGCTTGTTATGATGGTCTAATTATTGTGTGCTATGTACGAATAGCGTTGTGTTAATTGGGAGTTAGAACACATGCTTAGTTGGGAGGATACGTATGGGGGCATGGTAAGTGTGAACCTTAGACTATGTCACGATCGAGACCTTGTGGTAAGGTCGTCATGAGTTAAAGATTTACTTTATGATTGACCCTTATCAGAGTAGTGGTATACGTGGGAATTATTTGTGCGAGAAGTCCGAGGGTAGTGTGAGATGGACGTGGAAGCTATCATGATGTGAGTTAGTAAGATTGTTCGGATCGGAACAAGAGTTTGGCGCGTTGGGGTCGGGTTGAGGACCATTTTCGGTCAACCCGTAACCCGGGGTGGGGTTAGTTCTGGTGGTCCCGCCAGCGGTAGGGTCACGAGGATGCTAGGCCCAAGTTTGTATGACCATCGTATGAGTTGGTGGATATGTTCGACCGAAGCGGATCGCGAGGCCGAATGGCCTTAAGGAGATTGAAGTTAGTTTGATGACCAAGTTCGAGGTAGTAACTCCAAAGGTTGGTAATGTACATTGACGAAGTGTGGTACGGATACTAGAAAGAGTTCGAGTGTTCGAGAAGCGGTACAACGAGTTAGGGAGAAGAGAACGTGTGTTAGTTCGTGGCGGTGTGGCGTCGGCAACTTGTTAGAGGAACTTTATCGTTATCCGACTTGAGAAGGAACATTCGGGACGAATGTTTCTAAGGAGGGGAGAATGTTATACCCCGTAGTTGCAGGGTATATATGTGAGGACGTACGTGCGAGAGTACGGCAGAAATTTTGAAAAGAAAGAAAGATGTGAGTTTTCGACGGAAAAGTTTCCGGTTATTTGTGAAGAAAAAGGTTCGTTAATGGGAATTGGATTCCCAGATTTGGTATTTGGACTTCATAGATTATATTAGAATTTTGAGATTTTATTTTCGGAAATGGTCACGTGGGGCCCACGGGAGAAATTTACGGTTTTGTGGGGCCCACTTTGTTTTCGAGATGTTGGCCATTGTGGATATTTTTCGGAAGACGTTTTTTGAGGGCCAATAGGAGGGTGACACGTGTCACCCCGCCAGTGGCTCGCCGAATGACATTTGTGCACAACACCCTTAGAGTCGTTTTTCGATAAACGCTTTACATAACTTGCGAAGGGAAAATTCCGGCTATGTCGTTTTGTATTTTTGCGGATTTTTCCGAGAGACGAAACCTTTTGGACCAACGGGAGGGTGACACTTGTCACCCTCATCGATTTGGAGCGGGCGGGCTGGGCTGGTTGGCTCGCCGATTGGCCCCTTCAAGTATGCCTTGCTTTGTGGCTTGTTTTGTGGAGTGTTTTGTGGAGTAGGGTTTAGGGTGCACTTGGCTTAATCTTGCCCTTACACTTGCTATACACTTGGAAGGATCTTGGCCCTTGGTTGCCTTTGGTTTTGCTATAAATACCCTAAGTGTGAAGACTTCATCCATTCCAAAACTTCCAAGTCTCAAACCCTCTCCCCCCTTTGTGAGCTCTTAGCCGAGAGCCTTCCTCCCCTTTTCGTGTGGCCTTTGGCCGAGGGGTTCCTCCCCTCATGCTAGCCAGTGGGTACCCCTAGCCTAGTTGTTTTCAGATAATACCCTCCTCGTGGTATTGAAATACTTCTCCTAGTATTGTTATAATGCCCAAAATACCTTAGCCTTGTACCTTGTAGTATTCCAAAGATACCTCTATACGTAGAGTCCTAAATACTACCTTTTGTCCTTTTTAGTCTCAAACCGAAACCCTAAGGAAATCTTCATAGTTGGTCAAGTATTTAAGTAGAAGTTGGTTAGAACTTAAGGGTTGTTTGAGCGCACTGAGTAGAGCTAAACCTTGCTCGGGATCGACATTATAACTTGGATAATTTTGGGCTTATCGAGGTAATTATCTTGTCTCTATTGTAATTGGAAATTACATGTTTGTTAGAATATATAGTTGAAGTATACTATATATGGAACTATACTTAGTATTCGCAAATGTCTTTTGACTTAAGCCCAAGAATAAAGAACGTAATCGAATCAGTATTTACATAGGATCGTATTGCGATGAGACTTGTGTAGTATTCTCGAGTAGAATTGTACACGCCCGTTAGGCGTGTAAACCCCTCGGTCAAGCCAGCCTCGATAGAGGAGATTTACGCTGCATGTGTGAGGTCACGAATTTTCAGTAGAAAGATAGAAACTTGTGTTTTGGGGTTAATAGACGTTTGTGACCTTTATAGGTGAAAGTACTAAGAGTAGCGTATTCTACTCGAGGAGTGGAAAGGGCTAGTGCGTTGTAGTACTTGGAGCATTTTGCTTATTGTCGATAAATCGTCGCGAGGTATGTGAACCTCTTCCTATCTTTTCTAGCATGATTGTTGTGAACTATGTAGTACGGTAGACGCATACGTGCTAAGTGATTTGGGTGGGTTTAAAACATAGGGTGTTATAATAGCTTTATGGGAAGTTAGTTATAACGACCTTATGTAGTGAAAATGGTTTATCGATGTTAGAAGTTAAGAGACTTGATCTTATAAGATAAGAGACTTAACTTATTTGTTTTAATGTGGATGTTTGTGTGAAACCTCATTCGTGAGTAATGAGTACTTGGTTTTAAAGGGATAATGTTTTACCGATTTCGAATCGAATGTGTATCGATTGCACCATTGCAGCGTTAATAAAGGAAAATATATTGAATAATGATGTTGTATTAAAACCAAGAGAAACCTCCATCCGCATAGAAGCTTAAGATAAGAAAAAATGATATTACATTTTCTAGATCATGGTCATTGTAATAAGATCGTTATAAACAAGAATAAACTACTCACATATATGACATATGTTACTCAATTGTTTTAAAAGAGATTAAGACTATGAGTTATGAAACCTTTCTAAAATAAGTGACTTGAGCATTTGAAAATGAAGCTTGAGTAATTGAAACTAGGCAAACCGAACTTAGGAAAAGAATGTTGTTACTTGATTTTGAAAAGGAATGGGTTGGTCATTCTAATACTACGGCATAGGTGACTTTTATAAAAGTAATGGATCTCTTTAAAAGAACTTAACGTATGTAGTACTTTGGGGTTAAAACCCGACTTTGGCATAAAATGAAAGTACTTTGAGTTGTGTGAAACTTGCCTATGCTTGTTGTTGTGAAACTTGCCTATGCTTGTTGTTGTGAAACTTGCCTATGCTTGTGATGATAGCCTTTGTTGTGCAAGTGGTATTTACGTTACCGCCTCTCGATGAGGTGGTCGACTTTGTCGAGAACTTACTTGGACGCGTCGGGCGGTGATGGAGAATTCCACGTATGTTTCCATTTTGATTCTTGTCTTGTTGTTGATGTCACATGGACATGTCTACACCGACGCAAGATTCCGGCACGCGCCACGCGCCGTTGATTACCCGATATATTGTTATTGTGGTTACATGGACATGTCTACACCGAGGTAGAATTCGGGGCATGTGGCTACGCGCAGGTTGATCACCCAGATATTATTGTTGATGTCACATGGACGCGTTCACACCGAGGTAGAATTCCGGTACGTGGCCGGGCATTGGTATTATTGTTGCATCATGGACATGTCTACACCGATGCAGAATTCCCGGCACGCGCCACGATGCGAACGTGATTGATGTTGTGGGCGTGAGACCCATAGTTATATTTGAGTGATGACTTGAGGCGTGAGTCCTCGATCGACATGATCGCTTTTATGTTGTGAATCGTAGTTTGGTTATCATACATGTCTCCCGCTTTATATAGACTAGTATGATTTCATTACTGATTTTTACTGCTTCACATACTGTTGCCAGATCGACCTCCTTCGGGGCTGCGTTCATGCCGCAGTAGAGGTACATCGGCCGTGGATCCTCGCCTTAGGATCTCGGGCCAGCTGGGAAGCTCCGCTTTCTCGAGGCTTATCTTTTGCATGTGTTCCCGAGTCAGAGGTTCTTGTACATTCGTGGTATGGCGGGCCCCGCCCGTCATAGTTGTTGTAAATCTTAGAGGTGCAGAGTAATCGGCAAGTGTGGTTTGTAAAAAGGATTAAACTGTTCGTTTTGAAAGAGTTGTAATTATATATGTTATTGGAAGGTAACCGTTGGGTTGGCCTGTTTTATGATCATATATCTTGTTTCTTGTTTAAAGTTTTATTTTCCGCTGGTTTTCTCTGATGTTGTGTCACTAGGGTGCCCGGGATAAGACACCAGTAACGGGCCCCGGGACGGGTCGTTACAACATGTGTGTGGGTAGTTGGCCAACCATTTGTTCACCACAAAAATGGGACAAGTGGCCACCACAAAAATGGGCCACTTGTCCACCTAAAAACGTCCCACTTGTCCTTCTCCACCCGCCAACATGGCCACACGGGGTGACACGTGTCGCCTCCCTACTCGCCCAAAATATTTCATCTTCCGAAAATATCCGTAAAGCCAAAAATCCGAAAATAAAGTGGGCCCCACAAAACCGTAAATTTCCTCCCGTGGGCCCCACGTGACCAATTCCGGAAATAAAATTCCATAATTCTTAAATATTCCAAAAAGTCTGAATACCAAATCTGGGAATCCAATTCCCTTTAACGAACATTTTTCCTTCACAAAATCCGGAAACTTTTCCGTCGAAAAATCACATATTTCTTCCTTTCCAATTTAAATGTCGTATTCTCGAACGTACGTCCTCGTATACATACTCTGGAACTACGGGGTGTAACATTCTCCCCCCCCCTTAGAAACATTTGTCCCGAATGTTCCTTCTAAGTCTCCAAGCACACATGTGCCGGTATAGTCTTCCCTACTATGCTTACGAAACCATTTATGCCACACATGGCCATAATACAACATATTCTCAAAAACGCACATCCAAGCCAACGAAGAATCATCTCTAAAGCGTATATCAATACCATTAGCTCCACCCATGGTCTAAAGGACACTTTCTTCACATCTTAGCCTATTTTCTTACTCGTCGTACCTTCCTCGTACACTCGAACTCTTCCTACTATAATGCACTACTACATTGCTATCGCTTTCCAAAATCTCGGGGTTACTATCTCTAACTTGGTCATCATTAACTGGGAACACTCTGGATGGATCTCCGATACTCTTTCGAAACATAGCAACCTGGGAGACCGGACGTATTGTCTCCTAAGTCGGACGGCAGTGCTAACTTATAGGCAACCTGGCCTATTCTACAATGATCTGAAAATGCCCAAAGTACCTCGGGCTAAGTTTCCCCTGCTTTCCAAATCTCGTCACACCCTTTCCGGGGTGGTACCTTCAAGAAGACCCACCGTCAACCTGAACTCCAAGTGTCGATGCCGATACCCGCACGACTCATGTTGACTCTGAGCTGCTAAAAACATTTTCTGGATAAGCTTCACCTTACCCACATCCTGCTGAATCAAGTAGGGACCAACTATCTGAACCTTGCCAACATCGAATCAATCGACCGGCAACCTACACTCCCGCCCATACAAGGCTTCATAAGGCACCATCCGAATACTGAAATGGTAGCTATATAATACTCACTCAACAAGAGGCAAATAATCCTCACAGCTACCCCTGAAATCAAAACACCGGCCCGTAACCTATCCTCAAATGTCTGGATAAAATGCGATGTTCGTCCGTCGTCCCGAGGGTGAATGCAATACTGAGACTCACCTGAGTTCCTAACCCCGCCTGGTAAGACCTCCCGAAAAAGAAATAGCCATAAACTGGGCTCCACTGCCTGCCATAAGATAAAAGTAGGAACTCCGTGCAGCCTTACCACCTTCCTGATATACAACATCTCGCATAACCTTCCGCCGAGTAAACAGTCCTGACTAAAAGATAAGATGGGCTGACCCCATCGGCCCTACTACTGATCGAACGCATCCACGAATTCGTACGATGGTTACCTAACTTGGGCTTAACACCCTCGTGACCCTATCATCTAGCGGGACCACCTCAACCGACCCACCACATTCCGGCCGCGGTTGACTACCAGTATGGCCTCAACCCGACCCACTTCAGACTAAACTCTCGTTCCCGATCCGAACAATCTTACTAATTCACGTCATGAAAGCTACCACTTTCATCTCACACTACCCATGGAATTATCCCACAATATATATCACGATACCAAGTACTTCGACAAAGACCAATCAGAAATCATCCACTCAAGACGGCCTTGCATCCAAGGTCCCAACTGTTATAAATTCTAAGGCTCCCCATTTTCTCATCCCCAGACTTACCCTTTCAACTACCCATGTTTTCTAATCCACGCCTAACACAATGCTATCCGTACATAACACTCCACATGTATCTACCATAACGACTTAGACCACTTCTTGGTGAAGATATCTCTCAGAATTCATCGCCTCACTTTCCTTTGTCGCCTAATCGATCCTCGCTCACGGGCGCATAAATCTGACAAGAATGAACCACATCGATCCCGGCGTCGAGTCGTAACATCCGCGCCACCTCTGTTTGGACAATTTCTCGCAAAAATGGCCCTGCTGGCCGCAAGCCTAACAAGCTATCTAAGTAGTACGACACTCCCCATAAGAACACCTACCACAACGGCCATACCGAGGTGGGGGCGGCCTCTTCTGGCTAACACCCGCCTCTCCGACCCACCGAATCCGCAGAATCGACTTGGTAGGTGAGTCCTCCTACTTGCATCCTCCTACTAGGACATCCTTCTCACATGGCCCTCGACGGCCGCAGTAAAATAAGCACTAGCAAAAGACGACATTCCCGATGACGCTCACATCGTGAACACCGAGGAAAACTGAATTTGGCCGGGCTAGAACCTAAGCAAATCGTGAACGAAAACCCTGGAGTTCTGACCAACTCCTAAATACCCCGAACGTCCTGAAGTCCGTGGAGGACCACTATGTACTGGCGGAGGCGCATAACCAGTCTGCTGCTGAGAAGGTCCGCCTCGAAAGTTACCAAAAGACCCCGCTGCTCGCCCTCTTCTCGATCTTGGTTAATCCGTCGATCTCACGTTCTCGCCACTGCGCTGTAAGCTCAGATGCGGGCAATGTCCATGTCTGACTGAAGAGCTACTCTTGTACAACTCTTTGCTAGATAATCGTCATGTCTTGTGACATATCGGTGCACTCTATCCTCCATGTCTGCCACTAACGCGGGGACATAACGAGCCAATAAGTCAAACTCTATACTGTATTCCCGAACCGTCCGCCCGTTCTACCTCAACATCATAAATCTATCAGCCCGAGCTCTCCTTATCTGCGAGGGCAAGAAGTGTGTAAGAAATGCCTTTGAGGTCTTGATCACTTTCATAATCCGCTGCGACTGTCGAATAACTCCTGATGATCTTCCTCAGTTCTCCATCCATAGGACCCGGGTGTACTGCAACTCAAGAAGTCCCGAAGTCTCAAAACTATCGGATCTAGGGTGAACCATCGTATCGCCGAACCACCGCCCCGTCCGTCCTCATTCCCACCACCGACTAGCTAGTAATCGGGCCATCTCCTTGTAACTCATATCCTTTGTTCTCGCCGCTGGACTAGAGGCTCGTATCGTGGTCTCGTGAGCTACCGCCATCGCTCTAAACTCTCTCAGGGCTAGCGCCGCAGAACTCCCGAATGAAGCATTGTCTCGGATAATGACCGCCTGTGCCTCGTAACCCTCTCGCATTTACTCGCAGCCTCCTCGCTTGCCCTTCTGGGCTCTGGTTGCCTTGCGTAGATGCATAACGGGTGAAAAGAATACGTCAGAGGGAGTCCAACTTATAACACAGCTCTAAGGCACGATCTCATAGTGAGAAGAATGGAAACCAATCCTAAATATCCTGCAGCCTCCTGATTATAGGTGTGGTGCACAACACACCGATAATCAAGACTCTACTAGATACGGTCTGTAGACACTTTCCGAGGATTAATTGCTCTGATACCACTTTTGTCACGACTGACCGGCCCGCGATCGGGTGCTTTACCCTGCACCCTAGTGATACAACATCAGAGAAAATCAGCGGAAATAAAAAACATACACATGAAACAAGATATACAATAATGAAATAAGAAAACAGGCTAACCAAAACGGTTACCTTTCTGAATATATAAATAAAACTTGAACCCGAACAGTTACATACCTTTTACAAAATCTGCCCACAACAGTACTACAGACCTCTACGAATGTTATAACAACAATGACGACAGTGGTCCGCCATACCCCGAATGTACCTACAATGACAGGGGACTATACCAAAGATAAGCCTCCGGAGAAACGGAGCTTCCCAAAACGCTGAACTGTGATCCTAAGATCGAGGATCGACGACTGGTGTACCTCTACCTGCGACATGAACGCAGCCCCCCGAAGGAGGTCAGTACAATAGGTACCAAGTATGTGAAACTGTAAGGTACAGATATATACATATATAAAACCTTAACATTTTATAAAACCAATTCACAAGTATGTATGAAAACAACCGAGTTAACTGCACATAGTGCCACATCACAAACAAGAGCGAATAGGTAAATCGTAATGTGTCTTTTCTAGGCCGCGCATGATCGAAGCAAGGCCAATCGCCCATAGTATCATTATGCATGCCTAATCCTGGACTCCCGCAGTACGCATAGGCCACCTAGGCCCGCATGAGGTATTCCCCGCATCGAGGGTAGCTACTCTTCGGCATCGTCCTGGACTCTCGTAGTCCGCATGGCCACATAGACCGCATGAGGTATTCCTCGCACACTAACCTGGAACTCTCGTAGCTCCGCATAGGTCCCCTGGACCCGCATGAGGCATCCCTCGCATCGGGCGCAACCCGGTATAACATGTCAAGAGGTGAGTGGTACAATACTAACATAACGGCTTATCGTTAAACAACATAAGCACAATAAGAATAACCTCTTTATACAAACGTTACAAGACATTAACACACGTAGCATCATAATATGTCTACTCATCAAACCATCTTACTATACTTTCCAGAAATCAATACAAGTCTTTCATAAACACAGAAGTAAACCGTTCCTTCTATCTTCCTTAAGTCGTTATACCTAACTTTCCATAAAGCTAGTATAACACTTAAGCTTTTAAAACCAAGTATTTCTTTTCTTTCAAAAATGATTCATAACTCTTTTGAAATACTTCAAGATTCTTATTTTTTTTAAAACTCAAGTCAAAAGAGATCAAAGTAAAACCAAAACAATTTCCATACCTTCTTTTTAAATCAGCCTTAAGACAAAAGCATGCCTTCCTTTTTAAAACCAAGGCACTTTTTCCTTTAAAAGCCAAGTAGCAATATACTTTTTAAACCAAGTGTCTCATTCTTTTAAAAACAAGTAACATATACCTTTAAATCAAGTTACTTCTCCTTTCCCAAAATCAAGTTGTTTATAAGTCAAGTTATCATTTTAAATCCAATGATAAAACCATTCTTATTTTCGAAATCCAGATAACTTTATTCTTTAAAAGACCACACACCCATTACTCATGAGTGAGGTTTTACAACTTTTTAACATAATTCAAGTCCTTAATATTTCATAACAAGTCACTTAACTTTGGAATCAAGTCAAGGACACAAAAGGAAAATCAAATTCCTTTAAACACACGTGCGTCTATCGCACTAAATATATTTCACAAATATCATGCTAGAAAGGATAGGAAGAGGTTCACATACCTCGCGACGATTATCGACAATTAGCAAAACGCTCCACCGTACTATAACCTTGCTCGCCTTTTCCACCCTTCAAGTAGAATACGCTACTCATAGTACTTCAACCTATAAAGGCCACAAAACGTCTATCAACCTCTAGATCTCTTCGTAGAATAATTCTAGATACAAGATTCCTTAATCTACGGAAAATTTGGTCCTCTAACGAGGCCTGCCACCAAACCAACAATCCCAGGGGGGTTACACGTCTAACCGGACGTGTACAATTCTACTCCACAATAATACTACTACCATCAGAATACAAATCCTATGTAAATATAGTTCAATTCTTATCCATATTCATTATACATATAGTATACTCAACTATACATTACTACAACATGTAATTTCCAATTACAATAGGGGGATAAAGATCATTACCTCGATAAGCCCAAAATTATCCAAGATTATAAGTCTATCCTGAGCAACGTTTAGCTCCAAATACTTACGCTCCAACCCGCTCCAAGCAACCCTTAGAAGTTTCTAAACAACCTCTCTTAACACTTCATCTAAGCTATGAAGATTTTTCTAAGGCTTCGTTTTACGACTATTGGAATAAAGTAGTATTTCCGGGCTCTTATGTTGGGATTTCTTTGGAATACCACAAGGGATTTAGGCTAAAGTATTTGGAATAACAACAATACTTGAAGAATTCTACTCAAGGTGGGGGGGGGGGGTGTTTGGACGAGAACTCACTAAGGGAGGGAGGGGAATTTTTGCCTTGGAAACTTTCTAATGTGGATGAAATAAAGTCTTGCACACAAGGGGTATTTATAGGGAAAACAATGGCCAAGATCTAGGCAAGTGGATGGTGAAGATTGGGTACATGTGTGTGGGTAGTTGGCCAACCATTTGTTCACCAAAAAAATGGGACAAGTGGCCACCACAAAAATGGGCCACTTGTCCACCTAAAAGCGTCCCACTTGTCCTTCTCCAATTAGGCCAACATGGCCACACGGGGGTAACACGTGTCGCCCCCCTACTCGTCCAAAATATTTCATCTTCCGAAAATATCCGTAAAGCCAAAAATCCGAAAATAAAGTGGGCCCCACAAAACCGTAAATTTCCTCCCGTGGGCCCCACGTGACCAATTCCGGAAATAAAATTCCATAATTCTTAAATATTCCAAAAAGTCTGAATACCAAATCTGGGAATCCAATTCCCTTTAACGAACATTTTTCCTTCACAAAATCCGGAAACTTTTCCGTCGAAAAATCACATATTTCTTCCTTTCAAATTTAAATGTCGTATTCTCAAACGTACGTCCTCGTATACATACTCTGGAACTACGGGGTGTAACATTTATATATGTGCTAATTTGAAATATTCAGGAGGTAATGAGTTGTCTGAGATTGTGATAGACTCTTAAAAGATCATGTTCAATTGACTTAATGGCATACCGTGTTGTTAGATTAAGATATGTTGTATGCTTAAGTGATATGCACGAATAATATTTGTATGGAGTAAATAGGTTTGTTATGGTTAAGACGACATGATGTTGAGATGATGTGAAACTATCTTACCCGTATGCGGGGAGAGATAATGTAGGCTTGGGACATGGAATAATTGAGGATCTTAGAATATTGGATAATAGTTGAGACCTATTATGAACATTCGAGGACGAATATTTCTAAGGGAGAAAAAATATTACACCCCGTAATTTCAGGACATATAAGGGAGAACGTAAGTACGGAAATGAGATTTGAATGTTGGAAGGAAAGAATATTCATATTTTCTATAAGGAATAATTTTGGTTACGAAAATAAATGTGACGACGAGAAGTAGTACTGGTATTGAATTCTTTTTAATAGAGTGTGGGAAGAAAAGGCAGAAAAGAAGCTCCGGAAACATAAAGGACGAAAGTTGGCAGACAGGATGAAAGACTGCAGCACCGCGGTGCCAGAGTGCAGGACCGCGGTGCCATAACTACTGAGAGTCGCAGTACTTTCGGCACCACGGTGCCACTCTGCAGGACCGCGGTGCCTATGCGGGAATTTCAGAAAATTTGCTAAGTGTGGAAGATATTTTGTGATAAGTGGACAAGTGGGTATATTTGGGTCCCCCTCCACTTGTGCAATATACACCTTTTAGATACAAGTCTTGCAAGACTTGGATCACAATAGCTTCATCATCCAAACCCTCCTCTCCCTTCTCTTCTCCTACAAGTTTCGAACCATATCCAAAGTGAAGAACAAGACTAAGCTATTTTCCAAAATTAAGTTCCTTAACCAAGTTCTAAGCGAGGTTAACTCTCCATAACAAGTGGTCACGGTTTTGGCCAAGAAACTTCTTTGAAACCCTAAGCTTGGAATGAACCTTTTGGAAGAGGAATGAGAAAGTAAGATGGTTACAAGCTTGTAGAGGATATGTGTGTGTTATTGTAACGTGAAAAAGTGGTGTGAAAGTGAAGCAGTTGTAGCCGAGACTTGTGGACTGTTTTGGCTAAAGGTGAAGGTAAGATTTCTTCTTCCTCTTTAAGATTATTGGAAGTTACATGATGTTATTATCAAGGGATGAACTTGTGTTAAGTGAAATGAAGAATAAGAAGTGCATGTGACAGTTTTGGCAAGTTAGCCGATTTATGGACTGTTTTATTTATATTGGATTTGTTGGTTGTTATTGTTATTATCGTCACTAAGTGCATGTTAGATTGAAGGAAATCTTGTTATTGAAAGTTGAAATGGTTTATATTAAAGTGTTGAGACTTGAATTGGATTATAAGGAATTATGAAAAGGGAAATAGTATTAGGTCTTGTTGGCCGAGATTGTATAAAACTGTTGGAATATGGACTGTTTTTTAGACTGTTTTAATGTGGATTAAGAGGCTGAATTTACGTGAGAAGTGGGTGTGTAAATCCCCTTTGTTGATGTTTTGGTAGTGCCCTTAAGTGGTGCTTGGTTATTAATGTTATTGGCCTTATTTGAAAGTTGTGGATGTGAGTATACATAGGGGAAGCGCCGCCCAAATTTTTGTATGAAAGGAGAGTCATTATGTCGTATATGACTTACACTAGTATTCATGAAGTTGATAGAAGTGTTATTGTTGTTTAGGTTGAAGTACCTATTTGAGACGTATTTTAATATCGTGTTGGTATAGCCGATAAGGTATGTGAACTATCTCTTCTTCTTTTGGCATGTTCTACGTGTGAACTATAACTGTGGTATTGATCCATAGTTTACTCTACTCTTAGAGGTTAAGGAATATTCGTATTATTGATTATATGCTAAAAGCATGTCTAAAGTGTTCCTAAGTCCTTATTAAGACATATGAGACAGATGTTGATAAGAGTTTTAGTAAGCATGAGAGTCGAGTTGACTCTGCTTATTTAAAGGAATTTTTAAGTATTAAGTGTTGAAACTGGTTTAATAAATAAGTATGTTATTAGTAGACGTGTTAAAACAAGTCATTGCAGCGTTAAGTGAAAAAGGTATCGACAAACAATTATCATATTGAAATGATTAGAACGTCGTCTGCATAGAAACTAAAATATAACCAGTTTATTTTACATTTGCTAGTTCACAGCTGATTAGATAAGATCTTTATAAAAAGAGATAAATTACTCACGGCCCATATAAGAATTAATTATGCAAATTCGGATTTACTATCACCATTCATATGTTTCCATAATGTTAGCCAGAGGGGCGCGACAAATTTAGATTATCGAGTTGGTTGGTACCTTGGTTTTTCTAAAATGAGAGTTCATTTTAATGATTGGTACATGATATATTGGTACCTTGGTTTTTCTAAAATGAGAGTTCATTTTAATGATTGGTACATGATATGTTGGTACTTTGGTTTTTCTAAAATGAGAGTTAATTTTAATGATTGGTACATGATATGTTGGTACCTTAGTTTTTCTAAAATGAGAGTTCATTTTAATGATTGGTACATGATATGTTGGTACCTTGGTTTTATTCCATTGAGGGTCAAAAATGATTTTACCATGTCCCAGAAAGGGGCGGGCAGCATATGATTTTATTGAGAGTCAAAAGGTGATTCAAATTGCACAAGGTTGCTCATGATAGCTATTCGTGCGAATGGTATTATTCCATTCACCGAGTCCCTCACTAAAGGGCCGACAATGTTTATATGATTTCACCGAGTCCCAAAATGGGCCGACAATGTTCACTAAGTCCCTCACTAAAGGGCCGACAATGTTTATATGATTTCACCGAGTCCCAAAATAGGCCGGCAATGTTCACCGAGTCCCTCACTAATGGGCCGGCAATGTTCACCGAGTCCCAAAATGGGCCGACAATGTTCACTGAGTCCCTCACTAAAGGGCCGGCAATGTTATATGTATTATGATTCCATGGACATAATTCTTTGATGCGAGTATAGATACTCATGACAGTCGTGTGCAGATCCTAGTACTTGTTCACCGAGTCCCAAAATGGGTCGGGAGACGTTATATGGACACGCATCTATGATTTTGATATGACTCTCACTTTTTTTTAAAAGGGCACAATTGATTCTCATCTTTGAAAGGTACAGTTGGCTCTATCTTATATGGCACAGTTGGATCTGGTATTTGATTTTCATACTTGTTCCTATCATCTTTTGGCCAGTTATGATCTTATTTATTGTACTTTATGTTTACATACTTGGTACCTTATTGTACTGACCCCCTTCGTGGGGCTGCGTTCATTCCCGCATGTATAGGTACTCAGTTTGATGATCCTCGAGCTTAGGATCTTTGCTCAGCTTTTGGGATAGCTCCATTGTTCCAGAGTGTCACGACCCGACCCCGGGCCCGCGACTGGTGCCCTACCTGGGCACCCCTTTCGGTATACATCAGAGAATAGCAGCGGAACATACACAACTGATAAAATGCTTAAACATAAAATAGCAACAGGCTAGCCGATAAGGCCACCTTCCGTAAACTATACAAATAAAACAGTACATTTTTTTCTTTACAACCCAATCCACAAATGTGACTACAGACCTCTAAGAATAACAACTGTGACGGGACAGGGCCCCGCCATACCCCTGAATGTACAACAACCGACCATACCAGGGATAAGCCTCCGGAGTAATGGAGCTTCTCAACAGCTGAATCAGTGATCCTAAAAGTGAGGATCAGCTACCTGTATACTCTACCTGCGGCATGAACGCAGCCCCCCGAAGGAGGTCAGTACAACATGTACCAAATATGTGAAACTGAAAGTACTGTAATGAAATCATAAGTCTATAATAAAACTGGAGACATGTATGATAACTCAATTAACGATAATCGTGGCCTTACTAGCAATGAGAGTAAACAAGAGTATACTTACAACATAAAAATAGGAAGCTCACGATCAAAGCAGGACCACCCGCCCGCAGTATCATTATGCAATCCTACTCCTGGGACTATTTCACTCGCATAGGTCGTGTGGACCCGCATGAGGAATTCCTCGCATAGGTCAGATCCGCCGCAAGATAGTCGTGGTAGACCGCGTGAGGTATTTCTCGATAGGTCTGTATCCGCCGCGTGGGACTATTTCACCCGCATAAGCCCTACTGCACTCGCATGAGGTATTTCTCAGATCGTGGGTAGCAAATCCACTAATATGCAAATGCCACAAACCCGGGGAATGACCCCGTAATGAATAACATACCACTAGCACAAACCGGCTATCACACATAACATAAGCACTACCGGCTTATCATACATAACATAAGCACTACCGGCTTATCATACCATATATAAGCAAGTTAAGAAATCCCCTAACTTCTTATTAGTCTTATACATGTACACTCTCATTTTTAGTTTACTTAAGGCACTAACATATCATTATAAAAATCCGGGAATTTAACCCAAAGTACTACGTACTCCTATTCTTTTAAAATGACTCTTTTTCATATAAAACTTCCAAGATACTAATAACCATAGTATCAAGTCATAACTACTTTTCAAGACAAGTCACAATACCTTTTAGAAATACAATTATAGGCTTCTAAATCAAGTGACTTTTTTTTAAAAACTTTAAGCAATTGATGCCTTTAAATCAATTTGCCTTTCATTATTTCAAGTCATTTATCATACTTAAATTACTTAGAGTAAATCACTCTTTTTAACCTTCCATAAAGCTATTATAACCAACTTCCCATAAAGCCGTTATACTAGCTTTATACCTTAGAAACTTACATTCTTCTTTAAAACCAAGAGGCTTAAACTTTCCAACAAAACAAGTATCAAAAATACTTTCAACATACTTAAAGTCTCTTAACTTTTGAAAACCAAGATATCCTTAATATTTAAACAAGTGAGTTAATTCCCTAACTCAACCAACTTGGACATTCTTAAAATAAGCCAAGGATATCAAATGGACTAGATTGTCAAAATCTTGTACGTCTACCGTACTATACATTTACAACTTATTCATGCTCAAGAGATAAGAAAGTTCCACATACCTCTTCGGTTTAATCCACTTGCTAAGTCCAATATGTCGTACGTAGTATGTCAACCTATAATGACCATAGTACGTCTATTAACTTCTTACTTCAAACGTAGAATATTCCAAGTGCAAAGTCACTAAATTCTACGGAAAATCGGACAGCACTTCCTTTGTTTCTACATACTTTGCCAACTTTTTCAAGGCCGAATTCAATAACCAAACACGCCACATTTAAGGCTCAACAAAGTAGTTAACAATAGGGGATTACACGCTTAATCAAGACATGTAAAATTCCACCCCACAATAAATATCAAACTAGTCCAACATATAATGTCCATTCGGCAAAATAGGGACAACAATACGAATTTGTTTCCAATCCCTTTTCAATCGAAGTGGTTTAATATAACATGTTATCTAGCCACAATTGATTATAACTACTACAATCCTCAAGTAGGTAAACATGCGACGATTCTAATTATCGACCAAATTGTATTTCAATTTCAAATGGCTTAACATGTCATTTTCGGATTTGAGCTTCCAAATTTCCATAACACTTATCAATCTTCATAACACATATCACATGATCATTTCTAACTTATAATAACATGGAATCTTCAATTACAAAAGTAAGACGAAGATTATACCTCATTTAGCCCAAATATGATCCAAGATTACAAGTCGATCCTTAGCAACTTTAGCTCCTCCTTTCGACGTTCCAATCCACTCCAAGCAACCCTTAGAAGCTTATGAAGAACTCCTCTTCAAGTTCCAACTTCAAAGTTGAATAACTCCTTAGGTTTTCGCCTTGCGACTAATACGAAAACACCATTTTTCCGGGATCTTTCTATTGAGATACACTTACAATACCCTTAGGTACCTTGGTTTAAAGTGGGGAGATTATTGGACAACAATTGAAAATTTTCCTCTTGGAAAAGTCCCCTTTGTCGTGAGCTTCACTAGTGAGCAAGAACAAGATTCAAAATTTTTCTAAGTGTTGAGAATGACAAAGTCTTGCACTACTAGTGTACATATATAACATAATGGAGGGTCTAGATTAGTACATATGGATGGCTTGGATGAGTTTCACATGGATCTAGCCCAAGTGGCCCTTTGACAAGTCAACAATGTCAAGCTCTTTATCTTTGTAAGACTTGGTCATTTAAACTATGGTCAAATGACCATTTTATCCATGCCATTTTCATCCAAGACCACTAAGGGGGGGTGACACGTGTCGCCCTCCCGTTAGTCGCAATATTTCGTTTTCCGACAAATTCCAAAATTCCGATAAATTTTTACTCATCTCAAATCTTAACATTTTTGAATTCTTACGTACGTTCTTATAAACATATCCTGGAATTTCGGGGTGTAACATTCTTCCCTCCTTAGAAACATTCGTCCCCGAATGTTCTTTTGGGAGTCAAACTTAAAGATAGCCATAAAGTCTCCTTACAACCCCTACATACCAATAATGCCACACGTGGCCACATAACAATGCTCATACTAAAATGCCAACCTGAACCCCCATGTGTCAACGTCGGTTATCTGCATAAAGCTTCTGCTGACTCTGAGCTTACTAATAATCTTTCCTGGATAAGCTTCGCCTTATCCACGCCACCGAATCAATCAAGTCTGGACCGAATAAATGAACCTCGCCTACGTCGAACCAACCAACCGGCGATTTACACTTTCTTACATACAAGGCCTCATACAGGGCCATCTGAATACTGGAAGGGTATCTTTTATCGTACGTAACTCAACAAGAGGCAAATAATTCTTTCAGCTAACTCTGAAATCAATAACACAGGCCCGTCACCTATCCTCGCGCTCGGATAGTACGCTTACCGTCCGCTTGGCCCGAGGTGTAATGTAACACCGAGACTCACTGTGTCCCTAATCCTTTCTCAAAACCTCGAAGTTATTCAGAATCGAGCTCATCCGATCGACATCATAAACGTAGGAACCCCGCAGCCTCACAATCTCCCGCTATAAAAGCCGCATAAAACTCGGGCCGAACAAGTGGTCCTAACCGGAAGAACACGGTTGGTTTCGTCAGCATGTTTACCATGACCCCCAGGGGGTCGCACTTCCTCTAAGTACGATGCCACCCTGTAACAAGATCCACATTAATCACCTCTCATATCTAAGTCGGGATCTAAATCGCCTTTAATAGCCCACTGGGCCTCTGGTGTTCAACCTTGACCTGCTACTAATTCGGACACTAAGAAGTAAACTCCGCTATGTCCCTTTTCCGGTCATCTTACCCATACATACATCTGAGGTCATGACATGACTTAGTCGGCCCCGAATAATTAGAGCAATAAGCACTGCGTGCCTCCCCTAAAACCTGCTGACTAGTCCTGCAGCACCAGGTACACACAATCTATCCTCATATCACAGCACCCCATCCGGTGCTACTCAAACAGGCTCTTCTCTTCTTGGAGAGTCGTATCTCGATACCGTATCATAACTGGATCCTCATAATGTCGCCTCTTTACCTCCTCAACGACGGAAGACTCGGCAACCTCTCGGATCCAACCTTCATTTACCTTGGAAACAAATAATCGAACCCCCCTCGGCTCGGTAGCTGATGAATCTCATGGACCACGTCCTGTTTATCCGCTGCCCATCCGATGAACTACCCATAGATCCACGACTAAGAGTATACGTGGATCGTTTGGCTTTCCCCAGATGGTATAGGATATAAATATCATAATCCTTGGGTAACTCTAACCACCGTCTCTGTCGCAAATTCAACTGCCTCTGTCTGAAGATATACTGGAGGCTCTTGTGGTCTGCACAAATATCCACATGAAGTCTATATATACGTCATGCCCCTAAATCTTCAAGGCATGATTTAACTGCCGCCAGCTCTAAATCGTGAGTGGCGTAATTTCCTTTCCTGCTTCCCTAACTACCGGGAAAACATAGGCTCTATCCTTATCGGGTTGCGTCAGCACACAACCTAGCCCAACACCCAACGTGTTATCATAATAACCTAACCCTCTAGTCTCTTAGGAGAGGTTAGAACTGTAGTCGTGGTCAACTTATCTTCCAATAACTGGAAGTCTTTCTCATAACTGCGAAATATTCGGGTATCTTTAATCTCAATCATGGTTCCTGATTCCCTTTCTCTGTTGCAACCAAACTTCGTTACTAACTTAGATTTGATTCCTTTGCTTGCCCCATGGCTAAGACTTCCTGTCAATCACAATTTAGGGGGGGGGGGATTTCCTTGATCTCGTCAAGTAGTAATCCGCTTATTCTCTCCCAGCTCGTAGAGCTTATAGCCAGGTGTTCAACCTCAACTCATGGTATCACATAATCTAATGACTTGTCAAGATTTCTCATCGTTCGAGTGTCTACTCGTCTTTCCTTTATAAGTTATTTCAAGTTGTCCTGGGGTCCCTCACCCCTCCGTATTTCCTTACTATCTTTCTCGTCAGTACAGACGCTACCACCTTTTCTCGAGGTGTTCTTACTGCTCATTATTTACTAATGGTCTCTACACTGGTCTGGGGTAATCATATCTCATGCAACCTACATAACCACAGTTGTATTCTCTTTTATCATTCTGGTCATAATATTACCTTATGCTTATTATTAGCAAAAGTATTTCTATCTTGATTCATAATCGTATAGTTTCATACATGCGTACAACCTGCATTTATATCTTTACGATACTTCCTCGACCAATTCGTACGTCGTTCTTAATTACCCCCAACACAACACTTTTCCCTGCTATCTACAATCAGAACCTATGGCATGATGATACTGAAGACCTTAACAGTATCCTATCCTTCGTCTAACAACATGGGTACACATAACCCCATAATTCGTAAAACTATCCTTACGTGGGGGAGAGAACTTATCTCTATTAAATAAACTTTCCTTGGAGTCACAACCCTAATCACAGGGTCCTCTTGCGGTCCAGTAAATATCTAATCATCACACACCGCCTTTAAGTTCGTGTAGATTTTCCAACCTACCAAAGATGCCCTCAGCTTTCCACCGGCAAAGACTGCATTTATTTTATTCTTGAATTGCACATTTTCCTGTAATTATCCTGAAGGTCGTGGCCCTGACCGCCTCACCAAAACAACTCCAAGTACCTACAAGGGCACTTAACATAAATTCATTCAAATTCAATTTTTTCTTACTTTCTGCGTCAATTTACATCAAATGAAAAAGTCACAGACTTATTAAAATCATCAATGTCAAAGAAGGAAGGATAATTCACTGGTTACCACCACTTCTCTCCCTATCCGCTCGATAACCGACTTACCGGGAAACTGGTACCGAATCAATATATCTCTATAGACCACGTTGGCATAACAAGAGGCCAACTAGCCCGTACTCATAATGACCTCGATGTCATTATAACATGTACCGCTAGGTCTGCTAGGGTCCAATGACTGTATCGTTACCGGTAATTATTATCTACCCACTCAGCTACCACCCAACACTCACGGGTGTAGTCACCTCGAAAGGTCTTCATGGATTCAGGCTCCATTTCTTTACACTTGGTTGCTCTCTTTCTTAATGGTCGTAGTCTTCCCGTACTTCCAAATTTATTGTAGCGTACGTACATAGCCTTCATACTGATTCGGGCCTCCAATCTTTGGAGTTACTATTCTAAACAACTTAAGGCCATTTCCGGCTCTCTCAACCTGGTTCCGGTGGAACACGTCCACGAACCCGTAAAATGATTAACTAAACTTGGGCCTTGCACCCTCGTGACCCTGTCACGTAGCGGGACTACTACCAACTGATCTGTTACACCCCGTATTTACAGGACATGTTTTAAGAACGTATGTAAGAACTCACAAGTGTTAAGATTTGAGACTTGTAAAAAAATCTATCGGAATTATGAAATTTGTCGGAAAATGTTTTGTTGTGACGAATGGGAGGGCGACACGTGTCACCCCCCTTAGTGATGCCTTGGTCGAATTAGGCATGCCCATAATGGTCATTTACCATAAGTCTTGGATGAACAAGTCTTGCAAGTGTAGCTTGACAATCTTGACTAAGTCAAAGGGACCACAAGGTCTTGATATTTAAGTAGAGCTTATCCTAGCCACCCAAATGGTTGCATCTTGTCCCTCCATGACCCTTTATTATACTACTAGTAGCAAGAGGGATGTCCAACACTTAGAAATTTTCAAGAAAAATTGGATGAACTAGAGCATTGCTCTCGGGTTCACTAGCAACAAGAAATAAATTTTTTGTTTCTTGTCCATTAATCCCCACACTTTAAACCAAGGTTCTTGAGGGTAGTGTAAGCATATCTCAATAGAAAAATCTTGGAAAAAGATAGTTTACGGGTTAGTCGCAAAACGAAAACCTAGTTGTCTTTCTAGGTTTTGTTTGGAGAGTTGAAGGACAATTGTTGGTGTTGTTCTAAGGGTCTCAACAAGCGGATTGAAGTGTCTTGGAGAGGTTCTAATCTTCTAAGGAGAGATTTCGGATTGGAGTTGGATTAAGAGCTGTTGAGGTATAATCTTGTCTTTTAAAGTGTTACAAGATTATATAATTATATTGTTGTTGTTAGCTTTACATGTTGCTAGCATGAAGTTGTTAAGTTGAAGTTTATAAGTATTATGGATTACTTGTAGCTTAAATCTGAAATGTAATGTAAGTCATGTTAAGTTGGATTACAAGTTGGTCGTTTATTAGAATCGTCGCATTTTAATTACTTGGAGATTATAGTAGTTATAATCGTTTGCGACTTGATATCATGTTAGGCTAATAACTTGGATTGAAATGGACATTGGATAAAAATTGATGTTGAAGTACTTCAAGTTAGCCGAATTGGCCTAGTAAGTTGTTTTAATTTAATATCGTTTGTGGGGCGGAATTTTACACGTCTAGTAGGCGTGTAATCCCCTATTGTTGATTACTTTGATTGGGCCTTAAATGTGGCGTGTTTGGTTATTGTATTCGGCCTTGAAAAAGGTGGCAAAGTTAGTAGAAACAAAGGAGGTCTTTGTCGATTTTCCGTAGAATTAGTGACTTAGCACTTAGAATAATTCTACGTTAGAAGTGAAAGGTTAATGGACATATTGTGACCATAATAGGTTGAAGTACTAAGTATAGCGTATCCTACTTGAAGGATGGATTAGCTATCAAGATTGAAGTACTTTGGAACATTTTGCTACTTGTCGATAATCGTCGCGAGGTATGTGAACCTCTTCCTTCCTTTGGCATGATTCTATGTATGGAATATACTTGTGGTATCATTTCATGTTTCCTTCTACTCTTAGAAGTTAAGAGGTAGTTGTGTGATTTACTGTATGTAGAACTTTTCCTATCTTTGAGCATGACTTGTTGCACGTATGTAGTACGGTAGACGTACAACACCTTGATATCCCTTACTAGTTTTATGAATAGCCAAGCCGGGTGAGTTAGGAGATTAACTCACTTCTTTGAAAGTATTAAGGATGTCTAATGTTGTATTAAAGTTAAGGGACTTGAAGAGTTTTAAAGTATGTGATACTTGTTCCGTTTTGAACGTATAAGTCCCTTGGATAGGAAATTGTATTTGGCTAAGGTATAAAGTGAATATAACGACTTTATGGGGAGTTGGTTATATTTGCTTTATGGAAAGACAAATGACTTGATTTTAGTGAAAAGGCAATTTGATTTTAAGGCATCAATTGCCTAAGGTTTTGTAATAAAAGGAGTCACTTGTTTTCTAAAGGTTAAGAGACTAATTGTATTTTTGAAGGTTAAGAGAATTGATTTGAAAGTATATAATACTTGGTTTCAAAAAGTAGAAGTCTCTTGGTTATAAAAGGAACGTGTTGGTCTAAACCATAAAGGGTTATAACGGCTTTATGGGAAGTTGGTTATAATGGTTTTATGGAAGGTTAAGAGAATGGTTTTCTCTAGTAAGTAATCAAAGGAATAACTTGTATTAAGGAAGGGCAAATTGGTTTAAAGGTACCAATTGCTTAAGGTTTTTAATAAAGAAGTCACTTGATTTAGAAGCCGGTAATTGTATTTCTAAAAAGGTATTGTGACTTGTCTTGAAAGGTGGATAGGACTTGATACTATGGTTGTTAGTATTTTGGAAGTTTTATTTGGAAAATAGTCTTTTGAAAAGAATGTACGTACGTAGTAATTTGGCTTGTTAAATGAGAATTATTCTATTTGTGCCTTGATAAGTACTTTGGCTTGTTAAATGAGAATTATTCTATTTGTGCCTTGATAAGTACTTTGGCTTGTTAAATGAGAATTATTCTATTTGTGCCTTGATAAGTACTTTGGCTTGTTAAATGAGAATTATTCTATTTGTGCCTTGATAAGTACTTTGTCTTGTTAAATGAGAATTATTCTATTTGTGCCTTGATAAGTACTTTGGCTTGTTAAATGAGAATTATTCTATTTGTGCCTTGATAAGTACTTTGGCTTGTTAAATGAGAATTATTCTATTTGTGCCTTGATAAGTACTTTGGCTTGTTAAATGAGAATTATTCTATTTGTGCCTTGATAAGTACTTTGGCCTGTTAAATGAGAATTATTCTATTTGTGCCTTGATAAGTACTTTGGCCTGTTAAATGAGAATTATTCTATTTGTGCCTTGATAAGCACTTGGGCTTGTTAATTGAGAATTAGCCTATGTGTGCTGGTGATAGCCTTTGATTGCAAGTATTATGTTTTATTACGTAGTCGCGACTCTCGGTTGGAGGGCCGGCTGTCTTGTTGTAAGTTACTTGACGCATCGACAAGCTGATGTGGGATTCCACGTATGCTTCCGTTATTTGTAGTACTTGGGTTAAATTCGGATTTTATAAAAGACATGGTAGTGCTTATGTCTTGTTTGATGGTCATCGAGATAGGTAAGAGTATAAATGGCGGGCAAGCCCCAAGACGTTATACCACCTTCTCCGAGGTAAGAGTATAAGTGAGGGTAAACCCCAAGACGTACCACCTGCTTTATGTGTTGTTTAACGACCGGTCGAGATAGGGTAAGAGTATAAATGAGGGGCAAGCCCCAAGACGTTATACCACCTTCTCCAGGGTAAGAGTATAAATGAGGGGCAAGCCCCAAGACGTTATACCCCCTGCTTTACCACCTTCTCCAGGGTAAGAGTATAAATGAGGGGTAACCCCCAAGACGTTATACCACCTGCTTTGATTGATATTATGGGCGTGAGACCCATGGTTATATTTTACACTTATACCGCTTACGCGATGTGGGATTCCACGGGCAGGAGATATATATATGTATTGTGTATGTGTACGCCGACAGTGAGGTGGGATGCCACGGACGTGTCACATGGTTATATTTGACACATATAGCTGTCGGCAGTGATGGGGGATTCCACGGCCACACTTTGCTATTTTGTGTGACTTGATCGCGTCCTGGATTGGGCCGGGTAGTATATGCGTCCCTCCATAAAAGGGTCGGATTGTGTTATGAAAGATAAGTAAGTTATATGGTAATGAACTTAATGATTTTCCTAATCATGTGCATAAGAGTGTGACTATAACTTTTATTGAAAAATGGGAAAAGATAATAAGCTACGATTAAGTTCATAAGTGGTAATGACACGGCAAGATCTGGTATGTACTTTTTATACTTGTCCCTGTCATTCTTTTGTACAGTTATGATCCGCTTTATCAGACGTTATTTATGTTCCATATTCTGGCACTGTTGTAATCGACTTTCTTCTGGGCCGCTCATGCCCGCAGTTTTAGGTACCTGTGTGGTGATCCTTGCTCTTAGGATCTCGGTTCAGTTTTTGAGAGAAAGCTCCATTTGCTCCGGAGGCTTAGCTCTTGGTACGGTTTTCCCTGAGGTAGAAGACTCATGTATATTCAGGGGTATGGCGGGGCCCTGTCCCGCCACAGTTGTTATGTTAAAACTCTTAGAGGTCTTTAGTCACAATTTGTGGGTCTGTTTGTTAAGAAATGAGGCAACTACTTCGGTTATATATATATGTCCAGGAAGGTAGCCCTATCGGCTAACCTGTTGTTTATTTCTGTTGTTTTATTTTATAAGTTTCATGTATGTTCCGCTGATTATCTCTGATGTTTACCTGTAAGGGTGCCCAGGTAGGGCACCAGTCACGGGCCCGGGGTCGGGTCGTGACATGATCCCATTCCATTTCAAGCTGTGGGGCGACCCTTAATAGGTCCCCAACCCGACTCGGCGTCATATTTAACTCTTACCCTTGGTCTGACTTAACTTTTTACTACCCGAGAAGGCCTTATATACCTAAGGTTTCGGTGGTTATCACATTCTTAGGCTCGCAATTTCCATGCTCCATGCCTACCTTATCGCCCCTCAGAAACGTTCAAAACTTATCGTAATACCATAATCGTGTTGTCTTGACCACAACAACCATACTTACTCCATACGGATCTCACCCGTACCATTCTCGAAATCCTACTACGTAGCTCAATCTATTAACATAGTCTTCCATTAATTCCCTTAATAATAACTTCTTAATGGTCCATTTCCTTCTCAGACAGCTCATCATTTCCTAATTATCTTAAATTAGTACGTAAAACCTTGATGAGAATTCATCAAACTGTTTCATACCTTCCCGGTATTTATTTAGTCCTTACCAAATCCTGGTAACCTAAAATCATCCTAGGAAACACATATGTGACCCCCATAATAAATCTGTATAGTTGTATGTCACAATACCAACTATACTACAAATATTACCAACCAGGATACGCAATCCACATAATATTTCCTGGGTCACTGCTTCCTTTCTCGTAGCTGCAAACAACATAACTTGTTAGGGAGAGACGACCCTAACCACACAGCTCTATCGCACGATCTTAGAGTGAGAAGAATGGAAACCAATCCTAAATGTCTTGCAGCCTCCTGATTATAGATGTGGTGCACAACACACCGATAATCAAGACTCTACTAGATACGGTCTGTAGACACTTTCCGAGGACTAACTGCTCTGATACCACTTTTGTCACGACCCGACCCCAGGCCCGCGACTGGTGCCCTACCTGGGCACCCCTTTCGGTATACATCAGAGAATAGCAATGAACATACACAACCGATAAAATGCTTAAACATAAAATAACAACAAAGCCGATAAGGCCACCTTCCGTAAACTATACAAATAAATGACATTTTTTTCTTTACAACCCAATCCACAAATGTGACTACTGCACTTAAGAATAACAATCGTGACGGACAGGCCCCGCCATACCCCGAATGTACAACAACCGACCATACCAGTGGATAAGCCTCCGAGTAATGGAGCTTCAACACCGGTGAATCGGTGATCCTAAAAGTGAGGATCAGCTACAGATACTCTACTGCGCATGTAACGCACCCAGGCGAGGTCAAGACAACATGTACCAAATATGTGAAATCGAAAGATCAGAATGAAATCATAAGTCTAAAATAAAACTGGAGACATGTATGATAACTCAAATAACAGTACACTGTGTCTTACTAACAATGAGAGTAAACAAGAGTATACTTTACTGCATAAAAATAGGAGGCTCATAATCAAAGTAGGGCCACCTGCCCGTAGTATCATTAAGAAATCCTACTCCTGGGACTATTTCACCCGCATAGGTCGTGTGGACCCGCATAAGGTATTCCTCGCATAGGTTGTATCCGCCCGCATAGGTCGTGTAGACCCGCATGAGGTATTCCTCGCATAGGCTGTATCCGCCCGCATGGGACTATTTCACCCGCATAAGCCCTTACGGACTCGCATGAGGTATTCCTCGCATCGTGGGTAGAAAATCCACGGAATATGCAAATGCCACAAACCCGGGGAATGACCCCGTAATGAATAACATACCACTAGCACAAATCGGCTATCACACATAACATAAGCACTACCGGCTTATCATACATAACATAAGCACTACCGGCTTATCATACCATATATAAGCAAGTTAAGAAATCCCCTAACTTCTTATTAGTCTTATACATGTACACTCTCATTTTTAGTTTACTTAAGGCACTAACATGTCATTATAAAAATCCGGGAATTTAACCCAAAGTACTACGTACTCCTATTCTTTTAAAATGACTTTTTTCATATAAAACTTCCAAGATACTAATAACCATAGTATCAAGTCATAACTACTTTTCAAGACAAGTCACAATACCTTTTAGAGATACAATTATAGGCTTCTAAATCAAGTGACTTCTTTTTTTTAAAACTTTAAGCAATTGATGCCTTTAAATCAATTTGCCTTTCATTATTTCAAGTCATTTATCATACTTAAATTACTTAGAGTAAATCACTCTTTTTAACCTTCCATAAAGCTATTATAACCAACTTCCCATAAAGTCGTTATACTAGCTTTATACCTTAGAAACTTACATTCTTCTTTAAAACCAAGAGGCTTAAACTTTCCAACAAAACAAGTATCAAAAATACTTTCAACATACTTAAAGTCTCTTAACTTTTGAAAACCAAGATATCCTTAATATTTAAACAAGTGAGTTAATTCCCTAACTCAACCAACTTGGACATTTTTAAAATAAGCCAAGGATATCAAATGGACTAGATTGTCAAAATCAGACGCCTCACCGTACTATACATTTACAACTTATTCATGCTCAAGAGATAAGAAAGTTCCACATACCTCTTCGGTTTAATCCACTTGCTAAGTCCAATACGCTGTACGTAGTATGTCAACCTATAATGACCATAGTACGTCTATTAACTTCTTACTTCAAACGTAGAATATTCCAAGTGCAAAGTCACTAAATTCTACGGAAAATCTGACAAAGACTTCCTTTGTTTCTACATACTTTGCCACCTTTTTCAAGGCCGAATTCAATAACCAAACACGCCACATTTAAGGCTCAACAAAGTAGTTAACAATAGAGGATTACACGCTTAATCAAGACATGTAAAATTCCGCCCCACAATAAATATCAAACTAGTCCAACATATAATGTCCATTCGGCAAAATAGGGACAACAATACAAATTCATTTCCAATCCATTTTCAATCCAAGTGGTTTAATATAACATGTTATCTAGCCACAATTGATTATAACTACTACAATCCTCAAGTAGGTAAACATGCGACGATTCTAATTATCGACCAAATTGTATTTCAATTTCAAATGGCTTAACATGTCATTTTCGGATTTGAGCTTCCAAATTTCCATAACACTTATCAATCTTCATAACACATATCACATGATCATTTCTAACTTATAATAACATGGAATCTTCAATTACAAAAGTAAGACGAAGATTATACCTCATTTAGCCCAAATATGATCCAAGATTACAAGTCGATCCTTAGCAACTTTAGCTCATCCTTTAGACGTTCCAATCCACTCCAAGCAACCCTTAGAAGCTTATGAAGAACTCCTCTTCAAGTTCCAACTTCAAAGTTGAATAACTCCTTAGGTTTTCTCCTTGCGACTAATACGAAAACACCATTTTTCCGGGATCTTTCTATTGAGATACACTTACAATACCCTTAGGTACCTTGGTTTAAAGTGGGGAGATTATTGGACAACAATTGAAAATTTTCCTCTTGGAAAAGTCCCATTTGCCGTGAGCTTCACTAGTGAGCAAGAACAAGATTCAAAAATTTTCTAAGTGTTGAGAATGACAAAGTCTTGCACTACTAGTGTACATATATAACATAATGGAGGGTCTAGATTAGTACATATGGATGGCTTGGATAAGTTTCACATGGATCTAGCCCAAGTGGCCCTTTGACAAGTCAACAATGTCAAGCTCTTTGTCTTTGCAAGACTTGGTCATTTAAACTATGGTCAAATGACCATTTTATCCATGCCATTTTCGTCCAAGACCACTAAGGGGGGTGACACGTGTCGCCCTCCCGTTCGTCGTAATATTTCGTTTTCCGACAAATTCCAAAATTCCGATAAATTTTTACTCGTCTCAAATCTTAACATTTTTTAGTTCTTACGTACGTTCTTATAAATATATCCTGGAATTCCGGGGTGTAACACGGAGCTTGTCATTTTGGTACATAGCTGCCATTATAGACTTACGTATATTCAGGGGTACGGCGGGGCCTTGTCCCGTCACATTTCATTATCAAACTCTTAGAGGTTTGTAGACAGGTGTGGGTGATAAAAGTGTATTTGGACGTGTATATGTTGTAGTTCATTTTGGACATATTCTGTATATAGTGGCAGCCTTGTCGGCTTGCCTATTTTTATAAAATGAGTTTACTATTACAGTTCAGGAGACAGAATCCCTTCGTTATGAGATGATGAGTTGTTCTTTAGCTTCCGTTGGTTATATGAGATGTTTGGGTAGAAGGGTGCTCAGGTAGGGTACCAGTCGCGGCCCGTCGGTTCGGGGCGTGACACTGTGTCTTGAAAATCTTCCAGACAAACCCTGATTGCCCCATCCACAATGGATTCGGAGTTTATCGCTTTAGACAAAGTAGGAGAAGAAGCTGAATGGCTTCATAATTTACTAGAAGATGTACCATGTTGGGACAAACTTGCGCCTTCTGTAATGATCCGCTGCGATAGTCAGTCGGCTCTAGGAAGGGCACGAAGTTCAATGTACAATGGCAAATCTCGTCACATTCGATGGAGACATGCGTCCGTTAGGCAGCTGATCACCACGGGTATAATTTCCATTGAAGGAAAACATCGCAGATCCCTTGACGAAGGGTATACCCAGAGATCAGATGTTCTGCCTGTCTAGGGGAATGGGCTTAAAACAACATATCCAGTGAAGTTTCACAATGTGGGGTCTGGAAAGGATAGAGTGTGCGCAAACCTTACCACTACTTGGTAAGTAGAGATGTTGTTTCCGAAAGACCCTCGGCTCAAGACAGTTATTTATAAATATGAAAAAATATTATACTTTTGGATAAAATTGTCACGCCCCGCACCCCGGGCCCGCGATTGGTGCCCTACCTGGGCACCCTTTTATTCATACAACACAATAAACCGCGGAATATAAATAACACTTTTTTTTTTCTTAAAACAAAGGCAAAGCCGATAAGGCTGCCATAATATAAATCACTCAAAAGGGTCTACACTATTCAATAATGTAAATACAACTCTAGTCAGTCCAGCCCACATATGAATACAGACCTCTATGATTTTGGACAATTGTCACGACTCGACCTCGGGCCCGCGACTGGTGACTTACCTCGGGCACCCTAGTGATAAAACATCAGAGAAAATCAGCGGAAAAAAAAACTTATAGACATGAAACAATATGAAATAAGAAACAGGCTAACCAAAACGGTCACCTTTCTGTATATATATACAAAACCCGAACATTTATCCTTTACAAGCCCAACTCACAACAGTACTACATACCTCTAAGAGTTTTTATAACAACTATGACGGGACAGGGCCCCGCCATACCCCTGAATGTACAAGAACCTACAATCTCAGGGAATCATACCAAAAGATAAGCCTCCGGAGAAATGGAGCTTCCCAAAACGCAGAACCGTGATCCTATGAGCGAGGATCAACAACCGGTGTACCTCTACCTGCGGCATGAACGCAGCCGGGCGAGGTCAAGATAACAGTACCAAGTATGTGAAATCAACATATCAGAATGAAATCATAACAGTCTATATAAAACAGGAGACATGTATGATAACCAAAATACAATACACAATATATAAGCAGTCATGTCAACTCAGGGACTCACGCCCTAAAGTTATCACTCAAATATAACCATGGGTCTCACGCCCGCAATATCAATCATGCCCGTAGAACTCCTTCCTCACTGCCGGCAGTCTATGATATAATATAACACCAAAAAGTATACATAAACACGAGTCCCACTGTGCTATAAAATCGATCGGCAAGTACGAAAGCCAACTACCAGATCCAGCCTTCATCAGCAACGATCGGGGCAAGTACGGGGGCTAGCTACCAGATCCTACCTGCGTCATCAACCTCATGGAGAGCTAGTCCATGACATAATAATAATATATCGGGAGCTTATCCCACCGCATGGCCGCATGCCCCCGGAATTCCTTCATCGGTGCAGACATGTCCATGTAACAATAATAATATACCGGGAGTTTAACCCGCCGCATGGCCGCATGCCCCCGGAATTCCTTCATCGGTGCAGACATGTCCATGTAACAATAATAACATACCGGCCCTCCATTGAGAGACGCGGTAGCATAAGAATACAACTTTTGCACAACAAGGCTATCACAAGCAAGCACAGGAAAATTACCATACTTCTAGACTCTCATTTCATGCCAAAAATCCGGGTTTTCAACCCTGCATCGTGATACTTCAACTATCTTAAAAAGATCCCTTTTTAAGTAAAAACCACACGGTACTAATACCCGTAGTATCAAGACACTCTCATGTTTAAATCAAGTACTTTTTAAACCAAGTGGCTTACACTTTTAAAACAACGTCAAGTATATTTTTAAAACCCAAGTAACTTACTCTTTTAAGATCAAGGAACTCACACCTTTTAAAATCAAGCCACTTATACTTTTTCAATCAAGACAAGTTAAAAACAAGTTACTTACAAACAAGTAACACATACTCTTTAATCAAGTTATTTCTCCTTTCCTAAAATCAAATCGTTTATAAACTAAGTCTCTTATCTTTCAAGATTAAGTCTCTTAATTCTCAAAATTAAGTCTCTTATCTTTTTAGAATAATCAAGCCATTCTTTTATCTTCCTAAAGTTGCTATAACTAACTTCTCATAAAGCTATTATAACACTTTATATTTTAAACCAACCAAAGACAACCAAATTCATTTCACACACGTACGTCTACCGTACTATATAGTTCACAACAATCATGCTCAAGAGGATAGGAAGAATCACATACCTCTTCGGCTTAAACCACAAGCCAAGTCGAGTATGCCGCGCGTAGAATATCCACCTATAACAACCAAACACGTCTATCAACGTCTAGATCTCTTCGTAGAACATTTCTAAGTATAAAGTTCCTTATTCTAAGGAAAATTGGGCAGCATTTCCCCTGTATCTACGTACTTCCCACCTTTTTCAAGGCCCTATATCAATAGCCAACATGCCACATTTAAGGCGCAATAATACAACAACTCAAAGGGGATTACACGCCTAACAGGACGTGTAAAATTCTGCCCACAATATACAAAACTGTCCATTTATTTTCAATCTTCCTTCCACATATTATGTACTCAATTATAAACTACAACAACATGTAATCTCCAATTACAATAGAAGGACAAAGATCATTACCTCTATAAGCCCAAAATTTTCCAATGATTAAAAGTCGATCCTTAGGAATCTTAGCTCCAATTCCTTACGTTCCAACCCACTACAAGCAACCCGTAGAAGTTCCTAACCAACTTCTCTTCAAGATCCAACTCCAAAAAGTGAAGAACACTTAGGTTCCAAATATGGCAACTTTCGGCCAAGGTGGGTTTTTAAGGCTAGGGGTGTGAAATCTTTTCTAAAACTTGGTTAACAACCTTCCTAACACCTCAAGGAAGAACACTTAAAAGTTTAAGGATTTTTGGACAACTTTTGGTCAATGATTAGGGCTATTACCGAGAGCACTAGCCAAGAAAGGGAGTATTTGCTTCGGAAATCTCTAAGTGTTGATGAAGAAGTCTTGCAAAAAGGGTCTATTTATAAGCCAACCAAGGGATAGGATCAAATCAAGTGTGTGGATGATATTGGGGACAAGTGTGTGTGGGTCCCACAAGCCACTTGTCCAACACAAGACTTGGGACACTTGGCTTGCCACATGTCCACCAATTTCGGCCACCATGGCCACTTGTCACACCATTTCGGCCATGTGCCACCTAAGGGGGTGACATATGTCGCCCTCCTATTCGTCCAAAATATTTCATCTTCCGAAAACATCCATAATGGCCAAAATCTCAAAAATAATGTGGGCCCCACAAAACCGTAAATTTCTCCCGTTGGCCCCACTTGACCAATTCCGGAAAATAAAATCCATAATTATCTAATATTCCAAGTAGTCCAAATACCAAATCTGGGAATCCAATTCCCATTTACGAACTTTTTTCCTTCACAAAATCCGAAAAATTTTCCATCGGAAATTCAAAATTTTCTTCTCATTCGTACTTAGGGTTATATTCTCGTACGTACGTCCTAACATACATACTCTAGAACTACGGGGTGTAACATTCTCTCCCCTTAGAAACATTCGTCCCGAATGTTCCTTCTAAGTCTCCAAACATACATGCGTCGGTATAGTCTTCACTACTATACTTACAAAACCAATTATGCCACACATGGCCATAATATAACACACGCGCAATACTTACATCCAAGCCAATGAGGAATCACCTCTAACGTGTATAACATCACAATAAGCTCTCACCTATGGTCTAAAGGATACTTTCTTCGCATCTTTACTTCACAAAATGATCACTTCCATTCTCTTAACACACATTCGCTTCTTTTCTTACTCATCTTACCCTTCTCGTACACCCGAACTCTTTCTAGTACACGTACCACATTTCAGTCATCGCTTCAGCTTTCAAAATCTTGGGGTTACTACCTCCAACTTGGTCATTACTAGCTCCAATTTCCTTTAAGGCCATTCCCGGCATTCACGATCCGATTCTGGTCGAACGCATCCACGAACTCGTACGATGGTTACCTAAACTTGGGCCTAGCACCCTCGTGACCCTATCACCTAGAGGGACCACCTCAAACTTACCTCACTTCATTCCGGTTTGCGGGTTGACCCGCGATTGGTCCTCAACCCGACCCATAATCGCACTAAATTCTCATTCCTGGTCCGGAACAAATCTCACTAATCAAGTCATGAAAGCATAGTGGTCTTCTTAGCTTAACTACCCACTTTTTTTCACACCACTCATGGACTTAGCACCCTAATATACTCCACATATACTATGTACTCCGACCTAGACAATCGTAAAATCTTTTACTTAAGACGGCCTTGCATCTAAGGTCTCCATGTTTATCAAAATTTTAAGGCTCACAATTTCCATGTCCCCAAACCTACCTCTTCTACTTACCAGGTTTTCTTAAACAAAATTTAACACAATACTATCCGAGTACAACACTTAACATATAACCACCATACAACACATACTAGTCTCTAAAGGGTCAAAGATATACCTGTAACTATTGCTTCACTTTCCCTTCGTCCCTCTAATCATAGTCCAGCCCTGCAGGGCGTATAGCTAGAGAAGGCGATGAACCAGCCACTGATCCTGAAGGCTGAGTCGTAACATCCGCGCTACCTCCTGACAGCCGCTAAATGGCCCGACGGCAAATATAACAGCTCCCTAGTAGCAGGAGACTCGCCAAAATGGGGTATACCACATGGTCCAGACCGTGTTAGGGGTGGCTTCATCTGCTAACACCCCTTCTCCCCGGAAACTCAAGCCCCGACCCGCCTCGAATACCCTGCACGCCCCAAGACAGTGAAAGAGGACTCTGTATTGGCTGAGGTGTATATCTAGCCTGCTGCTGAGGTTGTCCGCCTCGAAAGTTACCAAAGGACCCTGCTGTTTTAGCCCTCTTGTGCTGATCTCGGTCATTTTGTCGATATCTACGTTCCTCAGTCCCTTATGCATAATCCTGCATGCGGGCAATGTCCATGCCCGACTGAAGAGCTACTCATGTACAACCCTCTGCTAGATAATAATCTAGTCCCGTGACATATCGGTGCACTCTATCCTCTATGTCTGCCACTAGAGTGAGAGCATACCTGTTACACCCTGTAAGTTCAGGACATGTTTAAGAGAATGTACGTAAGGAACACAAGACTTGAAATTGGTACGAAAAGAAGAATTGTTTTTCCGACGGAAAATCTTCCGAACGTCGGAAAGGAAAAATGTTCGTTGAGGAGAATTGGATTCTCAAAATGCATTAATTAAGGATTATAGAATGTATTTTCATTATGGAAATTTATTTTTACGAATTTGGTCACGTGGGGCCCACCCGAGGAATTTTACGTTTTGTGGGACCCACGAGGGTTACAGAATTTTATGGACGAATGGGAGGGCGACACGTGGCACCCCCCACATGGTCTTGGACGAATTGAGACAAGGGTATAATGGTCATTTGACCAAAGTTTAGATGACAAAGTTTTGCAAGCTAAGAGCTTGATATTGTTGACTAAGTCAAGAGCCACTTGGCTTGATCCCTTTCATCCAAATTTAACATGTGTTGTAATCTAGACCCTCCAATGTGTTATATATCATCCTAAGTAGCAAGACTTAGCTCACAACACTTAGAAAATTTTGAGAGACTTGTGCAAGCCTTGTGAGGCTCTCGGCTTTGAGAAATATTCCACACAAAATTTTTGATGTTTTGGTTCTTTATTCACAAGACTTTAACCCAAGGTTCCTAGGGGTATTGTAAGGGTATCTCAATAGAAAGATTTCGGAAAAACGACGTTTTTTTACGTTAGTCGCAAGGCGAAAACCTAAGATGTTCTTCAACGTTGAAGATGGAACTTGAAGAGGAGTTCTTCATAAGCTTATAAGGAGTTCTTGGAGCGGATTGGAACATAAGAAAAGGAGCTAAGAATTTCTAAGGAGCGACTTTGAACCTTGGAAATTTTAAGGGCTTGTAAAGGTATAAATCTTGTCGTTTTAGCAATTAAAGGTTTCTTATCATTGTAGTTATGGATATTAGCAAGCATGAGGTATATATTATGAAGTTTGATAAGTGTATTGACTATTGGAACCCTAATCCGAAAACTAGTATGTTAGCCCTTAAGATTGTAATTCAATTTGGTTACTAGTTTAGTCGCCACATGTTACATAAAGAAGGAATTATAGTTGTTGAAGTTGTTTATGACTATATAACATGTTAGACCTAAGAACTTGGATTAGAAAAGAATTGGAAAAGACTTTGAGTTGTTGTTTATGTTAGCCGAGAATGGCTTTAAATATGGAACTAGTTTCGTATTAATTTTTGGGGCAGAATTTTACACGTCCTTTTAAGGCGTGTAATCCCCTTTGGTTAGCTGAATTGTTGGGCCTTAAATGTGGCGTGTTTGGTTAATGAATTCGGCCTTGAAAAAGGTGGCAAAGTATGTAGAAACAAAGGAAGTGCTGTCCGATTTTCCGTAGAATTTAGTGACTTTGCACTTAGAATATTCTACGTTCGAAGCTAGAGGTTAATGGACGTATTATGGCCATTTTAGGTTGAAATACCAAGTATAGCGTATTCTACTTGAAGGATGGAATAGCTATCAAGGTTGAAGTACTTTGGAGCATTTTGCTATTTGTCGATAATCGTCGCGAGGTATGTGAACCTCTTCCTTCTTTTGACATGATTCTATGTATGGAATATACATGTGGTATTATTTCATGATTCCTTCTACTCTTAGAAGTTAAGAGGTATGCATGTTGATTTAATCTACGTAAAGGTTATGTCTAAGTTATCCTAAGTTCTTACCAAGTCTTATGGGGGATGTTGGTAAGAGTCGTTAGGAGGTATTTGGAGCCAAGTTGACTTGACTAATTAACAGCACGAATGAGAACAAGTATCGAACAAGCTATTGCAGCGTTAATAAAGGAAAATGTAATGACAATTAATTAAATTAAAATGAGTAGAATTCTCCATCTGCATAGAAGCTAAGATAAGAAAAAATTGTATTACATTTTCTAGATCATGGCTACTTGAATAAGATCGTTATAAATAAGTATAACTTATTCACAACGCACCAAAGTATATGTTACTTAATTTAAAAGAGTTTACGTATGAAGTTTTAAGACTATGAACCTCAAATTCTTAAAAGGTCAAGAGACTTTATTTTTCAAGTTATGGGACTTGATTCTTAAAGGAAGAAATGAATTGATTTAAAAGTATAGAATACTTGATTTGGAAAGAATTGATTTCTTGCCATTTTAAAGATTTGAGACTTGATTTCTAAAGTTAAAGAAGCTTGATTTCAAAAGTTAAGAGACTTGAAGTATTTTGAAAGCTATGTGATTTGATTTGAAAGTATAAGTCTCTTGGTTATAAAAGGAATGAATTTGTCTAAGACATAAAGAGTTATAACGACTTTATGTGAAGTTGGTTATAACAACTTTATGGAAGATTAAAAGAATGGTTTTCTTCAGTAATGTAAGCAAAGAAATGATTTGAAATAAAGAAGGGCAAATTGTTTTAAAGGTACCAATTGCTTATGGTTTTAAAGAAAGAAGTCACTTGATATAGAAGCCTATAAATGTATTTCTAAAAAGTATTGTAACTTGTCTTGAAAAGTAGATATGACTTGATACTACGGTTATTAGTATCTTGGAAGTTTTATTTGAAAGAGAATCACTTTAAAGGAGTAGAGGCACGTAGTACGTTGGGTTAAATTCCCGGAGTTTATAATGACATGTTAGTGCCTTAAGTAAACTAAAATGAGAGTGTATATGAACAAGCTAATAAGAAGTTAGGGGATTTCTTAACTTGCTTAGGTTATGTATGATAAGCCGGTAGTGATTATGTTATGTATGATAAGTCGGTAGTGCTTAGGTTATGTATGATAAGCCGGTAGTGCTTATGTTATGTATGATAGCCGGTTGAGCTAGGTTATGAGTATGATTGAGGGGTAAGAGTATAAATGCGGGGTAAACCCCCAAGACGTTATACCACCTTCTGTGTATGATTGAGGGGTAAGAGTATAAATGCGGGGTAAACCCCCAAGACGTTATACCAACTTCTGTGTATGATTGAGGGGTAAGAGTATAAATGCGGGGTAAACCCCCAAGACGTTATACCACCTTCTGTGTATGATTGAGGGGTAAGAGTATAAATGCGGTGTTGACACCCAATTTTGACCCTCCCGCCCAGTCATTAACTATAAAATTACACCAATTTTCAAATAATTTTAAATAAAAAAAAATGCAGCGATAAAACATTAATACATGCATAAATAAGCAATTTAATAATAACATCGCATTTTTACGTAGAGTATTAAGCACTTAGAGCCTCGCGCCCGCATTTATTAATTTTAAGCCCTGTCAAACAATTTAGCAATGACGTCGTGTCAAATAGCATAGCCGCATTTATTTTAATACGCAAAGCAATTGCATAATTATTGTAGCGCCCAAAGTCATAATAATAATAAAAAAACGCATAATAAATAACGACATCGCATTAAGCACTAATTAGATAGCACGCCCGTCTTAAAAAAATTAGATTAATAAAGCACCTAAATAATCTAATCACAATTTAAATTACCACTAATTAAATACCTACTACCTAAAACTAATCCCTTTAATCTAATACCCTTTTAAATTCGCCCAGCCCACTCCCTACATTAATTTAACCCATAAGCCCAAATTCGCCCAGCCCACACCCGCAGGCCCAGGGCCTTATCCTTATCCCCCCCCCCCCCCCACGCCTCATCCTCTTCAGATACCAGCCCTAAAACCAGCAGCCCCCCTAACCCTAATTCGCCGCACCTTCCCCCATCGCCGCCATGCCCGGATTTCTCGCCGGAGAATCCGGGGTTTCCATTTACCCACGCACATCCAGCCAGATCTTCTTACCATAACTAAACCAAATCCTTCAAATCGTTTACCTTACCCAAATCTCGTCAAAGATCACACGAAATCAGTACGAAATCGCATCGATAGTTTACCAACATTAGAACCCAAGATTGGGACTATAAAAGGGGAGAGCATGCAAAACCGATGGGCAGGGATTGGGACACCCCCCTTAGCAGCAGTTAAGAACCCAATCGATGCAGAGCAAACAGAGATCGGAGGAAGAACAAGGGTGGACAGCAATCCGCACTTCTTTTCTTTCGACTAACGAAAGTCGACCACGCATACGCAAGACATGGTAGAAGCAAAGATCGACTAATTCCTGGAATCGATCGAGGGATCCAACAGTGAGGTTTCTTACCAGCAAAAATCAGGAATCCAAAATACAAAGCCAAAACTTTTCTGTAATAATAGCCTAGAATTTCCCCCTAAACCGCATCGCTTTCAATCACATCGCAATAACCCGTCGAGTGGACCGACGACTTGATACGCTGCCTCGGTTCGCTACCTGGAGAAGGTAAAATCGAATCCAACTCAGTTCATTTCGTATCGCTGTGTCTTTTTGTGATTAAACTTGTATTGGTTCATTCGTATTTGTGTTCATCAAGGCATAAAGACGATGTTGGCCATCGTTACATTATTTGTTAATCTCTTCGCCGGATTATTGATGCCTAAATACGCTGAATCACATATTCTATGCCCCTTATGCATTTGTTGTATTCTATGTTGGCTAATCCCGTAAAACTCAGTCTTGGCATATTAACTGGTATGTTTATTCAAACTGCGTATTAATAATATTTGAGTAAACTAAGGTCATGGCTAGTTGTTCACTATGCATATCTAGGGGTTCAAGTGCTTACCATACTGATTTAAGGTTGTTGTTTGATGGCTGTTTGTGTATAATCAGACCCACATATACCTAATATGCTAGGTCGAAATGTACTATGTCCCCTGTGATTTTTCGTGAGCAATTTTAAATGATCAGCATGCTAATTCCAGCGCATCTTAACTATTTTTTTCTATTTAGTTCATGTGATACTGGTTTGAGGTCTGTCTAATTAGATAAGGAGGTTAAAGGCCTTTTGTGGTAGTCTAAGAAACATGCTGACTCCTTGAGACTACGGTTGATCACCCCTGTTTTTCTATAGCTGCAGTTAACATTAGTTGAATTAGGAAACCATTGGTTAAAGTTAATGTGCATGTACAATTGCTATATCAGTTTTACAAAGGCAGTCTCATCCAGCTTCAGTTACAAAAATGATATGCGAACTTGGTTTTGTTAGTATCTTCTAAATATGTGTAAGCTGAACCTTGTTGTCTGGTCTTGGAAATCATAAAGTAATTGGCCATGCCCAGTGTGTTGTTGGGCGCTTCATAAACCAGTAATTTGCTTGGGTGATCACGTTAAGTCCCCCTGTAAAAGAAAACCTGAATGGATTAACGTGGTGCGTGGTAAATTTGATGCCTATTGGTTGATACATGTTCGATTGGCTTCCTATCAGAAAGACTAAATGTTACCTTCCATTGAATTCAGAAGATATAAATGTGGGCTTTGCAAAAGAATGGTTCCATGTTTAATTCGATTCTGAGTGGGCAAAGATATTTGTTTCCTCTATTGCCAGATACCGCTTGCCTTATCGTTTCTCCGCTCCTCGCCAACAAAGGCACGTTAAAATTTAGAATCAGTGGATCATGCGATCATTTGTTTACTGCTGCCTTTGATACAATTGGACAGATACTAATCCTTATCTTTCTTTATTTTTACATGAAATGCATTGGAGCAAAATGAAGTCTCACGGCGAGATTCATCACGAGCTACTTCAAATGGCAACCCGCGTCTATGTGCATCCGCATTCGCATTCCCGCTTCAGAAATCCCTAAACAAAAAAAAGAGGACAAGATGACGTTGTCATCCGTCTCAACTCCTCTTACTCTTTAAATTTGATTGCCTCATTTTATGCCTTTACTTGTTTATTGCAATTTTACTATTTAAACTTGTAATTAATAGGAGAGCTAATTCAATTAGTCTTTGAACATAAAAGGTGGGAAGGTGATTTAGAATTAAATGCACTTCTAATTATTTATCTTAGGCTTATCATTTCATATCTAATCTTTTGCCTAATCATTATAATTGCATATCTAAAACTAACGCGCCAATTCTTTGATTTCGCAGATAAATGCATATCCATAGTCCATAAATAACCTTTGCATCCTTTACATATTGGCCTTAGTCTTATAAACTTTTATCAACATGCCTTCTTTATAAAATATTTTGAAGCATCTTTTATATTTTCAAAACACGCACTTTTAAACATAATAATTACCCTAGGTTTGGCAGGACAACCGCAAGTTAGCGGATTGTTATACCCCGTATTTCCGGAGTATGTACGTGAGGGCGTACGTACGAAAGTCTAGCCTTAAAGTTTAGGCACAAGACGTTTTTTTTTGGCACAACTCACAAAACGAATGGTTTTCCGACGAAACGTTTAACAAGACTCGCGTAGGATAAATTCCGGCTATGTCATTTCTAATTTTTGCGGATTTTTCCGAGAGACGAAACATTTTGGACCAACGAGAGGGCGACACTTGTCACCCTCTCATTGATGGATGTGGGGCGGCAATAGGGCCGAATGGATGGCCTTTTTTGTCAAGGAGTTGGTAGGATATTTTTGTGTAGTAGATAGAATGGACACTTGCCTAAATCCTCACCCTACACTTGCCTTGCACTTGGCATCATCTTGGCCATTGGTTGGCCATGGCTTGAGTTATAAATACCCCCTTAAGATGAAGAGTTCTTCATCCACAAATTACTTTCAAAGTCTTGAAATTCCTCCCCTCTCCCTTATGAGCCTTTTCGTCCAAGCCTTGTTCCCCCCCCCCCCCCCCTTGAGTGAAGCTTGGCCGAGGCAACCCCCCTAGCCTAGCCGAAACCTACCCCCCCTCCCTTGGTAGAAAAGTTGCCTTCTAGTATTGTTATAATGCCCAAAATACCCTAGCCCAAATCCCTTAGTACTTAGTAGAAGTTGTGAAGAACTTATAAGGTTCTTGAGCTATCTGAGCGCTCAAATTAGAGCTAAACCTCGCTCAGATCGACGCTTATACTTGGATAATTTTGGGCTTATCGAGGTAAATAAACTTATCATTCTTTTGTAATTAGAGAATACATCCGTAGAAGTATAGGAATAAGTATTAAATACTTAGAAGGATATTACAAAATAGAATTGAATCGTTATCACCGTAGGCGGTATAAAAGAAGAATATTTGAATCAGATTTACATGGGATCGTATTTACTGAGAGACTTATATAGCTCACCTGTAGGGAAGTGCTGCCCGACTTTCCGTAGAATAGAGAACCCTCTGTTTAGAATGACCTACAGAGTAGTCTAGACTTTGATAGATGTCTTTGACTATTATAGGCTGATTCTCTGCGCGCGACATATTCGACTTGGCAGGTGGATTTCGCCAAGAAGGTATGTGATTCTTCCTATACTCTTAAGCATGATATTTTAAATATATATAGTACGGTAGACGTACGTGTGTTAACTGAACGTAGTCTTACGGCAATGTCTTTTGACTTAAGCCTGAATAATAAAGATCTTGAAGTCTTTTAAAAAGAATTATAAATCAGTTTTGAAAGGAGAAGAAGAATTGTTTTTAAAAAAAACAAGAAGCTTAAGGGTTATACTAGCTTTATGGGAAGTTAAGTATAACGGCTTAAGTTTTATAAAAAGGAACAGTTTACTTATGTGTTTATAAAAGACTTGTATTGATTTCTGAAAGGTATAATAAGATGGTTTTGATGAATAGACATATTGTGATGCTATGTGTGTTAGTATCTTGTAACGTTTGTGTAAAGAGGTTATTCTTATTTGTGCTTATGTTGTTTAACTATAAGCTGTTATGTTAGTACTATATCACTCACCTCTTGACATGATACCGGGGTTGTCGCCTCCGACGCGGGTAGACTCGTGTGTGCAGGACCATGATTCGAGAATACCTCACGCGCGGGTCCAGGGACCTATGCGAGCTACGAGAGTTCCAGGTTAGTGTGCGGGGTTATGCCTCATGCGGTCTATGTGACCACGCGGACAACGAGTCCAGGACGATGCCGAGGAGTAGCTACCCTCGATGCGGTTATACCTCATGCGGGCCTATGTGAGTGGCCTATGCGGACTACGGGAGTCCAGGATTAGGCTTGCAGAATGATAATATGGGCGAGTGGCCCGCTCGATCATTCGCACTAGAAAAGACACATGGCTTTACCTATTGTTGCTCTTGTTTATGATGGCACTATATGCGTTACATTGGTTGTTTCTGCGCATATTTGTAAATTTGGTTTTAAAGTGATATGATTTCATTTAAGTACTTTACGCTTTCACATACTTAGTACTTGTATCGACCTTCGGGCCGCGCTCATGCCGCAGGTAAGAAAGCCAGTGCTAGATCCACATTCTTAGGATCTTTGCTTTGGTGTCAGGAGCTCCATCTTCTCCGGAGGCTCTACTTTTGGTATGATCTCCCTGTATTGTAGATAGTTTTTGTACATTCAGGGTATGGCGGGGCCCTGTCCCGCCATAGTTGTTTACTTCCTTAGAGGTCTGTAGTCCTATTGTACAGTTGGGATGTAAACTGCCAGACTTTGGTTTTTATATATATATGCCGAAAGGCACCCTTTTCTCAGAAACTGTGTATCATTTACAATTGTTTCATGTCTTGTGTTTTTATATTCCGCTGATTTTCTCTGATGTATGACTACTTGGGTGCCCGGGTAAGGCACCAGTCACGGGCCCCGGAACGGGTCGTGACAAAAGTGGTATCAGAGCAGTTAATCCTCGGAAAGTGTCTACAGACCGTATCTAGTAGAGTCTTGATTATCGGTGTGTTGTGCACCACACCAATAATCAGGAGGCTATAGGATATTTAGGATTGGTTTCCATTCTTCTCACTCTGAGATCGTGCCTTAGAGCTGTGTTATAAGTTGGACCCCTCTAACGTATTCCTTTTCTGTAACAGTTATGCCTCCACGTAAGGCAGCCGAGGGAGCTGCTAGTATGACACCGAGAGTCACGAGGGCTCAGGCCCAGTCTATACCCGAGACGGCGAGTTCCACGACGCCGCCAGCCCCAGCAGAGACTACAGTACCCGCACCTCCCGTCCCACAGCCTGGGGCAGAGGAGTTAGGGTACAAGGAGATGGCCCAGCTATTGGCTAGGATTGTGGCCAGACACGAGGATAGGCTGGATGCAGCAGTTCCAGTTCCAGCCCCAGTCGTACCCGTGGTTCACCCGAGGGCAGATAGTTTGAGGCTACGAGATTTCCTGAGTTGTAGCCCGCCAGAGTTTTACGGGTCGAGGCCGGAGGATGATCCGCAGGAGTTCATCCGTCGCCATTCAGGATCACGCGGTGATCAAGGCTTCGGAGACAGAGTTCGTGACCTTTCGGTTCGACGGCCGCGTGATACCGCAATCGATTGGTTTGATTCGTGAGCTTTCGGGAGAGCATGCGCCCAGCAAGATGGGACGAGTTTTGAGGCCTTTCACTCACTTCTTGCCTCCACAGATGAGGAGGGCACGGCCGATAGATTTTTGTTGCCGAGGCAGAGGACGACGCTTAGGAGTACAACGCCGAGTTTGATTCGTTGGCTCGATATGTCCTCGCTGGTAGCAGATATGAGGATGTGGTGCATCGCTACGCCACCGGCTAGATGATTATATGGCCGAAGTCTTGCGCGGTGTGGCTCTTCACCGTGCATGGATATTACCCAGATGCAGCTCACGACTGACGCGGCGAGGAGTGTAGAGGCCGACGAGTTGATGCATGCCAGCAGGTAAGGCGCCAGACGGAGGGTCTTTTGGTAGCTCTCGAGGTGGATCACCTCAAAGAATACCTAGATTTGCACCACACCACCAGAGCACTCCGCACCGCCCTCAACACGGCCCGTAATATTCGAGGGCGTACTCAGGCCCTGTGGCTTCGTGACGCCCGTAGCGCAGAGGTATCGCCGACGGACCACCTCTCGTGGGCCGACGCGGTAGATCCCATTACGAAGTGTGGTATCGCCGAGCTTGTTACGATTGCGCAGGCCACTTTGCGGGGATCGGCCCGACCGGGGACAGCGGTGGTAGGCTCACCACGTGGTTCGCTGCCGCTTCTTCGCCCCTACGGCACGCCCGAGGGCGTGGTACTCATGGACCATCGTCGCGCAGAGGTCGTGGCGCGGTCCAGCTTCTAGCGGTCCTCGTAATCGCATCTATGCCTTGTCCACCGGCAGACTGTGAGGCGCCGCTCGACGCCGCCAGTACTTTATCGCTTCGGATTTGATGTGTATGCCTTGATAGATCCGGTTCTACTCGTCCCATATATCTCCCTTATTGCTAGTAGGATAGGGATAGAGCTCGAGTCCATAGACCTTTCGAGGTAGCTACGCCATGGGTGATTCGGTGGTAGCTCGGCGGTATATGTGGCTTGTCCAAAGGACTATATGCGACGTCGGACCTAGCCGACTTGATAGAGTTGGATATGACTGATTTCGATGTGATCATGGGTATGGATTGGCTAGCTTCTTGCTACGCCAATGTAGATTGTAGGGAGAGAGTGGTACGGTTCCAGTTTCCTGGGGAGCCGGTTATTGAGTGGGAGGAACATCAGACGCCGGTGGGTAGGTTTATTTCCTACCTCAAGGCTAGGAAGACGCGCAGGCGGGTACATTTACCATCTCATTCGGTGTTTGATATCGAGGTCGCATCCAGATTTTCACCGGCCAGAGTCGAGTTCCTGCACGTGTTTCAGATGACCTCCCGCATCCTCCCGAGAGGAGATTGAGTTTTGTATAGATGTGTTGCGGACACTCGCCTATTTCCATTCCGCCATACGTAACGGCACCGCCGAGTTGAGAGTCAAGGACCACCGAGATTTCTTTGGAGAAGCGGCTTCATCAGCCTAGTGTTTCTCCCCGGGAGCGCCGGTATTGTTCGTGAAGAAGAAGGACGGACAGCCGCGCATGTGTTGATTACAGCACCGAACAAGGTGACCATTAAGAACAGATACCCTTCCCGTGATTGATGATTTGTTCGACCACCGCAGGCGCGAGATGTTTCTCCAAGATTGATCCGCGATCGGGCTATCATCAGTACGAGTCGAGAGGTGGATGTCCCTAGGATCGCATTCCGACCAGACGCATTATGAGTTCGTGGTCATGTCTGGGTTGACCAATGCTCCGCGATATTCATGGATTTGATGAACCGAGTGTTCAAACCATTTTTGGACACGCTTGTGATAGTGTTCATTGATGATATCTTGGTTTATTCTCGCCAGAGCAGGAGTACGCGAGCATTTGAGGATCGGCCGATAGCTTCTCCGACCAAAGATTATACGCCAAGTTTTCCAAATGTGAGTTTTGGTTAGCTTCGTGGCTTTTCGGGCATATTGTCGGCCGATGGCATTCGAGTGGATACGGCCAAGATCGAGGTCAGGACTTGGCCTAGACCTACTACTCCGGCAGAGAGGTGCGATCGGGCCTTGCAGATATTATCGGTTCGTGGAGAAGTTTGTTTATCTACGCACCATTGACTAGATCGACTCGTGGCGCAGCCAAGTTTCGGATGGACGACGTGAGCGTGGTTTCCGCATTAAAGGAGACCGACGATCGCCTCGCTTCTTACTTCCGTAGAGGTCCAGATGGTTATGTCGTGTATTGTGATGCGTCGTGCATCGGTCAAAGTGTGTTGACGCAGGTAGAGAGTTATAGCGCACGATCCCAACAGCCTTAAGAAACACAAGAGGAACTACCCCACCCATGATTTGAGTCGCAGCGGTGATTCACGCCAAGATCCGGAGGCACTATTTGTATGGGGTTCACGTGGATATTTATACAGACCACAAGAGCCTCCAAAGATATCTTCACTAGAGGAGCCGAACTTACGATGAGACGGTGGTTAGAGTTGCTTAAGGATTACGATGTTGATATCCCGTACCACCCGGGAAGGCCAATGTTGGGCGTACGCCTTAGTCGTAGGTCGATGGGGAGCCTATCGGATGTGCATCTAGAGGAGGGGCATGGTTCGTGATTTGCATCGATTAGCGAGCCTTGGTGTCCGCTTGATTGATTCCGATAGCAGTGGGTTCGAGTTCGAGAGGTTGCCGAGTCTTCCATCGCCGGCGAGGTGAAGAGGCAACATTTGAGGATTCGGTTTTGATTCTGCATCGCGATACGACTCTTACGAGGCGCAAGGGTCCTTGAGGTAGCACCATGGGGGTGCTAAGGTTTGAGGGCAGGTTGTGTGTTCCGATGTTTCAGACTTCGGCGAGTTCTTGGGGAAGCACACAGCGTGCGTTACTCTATCCATCCAGGGTCGACCAAGATGTACCACGACCTTAGATATGTGTATTGGTGGGATGGCTTGAAGAGGGACGTTGCAGAGTTCGTAGCTCAGTGCCCGTGTTGTCAGCAGGTGAAGGTAGAGCACCAGAGGCCTGGTGGTTTGTTACAGACGATAGAGATCCCGACCTGGAAGTGGGAGGTGATCAACATGGACTTCATCACAGGATTACCTCGCACTCAGAGGAGGCATGATTCTATATGGGTTATCGTCGACAGGCTGACGAAATCAGCCCACTTTCTTCCCGTCAGGACGACTTTTTCGGCTGAGGATTATGCCAGACTTTACATCCGAGAGATCGTCAGACTGCATGGAGTCTCTATTTCGATCATATCGCATGAGGAGCCCGCCACGCTAACTTCGGAGGTCCTTCGAGAAGCGGTTTGGGACGCAGTGAGCTCGAGTGCGCATTCCATCCACAGACAGACGGACAGGCTGAGCGCACTATCCAGACTCTTGAGGATATGCTGCGAGCCTGTGTTATCGACTTCAGGGGTAGCTGGGAGGATCATTTGCCTCTAGTTGAGTTTGCATATAATAATAGCTACCACTCCAGTATTCAGATGGCACCTTATGAGGCCTTGTATGGGAGGAAGTGCAGATCGCCGATAGGCTGGTTCGATGTGGGCGAGGTGCAGTTAGTGGGACCAGTTTTGGTGCAAGCGATGGATAAGGTGAAGCTTATCCAGAGAGGTTGCCGACACTCGAGTCGGCAAGTCATACGCAGATCATCGCCGTCGGCATCCGGAGTTCGAGGTTGATGATTGGGTTTTCTCGGTGCCACCCATGGCGGGTGTGATGAGATTCGGGAAGAAAGGGATACTCACCAAGGTACATCGGGCCCTATCGATTGTCCGCAGGTAGGCAAGGTTGCCTATGAGTTGGATCTCGCCGTCCGATCCGAGGCAGCGGCATCCGGTGTTTCATGTTTCTATCTTTGAGGAGATGTATCGGATCCATCTGTGGTACACCCGATTGACGATGTCCAGTGATCGAGGGGTTATCGTATGTGGAGATTCCCATAGCGATAGTCGATCGTCGTTAGGCGTCGCGACGGGACGTGGCTTCCGTCAAAGTCTTGTGGCGGAACGAGCTTAGGGAGGAGATGACGTGGGAAGCTGAGGAGGACATGAGGCAGAAGTATCCTCGCCTATTCCCCACACCTCCAGGTAACTTACTTTCCTACTTGCTGGTTTAATTTTCGTAAATTGTTAAGTGTTATATTGTGGCCATGTGTGGCACTTGCAAACTTTTTAAGCTTTGTCGATAACTGTCTTGGGAAGGAACATTCGGGACGAATGTTTCTAAGGAGGGGAGAATGTTATACCCCGTATTTCCGGAGTATGTACGTGAGGCGACGCATTTAAAGTCTAGCCTTAAAGTTTAGGCACAAGACGTTTTTTTTTTGGCACAACTCACAAAACGAATGGTTTTCCGACGAAACGTTTAACAAGACTCGCTTAGGATAAATTCCGGCTATGTCATTTCTAATTTTTGCGGATTTTTCCGAGAGACGAAACATTTTGGACCAACGAGAGGGCGACACTTGTCACCCTCTCATTGATGGATGTGGGGCGGCAATAGGGCCGAATGGATGGCCTTTTTTGTCAAGGAGTTGGTAGGATATTTTTGTGTAGTAGATAGAATGGACACTTGCCTAAATCCTCACCCTACACTTGCCTTGCACTTGGCATCATCTTCGCCATTGGTCCATGGCTTGACCTATAAATACCCCTTAAGATGAAGAGTTCTTCATCCACAAATTACTTTCAAAGTCTTGAAATTCCTCCCCTCTCCCTTATGAGCCTTTTCGTCCAAGCCTCTTCCCCTCGAGTGAAGCTTGGCCGAGGCCACCCCCCTAGCCTAGCCGAAACCTACCCCCCCTCCCTTGGTAGAAAAGTTGCCTTCTAGTATTGTTATAATGCCCAAAATACCCTAGCCCAAATCCCTTAGTACTTAGTAGAAGTTGTGAAGAACTTCTAAGGGTTCTTGGAGCTATCGGAGCGTTCAAATTAGGAGCTAAACCTCGCTCAGGATCGACGTTTATACTTGGATAATTTTGGGCTTATCGAGGTAAATAAACTTATCATTCTTTTGTAATTAGAGAATACATACTGTAGAAGTATAGGAATAAGTATTAAATACTTAGAAGGATATTACAAAATAGAATTGAACTGTTATCACCGTAGAAGGGTATAAAAGAAGAATATTTGAACTGTACTTACATAGGACTGTATTTACAGTAGACTTATATAGCTCACCGGGTAGGGAAGTGCTGCCCGACTTTCCGTAGAATAGATAACCCTCTGTTTAGAATGACCTACAGAGTAGTCTAGACTTTGATAGATGTCTTTGACTATTATAGGCTGATTCTCTGCACGCGACATATTCGACTTGGCAGGTGGATTTCGCCAAGAAGGTATGTGATTCTTCCTATACTCTTAAGCATGATATTTTAAATATATATAGTACGGTAGACGTACGTGTGTTAACTGAACGTAGTCTTACGGCAATGTCTTTTGACTTAAGCCTGATTAATAAAGATCTTGAAGTCTTTTAAAAAGAATTATAAATCAGTTTTGAAAGGAGAAGAAGAATTGTTTTTAAAAAAAACAAGAAGCTTAAGGGTTATACTAGCTTTATGGGAAGTTAAGTATAACGGCTTAAGTTTTATAAAAAGGAACTGTTATACCCCGTAGTTCCAGGGTATGTATGCGAGGATGTACGTACGAGAATACGACAGAAAGATTGGAAAGGAAGAAAGAGGTGATTTTTCCACGGAAAAGTTTCCGGTTTTTGTGAAGGAAAAAGGTTCGTTAATGGGAATTGGATTCCCAGATTTGGTTTTTGGACTTCTTAGATTATATTAGAATTATGGAATTTTATTTTTGGAAATGGTCACGTGGGGCCCACGGGAGAAATTTACGGTTTTGTGGGGCCCGCTTTGATTTTGAGATTTTGGCCGTTATGGATATTTTCGGAAGACGAAATATTTTGGATTTAATCGGGCGACACGTGTCACCCCATGTGGCACCCTCGGGTCGAAATATGTTTGTGCACAACACCCGTTAGAGTCGTTGACGAAACGCTCTACCTAACTTACGGGCGGTAAATTACGGCTATGTCATTTAGTATTTTGGCGGATTTTTCCGAGAGACGAAACGCTTTGGACCAACGAGAGGGCAACACTTGGCACCCTCTCGCAGCGGACTGAAGGCGTTAGGGCGATTGACGGGCGCGGTTGCTAGATATTTGTGTAGATATTTGCAGGGTTTTGGGCGAGTAGGTCTAGGGGGCACTTGGGCATATCTCGCCCTCCACTTGCCCCCACTTGGCTAGATCTTGGCCCTTGGTTGGCCTTTGCTTGGCCTATAAATACCCTCCCCCTTTGAAGACTTCTTCATCCATTCCATAAATTCCAAGTCTTGAAAACCTCCCTCCCTCCTTGTTGGTTTCGTCCTCCTCTTCCTTGCATGAGGCCTTGGCCGGCGGGTGCACCCTCCTAGAGGCCTTGGCCGAGGGTACACCCTCCTAGTGGTGTCCGTGAGGTACCCCTCTTGCAGGAAATACGCACCAAGTATTGGTGTCATGCCCAAATGACCTTAGCCGTATACCTTGGAGTATTCCAAAGAAACCTCTATACGTAGAGTCCGAATACTACCAGATGTCCTTTGTCTCAAACCAAACCCTAAGGAAATCTTCATTGAGTGATTGAAGTAATTAAGTAGAAGTTGGTTAGAACTTCTAAGGGTTGTTTGGAGCGTCGAGCACCGAGTAGAGCTAAGCGCCATAAGGATCGACATTTATACTTGGATAATTATGGGCTTATCGAGGTAATTATCTTGTCCTCTATTTGTAATTGGAAATTACATGTCGTTAGATTATATAGTTGAAGTATACTATATATAGAACTAAGCTTAGCATCGCGCAATGTCTTTTGACTTAAGCTCAAGAATCGAATCGAATCAGAATTACATGGGATCAGACATAAGAGACTTGTGTAGTAGTCTGCGTGGAGTAGAATTGTACCCGTCGTTAGATGTATAACCCCCGGTTGGCTTGGCAGCCTACAGTTAGAGAGGAGATTTACGCTGTCATGGGGAGGTGCCAATTTTCTCGTAGAATGTTCTACGATAAGATCTTGATGTTAATAAGCACTTGTGGCCTTATAGGTTGAAGTACTACGTGTGGCGCGCTCTACTTGGCTTAAGAGTAGCCGGTTGGAAGTACTTGAGCGTTTGCTATTAGTCGATACTCATCGCGAGGTATGTGATCCTCTTCCTATCTCTTCTAGCATGATACGTGTGAACTATGTAGTACTGCAGACATACGTACTAAATGTATTTGATTGGTGTAAAACATAAAGTGTTATAACGGCTTTATGTTGGTAAGAAAATACATGTGGTTTTTAAAAGGTAACTGAATTGAACTATAACTGGCTTGTTATGTGTTAATAAAGAACTTGAAGTATTTCAAAAGAGTTTTGAATCATTTTGAAAGAAGTAATACTTGGTTTTTGAAAACTTAAGAGTTATACTAGCTTTATGGTAAGTTAGGTATAACGTCTTAATAATGTTTTATCGATTTGAAATCGTAATGTGTATCGACAAACCACAAAGAAATAATAAAGGGAAATGTTTTGATTAATTAAGTATTAATAAAACTAAAGAGCAACTTCCATCTGCATAAGCTAAGATGATACAAAATGATATTTCCTAGATCATGGTCTGTAATAAGATTGTTATAAACAAGAAAATCCTACTCACATATAAGGCTTATGTTTCAGATTGTTTAAAAGAAAATTATATTCTTAAATGAATAAGGCATGAACCACTAAACCTTTCTAAAATAAAAACGTGAACATTTGAAATTAGGCAAACTTGACGTTTGGGAACTAATGTTGTTAATTGATTTTACAAATGTAAGAGTTTTGGTTTTCTTAAAAGGACGGCCACTATATTTTATACTACGGGTATTGTGTGACTTATGTTAAAGAAACAGATCTTTTAAAGATTTAATTTGTGAAGTACTTTGGGGTTAGATACGAACTTGTTAGTAGAAAGCACCTTGTGTGAATAACTTGATTGTATCGGTTTGTGATAGCCTTATAATACTTTCTTGTTGATTTGAGAAGTAAACATGTTAGGATGCTACGTGTTAGCATCTTGTGATGTTAGTGTAAAGGGGTTTTCCTCGATCGCGCTTAAAGTTGTTTGACTATCACCGTTATGTTGGTATTGTACCACTCACCTTGACTCAGGTCCGAGGTTAGCCGCTCCGACGCGGGGTAGACTCAGCGCTCGGGACCATGATTCGAGGATACCTACGCGGTCCGTGGATCCATGCGGAACTACGGAGTTCCGTGTTAGTTTACGCCCTGTGGTCACGCGGTTTGTGGCTATGCGGATCGCGAGTCCGTGACGACGCCGGAGTAGCTACCCTCGACGCGGGTTATATCTCACGCGGCCTATGAGGTTGGCCTACGCGAGTCGCGGAGAGTTCAGTGGCTAGACGCGCACATTTGATATCGCGCGAAAGTGACCACTTTTTATCATGTGACGGCCAGACAGATATCATGACACATTTTATGACCTTGTTGGTACTGCTGGTGTTAGTAGTCGCCATGCCTTCGTGACTTACCTGCATCGTTTTATTTGACACAGTGGGACCCGTGTTCATGTGTATTCCTTGGTGTTTGTGTATCATAAACCGCGGCAGTGAGGAAGGTATTCCACGCACGATTGATGTTGGGCGTGAGACCCATTGGTAAAATTGAGTAATGACTTGAGGCGCGAGTCCCCGACTTGACACGATCGCATTTACGGTGAATCGTAGTTTGCTATCATACATGTCTCCCGCTTTGTATAGACTACTATGATTTCATTTACGATTTATTTTCGGTTTCACATACTTGGTACTTGCCAGATCGACCTCCTTCGGGCCGCGTTCATGCCGCAGTAAAGGTACACCCGCCGTTGATCCTCGCCTTAGGTCACAGTCACGTTGGGGAAAGCTCCGCTTCTCCGAGGCTTGTTCGTGTAGTCCCCTGTTGTCAGGTGCTACATTCAGTGGTATGACGGCCCCGCCCCGCTCTGTTGTTGTCATTTCATTCGTAGAGGTCTGTAGTACTGTTGTGGGCAGAAATTGTAAGAGGGTTGTAACAGATCAAATTACTATTGATATATATACGTATGTAACCGCTTTTTGGTTAGCCTGCTTTCTTATTTCCACCGCCTTATCACTTTGGTTTTATGTATTGTCTTTATATTCCGCTGATTACTCTGATGTTGTATCACTAGGGTGCCCGGGGTAAGGCACCAGTCACGGGCCCCGGAACGGGTCGTGACAAAAGTGGTATCAGAGCAGTTAATCCTCGGAAAGTGTCTACAGACCGTATCCAGTAGAGTCTTGATTATCGGTGTGTTGTGCACCACGCCAATAATCAGGAGGCTATAGGATATTTAGGATTGGTTTCTATTCTTCTCACTCTGAGATCGTGCCTTAGAGCTGAGTTGTAAGTTGGACTCTCGGATGAAATTCTTTCCCTTATCGTTATGCCTCCGCGTAGGGCAACCCGCCCGTGAGGCGCGCACCGAGGTAGCGAGTAGAGTTCAGAGGGTCATGAGGCACAGCCCAATCATTACCTAGGGTAGTGCTTCATTCGGGATTTCGCGACGCCACTAGCCCCAAGAAAGTTTAGCACGGCGCGGCAGCCTCATCGCGCCATGATATTTAAACCTTCAGTTCCACGACCAGGAACAGAGAATATGGATTGCAAAGAGGCGACCCTGTTACTAGCTATGGATTTGGCTACCAGAGAGTATACCGTTGTACCGCGAGTCTTGATGACTACCTAAGAGAGGGTTGTGCAAGAGTAATTCTTCAGTTGGGCTTGAGCATGGCCTGTGTACGGGCTTATGCACAGCAGGCCGAAAAACGTAGAGATCGACGGGTTAACCAAGGACAAGAGAGGGCAGCAAGGTCCTTCAGTAACTTTCAAGGTGAGTATACCTTAAGTGCTATGTTCTGTTAGTAGTGTGTTAGTTGTGATTAGAAATCATGGTGGGTTAACCAAGTAAGGTTTTGGGGGATAAAGAAAGTGTGAGCCTTAGAGCTTTATACGCAAAGACCTTAGAGGTAAGGCCATCTCGGGTAGAGACGTATGTTTATGTTTGACCCTTATAGGAGTGCATAGTGCACGTGAGCTGTGTTTGGGATAGGTCCCTAAGTAGTGAAATGAAGAGGGTAGTTGAGCTAAGAAGACCGCCAGGTTTTCGTAACGTGATTAGTGAGATTGTTCCGATCGGAGCTAGTATTGCGCGTTTGTCGGGTCGGGTTGAGGCCACGCCGCGGTCAACCCGCGACAGTTTGGTGGTGGGTCATGTGGTGGTCCCGCCTTGTGTTAGGGTCACGAGGGTGTTAGGCCCAAGTTTAGTTGACCAGCGTACGAGTTCGTGGATGCATTCGACCAGTAGTCGGGCCGATGGGAGCAGCCCGTCGTGTTTTTCGATCGAGACCATGTACTTGCGGTGTTGATTATATCAGAAAGGCCGTAAGGCTGCACGGGGTGCCTACCTTCACCTTATGACAGACAGTGGAGCCCAGGGTACGGCTGTTTTTGTTTCTGGAAGTTTTACCAGGCAGGGTTAAGAACTCAGGTGAGTCTCAGACCGCATCGCGCCACCGGGCGGTGTGTGGATTTCGTGGGTAGTCGTGGGATTGTTGTCTCCTCAGAGAGAAGTGCTTCTAGCTACCTTTTCGGTGTTCGGATGTCGCTATGAAGCCTTGTAAAGCGCGAAGTGTAAGTTGCCGGCCGATTGGTTCGATGTTGGCGCGTTCGCATACTGGTTCAGCTTGTTCCAGCAGACGGTGGATGTGGTAAAGCTCGTCTAAGTTCGCAGCTCGAGGAAATCGTGCGGATAATCGGCGACGACGCCAGAGTTCAGCCGACGGTCGGTCTTCTTGAAAGTACCACCGGATTGGTGTGACGAGTTTTGGAAACAGATGAACTTAGCCCGAGTTACTTTGGGCTTTTGAGTTCATGTGAAGAATAGGCCAGTTGCTTATATGTTAGCAATCGCCGTCCGACTTAGAGGCGACGTCCGGTCTTTCGTATTGTTATGTTCGGGGCCGAGCGTATAAAGAGGCCGAGCTCTACCACGGAACAGACCAACCGTGGCTCTCGTATGGCACATCCCGAGAAGCGGCCGTAGGTACGCCTCGTGGATCGCACCCGCATCATTTGTTGGGTCGTCGAGCAAGGCTCGCGCAAAGTGACAAAAGTGACTAAAAGTATATTTTTGACCCCGGGAAGAGGAAATTGTGGTGATGTTAGAGGTGTTTCCTCGTAGACTTGGATATAAGTATATTGCGTAGGTGTTTCTGTGGCCAGGTATGGCAGGATTGTTTCGTAAGTATAGTAGTAGAGACTATATCTACACTGTATGTTGGGGACTTAGAAGGAACATTCGGACGAATGTTTCTAAGGAAGAATGTTATACCCGTAGTTCGTGGTATGTATGCGAGGACGCACGCACGAGAATACGGCTGGTAAAGATTGGAAAGGAAGAAAGAGGTGATTTTTCCACGGAAAAGTTTCCGGTTTTGTGAAGGAAAAAGGTTCGTTAACGGGATGGATTCCCGATTTGGTTTTGGACTTCTTAGATTATATTAGAATTATGGAATTTTATTTTTGGAAATGGTCACGTGGGCCCACGGAGAAATTCTGGTTTTGTGGGCCCGCTTTGATTTTGAGATTTTGGCGTTATGGATATTTTCTAAGACGAAATATTTTGGGCCGAATCGGGCGACACGTGTCACCCCATGTGGCACCGGGCGAAATATGTTTGTGCACAACACGGTTAGAGTCGTTTTGACGAAACGTTCTACCTAACTTACGAAGGGTAAATTACGGCTATGTCATTTAGTATTTTTGCGGATTTTTCGAGAGACGAAACGCTTTGGACCAACGAGAGGGCAACACTCGCACCTCTCGTTGGCGGACTCGAAAGGCGTTAGGGCCGATTGGATGGGCAAGGGTTGCTAGATATTTGTGTAGATATTTGTAAGGGTTTTAAGGAGTAGGGTCTAGGGGGCACTTGGGCATATCTTGGCCCTCCACTTGCCACCCACATGGCTAGATCTTGGCCCTTGGTTGGCCTTTGCTTGGCCTATAAATACCCTCCCCCTTTGAAGACTTCTTCATCCATTCCATAAATTCCAAGTCTTGAAAACCTCCTCCTCCTTGTTGGTTTCGTCCCTCCTCTTCCTTTGTGAGGCCTTGGCCGGCGGTGCACACTCCTCAGAGGCCTTGGCCGGAGGTACACCCCTCCAGTGGTGTCGGTGAGGTACCCACTCTTGGTAGGAAATACTCTCCAAGTATTGTTGTAATGCCCAAATTACCTTAGTCAGATACCTTGTAGTATTCCAAAGAAACCTCTATACGTAGAGCAGGAATACTACCGTATGTCCTTTTGTCTCAAACCAAACCCTAAGGAAATCTTCATTGAGTGATCAAGTAATTAAGCAGAAGTTGGTTAGAACTTCTAAGGGTTGTTGGAGCGGGTTGGAGCACCGGAGTAGGAGCTAAGCGTTGCTAAGGATCGACATTTATACTTGGATAATTATGGGCTTATCGAGGTAATTATCTTGTCCTCTATTTGTAATTGGAAATTACATGTCGTTAGATTATATAGTCAAGTATACTATATAGAACTAAGCTTAGCATCGCGCAATGTCTTTTGACTTAAGCTCAAGAATCAACAATCAGTAATTACATAGGATCAGATAAAGAGACTTGTGTAGTAATCGTGGAGTAGAATTGTACCGTCGTTAGATGTATAACCCCGGTTGGCTTGGTAGCGGCCTGTTAGAGGAGGAGATTTACGCTGCTGCGGGAGAGTCGCGAATTTTCGTAGAATGTTCTACGATAAGATCTTGATGTTAATAAGCGCCTTGTGGCCTTATAGGTTGAAGTACTACGTGTGGCGCGTTACTTGGCTTAAGGAGTAGCCGTTGGAAGTACTTGAGCGTTTTGCTATTAGTCGATACTCGTCGCGAGGTATGTGAACCTCTTCCTATCTCTTCTAGCATGATATGTGTGAACTATGTAGTACGGTGAGACGCATGTACTAAATGTATTTGATTGGTGTAAAACATAAAGTGTTATAACGGCTTTATGGGAAGTTGGTTATAACGGCTTTATGTTGGTAAGAAAATACATGTGGTTTTAAAAGGTAATCAATTGAACTATAATCGCTTGTTATGTGTTAATAAAGAACTTCAAGTATTTCAAAAGAGTTTTGAATCATTTTGAAAGAAGAAGTAATACTTGGTTTTGAAAACTTAAGAGTTATACTAGCTTTATGGGAAGTTAGGTATAACGGCTTAAGAATGTTTTTGATTTCGAAATCGAACGTGTATCGACAAACCACAAGAAGATTAATAAAGGGAAATGTTTTGATTAATTAAGTATTAATAAAACCAGAGTAACTTCCATCCGCATGAAGCTAAGATGAGACAAAATGATATTTCCTAGATCATGGTCTTGTAATAAGATTGTTATAAACAAGAATATCCTACTCATATAAGGCTTATGTTTCTCAGTTGTTTAAAAGAAAATTATATTCTTAAATGAATAAGGCATGAACCACTTAAACCTTTCTAAAATAAAAACGTGAACATTTGAAATTAGGCAAACTTGGACGCTTGGGAAATAATGTTGTTACTTGATTTTACAAAGGTAAGAGTTTTGGTTTTCTTAAAAGGACGGTCACTCTATTTTATACTACGTATCAGGTGACTTATGTGAAAGAAACAGATCTTTTAAAGATTTAATGTGTGAAGTACTTTGGGGTTAGATACGAACTTGTTAGTAGAAAGCACCTTGTGTGAATAACTTGATTGTATCGGTTTGTGATAGCCTTATAATACTTTCTTGTTTATTTGAGAAGTAAACATGTTAGGATGCTACGTGTGTTAGCATCTTGTGATGTTAGTGTAAAGGGTTTTCCTCGATCGCGCTTTAAAGTTGTTTGACTATCAGTTATGCTGGTATTGTACCACTCACCTTGACTTGTGTCCGAGGTTGTCGCCTCCGACGGGGTAGACTCAGCGGTCCGGGACCATGATTCGAGGATACCTACGCGGGTCCAGGATCCATGCGAACTACGGAGTTCCAGTTAGTTTACCCTTGTGGTCACGCGGTCTTTGTGGCTACGCGATCGCGAGTCCGTGACGACGCCGGAGTAGCTACCCTCGACGCGGGGTTATATCTCACGCGGGCCTACGAGGTTGGCCTACGCGAGTCGCGGAGAGTTCAGGGCTAGACGCGCACATTTGATCGCGGCGAGTGACCACTTTTATCATGTGACGATGCAGACAGATATCATGACACATTTTATGACCTTGTTGCATGCTGGGCGTTAGTAGTCGGCTATGCCTTCGCATTACTTACCTGCATCGCTTTATTCGGACACAGTGGGACTCGGTGTTCATGTATTCCTTGGTGTTTGTGTATCATAAACTGCCGGCAGTGAGGAAGGTATTCCACGGGCACGATTGATGTTGTGGGCGTGAGACCCATTGGTAAAATTGAGTAATGACTTGAGGGCGTGAGTCCCTGACTTGACATGACTGCTTACTTATGGTGAACTGTAGTTTGGTTATCATACATGTCTCCTGCTTTGTATAGACTACTATGATTTCATTTACAGTATTTATTTTCAGGTTCACATACTTGGTACTGCCATCGACCTCCTTCGGGGGGCTGCGTTCATGCCGCAGGTAAAGGTACACCAGTCGTTGATCCTCGCTCTTAGGGTCACAGTTCAGCGTTTGGGAAAGCTCCGTTTCTCCGGAGGCTTGTCTTGGTGTAGTCCCCTGTTGTTGTAGGTGCTTACATTCAGGGGTATGACGGGGCCCTGTCCCGTCGTTGTTGTCATTTCATTCGTAGAGGTGCAGTAATCGTTGTGGCGTAAATTGTAAGAGGTTGAATCGCTCAAATTACTATTGATATATATACAGAAGGTAACCGTTTTTGGTTAGCCTGTCTTCTTATTTCCACTGTCTTATCACTTTGGTTTTATGTATTGTCTTTATATTCCGCTGATTACTCTGATGTTGTATCACTAGGGTGCCCGGGGTAAGGCACCAGTCACGGGCCCCGGAACGGGTCGTGACAGGAACAATTTACTTATGTGTTTATAAAAGACTTGTATTGATTTCTGAAAGGAATAATAAGATGGTTTTGATGAATAGACATATTGTGATGTTATGTGTGTTAGTATCTTGTAACGTTTGTGTAAAGAGGTTATTCTTATTTGTGCTTATGTTGTTTAACTATAAGCTGTTATGTTAGTACTATATCACTCACCTCTTGACATGATACCGGGGTTGCCGCCTCCGACGCGGGGTAGACTCAGCGTCCGGGACCATGATTCGAGAATACCTCACGCGGGTCCAGGGACCTATGCGAGCTACGAGTTCCGTGTTAGTGTGCGGGGTTATGCCTCACGCGGTCTATGTGGCATGCGGACAACGAGTCCAGGACGATGCCGAGGAGTAGCTACCCTCGATGCGGGGTTATACCTCATGCGGGCCTATGTGAGTGGCCTATGCGGACTACGGGAGTCCAGGATTAGGCTTGCATAATGATAATATGGGCGAGTGGCCCTGCTTCGATCATTCGCACCTAGAAAAGACACATAGCTTACCTATTGTTGCTCTTGTTTATGATGTGGCACTATGCGCGTTACATTGGTTGTTTCGCATATTTGTAAAATTGGTTTTAAAGTGATATGATTTCATTTAAGTACTTTACGCTTTCACATACTTAGTACTGCTTTATCGACCTCCTTCGGGGCCGCGTTCACGCAGGTAAGGTGGCAGTGCTAGATCCACATCCTTAGGATCTTTGCTTTGGTGTCAGGAGCTCCATCTTCTCCGGAGGCTCTACTTTTGGTATGATATCCCTGTATTGTAGATAGTTTTTGTACATTCAGGGTATGGCGGGGCCCTGTCCCGCCATAGTTGTTTACTTCCTCAGGTTCAGAGTCCTATTGTACAGTTGGGATGTAAACTGCCAGACTTTGGTTTTTATATATATATGCCGAAAGGCACCCTTTTCTCAGAAACTGTGTATCATTTACAATTGTTTCATGTCTTGTGTTTTTATATTCCGCTGATTTTCTCTGATGTATGACTACTTGGGTGCCCGGGTAAGGCACCAGTCACGGGCCCCGGAACGGGTCGTGACACGGATCTTAGAGGGTGCCTAACCCCTTCCCTCTAGATTAATAAAGAACCCTTGCCCGAAATCTCATTAAGTTAGCAGACCATTAAAATGGAGTTAATGTTCACTTTAAACTAGTTAACATTTAGGTGTCCTAATTCACCCAATTAATTAGGTGGCGACTCCGCGAACCCCTTAGCATTTAGCACCTTTTGGCATTTTAGGCCCTTAGCACTATTTTTACTACTTTTTAGCACTTTAGCATTTAGCACCTTTTAACACTTTTTATATGCTAGCACCTTTTAAGCACCCTTTAACATTTTAGCACCTTTTCCACTTGTAGCATCTTTTAAATATTTTTAGCACTCTTTTTAACATTTAGCATTTTATTATTTATTTTCTAACATTCTATTCAAGCAGGAGATTCGCTAAAAAATGTCGCGGTCGAAAATGGGCGTGACAGAAATGGCGACTCTGCTGGGGATTTAAGGCTCTTAACCACAACAGACCTAGGGTTATTATTTGGCACTATTTTTGCATTTAATTTTTATGTATTGTATTTTGTTTATTTGCTTTAATTGCTATTTGCTTTACTGCTTTCCTTAAACTGGCATTCCGCTCATATTTCTTCCATTCTGGAAAATTCACACTATCACACACTCACGCGCTGGTGTGCTTCACACACCCGCAAATTTCTTTCAAAATATCCAAATTTTAGGAGAGTTGGCGTCTGCGCGGAGTTAGATCGGTTCGTCTGATCAGCCGCGTAGCCTTCTCACTCGAGTTGTCCGCTCGGGAACCTTGCGTCTAGTAAAGCCAAATCTTAGCAACCCAGGATAGAGCTATCCCACCCTATATTTTAAGGCATGCATGCATTTACCTTAGGTGGGTCGGTCCTTGGCATTGACACCACAATTAGGAAGACACCAAACTTGTCAACGGGTTTCTCAACCCAACGACCAACCAACATATTATGTGTAGCGTGGCAATGATAGACAAATCCAAATCTAATCATGACATGCTGAAATTGGAAAAAATGCACCGTCATTTGGTCGCCATTTCCAACAAAAGCATTACAGTTGGACGGCTTGGACAAATCCATCATGACCTCGCATATGTAACGTTTAGGCCTACCTCTGGCATAAAGGGGTCCTCATGCATGTTAGGACTCGCTTGCAATGTGACAATTTATGTGCAACATGTACTTGCTAAATGTTTTTACACTTTTGCAAAATCACGTGCTTTACACTAACGCAGTTTGCTACATGTTGTCTAAAGGATTTATCATCTCCCCCAAAGGTCGATTTGTATTTGACTAAGCAATGACAGAGCATCGATACTTCACAAGATCAAAGGCACGGTCCAGCGACATGACCGATTCAGGGGCATTCGAGCGAGCAGTCGAACTCTTGGTTCCCATAGGCAAAGCAGGGGTTTCAGAAAAGAAAAGCAGCATAGATCCGATCGAGCACCTCGCCCAGTTACCACAGCAAATGGCAACCCTGCAGACTGAGATTAAAAGGCTCCGAAACCTCACCAGAGCACTCACATCGCAAATAACCAAAACAATCAAAACCCTCCAAATTATTACCGGTACCCGCTTACTACATATCCCATTCGGCCAATATACAATGCACCTATATATCCCACACAAAACCAAATGCCTAATATACTCCAGCTAAACACAAACCAAAAGCCACCACAAACCTATTTTCGCAATACATATGACAACCCCTTGCGATACCCACACGTGTATACGCCACCAAAAGCCCGTCCACTAAACATCTTCGCACCGCCTAAATGCCACGTAAAGGCCACCAAAGTATACACCCATTTAGCCGAGCCTTTGTCGCAGCTTATACGAGAGGTCGAGGTTTGCAGGGTACTCCCCAATTCCAGCATGTGCCCAATCCCAAGTCCAAAGCTCATGATGGGAACAAAAGTTGTGCATACCATTCTGGAGCCATCTGACACGATACGGGAAGGTGTTATACACTCGAGAGACAAAGTAAGGGAGTCGATCAAGGAGGAGTCATTCAGTGGAGGATGCCACCCCAATGAGTACAATGAACCCCAAAGGAAGAGAGGTTCCTCGCCGTAACTCCGCCCGCTCGAATCAATCATTTATCCACGCATGCACCACGCAGAAGCCAAAATAAGGAGATACCGATAGCAGAGCATGAAGACCCAACCAGCCATGATGCAGAGCAAGGCGATTGGTGATTTGCACTTTGTTCGGCCGCCTAAAGCCCGGATAAGAAAGAGCAATTTAGCTTAGCAGATTAATAAAAAGAAGAACTCGTATTTAAGCTTTAATAATGTTTTCTTTTGTTTTGCTTGCATTGGAACTACGTGTGACCTGATTCCCTTGGCGGATACGTAGGTGGCCATATCGGCTTCGGTCCCACCTTTTAGAAAAATTCCAATTTCTCTTTTGCACCATTGGAACTACGTGTGACCTGATTCCCTTGGCGGATACGTAGGCGGTCATATCGGCCTCGGTCCCACCTTTAGAATTTTACCCAATATTTGCTTGTAATGAACTACGTCATGACCTGATTCCCATGGGATACGAGTGGCCTAAATCGGCTTCGGTCACACCATTAGGAAACTTTCCCTTCGTTCCGAAAATAACAAGAATACACATAGTATACAAGAAACCCCATTGAGACCCACTTTAGGCCAAACACCCTTTTCAAAACTGGGACAAAGTAGGGAAACTGCATGTGGTCAGCAGTCCAAACAGGCCAGGCACGCAGATGTCAAGGAACAAGGCGGCGAAGTCAAATACGAATCGACCCCCCCAAAAAAAAACTCACAAATTTTCTTTGAGCGCAGGTTTTTCATATTAACAGAAGCAGAAAGTGCAATAGCCGAAGCAGAAAATACGGTAAAAAGTTTCTTCGCAGAAGCAGGAAAAAGCAGCAAAGGCAGAGGATATGACAACAATCAAAATTTCAAAGTCCAGATAGCAAATGACCAAAATTTCGCAACAAAGTCTAGCGATCACCGCATAAAGTCAAATTTGCAACCCACGTGACACAACAAAGGCTTCATGGCAATTCGCCAGTAGCTGCTTAGCATGTCCGCAAGGAAGGACAACACCATCAAGAATACGCCCGCATAACGACGCGACGCGATTATGTCCAGGCAACGACATCATCAGCATTGCGTCTACGCAACGACGTCACCAAAGAATACGCCCGTGCAACGACGCCATCGCGATTATGTTCAGTAACGACATCATCAAGATTGGCTTCACGCAACGACGCCAAAGAAGAATACGCCCGTGCAACGACGTTATCAACAATACGTCCAAGCAACGACGTCATCAGCATTACGTCTACGCAACGACGCCGCAAAGAATATCGCCCAGCAATGACGTTATCAACACAACAAGTCCGAAACGACGCCAAAGAAGAATATCGCCCAGTAACGACGTTATCAAGACAAAGAAGTTCAAAACGACGATAGCAAAGAACACGCCCGCATAACGACGCGGATCAGCATTATGTCTACGCAACGACGCCAAAGAAAGAACACGCCCAGCAACGACGTTATCGCAAGAAACAAGTCCAAAACGACGCCGCAGTAAACACGCCCAGTGCAACGACGCGATCAAGACAAAGAAGTCCGGAACGACGCCAAGAAAGAATATCGCCCGCATAACGACGCCATCAGCATTATGTCTACGCAACGACGCCAAGAAAGAATATCGCCCGTGCAACGACGCTATCGCGACAACAAGTCCAAACGACGCCAAAGAAGAACACGCCCAGAAACGACGCGATCAAGACAAAGAAGTCCGAAAACGACGCCAAAGAAGAACACGCCCGCATAACGACGTGATCGATTATGTCTACGCAACGACGCCAAGAAGAATACATCCAGCAACGACGTTATCAAGACAACAAGTCCAAAACGACGCCAAAGAATAACACATCCAGTAACGACGCGATCAAGACAAAGAAGTCCAAACGACGCCAAGAAAGAATATCGCCCGCATAACGACGTGATCAGCATTATGTCAACGTAACGACGCCAAAGAAGAATATCGCCCAGTAACGACGCGACAAGACAACAAGTCCGAAACGACGCCAAAGAAGAACACGCCCAGTGCAACAACGTTATCGCGACAACAAGTCCAAAACGACGCCAAGAAAGAACACGCCCGCATAACGACGTGATCAGCATTATGTCTACGCAACGACGCCAGCAACAACACGTCCACGCAACGACGTTATCAGCACAACAAGTCCGAAAACGACGCCATGACGCAAGTCCGAAAACGACGCTATCATCAGCATATCACATCTACGCAAGGACGATTTCTATACTCTCAAACTGCATTTCTTATTCATGCTTTATTGTTCTGTCTTAGCAGTTATGCACTAACTCTTCCTTGAGCTTTAGTCTACAGGGGCAGTTGCAGCAAGGACAGCATATCCGCATTCACAATCGCAACACGTCTGTGCAAGGGCGAAATCACAACATTTGTAGCAGGCATCACATTTTTGCAGGATAACATTTTCTACTCACAGTTGCATTGCTTTTAAAATTATGCATCATCATTTTGCCTTAACAGTTATGCACTAACCGTTTGTTTAAGTCTTAGCATGCAGGAGCAGGAGCACAACGTGGATTTTCTTACAAATAACCGACAATTTGTTGGGGCCAACCTTCCCAACGAATGGCGTAAGCGCCTCAGTGTCGGTCCACTGCTCCACATCACCATAAAACCCAAAGACCATAAGCCGATAGCAGTACACCCCAGGTTCAAGCCAGTTATTTTTATTTTTTACTTATTTTTAGCATTGACCCAAAGGTCGCCATAACTCGACACCGACAAGCTTGAGTCCGCGTTAGCCCGCCTGGTGTTTTGACCACGGTAGCCCAAAGGTGGTCATAACTCGACACCGACAAATTTTGAGTCCGCGTAGCCCGCCTGGTATTTGGTGGTAGCCCAAAGGTCGCCATAACTCGACATCGACGCTTTGAGTCCGCATCAGCCTTGTCTCAGTTGCCCAACTTTTTTTTGCAATTCTTTGGATCGAGACAAAATTGGCTATGAGTCAACGTCTTCAATAATAGCCTAGAATTGCCCCCTAAACCGCATCGCTTTCAATCACATCGCAATAACCCGTCGAGTGGACCGACGACTTGATACGCCGCTTTCGTCACGCCGAAGGCGTAAAATCGAATCCTTCTCAGTTCATTTCGTATCACTGTGTCTTTTTGTGATTAAACTTGTATTGGTTCATTCGTATTTGTGTTCATCAAGGCATAAAGATGATGCTGGCCATCGTTACATTATTTGTTAATCTCTTCGCCGGATTATTGATGCCTAAATACGCTGAATCACATATTTTATGTCCCTTATGCATTTGTTGTATTCTATGTTGGCTAATCCCGTAAAACTCAGTCTTGGCATATTAACTGGTATGTTTATTCAAACTGCGTATTAATAATATTTGAGTAAACTAAGGTCATGGCTAGTTGTTCACTATGCATATCTAGGGGTTCAAGTGCTTACCATACCGACGGCGTTGTTGTTTGATGGCTGTTTGTGTATAATCAGGCCCACATATACCTAATATGCTAGGTCGAAATATACTATGTCCCTCTGTGATTTTTCGTGAGCAATTTTAAATGATCATCATGCTAATTCCAGCGCGTCTTAACTATTTTTTGCTATTTAGTTCATGTGATACTGGTTTGAGGTCTGTCTAATTAGATAAGGAGGTTAAAGGCCTTTTGTGGTAGTCTAAGAAACATGATGACTCCTTGAGACTACGGTTGATCACCCCTGCTTTTCTATAGCTGCAGTTAATATTAGTTGAATTAGGAAACCATTGGTTAAAGTTAATGTGCATGTACAATTGCTATATCGGTTTTACAAAGGCAGTCTCATCCAGCTTCAGTTACAAAAATGATATGCGAACTTGGTTTTGTTAGTATCTTCTAAATATGTGTAAGTCGAACTCATTGCCGGGTCTTGGAAATCATAAAGTAATTGGCCATGCCCAGTGTGTTGTTGGGTGCTTCATAAACCAGTAATTTGCTTGGGTGATCACGTTAAGTCCCCCTGTAAAAGAAAACATGAATGGATTAACGTGGTGCGTGGTAAATTTGATGCCTATTGGTTGATACATGTTCGATGGCTTCCTATCAGAAAGACTAAATGTTACCTTCCATTGAATTCAGAAGATATAAATGTGGGCTTTGCAAAAGAATGGTTCCATGTTTAATTCGAATTTACAGTAGTGGGCCAGCATATTTGTTTCCTCTATTGTCGATATCGCTTGCCTCATCGTCTCCGCTCTCTAGGCCAACAAAGGCACGTTAAAATATAGAATCAGTGGATCATGCGATCATTTGTTTACTGCTGCCTTTGATACAATTGGACAGATACTAATCCTTATCTTTCTTTATTTTTACATGAAATGCATTGGAGCAAAATGAAGAGTCTCACGGCGAGATTCATCACGAGCTACTTCAAATGGCAACCCGCGTCTATGTGCATCCGCATTCGCATTCCCGCTTCAGAAATCCCTAAACAAAAAAAAAGGACAATATGACGTTGTCATCCGTCTCAACTCCTCTTACTCTTTAAATTTGATTGCCTCATTTTATGCCTTTACTTGTTTATTGCAATTTTACTATTTAAACTTGTAATTAATAGGAGAGCTAATTCAATTAGTCTTTGAACATAAAAGGTGGGAAGGTGATTTAGAAATAAATGCACTTCTAATTATTTATCTTAGGCTTATCATTTCATATCTAATCTTTTGCCTAATCATTAAAACTGCATATCTAAAACTAACGCGCCAATTCTTTGATTTCGCAGATAAATGCATATCCATAGTCCATAAATAACATTTGCATCCTTTACATATTGGCCTTAGTCTTATAAACTTTTATCAACATGCCTTCTTTATAAAATATTTTGAAGCATCTTTTATATTTTCAAAACACGCACTTTTAAACATAATAATTACCCTAGGTTTGGCAGGACAACCGCAAGTTAGCGGATCTTAGAGGGTGCCTAACCCCTTCCCTCTAGATTAATAAAGAACCCTTGCCCGAAATCTCATTAAGTTAGCAGACCATTAAAATGGAGTTAATGTTCACTTTAAACTAGTTAACATTTAGGTGTCCTAATTCACCCAATTAATTAGGTGGCGACTCCGCGAACCCCTTAGCATTTAGTACCTTTTGGCATTTTAGGCCCTTAGCACTACTTTTACTACTTTTTAGCACTTTAGCATTTAGCACCTTTTAGCACTTTTTATATGCTAGCACCTTTTAAGCACCCTTTAACATTTTAGCACATTTTCCACTTGTAGCATCTTTTAAATATTTTTAGCACTCTTTTTAACATTTAGCATTTTATTATTTATTTTCTAACATTCTATTCAAGCAGGATATTCGCTAAAAAATGTCGCGGTCGAAAATGGGCGTGACATGCGGGGTAAACCCCCAAGACGTTATACCACCTTCTGTGTATGATTGAGGGGTAAGAGTATAAATGCGGGGTAAACTGTCATGACCCGACCTCGGATCCGTGACCGGTGCCTAACCCCGGGCACCTTTGTGACACAACATCAGAGAAAACCAGCGGAAATAAACTTACAACAAGAACCCATATGGAAAACAAACAGGTTAACCCAAAATGGCTACCTCTAATATAACAAGCTGAACAGTTACATCCTTAACAACCCAAACTATAACAGACTACTGCACTTAAGAAAAGAGTAACACTATGACGGACAGTGGCCCGCCATACCCCGAATGTACAAATATCTACAACACCGGAGAACTGCACTCAAAAGTCGAGTCAGCCTCCGAGGAACTGAGCTTCGACACCGAGCAAAGATCCTAAGAATGAGGATCCACCACCGCTTCCTTTACTCGCAGATTTAACGCAAATTTCGAGGAAGGGGGTCAGTACACAATATGTACCAAGTATGTAAAACTGGAAAATACTGTAATAATATCATAAGTCTAAAACAAGCTGGAGTCATATACGAAAATCAATTTACATTGCACTGTGCCTTACTAACAATGAGAGTAACAAGTATAAACTTATCGCATAAAAATAGGAGGCTCATGATCAAAACAGGTACTCGCTCAGTAGATCATTACAATCCTACTCGGGACTATTTCACCCGCACGGGTCCCGTGGACCCGCATGAGGTCATCCGCCTCCATGGGACTATTTCACCCGCACGGGACTATTTCACCCGCACGGATCCCGTGGACCCGCACGAGTACAATCGCCGCACTCGCACGGGACTATTTCACCCGCACGGATCCCGTGGACCCGCATGAGTACAATCGCCGACTCGCATCACGGGTAGCAAATCCATGGAATAAGTAGTAAACCATCCTAACGGACGATACCCGCGACCATCCATCGCCGCATGTCCAAAGGAAATAACAAGAATACGCATACCCGCGACCATCCATCGTGGCCGTGATGCCAACAGAATTAACAAGAATAAGTAGTGAACCATCCTAATGAACGATACCCGCGACCATCCATCGTGGTCCGATGTCAAAAGGAAATAACAAGAATAACCCGGGGTCTACCCCGTAAGAACATATCACCTAGCACAACCGGCTATCATGTATAACATAAGCGCTACCGGCTTATCATAACATAACATAAGCGCTACCGGCTTATCATAACATAACATAACATAAGCGCTACCGGCTTATCATAACATAAGCAAGTTAAGGAATCCCCTAACTTCTTATTAACATTATTAATATATCCTCTCATTTTAGTATACCTAAGGCACTAACATGTCTTTTAAGAGAAAATCCGGGAATTCAACCCAAGTACCACGTACTTCTAACCTTTTAAGAAATAACTCTTTTTATATAAAAATTCCAAGATACTAATCACCATAGTATCAAGTTACGATTTCTTTTCAAGACAAGTCACATTTCCTTTTAAAACCTTAGGCAACCAATGCCTAAAAGCAATTCACCTTTCACAGTTTCAAATCATTTACCCGTACTTGTTTTACTTAAAGTAAACCCTTTCTTTGTTAACCTTTCAAAAGCTAATATAACCAACTTCCCATAAAGTCATTATACTAACTTTATGCTTTAGAAATTAAGACATTCTTATCCTTTCATAAGGCCGTTATAACTAACTTCCCATAAAGCCATTATAACTCCTTATAAACCATTTCGTTCTTTTACTGACCAAGAGACTTATACCTCAAACAAATTTACACAATTTTCAAAATACTTCAAGCCTCTTATCTTTTAGAAAACAAGTTTCTTACCTCAAAAATTTACGCCTCTTATCTTTTAGAATAATTCAATACTCAATACTTTCACACCAAGTACTCTATACTTCTTTATGTCAAGAAAACCTTGTCTACCTTATTTAGGATAAACCACTCCTCAAGAACAAGCGGGTTAACTTCTTAACCCAACCAACTTAGACATTTTCTTAAAACAAGTCAAGTATAACAAAAGGATTTTCTTCATTTAAAACACGTACGTCTACCGTACTATATAGTTATAACTACTCATGCTCAAGAGATAAGAAAGTTTCCACATACCTCTTCGGTCAATCCACTTGCTAAGCCCAAACTACCGCAAGTAATATGTCAACCTATAATAACCATGATACGTTTATTAACCTCTAGTTTCAATGTAGAAATAATCTAAGTTCAAAGCCACTAAATTCTATGGAAAATTGGGCAGCATTTCCTTTGTTTCTACATACTTTGCCACCTTTCTCAAGGCCGAATTCAACCTCCAAACGCCACATTTAAGGCTCAACAATCCAAACATTTCAAAGGGGATTACACACCTAAACTTGGGTGTGTAAAATTCTGCCCCATAAGGTACAACAACTCACTTAACAAATTTAAAGTAGTTTTTAGGCTACAACATGCTCATAATATCTTCTTAACCAATTCTTTCACATCCAAACCATATTTCTTACATGCAATTCTTCTAAGGGCAATATTTACTACTACAAGTTCCTTCTTCTTCACATGCAACATCAATACTAGCTATAAGAGAAGAAATGTTACCTTTAGAGCTTTAGCCAAAACTATTCCAACAACTTTGCTAGCCTCCTTCCAAGAACACCACCACAATAACTCCTACAAGCTAGCCACAAGCTTCCTTCTTGTCCTTAACTTTTCAGATTTTTCTTAGACTTTGAATTCCCCTTTGAATTCTAGAGAGAAGTGAGAGCTCTAACTTAGAGAGAGAGAAAGTCTTGAAAGATGACCCAGTCTTCAAGACTTGGTCAATATACGGGACATGCAAAAATCAGATGGGGGGGGGACACTTGTCACCCTCCCATGGCCTTTTTAAAAGAAGAAAATCAAATTTCCTCAGTTGTTCCGCCAGACTCGCGCCGCGCCATGCCTCGCTGCGGCCAAGCGCTAAACATCTGCGACTTTCGAACTTCCGCTGCCGCGCTCGCCTTCGCGCCGCGGCTCGCAACTTCAGCGACTCGACAACCGCGCGCCATGCCCTCGTGATCCGCGCCGCCTCGTGGCCCCGATCAAACACCTTTTGCCCGATCACAGACCGAACTTGTAACTCCCATAACTTTCTACTCCGACGCCCTATCGATTTAACTGGCCGGTTGCGTTGGAAACTAGACTCAACGAAATACGCCCTAGGCCTTTGAAACACTTAGGAACTCTCAATGTACCGGGTCATAACCCGCCTCAAAGTTGACTAAACCCGTCCGAAACAATCCATCAACCTATCTTTCAAAAAAAAATTAAGTCTGACTCCCTTCATACGCTCTCATACGCATGACCTGAACTACGGGGTGTAACATAAACCCCCAAGACGTTACACCACCTTCTGAGTATGATTGCGGGGTAAACCCCCAATACATTATACCACTCCATGGATTTGCTACCCATGATGCGAGGAATACCTCATGCTGGCCCATACGGCCCTTGCGGGTGAAATAGTCCCGGGAGTAGGATTGCTAAATGATACTATGGGCAGGTGACCCTAAGTTGATCATAAGCTTCCTATTTTTATGCAGTATACCTTTAGGGGCAGACTTATGTGATTTTATCGCGTTCCAGATTGGGCCGGCAAAGATACCTTACGGCGGACTTATGTGACTCTATCGCGTCCCAGATTGGGCTGACAGTATAGGCGTTCCTCCATAAATGGGCGGATTAGGTTATGCAAGATACGTAAGTTTTATGTTTATGAACTTGATGATTTTCTTAAGTATGTACGTAAGAATTTGAATATACTCTTATGGAAAAATGGGAAAAGATAATAAGGTACGATTAAATTCACGAGATGGTAATGACACGGTAGGATCTGGTATTTACCCTTTTCTATACTTGCCCCTGTCATTCTTTTGTACAGTTATGATTTGTTACTGTACCTTATTTTCCGCTCCATATTCTGCACTGTTGATCGACTTCTTCGGGCCGCTCATGTCCGCAGTTTAGGTATTACGATTGTGGATCCGCGAGCTTAGGATCCCGGTTCAAGATTTCGAGATGGCTCCAATGTTCCGAGTTGTCATGGCTATGTATATTCAGTGGTACGCGGGCCTTGTCCCGCCATAGTATTTGTTCAAATCTTAGAGGTCCGTATTCATCCATGGCCGGATCGCAGAGTTGTTTTTACATTGTTAAATGTAGACCACTTTTCGGTAATTTCTATGATTATGGTACTTTATCGCTTGGCCTTGGTTAAAAAAGTGTTATTTATCTTCCGCAGCTTTATTATGTTGTATGATTAGAAGGGTGCCTGTAGGGCACCGCCATGCCCGGCTCGGTCGTGATAATACCGAGCTAACGAGTCGAACTCTATGTTGTACTCGAACCGCCCGCCCATTCTCGCCTCAACATCATAAAACTATCCACTCGCTCTCTCATCCGCGAGGCAAGAAGTGGTTAAGAACGCCCGAGAACTCGCCCCAACCAGCCTAAAACGCATGCTCCCCGACGCTTCCCATGAATCAAACCAGGATCGCAATATCCCACACCGATACGAACCCAAGATTCACCGATTCGCCTCCGAGGCCTTAATCACTCTCATGATCCAGATTCTGCCGAATAAACTCCCGAGGATCTTCCTCATTTCTCGATCCATAGAACTCGCGATCGCAACTCAAGAAGTCCCAAGCCTCAAACTATCTGCCTGCGCGCCACCGGCATAACCGAATCTCGACTCAGATGTCCTCACGCTCGCCACGATCCTAGCGATGAATCGGGCCATCTCTTTGTAACCCATATCCTCGGCTCGGTCGTGGAACCGAGGCTCAGATATCATGGCCTCGTGATATCGCTGCCACGCGCTAAACTCGATGGCCGGGCGGCGTCGCAGAACTCCCCGTATAAAGTACCACCTCAGGTAATGACTGGGCTTGTGCCCTCGTAACCCTCTGTGTTCTACTAGCAGCTCCCTCTGATGCCTTGCCCTTCTGAGCCGCGGTTGCCTTGCGTGGAGGCATAACTGGTACATAAAAATACGTCAGAGGGAGTCCAACTTATAACACACCTCTAAGGCACGATCTCATAGTGAGAAGAATGGAAACCAATCCTCAATATCCTGCAGCCTCCTGATTATAGGTGTGGTGCACAACACGCCGATAATCAAGACTCTACTAGATACGGTCTGTAGACAATTTCCGACGATTAACTGCTCTGATACCACTTTTATCACGACCCGACCTCGGGCCCGCGACTGGTGCCTTACCCCGGGCACCCTAGTGATAAAACATCAGAGAAAATCAGCGGAAAAAAAAACTTATAGACATAAAACAATATTAAATAAGAAACAGGCTAACCAAAATGGTCACCTTTCTGTATATATATACAAAACCCGAGCAGTTATCCTTTACAAGCCCAACTCACAACAATACTACAGACCTCTAAGAGTTTTTATAACAACTACGACGGGACAGGGCCCCGCCATACCCCTGAATGTACAAGAACCTACAATCTCAGGGAATCATACCAAAAGATAAGCCTCCGGAGAAACAGAGCTTCTCAAAACGCAGAACCGTGATCACAACCGGTGTACCTCTACCAGAGTGAATGCACTTCCGAAAGAGCTCAAGACAACAGTACTAAGTATGTGAAATCAACATATCAGAATGAAATCATAACAGTCTATATAAAACAGGAGACATGTATGATAACCAAACTACAGTACACAATATATAAGCAGTCATGTCAAGTCAGGGACTCACGCCCTCAAGACATCACTCAAATATAACCATGGGTCTCACGCCCGCAATATCAATCATGCCCGTGAAACTCCTTCTTCACTGCCGGCAGTCTATGATATAATATAACACCAAAAAGTACACATGAACACCAGGTCCCACCTGTGCCATAAAAACTGTCCGGGGCAAGTACGAAAGCCAACTACTGATCCACTGCATCAAGAACGCATCGGCAATGCGGGGCTAGCTACCAGATCCAACCTGCGTTATCAACCTCATGGAGAGCTAGTCCATGACATAATAATAATATACCGGGAGCTTATCCCGCCGCATGGCTGCATGCCCCCGGAATTCCTTCATCGGTGCAGACATGTCCATGTAACAATAATAATATACCGGGAGTTTAACCCGCCGCATAGCCGCATGCCCCCGGAATTCCTTCATCGGTGCAGACATGTCCATGTAACAATAATAACATACCGGCCCTCCATTGAGAGACGCGGTAGCATAAGAATACAACTTTTGCACAACAAGGCTATAACAAGCAAGCACAGGAAAATTACCATACTTCTAGACTCTCATTTCATGCCAAAAATCCGGGTTTTCAACCCCAGGTACTGCATACTTCAACTCTCTTAAAAAGATCTATTTTTAAGTAAAAACCACACGGTACTAATACCCGTAGTATCAAGACACTCTCATGTTTAAATCAAGTACTTTTTAAACCAAGTGGCTTACACTTTTAAAACAAACGTCAAGTATATTTTTAAAACCCAAGTAACTTACTCTTTTAAGATCAAGGCACTCACACCTTTTAAAATCAAGCCACTTATATTTTTCCAATCAAGACAAGTTAAAAACAAGTTACTTACAAACAAGTAACCTATACTCTTAAATCAAGTTACTTCTCCTTTTCCAAAATCAAATCGTTTATATACTAAGTCTCTTATCTTTCAAGATCAAGTCTCTTAATTCTCAAAATTAAGTCTCTTATCTTTTTAGAATAATCAAGCCATTCGTTTATCTTCATAAAGTTGCTATAACTAACTTCCCATAAAGCTATTATAACACTTTATATTTTAAACCAACCAAAGACAACCAAATTCATTTAACACACGTACGTCTACCGTACTATATAGTTCACAACAATCATGCTCAAGAGGATAGGAAGAATCACATACCTCTTCGGCTTAAACCACTAGCCAAGTCGAGTATGTCGCGCGTAGAATATCCACCTATAACAATCAAACACGTCTATCAATGTCTAGATCTCTTCGTAGAACATTTCTAAGTATAAGGTTCCTTATTCTACGGAAAATTGGGCAGCATTTCCCCTGTATATACGTATTTCCCACCTTTTCCAAGGCCTGATATCAATAGCCAACATGCCATATTTAAGGCGCAATAATACAACAACTCAAAGGGGATTACACGCTTGACTGGACGTGTAAAATTCTGTCCCACAATATACAAAATAGTCCATTTCTTTTCAATCTTCCTTCCACATATTATGTACTCAATTATAAACTACAACAACATGTAATCTCCAATTACAATAGAAGGACAAAGATCATTACCTCGATAAGCCCAAAATTTTCCAATGATTAAAAGTCGATCCTTAGGAATCTTAGCTCCAATTCCTTACGTTCCAACCCACTACAAGCAACCCGTAGAAGTTCCTAACCAACTTCTCTTCAAGATCCAACTTCAAAAAGTGAAGAACACTTAGGTTCCAAATATGGCAACTTTCGGCCAAGGTGGGTTTTTAAGGCTAGGGGTGTGAAATCTTTTCTAACACTTGGTTAACAACCTTCCTAATACCTCAAGGAAGAACACTTAAAATTTTAAGGATTTTTGGACAACTTTTGGTCAATGATTAGGGATATTGCCGAGAGCACTAGCCAAGGGAGGGAGTATTTGCTTTGGAAATCTCTAAGTGTTGATGAAGAAGTCTTGCAAAAAGGGTCTATTTATAAGCCAACCAAGGGCTAGGATCAAATCAAGTTTGTGGATGAGATTGGGGACAAGTGTGTGTGGGTCCCACAAGCCACTTGTCCAACACAAGACTTGGGACACTTGGCTTGCCACATGTCCACCAATTTCGGCCACCATGGCCACTTGTCACACCATTTCGGCCATGTGCCACCTAAGGGGGTGACACATGTCGCCCTCATATTCGTCCAAAATATTTCATCTTCCGAAAACATTCATATTGGCCAAAATCTCGAAAATAATGTGGGCCCCACAAAACCGTAAATTTCTCCCGTGGGACCCACGTGACCAACTCCGGAAAATAAAATCCATAATTCTCTAATATTCCAAGAAGTCCAAATACCAAATATGGGAATCCAATTCCCATTTACGAACCTTTTTCCTTCACAAAATCCGGAAAATTTTCCGTCGGAAATTCAAAATTTTCTTCCCATTCGTACTTAGGGTTATATTCTCGTACGTACGTCCTCACATACATACTCTGGAACTACGGGGTGTAACAACAATACTATGACGGGACAAGGCCCCGCCATACCCCTGAATATACCTATTATAATGACAGCTCCAACATCGAGCCATCTAAAAATGTCAACCAGATCCTAAGCTCGCGGATCCACAATCGTACCTAAACACGCAGACATGAACGCAGCCCGGGCGGGTCGCATAACAAGTACTAAGTATGGAATGTAAATAAAGTACAGAATTACGCCCATAACTATACAAGGAATGACAGGACAAGTATGAAAATCAAATACCGTGATCCTACCGTGTCATATAAAAACCAGAGCCAATCAGACTCGTATCATCAGACCATCAGAATACCGCACCACTTTCAAATATGAAAGCCATGTCAAAATCCAGACACCGCCTCTCAAAGATATAATATCACGTACATGCTCGTGGAATACAACATCACTGTCAATATGTAACAAGTATAACATACAATTACCTGCACACTGTGACTTTTTAACAATGAGAGTAAACTTTACATGCTTTAAAATAGGAAGCTTATGATCAATCTAGGGTGACCCGCTCGTAGTATCATTATGCAAACCTACTCCTGGGACCGTTTCACCCGCAAGGGTCTTGTGGACCCGCATAGGACAATTTGTCCCGCATAGGACTATTTCACCCGCAAAGGACTATTTCACCAGCTTAGGCCCTACGGGCCCGCAATGAGCATATACGTCATGCTCGCATCATGGGTAGAAAATACATGGAGATGTATAATGTCTTGGGGGTTTACCCCACAATTATACTCAGAAGGTGTATAACGTCTTGGGGGTTTACCCCGCATTTATACTCAGGAGGTGTATAACGTCTTGGGGTTTACCCCGCATTTATACTCAGGAGGTGTATAATGTCTTGGGGGTTTACCCCGCATTTATACTCATAACACTAGCACCAATGGCTATCATGAACAACATATGCAAGTTAAGATAATCTTTGACTCTCAACATCATAAAATGAATAAACCATCATTTTAACAAACCAAGACAATTTTCATGCCTTCTTTTTCAACAATTCAAGACAATACCATGCCTTTCCTTTTTAACAAATCAAGACAATACCATTTAGGCAAGTCGAAGTACTATCAAGGCACAAAATAGAATAACTACCATTTAAGCAAGCCAAAGTACTATCAAGGCACAAAATAGAATAACTATCATTTAAGCAAGTCAAAGTACTATCAAGGCACTAACACACCTTGCATTACTAAGGATTAAAGTCCATTAGGACAATGTACGTGAGCCGTACATTCACTTTATGAACTAAATTTCCATTTTAGGAAATCCCAAGTACTACATGTATCGCTAGGAAGTAGAATCCAATACATGTATCATTTTGAAACGATCATTTAGAAAATCGAGACGCTTATCGTACCAAGTATCCTTCTAAGACATGGTTTTGGCAAATCAAGGCACTAGACCTCACGTGTTACTTTAAAACATCTTGAACATCAAAGTGCCACATATCATGTATTATATTAAGGACTTAATCATGGACATTCTCACACGATTCCCTTAAAACATTTTAAACCATCCCTTGACTTTCTACTAAAACTTGTTATAACAAACTTCCCATAAAACCGTTATAACCACTTCATTTTTAGACAACTAACGCACCATTACCTCTTTCCTTTTTATCAAAACCAAGGCATTATCATGCCACGTAAGGGAATTGAACCCAAAGTACTTTGTACATCTATTCTTTATAAAAGAATCGTTTCATGGAATATTAGGGTGTTGGGCCCAAAAGTACTTTCACCATTAAAACCAAGTTACTTACTTTTTTTAAAACTCAAGTAACTTATACTTTTAAGACCAAGTAGGTTATTCTCTTTAAATCAACATATACTTTTCAAATCGAGTTACTACACATTTTCGAAATTCAAGTCCCAAGTACTTTCGAAAATCAAGCCTCATGTACTTACAAAATTAATACTTTTATGAGCCGTGAATAGGTTATTCTCGTTTATAATGATCTTGTTAAATCAGCCATGATCTAGAAAATGTAATACAATTTTGTCTTATTTTAGTTTCTATGCAGATGGAGAATTCTACTCATTTCAATATAATTGATTGTCGATACATTTTCATTAACGCTACAATGGCTTGTTTGATACTTATTCTCATTAGTGTAGTAATTTACCAAGGTCAACTCGACTCTAATACTTCCTAACGACTCTTACCAACATCCCACATAAGACTTGGTAAGAACTTAGGAATATTCTAGACATGTCTTTTTCATAAAATCAATAACATGAATACTTCCTAATGACAAGTCAAGTACTTCAAGAAAACAAGTCACGTATACTCCAAATAACAAGGCAAGTATACCTCAAGGATAATTATGTCGATAGAAGGAAGAAGTTCACATACCTCGTGACGACTAACCCATACGACAAGTAGCAATACTCTCCAAAGTGCTTCAACCTCATCGGCTATTCCTTAAGCCAAGTAGATCATGCTACACGTGGTACTTCAACCTATAATAATGATCTCACTTCTATCAATATCATACTTTCTAGTATAAGACTTATACCAAATAATTCCCTCTAATTCTACGGAAAATTGGGCAACACTTCCTTTGTTTCTACGTACTTTTCTACCTTTTCCAAGGCTCGTATTCATCAACCAACAAGCCACATTTAAGGCGCAACCAACAGTTAGCCAAAGGGGACTACACGCCTAACTGGACGTGTAAAATTCTGCCCCACAGTTGTTACACCTCGAAATTCCAGGACATGTTTATAAGGACGTACGTAAGAACTCAAACATGTAAATATTTGAGACTAGTAAAAAAATTCGGAATTATGGAATTGTCGGAAAACGAAATATTGCGACGAATGGAAGGGCGACACGTGTCACCCCCCCCCCCCTGTTAGCCTTGGATGATTTAGGCATGGGTTAAATGGTCATTTGACCATAATAAAGATGAGCAAGTCTTGCTAAGTCTAAGAGCTTGATATTATTGACTTAGTCAAAGGGCCACTTGGCTTGATCCTTGTGAAATTCATCCAAGCCACCTATTTGTTCTAATCTTGGCCCTCCATAGTGTTATATATACATACTAGTAGCAAGACAAGGCTTCCATATTAGAAAAAATTCAAGAAAATGTGTTCTTCACATTGTTGCTCTCGGCTTCTTAGGGTTTGAAGGAGAGAAAAATTTTGTTTGTTGTTCAATAACCTCCACACTTTAAACCAAGGTTCCTAAGAGTATTGTAAGGGTATCGCAATAGAAAGATCCCGGAAAAGTATCATTTTCGTATTAGTCGCAAGGTGAAAACCTAGTCACTTTCCTAGGTTTGGATTGAAAGTTAAAGGAAAGTTGTTGGTGATATTCTAAGGGCTTCAAGTGGCGGATTGGTGTGTCAAGGAGAGGCTCTAAGTTTCTAGGGAGAGACTTCGGATCTTGAAGTTGGATTAAGGCTCGTTAAGGTAACAATCTTGTTCTCTTAGTGTTATAAGATTACATATTGTTGTAGCCTTACATTTCTACTAGAATGAGGTATATGTTATACCCCGTATTTCCAGAGTATGTACGTAAGGACGTACGTAGAAAATTTGAACTTGTACTAAGGCTTGGCCGAATTAATTTTGTTCACAGCACCCGTTTAGAGTCGTTTTTCGACGAAACGTTTTCACAGCTTTCGTAGGGGAATTTCCGGCTATGTCATTTTTAATTTTTGCGGATTTTTCCGAGAGACGAAACGTGTTGGGCCAACAAGAGGGCGCCACTTGGCACCCTCCCATTGGCGGACGTGAGGGCCTCTGATTGACGAAAATGGAGAGGTGTAGTTGGTAGGATATTTTGTGTGTTAGTTGCCTAGGACACATGGGTGAATCTTGCCCTACACTTGCCTAGCACTTACTAAATCTTGGCCATTGGTTGGCCTTCACTTGACCTATAAATACCCCTTTAGAGATGAAGAGTTCTTCATCCACAAAAGCTTTCCAAGTCTAAAAATCCTCTCTTCTCCCTTTGTTAGCAAATCGTCCAACACCCCCCTCCTCGAGAAGCTTGGCCGAGGCTACCCCACCCCCTAGCCTAGCCAAAATCTACCCCCCCTCCCTTGGTAGAAAAGTTGTCTTCTAGTATCGTTAATGCCCAAAAATACCCTAGCCCAAATCCCTTAGTCTTTAGTAGAAGTTGTGAAGAACTTCTAAGGTTTCTTGGAGCTACTGAGCGCATAACTTAGTGAGCTAAACCTTGCTCAGCGACTTTATCTAGGATATTATTGGGCTTACCGAGGTAACTAATCCTAACCTCTTTTGAATTAGAGAATACTTCATCGTTGTAGTATTAGAACAAGTATTAGATACTTAGAAGAATATCACAGTAGAACTGTTATCACAGTAGAAGGGTTTAAAAGAAGAATAATTGAACTGTACTCACTTAGGACTGTTTTCACAGTAGACTTACATAGCTCACCGGGTAGGGTTGTGCTGCCCGACTTACCGTAGAATTATGAACCCTCTGTTTAGAATGACCTTCAGAGTAGTCTAGACTTTGATTGATGTCTGTGACTATTATAGGCTGACTCTCTGCGCGCGACATATTCAACTTGGCGTGGTTTTCACGGTAAGGTATGTGATTCTTCCTAAAGCATGATATTTTACAATATATAGTACGGTAGACGATACGTGTTAATCGAATAATAACTACGGCAATGTCTTTGACTTAAGCATGAATAATACTTATGGTAATGCCTCACGGCTTAAGCTCGAATAATACTTACGGAATGCCTCACGCTTAAGCTGAATAACAAAGAATCAAAACATTTCAAAAGAATATCGAATCATTTTTAATGAAGATAAATACTTGGTTTTAAAACAAAAGCTTAAGAGTTATACTAGCTTTATGGGAAGTTAGGTATAACAACTTAAGAAAGATAAAAGGAACTGCTTACTTGTTTGTTTATAAAAGCCTTGTATTGATTTCTTAAGTGTAGTAAGATTGTTTGATAAGTAGACATGTTATGATGCTACCCGTGTTAGTGTCTTGTAACGCCGTGTAAGGGGTCATTCTTGCCGCGGCTTACGTTGCTAACCGGTAAGTCCATTGTATCGTTATTGTATCACCTACCCTCGATCGTTATACCGCGGCTTGCTTCGATGCGGGTCTATACGCCTATGCGCGGTCTGTGAGACTACGCGAGCAGCGGTATGCTCCAGATTGATCATTCCGGCATTTAGCCCGACGCGGGATTCCTATGCGGTCCGCTTGAGACTACGCGGTCTTTTGAGGCTATGCGGCTGCGGAGCCTAGGCGGACGCCGGGTTGGCTGCCCCGACGCGAGAAATATCTCACGCGGTGCAGTGGGACCTATGCGAGCGCGAAGTCGGGCTAGGCACGCAGAATGATACTATGTGCGATTGGCCTTGCTTCGATCATTCGCGGCCTAGAATAGACATGTTACAGTTTTCCTATTGTTGTTGTTGTTTGTGATGTGGCACTATGTGCAATTGAACTTATTGTATTTGTGAAAAGGTTTTGAATACTCGATTTCATTTAAGTACTTTATAGTTTCACATACTTGGTACTGTAATCGACCTCCTTCGGGCCGCGTGCATGCCGCAGTAAGTGGCAAGCAGTGCTAGATCCACATCCCAGGATCTTGGCGTTGTGTCGTGAGCTCCATCTTCTCCGAGGCTCTACTTTGGGTATGATCTCCGTATTGTAGATAGTTTTGTACCAGGTATGGCGGGCCCCGTCCCGCCATAGTTGTTTACTTCCTTAGAGGTCCAGTAGTACTATTGTACAGTTGGGATGTAATCGCAAAACTTGAGTTATTTATATTATGCCGAAGGCAAGCTTTTCATCAAATAAATCGTGTCTTATTTTATAAACTGCTTTCTGCCTTGTTTTATATTCCGCCGGTTACGCTGATGTTTGACTACTTGGGTGCCCCGGTAAGGCACCAGTCACGGGCCCCGGAACGGGTCGTGACAAAAGTGGTATCAGAGCAGTTAATCCTCGGAAAGTGTCTACTGCATCAGATTCAAGAAGTCTTGATTATCGGTGTGTGCGCACCACACCAATAATCGTGAGGCTATAGGATATTTAGGATTGGTTTCTATTCTTCTCATTCCGAGATCGTGCTTTAGAGTCGTGTTATAGGTTGGACCTCTAACGTATTCCTTTCCTCGTAATGCTTATGCCTCCACGTAAGGCAACCCGCCCGTGGGCAAGGCAATGGCGGAGTCGCTAGCAGACACCCAGAGTCACGAGGGCTCGTGCCCGCCTATACCGCAGACGGCGAGTTCTATGACGCCACCGCCCCAAAGAGACCACGCACCCACACCTCATGTCCCACACCGGGCGGAGGAGTTAGGGTACAAGGAGATGGCCCACTATTGGCTAAAGTCAGGCCCGACACGAGAGGCCGGATGCGACAGCCTAACTCCACCCCGCCGCACCCGTAGTGCACCCGAGGCGTATAGTTTGAGGCTACGAGATTTCTTGAGTCAGAGCCCGCCAGAGTTTTACGGTCGAGGTCGAGGATGATCCGCAGGAGTTCATCCGTCACCGCAGAGGATTACGCGGTGATCGTGGCTTCAGACCGAGGTCGTGACATTCGGTTCGTGACGGCTGCGTGATACCGCAGTCGATTGGTTTGATTCGTGGGAGCTTTCCCGGGGAGAGCATGCACCTCCAGCAGTATGGGATGAGTTTTCGGAGGCTTTTCTCACACACTTCTTGCCTCCGCAGATGAGGAGGGCACGGGCCGACAGATTTTTGTTGCTGAGGCAGGGAGGACGCACAGTTAGGGAGTACAACGTCGAGTTTGATTCATTGGCTCGATATGTCCCTGCGACCGTAGCGTAGATGGAGGACAGGTGCATCGCTATGTCACTGGGCTAGATGATTACATGGCCGAGTCTTGTGCGGTGTGTCCCTTCACCAGTAATGGACATAACCCGTGACGCAGCTCACGACCGGTTGTGAGGCGTAGAGACCGCGGCAGAGCGATATCAGCAGGTTAAGGCCAAGACGGCGGTTCTTTTGGTGGTCCTCGTGGTGGGCGGCATCGCAGGTCCAGATTTGCACCACACCAGCCGCAGCGCCCTACCTCATTTTCAAGACACCAGAGCGGTCGGGCGTGTCGCCCCAGACTTCTGGATTTCGGTAGCAGGGTGCTAACCGCTCGAGGTCCGCTTTCAGCCCGTTGTGGCAGATACCATTCGGGAGTCAGACCGAGCTTGCTATACTTGTGGCCGCAGGTCACTTTGCGAGTTTGCCCGACCGGGCGGCGCTGTGGTAGGCTCACTTACAGGTCTGCTGCCGCTTCTTCATCCCCGACAGCGATTTCGCCTGAGGGCAAGGTACACATGGATCAGCGGTCGCGCAGCAGGTCGTGGCGCAGTCCCGATTCTAGCGGTCCTCGTAACCGCATATATGCTTTGTCCACCGACAGATCGTGAGGCCTCACCGATGTCGCTGCTGTACCTTATCGGGCTCGGGTTTGATGTGTATGCTTTGATAGATCCGGTTCTACATTCTATATATCTCCCTTGTTGCTAGTAGGATAGGGATAGAGCACGAGTCCATAGACCTTTTCGAGGTAGCTACGCCTGGGTGATTCGGTGGTAGCTCGGCGTATATAGAGCTTGTCCCGTGACTATTTGCGCCGTCGGACCAGCCGACTTGATAGAGTTGGAGATGATTGACTTCGACGTGATTATGGGGATGGATTGGCTAGCTTCTGCTACGCCAATGTAGACCGCAGAGAGAGAGTAGCACGGTTCCAGCTTCGAGGAGCCATTGTTGAGTGGAGGAGTACGGTATCGCCGGTGGGTAGGTTTATTTCCTACCTCAAGGCTAGGAAGATGGTGCGCAGGGTATATCTACCATCTCGCTCGTGTTTGATATCAAGTCGCGTACCAGATTTTCGGGCCCAGAGTCACGAAGTTCCCGCACGTGTTTCCGCATGACCTCCGTATCCTCCCGAGGAGATTGAGTTTTGTATTGACATATTGCGGCACACTGCCTATTTCCATTCCGCCATACGTAATGGCACCGCCGAGTTGAGAGAGTCAAGGATCACCTTAGAGATTTGCCGAGAAGCGGTTTTATCGCACTAGTGTTTCTCCCGGGGCGCAGATTGTTCGTGAAGAAGCGGATCGACGCCGCGCATGTGTTGACTACGGTGAACAAAGTGACCATTAAGAATGATACCCCTTCCTGTGATTGATGATTTGTTCGACCAGCTGCAGTGGCGCGAGATGTTTCTCCAAGATTGACCGCGTCGCTATCATCGTTCGTGTCGAGAGCGGATGTCCCTAGATCGCATTCGGACCAGACGCATTATGAGTTCGTGGTCATGTCTTTTGGTTGACCAATGCTCCGGTAGATTCATGGATTTGATGAACCGAGTGTTCAAACCATTTTTGGACACGCTTGTGATAGTGTTCATTGATGATATCCTCGTTTATTCTCGCCAGAGCGGAGCACGCGAGCATTTGAGGATCAGGCCGATAGCTTCCAGACCAGCAGCTTGACGCCAAGTTTTCCAAATGTGAGTTTTGCTGACTTGGGCGCTTGGGCATATTGTCGGGCCGATGGCATTCGAGTGGATACGCCAAGATCGAGGCAACAGACTTGCCTGCACCTACTACTCCGGCTGAGGTTCGCAGCTTACGGGCCTTGCAGATATTATCGGCGGTTCGTGGAGAAGTTTGCTTTATCTTCGCACATTGACTAGGCCGACTCGGCGGCAGCCAAGTTTCAGCGGATCGATCAGGAGCGGTGGTTTCCATTCTTGAAAGAGACTAACGACCGCCTCGCTCTTACTCTTCCGCAGGTCCAGATGGTTATGTCGTATTGTGATGCGCCGCATCGGGCCGGGATGTGTGTTGATGCAGCATGGCAGAGTTATAGCATATGCATCCCGACACCAAGAAACACGCAGGAACTACCCCACCCATGATTTAGAGTCGTACCGTGATTCACGCCAAGATCCTGAGGCACTATTTGTATGGGGTTCACGTGGATATTTATACGCACCACAAGAGCCTCCAGATATCTTCAGCCGCAGGGAGCCGAACTTACGGCAGACGGTGGTTAGAGTTGCTTAAGGATTACGATGTTGATATCCCGTACCACCCGGAAGGCCAATGTCAGGCGTATGCCTAGTCGTAGGTCGATGGGAGCTTATCGGATGTGCGGCAAATGGCGAGGACATGGTTCGTGATTTGCATCGCTTAGCGAGCCTCGTGTCCGCTTGATTGATTCCGATAGCAGTGGGGTTAGAGTTCGTGAGGTTGCCGAAGTCTTCCATCGCCGGCGAGGTGAAGAGGCAACAGCTCGAGGATCCGCTTTGGCACGTTATCGCGATACGCCTCTTCGTGAGGGCAAGGGTCCTTTTGAGGTAGCACCTGATGGGGTGCTAAGGTTTGAGGGCAGGTTGTGTGTTCCAGATGTTTCAGGACTTCGGCAGCAGGTTCTTGGGGAAGCACACAGCACGCGTTACTCTATCCATCCGGGGTCGACCAAGATGTACCACGACCTTAGATCTGTGTATTGGTGGGATGGCTTGAAGAGGGACGTTGCAGAGTTCGTAGCTCAGTGCCCGTGTTGTCGCCAGTGAAGGCAGAGCACCGCAGGCCCGTGGTTTGTTACGCATTATCGAGATCCCGACCGGAAGTGGAGGTAATCAACATGGACTTCATCACAAGATTACCTCGCACTCGAGGAGACATGATTCTATATGGGTTATCGCCGACAGTCGACGAAATCAGCCCACTTTCTTCCCGTTAGGACGACTTTCTACCGAGGATTATGCCGCACTTTACATCCGAGAGATCGCCGATCGCATGGAGTCCCTAGTTCGATCATATCGCATGCAGGAGCCCGGCCACGCTAACTTCTGAGGTCCTTCCAGAGGTTTAGTGGACGCAGTGAGCCCGAGTAACGCATTTCATCCACGCATGCACGACAGCAGAGCGCACTATCCGCACTTCGAGGATATGCCGCGAGCCCGTGTTATTGACTTCATGGTAGTTGGGAGGATCATTTGCCTCTAGTTGAGTTTGCGTATAATAATAGCTACCACCCAAAGATTCGATGGCGCCATGAGGCCTTGTATGGGAGGAAGTGCAGATCGCCTATAGGTTGGTTCGATGTGGGCGAGGTGCAAGTGGGACCAGACGGTGCGCAGCGATGGATAAGGTGAAGCTTATCCGAGAGCGACTATCGACACTCGCAGTCGCATGTGGTCGATGCGCAGATCATCGCCGCAGATCCGGAGTTCGCAGAGATGATTGGGTTTTCCTAGCGTGTCACCCACGGCGGTGTGATGAGATTCGGAAGAAGGAAACTCACCAAGGTACATCGGGCCGCTTCAGACATCCGCAGGTAGGCAAGGTTGCTCACGAGTTGATCTGCCGCTCGATCCGGAGGCGGTGCATCCAAAGGTTTCACGATCTACGCCGAGGAGATGTATCGGATCCATCTAGGTACACCCGATTGATGATGTCCAGTGACCGGCGGGTTATCGTATGAGGAGATTCCCATAGCGATAGTCGATCGTCGTTAGCGCTCATGACGGCGGACGGGCTTCCACAAAGTCTTGTGGCGAACGAGCTCGAGGAGGAGATGACGTGGGAAGCCGGGAGGACATGAGACGTAAGTATCCTCACCTATTCCCACACCTCCGTAATTCACTTTCCTACTTGTAAATTTCCATTATCATTTATGCCTAAGTGTTGTTTTGTGGCCGTGTGTGGCATTTGCTAACTGCTTAAGCTTCTTCGATAATCGTTTGAGAAGGAACATTCGGGACGAATGTTTCTAAGGAGGGGAGAATGTTATACCCCGTATTTCCAGAGTATGTACGTAAGGACGTACGTAGAAAATTTGAACTTGTACTAAGGCTTGGCCGAATTAATTTTGTTCACAGCTTTCGTAGGGGAATTTCCGGCTATGTCATTTTTAATTTTTGCGGATTTTTCCGAGAGACGAAACGTGTTGGGCCAACAAGAGGGCGCCACTTGGCACCCTCCCATTGGCGGACGTGAGGGCTCGGATTGGACGAAATGGAGAGGTGTAGTTGGTAGGATATTTTGTGTGTTAGTTGGCCTAGGACACATGGGTGAATCTTGGCCCTACACTTGCCTAGCACTTGGCTAAATCTTGGCCATTGGTTGGCCTTCACTTGACCTATAAATACCCCCCTTAGAGATGAAGAGTTCTTCATCCACAAAAGCTTTCCAAGTCTAAAAATCCTCTCTTCTCCCTTTGTTAGCAAATCGTCCAACACCCCCTCCCCTTGAGAAGCTTGGCCGAGGCTACCCCACCCCCCTAGCCTAGCCAAAATCTACCCCCCCTCCCTTGGTAGAAAAGTTGTCTTCTAGTATCGCTTTAATGCCCAAAAATACCCTAGCCCAAATCCCTTAGTCTTTAGTAGAAGTTGAAGAACTTCTAAGGTTTCTGAGCTACTGAGCGCATAACTAGAGCTAAACCTTGCTCAGCGACTTTATCTAGGATATTATTGGGCTTACCGAGGTAACTAATCCTAACCCTCTTTTGAATTAGAGAATACTTCATGTTGTAGTATTAGAACAAGTATTAGATACTTAGAAGAATATCACGTATAGAATTGAATCGTTATCACAAAGTAGGCGGTTTAAAAGAAGAATAATTGAATCAGACTCACTTAGGATCGCTTTCACAAAGAGACTTACATAGCTCACCGGGTAGGGTCTGCCCGACTTACCGTAGAATTATGAACCCTCTGCTTATAATGACCTTCGAGTAGTCTAGACTTTGATTGATGTCGTGACTATTATAGGTGACTCTGCGCGACATATTCAACTCGCAGGTGGTTTTCACGAGAAGGTATGTGATTCTTCCTAAAGCATGATATTTTACAATATATAGTACGTAGACGCATACGTGTTAATCGAATAATAACTACGCAATGTCTTTGACTTAAGCCCGAATAATACTTATGGCAATGCCTCACGCTTAAGCTCGAATAATACTTACGCAGAATGCCTCACGCTTAAGCTCAATAACAAAGAATAAAACATTTCAAAAGAATATCGATCATTTTTAATGTAAGATAAATACTTGGTTTTTAAAACAAAAGCTTAAGAGTTATACTAGCTTTATGGGAAGTTAGGTATAACAACTTAAGAAAGATAAAAAGGAACTGCTTACTTGTTTGTTTATAAAAGCCTTGTATTGATTTCATTAAGTGTAGTAAGATTGTTTGATAAGTAGACATGTTATGATGCTACCGTGTTAGTGTCTTGTAACGCCGTAAAGTGGGGTCATTCTTGCTTACGCTGCTAACCTAAGTCCATTGTCGTTATTGTATCACCTACCCTCGATCGTTATACCGCGGCTTGCCTCGACGCGGTCTATACGGCCTACGCGGTTCGCGAGACTATGCGAGCGCGGTATGCTCAGGATTGATCATTCCGGCGTTTAGCCCGACGCGGATTCCTACGCGGTCTGAGACTACGCGGTCTTTCGAGGCTATGCGGCCGCGGGAGCCTAGGCGGATGCCGGGGTTAGCTGCCCCGGCGAGAAATATCTCACGCGTGTGCGGGACTATGCGGGCCGCGAAGTCCAGTGGCTAGGCACGCAGAATGATACTATGGGCGATCGCCTGCTTCGATCATTCGCGCCTAGAATAGACTTCGCGCTTTTCCTATCGTTGTTGTTTGTGATGGCACTATGTGCAATTGAACCGATTGTATTTGTGAAAAGGTTTTGAATACTCGATTTCATTTAAGTACTTTATAGTTTCACATACTTGGTACCTGCATCGACCTCCTTCGGGCCGCTCATGCCGCAGGTAAGGCAAGCAGTGCTAGATCCACATCCTTAGGATCTTGGCGTTGTGTCGTGAGCTCCATCTTCTCCGAGGCTCTACTTTGGGTATGATCTCCTGTATTGTAGATAGTTTTGCATAGTGGTATGGCGGCCCCGTCCCGCCATAGTTGTTTACTTCTTAGAGGTCTCAGAGTACTATTGTACACTGGGATGTAATCGCAAAACTTGAGTTATTTATATTATGCCGAAGGCAAGCTTTTCATCAAATAAACTGTGTCTTATTTTATAAATCGCTTCTGTCTTGTTTTATATTCCGCCGTTACTCGATGTATGACTACTTGGGTGCCCTTGCATACTACCACTGCCCCTAACGGGTCGTGACAGTATATGTAGTAAGGATTGATAAGTGATATGGATAGTGGAAGCCTATAGCCGAAATGGCATTGTGAGCCATTTGAAACTGAAATACATTTTTGTCGATAATTAGAATCGTCGCATGGTATCTACTTGAAGATTATAGTTGTTATAATCGATTGCGGCTTTATAACATGTTATACTAAACACCTTGAATTGAAAAGGAATTGGAAAGGTTGATATGTTGTTACACCTTTTGGCCAAGAATGGCATTGTATTTTGGACTAGTTTGATATCAATTGTGGGGCGGAATTTTACACGTCTTGTAGGCGTGTAATCCCCTATTGTTAACTACATTGTTGAGCCTTAAATGTGGAATGTTTGGCTATTGAATTCGGGCCTTGAAAAAGGTGGAAAAGTATGTAGAAACAAAGGAAGTGATGTCCGATTTTCCGTAGAATTTAGTGACTTTGCACATAGAATATCCTACGTTTGAAGCTAGAGGTTAATAGACGTATGATGACCCTTATAGGTTTAAGTACTACGAGTAGCGCATTCTACTTGAAGGGTGGAAAAAATAGCAAGGTTATAGTACTTTGGAGCATTTTGCTACTTGTCGATAATCGTCGCGAGGTATGTGAACCTCTTCCTTCTTTTGGCATGATTCTATGTATGGAATATACACGTGGTATTAGTTCATGATTCCTTCTACTCTTAGAAATTAAGAGGTATGTATGTTGATTTACTCTATGTGAGAGTTATGTCTAAGTTATCCTAAGTTCTTACCAAGTCTTATGGGGGATGTTGGTAAGAGTCGTTAGGAGGTATTTGGAGTCGAGTTGACTTGGCTAATTTACTGCACGAATGAGAGTAAGTATCGAACAAACCATTGCAGCGTTGATAAAGGAAAATGTAACGACAATTAATTAAATTAAAATGAGTAGAATCCTTCATCTGCATAGAAGCTAAGATAAGACAAAATTGTATTACATTTTCTAGATCATGGCTACTTTAATAAGATCGTTATAAACAAGTATAACTTATTCACACGCACAAAAGTATTTGTTTCTTAATTTAAAGGGTTTATGTTATGAAATTTTAAGACTATGAACCTTAAATTCTTAAAAGGTTAAGAGACTTTATTTTTCAAGTTATGGGACTTGATTCTTAAAGGAAGAAATGGCTTGATTTAAAAGTATAGAATACTTGATTTGGAAAGTATTGTTTTCTTGACATTCTAAAGATAAGAAGACTTGATTTCTAAAGTAAGAAACTTGATTTCTAAGAGATAAGAGACTTGAAGTATTTTGAAAGTATACGATACTTGGTTTTCGAAAGTATAAGTCTCTTGATTATAAATATAATGTATTTTCCTAAAGTATAAAGTTAGTATAACGACTTTATGGGAAGTTGGTTATAATAGCTTTATGGAAAATTAAAAGAGTGGTTTACTCTAAGTAATGTAAGTAATGATAAATGACTTGAAATAATGAAAGGCAAATGGATTTTGAAGGCATCAATTGCTTAAGGTTTTAAAGAAAGAAGTCACTTGATTTAGAAGCCTAAATGTATTTCTAAAGGGTATTGTGACTTGTCTTGAAAAGTAGATATGACTTGATACTACGGTTATTAGTATCTTGGAAGTTTATGTGAAAAATAGTTATTTTAAAAGAAAAGAAGTACGTAGTACTTTGGGTTAAATTCCCGGATGTTTATGTGAAACGAAAACTGCCTTGAGTATATAAAATGAAAGTCTAAAGATTTTATGAACTTGCCTATGCTTACTTGTGATAGCCTTGAGTGCAAGTATTATATGTTTAAGTACATGACTCTCACTGGAGGGTCATTGCCTTGTTGTGAATTTACTTGGACGTACCGACAATGACGGAGGCTTCCACGGGTATGCTTCCATTGTGATTGATCCTTGGACATGCTTATACGAGAGGGATTCTAGGGGCATGCGACCAGGAGGCGGGTTAGATTCCCGAATTTGTTTTATTACCCATGGCCATGCTTATACGATGAGGGATTCCGAGGCATGCGACCATGTTATGTATAACTATTACTCCATGGACTAGCTCCCCATGAAGACATGTACCCGAGATGAGGGATTCCACGGGCATGTTATATACGATTATTACCCTATGGCCATGCTTATACGATGAGGGATTCCGGGGCATGCGACCATGTTATGTACTATTACCCCATGGATTAGCCCACCATGAAGTCATGTACCCGAGATGAGGTATTCCACGAGCATGAGATATATATATATATATATATTGTATATGTGTACGCCGACAGTGAGGTAGGATGCCACGGGCGCGTCACATGGTTATATTTTACACGTACGGCTGTCGATGGGGGGATTCCACGCGTAAGATATATATATGTATTGTATATGTGTACGAAGCGGTGAGGTAGGATGCCACGGGCGCGTCACATGGTTATATGTTACACTTACAGCTGGCAGTGATGGGGGATTCCACGGGCACGCTTTGATATTTGTGGGCTTGAGACCCCATCGGACTATGTGATGATATTTGAGGGCTTGTGTCTGTAGCCCTGTGTGACTATTGTTCATGTGTTGAAATAGTCTTTAAAAGGTAAAACTGACTTTCATTACTTTCACTTTGGCAAGGCACAATGTACTGTTATTATGGTTATCATACATGTCTCCAGCTTTTTATAGACTGTTATGATTTCATTACGATTTTCGGCCACATACTTGGTACATATTTCGTACTGACCTCCTTCGGGGGGCTGCGTTCATGCCGCAGGTTGAGGTACATAGCTTGCTGATCCACACTCTTAGATCACTGTTCGGTTCTTGGAAAGCTCCATTTCTCCGGAGGCTTTGTCTTTTGGTACGGTTTCCCTGAGGTTGTAGATTCATGTATATTCAGGGGTATGGTGGGGCCCTGTCCCACCACAGTTGTTATGTTAAAACTCTTAGAGGTCTGTAGTCACATATTGTGGGTCAGTTTGTAAAGGAAAGGAGGCAACTGCTTCAGTTTTGTATTTATATATCCAGGGAGGTAGCCTTATCGGCTAACCTGTTGATTTTAATTCTGTTGATTTATTCTATAAGTTTCATGTATGTTCCGCTGATTATCTCTGATGTATACCTGTAAGGTTGCCTGAGTAGGCACGATCGTGGGCCCGGTCGGGTCGTGACAAAAGTTGTATCGTGAGCGCTTAGTCTCGGAAAGTGTCTACAGACCGTGTCTAGTAGAGTCTTGATTATCGGTGTGTTGTGCACCACATCTATAATCAGGAGGCTGCAGGACATTTAGGAGTTGTTTCCATTCTTCTCTCTCTGAGATCGTGCAGTAGAGCTGTCAAAATAGGTTGAACCCTCTCTGGCCTACTCTTATGTATCAGTTATGCCTCCACGGAAGGCGACCAGGGCCCAGAAGGGCAAGGCAGCAGCAGGAGCTACTAGTGGTATGCAGAGGGTTACCAGTACTCAGGCCCAGATTATGCCTGAGGTGGTGGCTCAGGCGGCGAGTTCAGTTATGCCAACAGTAGTAGAGGAGCCGAGAACAGCCGCAGCTCCAGAGGTTCTGATACCCGAGCCTCCAGTTCCGTGGCCAAAGGCAGAGTTTAGAGATTATGGAGAGCATATCAGGTTATTGACTAGCATAGTGGTAGGGCAGCGCCGACAGGAGCAGGTAACTAACCCTAGAGCCGACAGTTTGGGGATCCGGGATTTTCTGGGTTGTCATCCACCCGAGTTCTATGGTTCGAGATTTGAGGAGGATCCTCAAGAGTTTATTCGGCGGTTACAGCGGACTATGCAGGTGCTTAGGGTCTCGGAGACAGAGTCTGTTGTGTTAGACTCTTACCGGTTACGTGATATTGCGTTGAACTGGTTTGAGTCTTGGGATTTGTCGAGGGGTGTGGGTGCTCTTCCAGCAGTTTGGGATGAGTTCACAGAGGCCCTTCTTGATCACTTTTTGCCTCCTGAGATGACGAGAGCCCGTGTTGATAGGTTCTTGTTATTGAGGCAGAATGGGAGGACTATCAGAGAGTACAAACTGGAGTTTGACTCGTTGGCCAGGTATGCGCACACTATTGTGGTTGATATGGCGGACAGAGTTCACCGCTATGTGATGGGGCTAGATCGTTATATGACATCGCATGCTCGAGTAGCTCTTCACCATGTATGGATATTGCCGTGATGCAGCTTATGCGCGAGGATAGAGGACAGAGAGAGAGGATCACCAGACTCGAGCCACCAAGAGGGCGGGACGCAGTGGTTCGTGGTAACTTTCGAGGCGGACAGCCTCGGCGAGCTAGGTCTATATTTCAGCCGACAGCAGTGCTCCTTCCCGCCTTCCGCGGGAGGTTTGATCGCCGGGGTATTCGAGAGCGTGTCCGCTCAGTGCAGGTTCACAGATGTCCGAGGGTAGTAGCCAGGGGTATCCACCTTTACCTGGGTGTGGTCGATGTGGTAGATTCCATTTTGGGGAGTGTCGTACTACTTCGACAGCTTGTTATTCTTGCGGCCAGCAGGGCCATTTGGTGAGAAACTGTCCGAACAGAGATGGCACTGGTGGGGTAGTACAGTCTACTGTGTCAGTTGTGGGTTCTTCGCCTTCAATAGCTAGGCAGGATGTTCATGCACCGACAGGCCATGACAGAGGTCGTGGTGGGAGTTCCCAGTTGTAGCGGTCCTTCGAACCGCCTATATGATTTCAGGTATATCTTTGACCTTTAGGGACTTGTATGCTTGATAAGGTTGTTATAAGTTTAAGTGTCATGAACGGATAATATTGTGTTACACCCCATAAATTCAAGAGGTTAAGTTAAGAACGTACGAATGAATATAAGATTTGGATTTGGAAAGTTGGGTTGGCAAAAAGGTTGTGGGCAGATTTTCAGCCAACTTTGGAGCGGTATATCTCCTAGTGCCTTAGGAGTTTTGTTGAGTTTTAAAAGACTAGTATGAAGGTTGTTGAGTCTAGTTTCCAACGCAACAAACCACTCGTCGTTTGGACATCGGGGTAGGAAGTTACGGGCGTTAGAAGTTCTATGGGCTGACGCAGAGGACAGATCTTCCCAGCAGGCGTCGCAGCGCCGCGGCGCCGTCGGCAGGTCCGCGGCGCCGATATTTCCGAAAGTCCTCTGAGGTTGCAGCCGCGCGCCGACGCAGGCCGCGCCGAATGCAGGAAATTCTCGAAGTGGAGCGCCATGGCCGGCGCGCAGCGCCAAGCGCGGATTTTTGACGCCAGCGGGCGAAAAACAGGGATATTTTGATAAAAGGCCTATGGGAGGGTGACAAGTGTCCTCTCCCATCTTTTGACCAAAGGAGGGTCTTATTTTAGGCCAAGTCTTCAAGACTTGACCATTTGCAAGTGGCTTCCCAAAGAAAAATCCTCTCCTCTCTCTCAAATCATGAACCCGGTGAGATTTTTGGAAGGGCTTCAAGAAGGAAAAGTGTTGGCACGCTTGTAGAGGACTCTTGTGGGTAATTTTGAAGTGAAGAAGATTTCGGAAAGAGGGCTTCTTGAGGTAAAATTTCCTCCTTCTGGTATATTTGAAGATTTCAAGTTATAGTAGTTAAGAAATGAGCACAGGTCATTATATTAAAGCTTGAAAAGATTGGGGTGGTGTCGACTTGTGAAAACCGAAATGGGCATGTTAGCCACTCATATTGTAATCAATTCGGTTGCTAGCTAGAAATCGTTACATGTTATAAATAGGAGGGTATGTAATTGGTTATGATTTATATAACATGTTGGGATAACGAGTTGGGTTAAAAAGGAAATTGATAATTGTTGTGATATTATAGCCGAATGTGACTTGGAATTATTGGATTGTTTTGTATTATTGTGGGGCAGAATTTTACGCGTCCTGTAAAGGCGTGTAATCCCCTTTTGGTTAGCTGGATTGTTGTGCCTTTAATGTGGCATTTGGTTATTTAATTCGGACCTTGTAAAGGGTGGAAAAGTACGTAGAAACAAAGGAAGTGCTGTCCAATTTTTTCCGTAGAACAAGGGACTTTTCATTAGAATATTCTACGTTGAGGCTAGAAGCTAATAGACGCATTATTGGTCAATATAGGTTGACATCTACGGACGGCATATTGGACTTGGCAAGTGGATTAAACAAAAGAGGTATGTGGAAACTTTCTTATCTCTTGAGCAGTAGTTATAATCAGATAGTACGGTAGACGTACGTGATTTAAATAAGGTAAAGTCATTTGATATACTTGACTTGTTTTAAAGATGCCTAGTCGGTTGAGTTTGAGGGTTAACCCACCTTTCCTTGAGGAAAGGTTATAGGAATGGGTTATTCTAATGGGGTAAACAAGAACTTGTTGTCTAAGTTAAGATAATTGAAGTACAAGCCTCTTGGTTATAGAGAGAGCAAAGTGGTTTAAGACATAAAGAGTTATAACAGCTTTATGGGAAGTTAGTTATGACGTCTTTATGAGAGGATAAGGATGTCTTAGTTTCTAATGCATGAAGTTAGTATAACGGCTTTATGGGAAGTTGGTTATAATAACTTTATGGGAGGTTAAAGGAACAGTTTTTTTTCTCGAGTGGATAAACAAGATAAAAAAATGGATACTATGAAGGGCAATTTGATTTAAAGGCATCAATTGCTTAAAGTTTTAAATGAGGGTCACTTGATTTAGAAGCCGAAGCATATTTCTAATAGTATAGTGACTTGTTTGAAATGTAGATAAGACTGGATAGTACGGGTATTAGTATCTTGGGGTCTTATGTGGAAAAGGGATCTTGGAAAGAATAGAAGTACATAGTACTTTGGGTTGAATTTCCCCGGACTTGTTAAGTAATATGAACAGTGCCTTAAGGTCGATAAATGAGATCCATTTTGTTTGATAATAGAAGTCTAAAGAAGTTAAGAACTTACTTGGACGTACCGTCAGTGATGGAGGATTCCACGGGTATGCTTCCCTGGTCATAGTATGAGTTTACCTGGACGTACCGACAGTGATGTGGGATTCCACGGGTATGCTTCCATAGTCTTAGTATGGGTTTACCGGGACATACTGCCAGTGATGTGGGATTCCACGGGTATGTACCGTGGACATGCTTGCGATGAGGGATTCCGAGGCATGTAGTTGGAGGGGTAAGAGTATAAATGAGGGGTACAACCCCAAGACGTTATACCACCTTCTTCAGGGTAAGAGTATAAATGAGGGGTAAACCCCCAAGACGTTATACCACCTGTTTCGTGGATTTGCTACCCACGATGCGAGGACACCTCATGAAGTCAAGTCATGTAGAGATGAGGATTCCACGGGCATGATATATATATATATATATATACATGTATGTGTTGTGTATGTATACACCGACAAAGGGATGCCACTGCGCGCCACACGGGTATAGTTTACACTTACTACCGCTGTCAGCGACGGAAATTCCATGAGCAGAGGATATAGGTATATACGCGTTGTATGGGTGTACGCCGACAGTGAGGTAGGATACCACGAAATCCACATGGTTAGATTTGTGTACGCCGACGGAGGAAGGATGCCACGCGGCCACAAAGTTAGATTTTACACCTAATGGCGGCGGTGATGGGAATCCCACCAGCGCTTGGATATTTGAGGGCTGGTGTTCATAGCCCTGGTGTGACTATGGTTCATATGTTGAGACAGGCTGTATAAGGTAAAAACTGACTTTCATTGCTTCCACTTCAGTAAGGCACAGTGTACTGTTAATTTGGTTATCATATATGTCTTCAGCTGTATCTTTTTGACTATTATGATTTAAATTACTGATTTCGCTTTGCATACTTGTACATGTTTTGTAATCGACCTCCTGGGCTGCGTTCATGCCGCAGGTTGAGGTACATAGCTTGCTGATCCGCACTCGTAGGATCACTGTTCAGTTCTGGAAAGCTCCATTTCTCCGGAGGCTTTGTCTTTGGTATGGTTCCCTGAAGTCGTTGACTTTTGTACATTCAGGGGTATGGCAAGGCCCTGTCCCGTCACAGTTGTTATGTAAACTCTTAGAGGTCTGTAGTCATATATTGTGGGTCACTTTTTAAAAAAAAAAATTGAGGTAACTGCTTTTGGATTTTGTTTATATCCAGGAAGGTGACCTTATCGGCTAACCTATTATTTATTTCATTGTTAAATCTTATGTATGTTCCGCTGATTATCTCTGATGTATACCTGTAAGGGTGCCCAGGTAGGGCACCAGTCGCGGGCCCGGGGTCGGGTCGTGACATATTGAGACTATGTATATATGCTAGAAGGGGTTGGAAGTACGAAAAGATAATCCTTTTTGGGATTATGATGGATGGATGTGTGTGTGCAAGATATTAAGGCCATATGTGGCATAATTAGGTTTCATTAAGTGTAGTTTTATGAGACTATGCCGAGAAATGATAGATTGAGCTCCGAAAGAACATTCGAGGACGAATATTTCTAAGGGAGGAAGAATGTTACACCCCGAAATTCCAGGACATGTTTATAAGGACGTACGTAAGAACTCAAACATGTTAAGATTTGAGACTAGTAAAAAAAATTCGGAATTATGAAATTGTCGGAAAACGAAATATTGCGACGAATGGGAGGGCGACACGTGTCACCCCCCTTTGTTAGCCTTGGAAGATTTAGGCATGGGTTAAATGGTCATTTGACCATAATAAAGATGAGCAAGTCTTGCTAAGTCTAAGAGCTTGATATTATTGACTTAGTCAATGGGCCACTTGGCTTGATCCTTGTGAAATTCATCCAAGCCACCCATTTGTTCTAATCTTGGCCCTCCATAGTGTTATATATACATACTAGTAGCAAGACAAGGCTTCCATACTTAGAAAAAATTTCAAGAAAATGTGTTCTTCACATTGTTGCTCTCGGCTTCTTAGGGTTTGAAAGAGAGAAAAAATTTGTTTGTTGTTCAATAACCTCCACACTTTAAACCAAGGTTCCTAAGAGTATTGTAAGGGTATCTCAATAGAAATATCCCGAAAAGTATCGTTTTCGTATTAGTCGCAAGGTGAAAACCTAGTCACTTTCCTAGGTTTGGATTGAAAGTTAAAGGAAAGTTGTTGGTGATCTTCTAAGGGATTCAAGTGGAGGATTGGTGTGTCAAGGAGAGGCTTTAAGTTGCTAGGGAGCGACTTTGGATCTTGAAGTTGGATTAAGGCTCGTTAAGGTAACAATCTTGTTCTCTTAGTGTTATAAGATTACATATTGTTGTAGCCTTACATTTCTACTAGCATGAGGTATATGTAGTAAGGATTGATAAGTGATATGGATAGTGGAAGCCTATAGCCGAAATGGCATTGTGATCCATTTGAAATTGAAATACATTTTTGTCTATAATTAGAATCGTCGCATGGTATCTACTTGAAGATTATAGTTGTTATAATCGATTGCGGCTTTATAACATGTTATACTAAACACCTTGAATTGAAAAGGAATTGGAAAGGTTGATATGTTGTTACACCTTTTGGCCGAGAATGGCATTGTATTTTGGACTAGTTTGATATCAATTGTGGGGCGGAATTTTACACGTCTTGTAGGCGTGTAATCCCCTATTGTTGACTACATTGTTGAGCCTTAAATGTGGCATGTTTGGCTATTGAATTCGGGCATTGAAAAAGGTGGAAAAGTATGTAGAAACAAAGGAAGTGATGTCCGATTTTCCGTAGAATTTAGTGACTTTGCACTTAGAATATTCTACGTTTGAAGCTAGAGGTTAATAGACGTATGATGACCCTTATAGGTTGAAGTACTACGAGTAGCGCATTCTACTTGAAGGGTGGAAAAAATAGCAAGGTTATAGTACTTTGGAGCATTTTGCTACTAGGGTCTGACGACTATATCATCACCGGGCAAATCTCATATACCCGCTCATCTACCACCCCACACACTCACGGGTGTAGTTACCTTGAAAGGTTCTTATGGATTCAGGCTCTATTCCTTTACACTTGGTTGTTATCTTTCTTACTGGTCGTACTCCTTCCGTACTTCCAACTCATACTAGCATTCATACATAACTTCCATACCGATTCTGGCCCCCAATCTTTTGGAGTCACTCTTTTAAACAACATAAGGCCATTTCCGGCTCTCACAACCTGGTTTCGATGGAACGCGTCCACGAACCCGTAAAACAATTAGCTAGACTTGGGCCTTGCACCCTCGTGTCCCTGTCACGTAGCGGAACTACTACCAACCGATCCCACTCTATTCCAGGCTATGGGGCGACCCGTAATAGGTCCTCACCCCGCCCTACCGTCGCACTTAACTTTTACCTAAGTCTGAATAAAATCATATTGCCCGGGAAGGCCTTATATATACCTAAGGTCTCGGCGGTCATCAATATTCTTAGGCTCGCAATTTCCATGCTCCAAGCCTACCTTACCAGTCCCCCCCCCGTAAACGGGTACAATAACTTCTCATAATACCATAATCGTGTCGTCTTGATCACAACAACCCTTACTTACTCTATACGGACCTCATCCGTACAATCCTCTTAAGCCTACTACGCAGCTTAATCTATTAACATGACATTCCGTTAAGTTCCTTAACATGGCTTCTTAAGGGTTCACTACCCTATCAGACAGCTCATCATTTCCCAATTATCTCAAAATAAAACATAAGATCTTGGCGAGAATTCATTAATTGTTCCATACATTCCCGGTATCTAGTTAGTCTTTACCAACTCCTGGTAATCTAAAATCATTCTAGGCAACACGCGTCTGACCCTCATACATAACTCCGTATAGATGTATGTCACAATACCAACTATACTATAATCATTACCAACCTGGATACGCAATACACGTAGTCCTTCCCGGTCATCGCCGCTTTCTCGTAGCTGCAATCAACATAACTCGTTAGGGAGAGACGACCCTAACAACACAGCTCTATCGCACGATCTCAGAGTGAGAAGAATGGAAACCAATCCTAAATGTCCTGCATCCTCCTGATTATAGATGTGGTGCACAATACACCGATAATCAAGACTCTACTAGACACGGTCTGTAGACACTTTCCGAGGACTAACTGCTCTGATACCACTTTTGTCACGACCCGACCCCGGGCCGCGACTGGTGCCCTACCTGGGCACCCTTATAATCATACAACATAATAAACTGCGGAAGATAAATAACACTCTTTTTAAAAAAAAAAAAACTAAGGCCAAGCCGATAAGGCTGCCATAACATAAAAAAAAATTACCCGAAAGGGTCTACACTGTTTAACAACGTCAAACAACTCTAGCCAGTCCAGCCCACAGATGAATACAAACCTCTAAGATTTGAACAAATACTATGACGGGACAAGGCCCCGCTGCACTTCGAATATACATAGCCATGACAACTCGGAACATCGAGCCATCTCAAAATCGAACCAGGATCCTAAGCTCGCGGATCCACAATCGTACCTAACTTCATGGACATTTAACGCAGCTCAAGGGGTCGATAACAAAAATTGCGAATATGGAACAGAAATAAGGTATAGTAAACAAATCATAATTGTACAAAAGAATGACAGAGGCAAGTATAGAAAGGGTGCATAGCAGATCCTACCGTGTCATTACCATCTCGTGAGCTTAATCGTACCTTATTATCTTTTCCCATTTTTCAATAAAAGTTATAGTCACTTTCTTACGTACATACTTAGGAAAATCGTCAAGTTCATTACCATATAACTTACTTACCTTGTATAACATAATCTGGCCCTTTATGGAGGGACGCATATACTACCCGGCCTAATCTGGGACGTGATCAAGTCACACAAATATCAAAGCGTGCCCGTGGAATTCCTTCCTCACTGCCGGCAGTCTATGACATAAATCATACTCATGTGACACGCCCGTGGCATCCTACCTCACTGTCGGCGTACACATATACAATACATATATATATACCTCCTGCCCATGGAATCCTCCATCACTGCCGGCAGCCGTAGGTGTAACATATAACCAGGTGAAACGCCCGTGGCATCCTACCTCACTGTCAGCGTACACGTATACAATACATATATATATATATATATATATATAACGCGGCCGCATGCCCCAGAATCCCTCATCGTATAAGCATGGTAATAACGTGCCCTCGGCATCCCTCATCGTAGGTGCAGGTCTTCATGGGGAGCTAGCCCATGGAATAAGAATATAACATGCCCCTGGAATCCCTCATCGTGGGTACATGTCTTCATGGGGAGCTAGCCCATGGAGTAATAGTCGTACATAGCATGGTCGCATGCCCTGGAATCCCTCATCGTATAAGCATGGCCATGGGTAATAAAACGAATCCGGGAATTTAACCCGCCTCCTGGTCACTGTCACGACCCATTCCGGGGCCCGTGACTGGTGCCTTACCGGGGCACCCAAGTAGTCATACATCAGAGTAACCAGCGGAATATAAAACAAGACATGAAACAGTTTATAAAATAAGACACAGTTTATGTGAACAAACGTCGCCTTTCGGCATATATATATGAACAAGGTTTAGCGATACATCCGACATCGCATAACATGACTACTGCACTTCTAAGGAAATATATAACTATGGCGACAGGCCCCGCCATACCTCGATCGCATAAACTATCTACAATACAGGAGATCATACCAAAAGTAGAGCCTCCTAGAAGATGGAGCTCCCGACACCAATGCAAAGAGATCCTAAGGATGCGGATCTAGCACTGCTTGCCCTTACTGCGGATTGAACGCAAATCCGGGCGAGGTCAAGATAACAGTACCAAGTATGTGACACTATAAAGGACTTAAAGGAAATCAAAGTATTTAAAACCTTTTCACAAATACAATCCGTTCAATTGCACATAGTGCCATATCACAAACAATAACAAGATTAGAAAACCGTAATGTCTAGTCTAGGCCGCGAATGATCAAGCAAGGCCAATCGCCCATAGTATCATTCTGCGTGCCTAGTCCCGACTTCCGCAGTCCGCATAGTCACACATGCACCCGCACGAGGTATACTCGATCGGGGCAGCTAACCCCAGATCCGCCTAGGCTCCCGCACCGCATAGCCTCAAAAGACCGCGTAGTCTCAGCAGATCGCATGGAATCCCGCGTCAGCAAACGCCCGAATGATCAATCTCGAGCATACCGCTGCCCGCATAGTCTCACAGACCGCATAGGCCGGTATAGACTGCATCAGGGCAAGCCCTGGTATAATTAAGTCGGGTAGGTGATACAATAACAAGACAACGGACTTACGGCTAACAACGTAAGCACAAAGAATGACCCTTTACACAAGATTACAAGACACTAACACGTAGCATCATAACATGTCTACTTATCACACAATCTTACTACACTTAATGAAATCAATACAAGGCTTTTATAAACAAACAAGTAAATAGCCTTTTTATCTTTCTTAAGTTGTTATACCTAACTTCCCATAAAGCTAGTATAACTCTTAAGCTTTGTTTTAAAACCAAATATTTATCTTCAGAAAATGATTCAAAGATTCTTTTGAAATGTTTTCGGTTCTTTTATTCAGCTTAAGCCGAGGCATCGCTGTAAGTATTATTCAGCTTAAGCCGTGAGGCATTGCATAAGTATTATTCAGCTTAAGTCAAAGACCTTGCCGTAGTTATTATTCGCTTAACACATGTACGCTCACCGTACTATATATTGTAAAATATCATGCTTTAGGAAGAATCACATACCTTCTCAAATAAAACCACCGCCAAGTTGAATATGTCGCGCAGAGTCACCTATAATAGTCACACATATCTATTAAAGACTACTCAAGGTCATTCTAAACAGGGGTTCATAATTCTACTAAGTCGGGCAGCACTTCCTACCCTGAGCTATATAAGTTCATCGTGAAAACAAATTCTATGTAAGCAGTTTGATTATTCTTCTTTAAACCCTTCTAAGTGATTAACACTTCAATTCTATTCGTGATATACTTCTAAGTATTTATACTTATCCTTATACTACAACATGAAGTATTCTCTAATTCAAAAGAGGTTAGGATTATTACCTCGGTAAGCCCAATAATATCCTAGATAAAGTCGCACCGAGCAAGGTTTAGCTCCTATGTAGTACGCTCCCAGAGCTCCAGAACCTTAGAAGTTCTTCACAACTTCTACTAAGTACTAAGGGATTTGGGCTAGGTATTTTGGGCATTATAACAATACTAGAAGACAACTTTTCTACCAAGGGAGGGGGTAGATTTCGGCTAGGCTAGGGGTATTCGCCAAGGCCACCTTCACAAGGGGAGGGGGAGGTGTTTGGACGAAATGGCTACAAAGGGAGAGGAGAGGATTTTTCAAGACTTGGAAGATTTGTGGATGAAGAACTCTTCATCTTAAGGGGGGTATTTATAGGTCAAGAAGTGGCCAACCAATGGCCAAGATTAAGACAAGTGCAAGGCAAGTGTAGGGTGAGGATTAACTATACACAAATATCCTACCAACTCCTTGACTTGTGCCATGGCACAAAAAACGTGCCAAAGTTCCTCCATTTTCGTCCAATGGACGATTCAAGTCCATCAATGGGAGGTTGCCAAGTGTTGCCCTCCCGTTGGTACAATATGTTTCGTCTCTCGGAAAAATCCGCAAAAATACTAAATGTCATAGCCTGAATTTTCTACGAAAGTCGGGAAACGTTTCGTCGGAAAACGATTCTTTTAGCGAGTTGTGTACAAATTTCGAACTTGGCCTATCTTTAAGGCTAAACTTTTGTACGTACGTCCTCACGTACATACTCCGGAAATACGGGGTATAACATTCTCCCCTCCTTAGAAACATTCGTCCCGAATGTTCCTTCTCAAGACAGTTATCGAAGAAGCTTAAACAGTTAGCAAATGCCACACACGCCACAAAACAACACTTAGGCATAAATGATAATGGAAATTTACAAGTAGGAAAGTGAATTACGGAGGTGTGGGAATAGGTGAGGATACCTCTGTCTCATGTCCTCCTCGGCTTCCCACGTCATCTCCTCCCTGAGCTCGGTCCGCCACAAGACTTTGACGGAAGCCACGTCCTTCGTCCGCAGACGCCTAACCTGACGATCGACTATCGCTATGGGAATCTCCTCATACGATAACCCCTCGGTCACTGGACATCGTCAATCGGGTGTACCCAGACGGATCCCCGATACATCTCCTCAAAGATAGATACGTGAAAACCGGATGCACCGCCTCGGTCGGACGGCAGATTCAACTCATAGGCAACCTTGCCTACCTCGCGACAATCGAAATGGCCCAATGTACCTTGGGCCGAGTTTCCTTCTTCCCGAATCTCATCACACCCTTCATGGGTGACACTTTAGGAAAACCCAATCATGAACCTCGAACTCAAGATGCCGACGACGATGATCTCGTGATACGATTGCCGACTCGAGTGTCAATAGCCGCCTCGGATAAGCTTCACCTTATCCATCGCTGCTGCACCAAATCTGGTCCCACTAGCCGCACTCGCCCACATCGAACCAACCTATAGGCGATCTGCACTTCCTCCCATACAAGGCCTCATAAGGCGCCATCCGAATACCGGGAGTGGTAGCTATTATTATACGCAAACTCAACTAGAGGCAAATGATCCTCCCAACTACCATCGGTCAATAACACAGCTCGCAGATATCCTCAAGAGTGCGGATAGTGCGCTCTGCTGCCCGTCTGCTCGTGGATGAAATGCGTACTGTGCTCACTGCGTCCCTAAACCCTCGGAAGGACCTCCGGAAGTTAGCCGAACCGGGCTCTGCATCGATATGATCGAACTAGGGACTCCATGCGACCGACGATCTCTGATATAAAGTTCGCATAATCCTCACCGAAAAGGTCGTCCGAACGGGAAGAAAGTGGGCTGATTTCACGACCGTCGACGATAACCCATATAGAATCATGTCTCCTCCGAGTGCGAGGTAATCCCGTGATAAAGTCCATGTTGATTACCTCCCACTTCCGTGTCGGATCTCAATCGTCAGAATAAGCCACGGGCCTCGTGCTCTACCTTCACCGCCGACAACACGCACCGAGCTACGAACTCGCAACGCTCTCTTCAAGCCATCCCACCAATACACGATCTAAGGTCGTGGTACATCTTGGTCGACCCGATGGATAGAGTAACGCGCGCCTGTGCTTCCCAAGAACTCTGCCAAGTCTCAAACATCCGAACACACACGCCTCAAACCTTAGCACCCATCGTGCTACTCAAAAGGACCCTTGCCTCACGAAGAGTCAGATCACGATATCGAATCAAAGCCGATCCTCGAATTGCCTCTTCACCTCCTCGACGATGGAAGACTCGCAACCTCACGAACTCTAACCCCACCGCTATCGGAATCAATCAAACGGATACCAAGGCTCGCTAATCGATGCAAATCACGAACCATGTCCCTCCTCTCTAGCCGCACATCCGATAGGCTCCCATCGACCCACGACTCGCAGCATCCGCCACAACATCGCCTTCCCGTGGTATAGGATATCAACATCGTAATCCTTAAGCAACTCTAACCACCGTCTCGCCGTAAGTTCGGCTCCTCCGGTGAAGATATACCGAGGCTCTTGTGGTCTGTATAAATATCCACGTGAACCCCATACAAATAGTGCCTCGCATCTTCAAAGCGTGAATCACCGCCACCCAAATCATGGGTGGGGTAGTTCCTCTCGTGTTTCTTCACCGTCGATGCATATGCTATAACTCTGCCATGCCGCATCAACACACATCCCAACCCGATGCCCGACGATCACAATACACGACATAACCATCCGACCTCCGAAGAGTAAGAACGGGGCGATCGTCGCCTTCTTTCAAAGAATCGAAACCCCGCCACAAGCATCACCATCAAACTTGGCCGCTTACGAGTCACCCTAGTCAATGGTGCGTAGATAGAAGCAAACTTCTCCACGAACCGATAATATCCTGCAAGGCCCGTAAAATCGCGAACCTCGCCGGAGTAAGAGGTCAGGCCAAGTCCCGATCGCTCGATTCGCCGTATCCACTGAATGCCATCACCATAATATGCCCAAGAAACGCCATCAAGTCAACCAAAACTCACATTTGGAAAACTTGGCGCATAATCGCTGGTCTCGAGAATCACAAGACGGCCTCAAATGCTCCGCATGCTCCTCGCCCGGCGAGAATAAACCAAGATATCATCAATGAACACTATCACAAATGTGTCCAAAAATGGTTTGAACACTCGGTCATCAAATCCATGAATACCGCCGAGCATTGGTCACCAAACGACATGACCTGAACTCATAATGCTCTGCACGTCCCGAATGCATCCTAGGGACATCCACCTCTCTCGACACGAACTCGATGATAGCGAACGCAGATCAATCTTGAGAAACATCTCGCGCTCGCAACCGGGTCGAACAAATCATCAATCACGGGAAGGGGTATTCGTTTAATGGTCACCTTGTTCACCGCTCAGTAATCAACACACATGCCCCGCCCTTCTTCTTCACGAACAATACACGGCCGTGGGAAACACTGGCCTAATGAAGCCCTTCTCTAGCAAATCCTCACCTGGTCCTTCACTCTCTCAACTCGGCAGTGCCATTCGTATGGCGGAATGGAAATAGGCCGAGTATCCGCAATATGTCAATACAAAACTCAATCTCCTCTCGGGAGGATACCCGAGGTCATGCGGGAACACGTCTGGGAACTCACGACTACGGAACCGATGAAAATCGTACCGCACCTCGAGATCAAACACTCGAACTAGATGGTAGATGTACCTTCTCGCACCATCTTCCTAGCCTTGAGGTAAGAAATAAACCTACCCTCGATACCGTGCTCCCTCCCACTCAACAACCGCCTCAGAAACTGAACTGCATTACTTTCTCTCTGCCTACATTGGCGTAGCAAGAGGCTAGCCAATCCATCCCCATGATCACGTCGAAGTCAATCATCTCCAACTCTATCAAGTCGGCCAGGTCCGACGATCGTAAATGGTCACAGACAAGCTCTATATACCCGCCGAGCTACCACCGAATCACCCATCGCGTAGCTACCTCGAAAGCGGTCTATGGACTCGTGCTCTATCCCTATCCTACTAGCAACAAGGGAGATATATAGACAGAGTAGAACCCGGATCTATCAAAGCATACACATCAAACCCAGAACCGATAAGGTACCGTGGCGACATCGGTGAGGCCTCCCGATCCCGCTTACCGACAGCATATACGCGGTTCGAGGACCGCGAATCGGGACTCGCGCCCACGACTCGCCGCGACCCGCTGATCCATGTGTACCTTGCCTCCGGGCGAGTAATCGCTGGGGATGAAGAAGCGCAATGCACTCGTAGCCGAGCCCTACCACCGCCGCCGGCCGACAAACTCGCAAAGTGACCTGCTGGCTACAAGTATAGCAAGCTCCTGAGTACGGCTCCTGAATGGTATCTCGCCACAACGGGCACACCGAGCGCACTCGAACGGTTAGCACTTCGCTACCCGAAATCAAGTCCCGCCCCGACCGCCCCACCGCCTGGGCCGGGCTGAATGAGGTAGAGCGCTCGCGCCGGCCGTGGTGCACCGACTTCACGATGCCGCCACCCCGAGGACCGCCAAAAGAACCGTCTTGCCGCCTTCTTCTCCGCTGATATCGCTCTACCCGGCGGTCTCGCGCCTCGCATCCTAGTGCATGGGCTCGCATGCGGTAATGTCCATACCCGGTGAAGAGAAACACCCGCATACGACTCGCCATATAATCATCTAGCCGTGGCGTAGCGGTGTACCCTATCCTCCATATCCGCTACCAATGCCGGGACATATCTAGCCAAAGAATCAAACTCGACATTGTATTCTCGACGCAAGGCCCCCGTCTCTCGCAGAAGAATCTATCACTCGTGCCCTCCTCATCCGCGGAGGCAAGAAGTGTGTGAGAAAAGCCTCAAAACTCATCCCATACTGCCGAGGTGCATGCTCTCCCGAAAGCTCCCATGAATCAAACCAATCGATCGCGGTGTCACGCACCGACGCGAACCGAATGTCACAGCCTCGATCCTCCAAGCCACGATCACCGCATAATCTCTGCGGTGACGGATGAACTCCTGCGATCATCCTCCGCCTCGACCAGAAAACTCTGGCGGCTACAACTCAAGAAATCTCGCAGCCAAACTATTCGCCTCGGTGCACTACGGTGCGACCGAGCTGAGCCGAATCGCCGTGATCCAGCCTCTCGTATCGGGCCACAACTTTAGCCAAGAGCTGGGCCATCTCCTTGTACCCTAACTCCTCCGCCCCAGGCTGTGGGACAGGAGGTGTGGGTACTGTGGTCTCTGCTGGGGCCAGCGGCGTCATAGAACTCGCCGTCTCTGGTATAGACTGGGCCTGAGCCCTCGTGACTCTGGGTGTCCTGCTAGCAGCTCCCTCGGCTGCCTTGCCCTTCCGCCCGGTTTTACGTGGAGGCATAATCATTACAGAAAGGAATACGTTAGAGGGGTCCAACCTATAACATGACTCTAAAGCACGATCTCGTAATGAGAAGAATGGAAACCAATCCTAAATATCCTATAGCCTCACGACATGGGTGTGGTGCACAACACACCGATAATCAAGACTCTACTAGATACGGTCTGTAGACACTTTCCGAGGATTAACTGCTCTGATACCACTTTTGTCACGACCCATTCCGGGGCCCGTGACTGGTGCCTTACCGGGGCACCCAAGTAGTCATACATCAGAGTAACCAGCGGAATATAAAACAAGACATGAAACAGTTTATAAAATAAGACACAGTTTATGTGAACAAACGTCGCTTTCGCATATATATATGAACAAGGTTTAGCATTTACATCCGACAATCGCATAACATGACTACTGCACCTAAGGAAATATACAACTATGGCGACGGGGCCCGCCATACCCTCGACTGCACAAACTATCTACAATACAGGAGATCATACCAAAAGTAGAGCCTCGGAGAAGATGGAGCTCCCGACACCAATGCAAAGAGATCCTAAGGATGCGGATCTAGCACTGCCGCCTTACCGCGGCATGAACGCGGCCCGAAGGAGGTCAAGATAACAGTACCAAGTATGTGAAACTATAAAGTACTTTAAAATGAAATCAAAGTATTTAAAACCTTTTCACAAATACACCGGTTCAATTGCACATAGTGCCATATCACAAACAATAATGATTAGAAAACCGTGAATAGTCTAGTCTAGGCCGCGAATGATCGAAGCAAGGCCAATCGCCCATAGTATCATTCTGCGTGCCTAGTCACGACTTCCGCACCGCATAGTCACACACGCACCCGCATGAGGTATACCTCGCATCGGGGCAGCTAACCCCAGATCCGCCTAGGCTCCCGCGGCCGCATAGCCTCAAAAGACCGCATAGTCTCAACAGACCGCATAGGAATCCCCGATCAAAGCAAACGCCCGAATGATCAATCTCGAGCATACCGCTGCTCCGCATAGTCTCACAGACCGCATAGGCCGATAGACTCAGATCGGGCAAGCCCGGTATAATTAAGTCAAGGGGGTAGGTGATACAATAACGACAACGGACTTACCTGCTAACAACGTAAGCACGGCAAGAATGACCCCTTTACACAAAGATTACAAGACACTAACACGGTAGCATCATAACATGTCTACTTATCACACAATCTTACTACACTTAATGTAAATCAATACAAGGCTTTTATAAACAAACAAGTAAACAGCCTTTTTATCTTTCTTAAGTTGTTATACCTAACTTCCCATAAAGCTAGTATAACTCTTAAGCTTTGTTTTAAAACCAAATATTTATCTTCAGAAAATGATTCAAGATTCTTTGAAATGTTTTGATTCTTTGTTATTCAAAGCTTAAGCGGTGAGGCATCGCCGTAAGTATTATTCAGCTTAAGCCGTGAGGCATTACCATAAGTATTATTCAGCTTAAGTCAAAGACCTTGCCGTAGTTATTATTCGCTTAACACATGACGTCTACCGTACTATATATTGTAAAATATCATGCTTTAGGAAGAATCACATACCTTCTCAAATGAAAACCACCGCCAAGTCAATATGTCACGCAGAGTCACCTATAATAGTCACACATATCTATTAAAGACTACTCGAAGGTCATTCTAAGCAGGGGTTCATAATTCTACGGTAAGTCGGGCAGCACTTCCTACCGGTGAGCTATATAAGTTCATCGTGAAAACAAATTCTATGTAAGTACAGTTTGATTATTCTTCTTTTAAACCCTTCTAAGTGATTAACACTTCAATTCTATTCTGTGATATACTTCTAAGTATTTATACTTATCCTTATACTACAACAGTAAGTATTCTCTAATTCAAAAGAGGGTTAGGATTATTACCTCGGTAAGCCCAATAATATCCTAGATAAAGTCGCGCCTGAGCAAGGTTTAGCTCCTATGTAGTACGCTCCGGTAGCTCCAGAACCTTAGAAGTTCTTCACAACTTCTACTAAGTACTAAGGGATTTGGGCTAGGGTATTTTGGGCATTATAACAATACTAGAAGACAACTTTTCTACCAAGGGAGGGGGGGTAGATTTCGGCTAGGCTAGGGGGGTATTCGGCCAAGGCCACCTTCACAAGGGGAGGGGGAGGTGTTTGGACGAAATGGCTACAAAGGGAGAGGAGAGGATTTTTCAAGACTTGGAAGATTTGTGGATGAAGAACTCTTCATCTTAAGGGGGGTATTTATAGGTCAAGAAGTGGCCAACCAATGGCCAAGATTAAGACAAGTGCAAGGCAAGTGTAGGGTGAGGATTAACTATACACAAATATCCTACCAACTCCTTGACTTGTGCCATAGCACAAAAAACGTGCCAAAGTTCCTCCATTTTCGTCCAATGGACGATTCAAGTCCATCAATGGGAGGGTGCCAAGTGTTGCCCTCCCGTTGGTCCAAAATGTTTCGTCTCTCGGAAAAATCCGCAAAAATACTTAATGTCATAGCCGGAATTTTCTCTACGAAAGCTGTGGAAACGTTTCGTCGGAAAACGATTCTTTTAGCGAGTTGTGTACAAATTTCGAACTTGGCCTATCTTTAAGGCTAAACTTTTGTACGTACGTCCTCACGTACATACTCCGGAAATACGGGGTATAACAGTCACATGCCCCGGAATCCCACATCGTATAAGCATGTCCAAGGATCAATCATAATGGAATCATACCCGTGGAATCCCACATCACTGTCGGTACGTCCAAGTAAACTTACAACAAGACAGCCGGCCCTCCAACTGAGAGTCACGACAACGTAAACATATAATACTTGCACTCAAAGCTATCACAAGCAAACATAGGCAAGTTCATTAAACCTTTAGACTTCCATTTTTATAAACTCATGGCACTTTCGTTTCACACATAAAAATCCGGGAATTTAACCCAAAGTACTACGCACCTCTACTCCTTTAAAATGACTCTTTTTCAAATAAAACTTCCAAAATACTAATAACCGTAGTATCAAGTCATATATACTTTTCAAGACAAGTCACAATACCTTTTAGAAATACAATTATAGGCTTCTAAATCACATGACTTCTTTCTTTAAAACCTTAAGCAATTGGTACCTTTAAAACAATTTGCCCTTCTTTATTTCAAGTCATTTCTTTGCTTACATTACTGACGAAAACCATTCTTTTAATCTTCCATAAAGTTGTTATAACCAACTTCCCATAAAGCCGTTATAACTCTTTATGTCTTAGACAATTTCATTCCTTTTTATAACCAAGAGACTTATACTTTCAAATCGAATTACATAGCTTTCAAAATACTTCAAGTCTCTTAACTTTTAAGAAAACCAGTTTCTTAACTTTAGAATGGCAAGAAATCAATACTTTCCAAATCAAGTATTCTATGCTTTTAAATCAATTCATTTCTTCCTTTAAGAATCAAGTCCCATAACTTGAAAAATAAAGTCTCTTAACCTTTTAAGAATTTGAGGTTCATAGTCTTAAAACCTCATACGTAAATTCTTATAAATTAAGTAACATATACTTTGGTGCGTTGTGAATAAGTTATACTTATTTATAACGATCTTAATAAAGTAGCCATGATCTAGAAAATGTAATACAATTTTGTCTTATCTTAGCTTCTATGCAGATGGAGAATTCTATTTGTTTTAACTTAATTGATTGTCATTACATTTTCCTTTATTAACGCTGCAGTGGCTTGTTCGATACTTATTCTCATTTATGCCGTAACTTAGCCAAGTCAACTTGGCTCCAAAATACCTCCTAACGACTCTTACCAACATCCCCCATAAGACTTGGTAAGAACTTAGGATAACTTAGACATAACCCTTACGTAGAGTAAATCAACATATATACCTCTTAACTTCTAAGAGTAGAAGGAATCATGAATAATACCACGTGTATATTCCATACATAGAATCATGTCAAAAGAAGGAAGAGGTTCACATACCTCGCGACGATTATCGACAAATAGCAAAATGCTCCAAAGTACTTCAACATTGATAGCTATTCCATCCTTCAAGTAGAACACGCTATACTTAGTAATTCCACCTATAATGGCCATAATACGTCCATTAACCTCTAGCTTCAAACGCAGAATATTCTAAGTGCAAAGTCACTAAATTCTACGGAAAATCGGACAGCACTTCCTTTGTTTCTACATACTTTGCCACCTTTTTCAAGGCCGAATTCAATAATCAAACACGCCACATTTAAGGCCCAACAATTCAGCTAACCAAAGGGGATTACACGCCTTAACATGACGTGTAAAATTCCGCCCCACAAATTAATACGAAACTAGTTCCATATTTAAAGCCATTTTTGGCTAAACATATACAACAACACAAAGTCCTTTTCCAATTCTTTTTCAATCCAACATCTTAGGCCTAACATGTTATATAGTCATAAACAACTTAACAATTATAATTCCTTCTTTATATAACATGTGACGATTAAACTAATAATCCAATTGAATTGAAATCTCAAGGCTAAACATACTAGTTTTCGGATTAGGGTTCCAATATCCATAACACTTATCAACTTCATAATATATATCTCATACTTGCTAATATCCATAACTACAACAATACGTAATCTTAATTACTAAAACGACAAGAATTTTACCTTTACAAGCCCTTATAATTTCCAAGATTCAATGTCGCTCCTTAGAAATTCTTAGCTCCTTTCCTTTATGCTACGACCCATTATTTGAAGCCTTTAGAAGCTCACAACCAACTTCTCTTCCATTTCCAAACAAAACCTATGAAAATGTCTTAGGTTTTCGCCTTGCGACTAACGTGAAAACGCCGTTTTTCCTAAATCTTTCTATTGAGATATCCTTACAATACCCTTAGGGACCTTGGGTTAAAGTCTTGTGAATAAAGAACCACAAACTAAATTTTTTTGTGTGGAAATGCTCATGAACCCGAGAGCAACAATGAAGAACAAGGTGTTCTCTAATTTTTTCTAAGTGTTGAAGACAAGTCTTGCACTAGTGTAGTGTATATAAAACACAATGGAGGGTCAAGATATCAACATATATGTGGCAAGGATGAAGGGCATTAAATAATAATCCAAGTGGCAAGTTGACTTGGTCAATAATCTCAAGCTAGCAAGACTTGATCTTTTACATTGGTCAATGACCATTCTACCCTTGCAAATTTCGTCCAACACCATGTGGGGGGTGCCACGTGTCGCCCTCCCATTCGTCCATAAAATTATGTAACCCTCGTGGGGCCCACAAAACGTAAAATTCCTCGGGTAGGCCCCACGTGACCAAATCCGTACAAATAAATTTCCATAATGATAATACATTCCATAATCCTCAATTAATGCATTTTGAGAATCTAATTCTCACCAACGAACATTTTTCCTTTCCGACGTTCGGAAGATTTTCCGTCGGAAAAATAATTCTTCCTTTCGTACCATTTTCAAGTCTTGTGTTCCTTACATACATTCTCTTAAACACGTCCTTGAACTACGGGGTGTAACATTGCTACCCATGATGCGAGGAATACCTCATGCGAGTCCTTATGGGCTTATGCGGGTGAAATAGTCCCATGCGGGCGGGTACAGCCTATGCGAGGAATACCTCATGCGGGTCCACACGACCTATGCGGGTGAAATAGTCCCAGGAGTAGGATTGCTTAATGATACTGCGGGAGGGTGGTCCTGCTTTGATCGCGAGCTTCCTATTTTTATGTTGTAAGTATACTCTTGATTACTCTCATTGTTAGTAAGGCAATCGCATCGTTAATTGAGTTATCATACTGTCTCCGCTTTATTATAGACTTATGATTTCATTACGCATTTCGGTTTCACATATTTGGTACATGTTGTAATCGACCTCCTTCGGGGTGCGTCATGCCGCAGTAGAGTATACAGTAGTTGATCCTCACTTTAGGATCGGATTCACCGTTGAGAGGCTCCATTACTCCGGAGGCTTATCCCTGGTATGGTCGGTTGTTGTACATTCAGGGGTATGGCGGGGCCCTGTCCCATCACAGTTGTTATTCTTAGAGGTCTGTAGTCACATTTGTGGATTGGGTTGTAAAGAAAAAAAAAGCATCGCATTTATTATGTATAGTTTACGGAAGGTGGCCTTATCGCCAGCTTTGTTGTTATTTTATGTTTAAGCATTTTATAAGTTGCGTATGTTCCATCGCTATTCTCGATGTATATCAAAGGGGTGCCTGTAGGGCACCGCCGCGGCCCGGGTCGGGTCGTGACAAAAGTGGTATCGAGCGCTTAGTCCTCGTAAAGTGTCTACGCACTGTCTAGTAGAGTCTTGATTATCGGTGTGTTGTGAACCACATCTATAATCAGGAGGCTGCAGGACATTTAGGATTGGTTTCCATTCTTCTCACTCTAAAATCGTGCGATAGAGCTGTATGGTTAGGGTCGTCTCTCCCTAACAAGTTATGATTGTTTGCAGCTACGAGAAAGGTAGCAGTGACCCAGGAAAGATTATGTGGATTGCGTATCCAGGTTGGTAATGTTTGTAGTTGGTATTGTGAGATACAACTACACGGATTTATGTATGAGGGTTAGACACGTGTTGCCTAGAATGATTTTAGATTACCAGGATTTGGTAAGGACTAAATAAATACCGGGAAGGTATGAACCAGTTTAATGAATTCTCATCAAGGTTTTACGTACTAATTTGAGATAATTAGGAAATGATGAGCTGTCTGAGAAGGAAATGGACCCTTAAGAAGTTATTATTAAGGGAATTAATGGAAGACTATGTTAATAGATTGAGCTACGTAGTAGGATTTCGAGAATGGTACGGGTGAGATCCGTATGGAGTAAGTATGGTTGTTGTGGTCAAGACAACACGATTATGGTATTACGATAAGTTTTGTACCCGTTTACGGGGGGACTGATAAGGTAGGCATGGAGCATGGAAATTGCAAGCCTAAGAATGTGATAACCATCGAGACCTTAGGTATATAAGGCCTTCTCGGGTAGTAAAAAGTTAAGACAGACCAAGGAAAAGAGTTAAATACGACGCCGAGTCGGGTTGGGGACCTATTAAGGGTCGCCCCATAGCTTGAAATGAAATGGGATCAGTTGGAAGTAGTCCCGCTACGTGACAGGGTCACGAGGGTGCAAGACCCAAGTCTAGTTAATCATTTTACGGGTTCGTGGACGTGTTCCACCGGAACCAGGGTGTGAGAGCCGGAAATGGCCTTATGTTGTTTAGAATAGTAACTCCAAAGATTGGAGGCCCGAATCTGTATGAAGGCTATGTACGTATGCTAGTATAAGTTTGGAAGTACGGAAAGAGTACGACCAGTGAAAAAGAGAGCAACCAAGTGTAAAGAAATGGAGCCTGAATCCATGAGGACCTTTCATGGTGACTACACCCGTGAGTGTTGGGTGGTAGCTGAGCGGGTAGATAATAATTACCGGTAACGATACAGTCGTTGGACCCTAGCAGACCTAGCAGAGCTGTTATGACAGACGTTGAGGTCATTATGAGTACGAACTAGTTGGCCTCTTGTTATGCCAACGTGGACTACAGAAGAGAGATTGATTCGGTACCAGTTCCCGGTAAGCCGGTTATCGAGTGGAAAGGAAGAGAAGTGGTGGTAACCAGTGAATTATCCTTCCTTCTTTGACATTGTTGATTTTAATAAGTCTGTGTGACTTGTTCATTTGAGGTAAATTGACGCAGAAAGTAAGTAATAATTGAATTTGAAGGAATTTATGTTAAGTGCCCTTGGAGGTACTTGGAGTTGGTTTGGTGTGGCGGTCAGGGCCACGACCTTCCGGATAATTTCAGGAAAGTGTGCAAGGCATGAATAAAATAAGTACGAGTGCTGCCGGCAGAAAGCTGAGGGCATCTTTGGTAGGTTTTGAAAATCTACATGACTTTAAGGCGGTGCGTGATGATTAGATTTTACTGGACCGCAAGAGGACCCTGTGATTAGGGTTGTGACTCCAAGGAAAGTTTATAAAAGGGAGATAAGTTCTCTCCCCCACGTAGCGACGCTTTACGTATTATGGGGTTGCGTGTACCCATGTTGTTAGACGCAGGATATGAGACTGGTAAGGTGTTCGGTATCGTCATGCCATAGGTTACAGTTCTAGATAACCGTGGGAAAAGTGTTGTGTTGGGGTAATTAAGAACGACGTACGAATTGGTCGAGGAAGAATGTTATAACAAACTTCTCATAAAGTCGTTATAACCACTTCATTTTTAGACAACTAACGCACCATTACCTCTTTCCTTTTTATCAAAACCAAGGCATTATCATGCCACGTAAGGGAATTGAACCCAAATTACTTTGTACATCTATTCTTTATAAAAGAATCGTTTCATGGAATATTAGGGCGTTGGGCCCAAAAGTACTTTCACCATTAAAACCAAGTTACTTACTTTTTTTAAACTCAAGTAACTTATACTTTTAAGACCAAGTAGCTTATTCTCTTTAAATCAAGTAACATATACATTCAAATCGAGTTACTACATATTTTCGAAATTCAAGTCCCAAGTACTTTCAAAAATCAAGCCTCATGTACTTACAAAATTAATACTTTTATGAGCCGTGAATAGGTTATTCTCGTTTATAACGATCTTGTTAAATCAGTCATGATCTAGAAAATGTAATACAATTTTGTCTTATCTTAGTTTCTATGCAGATGGAGAATTCTACTCATTTCAATATAATTGATTGTCGATACATTTCATTAACGCTGCAATGGCTTGTTTGATACATATTCTCATTAGTGTAGTAATTTACCAAGGTCAACTCGACTCTAATATTTCCTAACGACTATTACCAACATCCCCCATAAGACTTGGTAAGAACTTAGGAATATTCTAGACATGCCTTTTGCATAAAATCAATAACATGAATACTTCCTAATGACAAGTCAAGTACTTCAAGAAAACAAGTCACGTATACTCCAAATAACAAGGCAAGTATACCTCAAGGATAATCATGTCGATAGAAGGAAGAAGTTCACATACCTCGTGACGACTAACCCATACGACAAGTATCAATACGCTCCAAAGTGCTTCAACCTCATTGGCTATTCCTTAAGCCAAGTAGATCATGATACACGTGGTACTTCAACCTATAATGACGATCGCACTTCTATCAATATCATACTTTCTAGTATAAGACTTAATTCCCTCTAATTCTACGGAAAATTGGGCAGCACTTCCTTTGTTTCTACGTACTTTTCCACCTTTTTCAAGGCTCGTATTCATCAACCAACAAGCCACATTTAAGGCGCAACCAACAGTTAGCCAAAGGGGATTACACGCCTAACTGGACGTGTAAAATACTGCCCCGCAGTTATACAAAACAGTCCACAAATCAGCCCATAAAAACAGTGCGTAATCCAACAATAACGAGGGTAAAATGTGAGGCGTTTCAACACCTTTCCACACCCCTATTTCCTTAGGAATTTCATTAGAAACTACTACACTTAAACATGAATATTAGGGATGATTTTCCAGCATAACCACACCCCCAAAACAGTCCATAAAATGATACGACAACGTCTAACAGTTTTGGCCAGTTTTTCGGCTAAAACAACTACAATCCGATAACTCTTTTCTTAATCCATTTTATTCCAATTCGAGTTCCAAGACTTCCATTTATGACATACCAACTTATCAACAACCATATTACCTTATTTTAACATGCGACAAGTGTGGATAACAACAACCATATAACAAACGAAACCAAGGGCACAAAATTGTCTCAAATCGGCCAACAACATATCTACCTCATACACATCTTATTTTCAATTTCTTTCTTAACATGAATTCATCTATACATTATAAAAATAAGAAATATTCAATTAATTTAATTTTAGAGGAACTATTACCTCATTTTTGTGCCCAAAAACGTCCCGGGCAGAATGCTCAACAATGGCCCGTAGTTTTCGTTTCGCTCCACTTCTTCAAGATCCAATCACATATATGTATCCCCTACAACCTTAGGAGCAACTTCCCTTCACATTCCATCACCAAAAAGTCGACGGAACCCCTAGGGTTTCACCCTCTATTCTCGTCCTAGTGTAGCATTTTTGCTCACTGTTTTGTCAGCTGAACTTGTGACGTCCATAACTCTTTACTCCGATGTCCGATCGACGAACGGTTTGTTTCGTTGGAAACTAGACTCGACAAAATTCATTTTAAGTTTTTGAAACACCTAAAAACTCGTCGTATACCAGGAGATATAGCTCTCCAAATTTGGCTGAAATCTGTCAACCTTGGCCGAGAGCATAAGAGAAGAGGGAAAGAGATGGAATATTTCCAAGTGTTGTGCAAATGAAGTCTTGCAATGTCTCTAAGTATACATATATAATGTATCACAATGGGTAAGATGAGGACAAGTGTAGGGACTAAGTGTAGCAAGACAAGAGGAGTGGGACCCACATAGCCCACTTATCCACTTGTCTCTAAAATATCTAAGGTCAAAGTCTTCCAAGACCAAGACAAGTGGGGTGGGGGGGTGTGCCACGTGTCACTCTCTCATTGGTCTAAAAATATTTCATCTCCCAAAAATCCATAATTTGCCAAAATATCTCAAAAATATTGTGGGCCCCACAAAACCGTAAAATTTTCCCGTGGGCCCCACATGACCAAATCCGGAATTTAAAATCCAAAATTCCAATATATTCAAAAAGTCACAAATACCAACTTTGAGAACCAAATTCCATTTAACAAACTTTTTTCCTTCACGAGGTCGGATGATTTTCCTTAGGAAACACAATTCTTTCTTTCGTTCCAACTTTCAAAATTATTTCCATACGTTCGTTCTCATTTCAATCTCTTGGAAATACGGGGTGTAACATCCTTCCCCCCTTAGAAACATTTGTCCCTAATGTTCATACTAGGTTTAACCTAAACAAATCTTAGTATAGTCTCCTTAAACTATAATCAACGAAACCAATTATGCCACATATAGCCCCAATATATCACACATGCATATACATCAATCAAAAGCCAACCGAGGAATCCAATCTAGGGTGTATCACCACTATTTACTCCCATTTATGGCCTAAAAATATTCTATTGTACTTTCATTAGTCATAACTATAAACACTTTAATTCTTTTAATACTTTAAGGTCCTCTGTCACGACCCGGTTCTGGTGGAACGCGTCCACCAACTCGTACAACGATTAACTAGACTTGGGCCTTGCACCCTTGTGACCCCATCACATAGCGGGACTACCTCCAACTGACCCCACTCCATTCCATGCCACGGGTTGACCCGTAATCGGTCCACAACCCGACCCATCGTCACACTTAACTCTCATTCCTGGTCTGAAATAAATCTTACTACCCGAGAAGGCCTTGTACATCTATGGTCTCAGCGGTCATCAATATTCTAAGGTTCACAATTTTTCTATGTCCCAAGCTTACATTATCAGTCCCCACATACGGGAAATATAGCTTCTCAATATCTCACAATCATGTTGTCTTACTCACAACAACTCAATATTATTCGTACATAACATTTAAGCATACCACATAACTTAACCAACTTCTCATAAACCATAATCATTCTAGGCAACACACATATGACCCTAAATATATACGCTCGTACAGATATACATTATCATAATACCATCTATATAATAATTTTACCAACCTGAATACGCAATCCATATAATCTTTTTTGGGTCACTGTTGCCTTTCTCATAGCTGCATTCACAATAATACGTTAGGGAGAGACTAACCTAACAACACAGCTCTATCGCACGATCTCAGAGTGAGAAGAAGGGAAACCAATCCTAAATGTACTATAGCCCCCCCTGTTTATAGATGTGGTGCACAACACACCGATAAACAAGACTCTACTATACACGGTCTGTAGACATTCCGAGGACTAACTGCTCTGATACCACTCTGTCACGCTCAACCTCAAGCTCACATCGGTGCCCTACCTGGGCACCCTTCTATTCATACAACACAATAAACCGCGGAAGATAAATAACACTTTTTTTTTCTTAAAACAAAGGGAAAGCCGATAAGGCTGCCATAATATAAATCACCCAAAAAGGTCTACACTATTCAATAATGTAAATACAACTCTAGATTCCAGCCCACATATGAATACAGACCTCTATGATTTTGGACAATACTATGACGGGACAAGGCCCCGCCGTACCCCTGAATTTATCTAGCCATAATGACAAGCTCCGGAACATTGGAGTCATCTCAAAATGTTGAACCAGGATCCTAAGCTCGCGGATCCACAACTGTGTACCTAAACCTGCGGACATGAACGCAGCCCTCCGAAGGGGGTCAGTACAACAAGTACTAAGTATGGAACTGAAATAAAGTACAGCAATTACGTCCATAACTACACAAGGAATGACAGGGGCAAGTATGAAAATCAACTACCAGATCCTACCGTGTCATATAAAAATCAGAGCCAATCAGACCTTGTATTATCAGACCATCAGAATAATCGCACCACTTTCAAATATGAAAGCCATGTCAAAATCCAAGACACCTGCCCTCAGCATATAATATCATAGAAGCATGCTCGTGAAATACAACATCACTGTCAGCATGTAACAAGTATAACATATGAATACCCGCACACTGTGCCTTTTTAACAATGAGAGTAAACTTTACATGCTTTAAAATAGGAAGCTTATGATCAATCTAGGGCCACCCGCCCGTAGTATCATTATGCAAACCTACTCCTGGAATAATTTCACCCGCAAGGGTCTTGTGGACCCGCATAGACAATTTGTCCCGCATAGAACTATTTCACCCGCACAAGACTATTTCACCCGCTTAGGCCCTACGGGCCCACAATGAGCATATACGTCATGCTCGCATCATGGGTAGCAAATCAATGTAGATGTATAATGTCTTGGGGGTTTACCCCGCAATTATATTCAGAAGGTGTATAACGTCTTGGGGGTTTACCCCGCATTTATACTCAGGAGATGTATATCGTCTTGGGGGTTTACCCCGCATTTATACTCAGGAGATGTATAGCGTCTTGGAGGTTTACCCCGCATTTATACTCAGGAGGTGTATAACGTCTTGGGGGTTTACCCAGTATTTATACTCATAACACTAACACCAATGGCTATCATGAACAACATATGCAAGTTAATATAATCTTTGACTCTCAACATCATAAAATGAATAAACCATCATTTTAACAAACCAAGACAATTTCCATGCCTTCTTTTTCAACAATTCAAGACAATACCATGCCTTCCTTTTTAACAAATCAAGACAATACCATTTAGGCAAGTCGAAGTACTATCAAGGCACAAAATAGAATAATTATCATTTAAGCAAGCCAAAGTACTATCAAGGCACAAAATAGAATAACTATCATTTAAGCAAGCCAAAGTACTATCAAGGCACTAACACACCTTGCATTACTAAGGATTAAAGTCCATTACGACAATGTACGTGAGCCGTACATTCACTTTATGAACTAAATTTCCATTTTAGGAAATCCCAAGTACTACATGTATCGCTAGGAAGTAGGATCCAATACATGTATCATTTTGAAACTGTTACACCCCGTAATTCCAGGACATGTTTATAAGAACGTACGTAAGAGCTCAAAACGTTAAGATGTGAGTCTCGTAAAAATTTATCGGAATTATGAAAATGTCGGGAAATGAAATATTGCGACGAATGGGAGGGTGACACGTGTCACCCCCCCCCCCGGATGGTCTTGGTCGAATGGACCAAGGATAGGAAGGTCATTTGACCAAAGCAAGGATGATCAAGTCTTGCTAGACTAGAGCTTGATAATATTGACTAAGTCAAAGGGCCACTTGACTAGATTTTTAAATGAAATTCATCCAAACCTCACAAGTGTTCTAATATTAACCCTCCATTTAGTTATATATTCATCCATAGTGCAAGACAAGTCTTGAACACTTAGATAAAACATTAGAAAAGTTTGAAGACTTGAAGAGGGGGCTCTCGGGTTTGGCAAGTGAAGAACAAGAAAAAATTTCGTTTGTTGTCCACAATTCACAATACTTTAAAGCAAGGTTCCTAAGGGTATTGTAAGGGTATCTCAATAGAAAGATCCCAGAAAAGTGTCATTTTTGCATTAGTCGCAAGGTGAAAACCTAAGTCGCTTTCATAAGTTTGGATTGAAAATTGAAGGAAAGTTGTTTGTGATATTCTAAGGGCTTCAAGTGGCAGATTGGAGTGTCAAGGTGAGGCTCTAAGTTGCTAGGGAGCGACTTCGGATCTTGAAGTTGGATTAAGGCTCGTCAAGGTAACAATCTTGTTCTATTAAGTGTTATAAGATTACATATTGTTGTAGCCTTACATTTTAACTAGCATGAAGTATATGTATTGAAGATCGATAAGTGTTATGAATATTGGAAGCTTAAATCCGAAATGAAATTGTTAGCCATTTGAAATTGAAATACAATTTGGTCGATAATTTGAATCGTCGCATGTTATCTACTTGAAGATTGTAGTTGTTATAATCGATTGCGGATTTATAACATGTTATACTAAATAACTTGGATTGAAAAGGAATTGAAAAGGAGGATATATTGTTACACCTATTGGCCGTGAATGGCATTGCCTTTTTGGATTAGTTGATATAAATTGTGTCACGACCCGATCCCGGGCCCGTGACTGGTGCTTTACCCCGGGCACCCTAGTGATACAACATCAGAGAAAATCAGCGAAAATAAAAACTTAAACATGAAACAAGAGATATGATAATAAAACAGGCCAACCAAACGGTTACCTTCTTGTATAAATAACTAAAAACTTGAACAGTTACATCCTTACAAACCCCGCCACAACAAGATTACTCGGATCTCTAAGAGTTTTTATACAACATGACGACAGTGTGGCCCGCCATACCCAGAATGTACAAGTACTACAAAGGATGGGGACTATACCAAAAGATAAGCCTCCGAGAAACGGAGCTTCCTAACACTGAATCGTGATCCTATGAGCGAGGATCAACGATCGGTGTACCTCTACTGCAGATGAACGCAGCCCAAGGAGGTCGATAACAGTACCAAGTATGTGAAATCAAAATATCAGAATGAAATCATAGTAGTCTATATAAAGCAGGAGACATGTATGATAACCAAACTACAGTCCATAATCAATAAGCAGTCACGTAAGTCAGGGACTCACGCCCTCAAAGTCAGCACGCAAATCTCACTATGGGTCTCACGCCCTCAACATCAATCATGCCCGTGGAATACCTTCCTCACTGCCGGCAGTCTATGATATAATAACACCAAGGAGTACACATAAACACCAGGTCCCACCTGAGTCATAAAACCGTAAGGGGCAAGTACGAAGGCTAACTACCAGATACCAAAGCCGCATCATCAACTGACCGGGGCAAGTACGAAAGCCAACTACCAGATACCAAAGTCATACTAACAATACTATACAACCAAACCACGAAGCTGATACGGGGCAAGTACGAAAGCCAACTACCAGATACCAAAGCCGTGTCACGTAGCTGACCGGGGCAAGTACGAGGGCTAACTACCAGATACCAAGGCCATATCACGAGACTTCGCCACGAAGGCGACACGGCAAGTACGAAATCCAACTACGGATACCAAAGCCGTGTCACGAGTCGACCGGGCAAGCACGGTGGCTAACTACCGATACCGCGTCAGATCACGAGACTTCGACACTAAGCTGAACGGGGCAAGTACGAAGGATAACTACCATATACCAAAGTCGAATCAGCCACGACTTCGGGGCAAGTACGAGAGCCAACTACCAGATACCAAAGTCGAATCAGTAAAACCTCATGGAGAGCTAGTCCATGGAATAATAATCACAATGTGTTGCACTGCGGAATCCTCCACACCGCAGACGCCCAAGTAAGATCATAACAAATCAGCCTACCCATCGAGAGACGCGGTGGTATAGAAATACAATACTAGCACGACAAGGCTATCACACGCAAACATAGGCAAGTTACACACAACTCAAGGTACTTTCATTTTATGCCAAAGTCCAAGTTTTAACCCCAAAGTACTACGTACGTTAACTTCTTCTTAAAAGATCCATTTCTTTTACAAAGGTCACCCGATGTCCGTATTATAAAATAGAGTGACTAACACTTTAAGTAGACCAAAACAACTTCCATACTTTCCTTTTTAAAATCAAGTAACAACATTCTTTTCCAAAGTTCAAGTTTGCCTAATTTCAAATATTCACGTCTCTTATTTTCGAAAGATTTCATAGTTCATAGTCTTAATCACTTATTAACGTAATTCTCTTTTAAAACAATTTGAGTAACATATGCCTTATGTGTGAGTAGGTTATTCTTGTTTATAACAATCTTATTAAAGCAGCCATGATCTAGGAAATGTAATAAAATTTTGTTTTATCTTAGCTTCTATGCAGATGGAGGTTTCTACTGGTTTTAATATAATTACTTAATTGTCAATACATTTTCCTTTATTCACGCTGCAGTGGTTCGTTCGATACTTATTCTCATTTCTGAAATCAGTAAAACATTATTCTTTTAAAGACCAAATACTCATTACTCAAAAATGAGGTTTCACACATTTTAATAAAATTCATATCAATTCAATTAAGTCAAGTCTCTTATCTTTTAAGATCAATAAACCATTCTTTTTATCTCTCTTAAGACGTTATACCTAACTTCCCATAAGCTAGTATAACTCTTAAGCTTTCAAAACCAAGTATTACTCTTCTTTCAAAAACGATTCTTAATTCTTTTGAAATACTTCAAGATTCTTTATTATTAAAACTCAAGTCAAAAGACATCGAAGTAAAACCACGTTCAGTTAACACACGTACGTCTACCGTACTATATATATTCTTTTAAAATATCATGCTCAAGAGGATAGGAAGAATCACATACCTCGCGACGATTATCGACAATTAGCAAAACGCTCCAAAGTACTGTAATCCTGCTAGCCTTTTCCACCCTTCGAGTAGAATACGCTACTCGCAGTACTTCAACCTATAACGGTCATATAAGTCTATCATAGTCTAGACTACTCTGTAGAATGATTCTAGATACAAGATTTCTTATTCTATGGAAAATTGGGCAGCACTTCCCTACCCGTCAAACTACAAGTCTCTTTGTAAATCTGATCACATGTAAGAAATCTGATTCAGTTCTCTTCTTTTATACCATCCTTATATACGTCTTATACTCAATTCTATACTACTACAGTATGATATTTCCAATTACAATAGAAGGGTAAGAGTATTTACCTCGATAAGCCCAAAATTATCCAAGTTTAAAAGTCGATCCTGAGCAAGGTTTAGCTCCTATTCTGTACGCTCCAATTCGCTCCTAGAAACCCTTAGAAGTTCTACACAACTTCTACTAAATACTTTAACCAACTATGAAGATTTTCCCTGGGGTTTCGTTTAGTGACTAAAGGAAGTATAGTAGTATTTTCCGGGCTTTTAGTATAGAGGTAACTTTGGGAATTCTACAAGGTATTTGGGCCAAGGTATTTTGGAATAGTAACAATACTTGGAGAGTATTTTTCTACCAAGGGGGGGGGGTACTTCACGAGATCAACTCAAGGAAGGGAGGGGTTTAGCCGAGGGCCTCTCAAAGGGGGAGGGGGACTTTGGACGAAAACTACACTAAGGGGGGGAGAGGGATTTTTGCCTTGGAATTTATCAAGTGAGGATGAAGAATAAGTCTTGCACTTGAGGGGTATTTATAGGGAAACCAATGGCCAAGATTAAGGCAAGTGGAGGGCAAGTGGAGGGTGGAGATTTGGACAAGTGTGTGTGGGTCCCACCTTATCCATCTACTACAAAAATATCTAGCCAAACATTGACCAAAGGTTTATGGCATTTTCCATGAAAAAAACGTGCCAACCACTCCCCTTGATTGCCGTCCACTTGAGGGTGACAAGTGTCGCCCTATCGTTGGTCCAAAATATTTCATCTCTCGGAAAAATCCGCAAAAAAAATAAATGTCACAACCGTAATTTTCCCTTCGCAAGGTCCGGAAAACGTTTCGTCGGAAAACAATTCTTTTCGCTAGTTGTGAACAAATTTCGTCCCTTTGCCTACTTAAGGCTTAAACTTTTGTACGTACGCCCTCACGTACATACTCTGGAAATACGGGGTATAACATTCTCCCCTCCTTAGAAACATTCGTCCCGAATGTTCATTCTCCAGACGGATAACGATAAAGTTCCTCTTAACTTAAACGAGTTGCCAATGCCACACCTGGCCACAGAATAACACACGCGTAAATACTTAACCCAAGTCAACGAGGAATCACTCCTACATTACAAAAGCTTCCACCCTAGTCTAAAGGATACTCCCTTCACATCTTCACTTTACAACAAAATGATCTCTTTTATTCTGCTAACACACGTTCACTTCTTTCCTTACTCGTCGTACCCTTCTCGTACACTTGAACTCTTTCTAGTATACGTACCATACTTCAGGCATCGCTTCAGTTTCCAACACTTTGGAGTCACCACCTCCAAACTTGGTCACCTTACTAGCCTCAATCTCCTTTAAGGCCATTCCCGGCCTTCACTATCCGATTCTGGTCGAACATATCCACGAACTCATACGATGGTTACCTAAACCTTGGCCTAGCACCCTCGTGACCCTACCACCCGGCGGGACCACCTCGAACTGACCCCACCCCAAACCGGGTTGTGGGTCGACCCGCGAATGGTCCTCAACCCGACCCATAATCGCGCCAAACTCCTGTTCCCCGATCCAGAACAATCTTACCTATTCAAGTCCTGAAAGCTACCACTTTCATCTTACACAACCCATGGAATTATCCCACAATACATTTTTACGTATACCAAGTATTTTGACAAAGACTAACCGTAAAATCTTTTATTCAAGACGGCCTTACATCTAAGGTCTCAACGTGTAGTATCCTAAGGTTCATACCTTCCCTGTCCCCATACTTAACCTTTCAACTAACAATGTCTCTAAATCACAATATACACCACGCTATCTGTATATAGTACTCAACATATAATCATCGTATCACGCATGCTAATCTCTAGAGGGTTAAGGATATACCTGAAAAATAGGCGGTTCAAAGGACCGCTAAAACTGGGAACTTCTACCGCGACCTCTGCCGTGGCCTGCCGGTGTATGAACATCCTGCCTAGCTATGGAAGGTGAAGAACCCGAAAATGACCTTGTAGTCTGTGCTATCCCACCAGTGCTACCTCTGGTCGGACAGTCTCTCGCCAAATGGCCCTGTTGGCCGCAAGTAAAACAATCTCCCAAATTAGTACGACACTCACCCTTATGAATTTTTCCACAATGGTCACACTGAGACAAGGGTGGCCTCATCCGGCGAGCACTCCTACTCCCCTGAAAATCTGAAACCTGGGAGCCCTGACTTGCTCCCGAATACCCCGAACGTCCTGAAGGCGCGGAGGACCACTCATCTTGGCGGAGGTACATAACTAGTCTGCTGCTGAGGCGGTCCACCTCGAAAGTCGCCAAAAGACCCTGCTGTCCTGGCCCTCTTCTGTTGATCCCGGTCATTCCGCCGACCTCTCCGCTCCTCACACCCAAGTGCATAAGCCTGCATGCGGGCAATGTCCATGCCCGGCTGAAGAGCTACACCCGAACAAGCCTCTGCCAAGTAGTCATCGAGCCCGGTGACGTAGCGGTGCACTCTGTCCCCCATGTCGGCTACTAACGCGGGGCGCACGAGAGCTAGTGAGCCAAACTCCACATTGTACTCCCGAATCCATGCGCGTCTGCCTCAATATCAAAAATTTGTCGGTCCGTGCCCTCCTCATCTGCGGAGGCAAGGAGTGGCTGAGAAATGCCTCCGAGAACTCGTCCCAAATAGCTGGAGGTGCATGCTCCCCCCGGGACAGCTCGCGAATCAAACGATCATTGTGGTATCACGGCCCGATGTGAACCTAAGACCACCGACTCGGTCTCGAAGCCTTGATCACTCTCATGATCCGTCAGAATCGCCGGATGAACTCCTGCGGATCATCCTCGTGCCTCGATCCATAAAACAACGGCGGTGTAACTCGAGAAAGTCCGCGATCTCAAACTATCCGCTCGGGTGAACTACGGGTACTCTGCGTCAGGAATCGCTGCATCCAGCTTATCCTCGTGCCTTGCCACTATCCTGGCCAATAACTGGGCCATCTCTTTGTACCCCAACTCCTCTGCTCCGGTGTGGGGTGGAGGCTCAGTCTTATGGTCTCAAAGACCATCTGCGTGGCTCTAAACTTCTTTGAAAGTGGCGTCGCAAAACTCGTCGTCTGGCGCTATCTCGGTAATGGCGGGCTGCGCCCTCGTACTCCTCTGTATCCTACCAGCGGCTTCCTCGGCTGCCTTGCCCATCTGGGCCCGGGTTGCCTTGCGCGGAGGCATAACTGGTAAAAACGAAATGCGTCAGAGGGGTCCAACTTATAACACAGCTCTAAGGCACGATCTCAGAATGAGAAGAATGGAAACAAATCCTAAATGTCCTGCAGCCTCCTGATTATAGATGTGGTGCACAACACATCGATAATCAAGACTCTACTAGACACGGTCTGTAGACACTTTCCGAGGATTAATCGCTCGATACCACTTTTGTCACGACCGATCCGGGCGTGGTCGTGCCTACCGGGCACCTAGTGATACAACATCGGAGAAAATCAGTGAAATAAAAACTTAAACATGAAACAAGAGATATGATAATAAAACATGTCAACCAGCGGTTACCTTCTTGTATAAATAACTAAAAACTTGAGCAGTTACATCCTTACAAACCACACTTGTGATCTTACATACCTCTAGAGTTTTTATACAACATGACGGGACAGGGCCCGCCATACCCCGAATGTATAAGTACCTACGATGTGAGGACTATACCAAAAGATAAGCCTCGGAGAAACGGAGCTTCCAAATCTGTTGAGCGTGATCCTATGAACGAGGATCAATGGCGGTGTACCTCTACTGCGGCATGAACGCAGCGGCCGAAGGAGTCGATCTAACAGTACCAAGTATGTGAAACGAAAATCAGTAAATGAAATCATAGTAGTCTATATAAAGCGGGAGACATGTATGATAACAAACTACGATCCATAATAAATAAGCGATCACGTAAGTCGTGGACTCACGCCTCAAAGTCATCACTCAAATATAACTATGGGTCTCACGCCTCAACATCAATCATTCCGTGGAATACCTTCCTCCAGCTGGCCTATGATATAATAACACCAAGGAGTACACATAAACACGTGTCCCACTGAGTCATAAAATCGTAAGGGCAAGTCTGAAGGCTAACTACGGATACCAAAGCCGCATCATCAATGGCGGGCAAGTACAAAGCCAACTACGGATACCAAAGTCGTACTAACAATACTATACAACCAAACCACGAAGGCGTCACGGGGCAAGTCAAAGCCAACTACGGATACCAAAGCGTGTCACGTAGTGGCCGGGCAAATCTGAGGGCTAACTACGGATACCAAGGTCAGTATCACGAGACTTCGCCACGGGCGTCACGGGGCAATCGAAAGCCAACTACCGATACCAAAGTCGTGTCACGTGGTGGCCAGGCAATCTGAGGGCTAACTACGGATACTGAGTATCACGAGACTTCGCCTCTAAGTTGAGCGGGGCAATGCGAAGGCTAACTACGGATACCAAAGCGAATCAGCACGACTTCGGGCAAGTCGAGCCAACTACCAGATACCAAAGCCGAATCAGTAAAACCTCATGGAGAGCTAGTCCATGGAATAATAATCACAACAGAAGCGTACCCGTGGAATCCTCCGTCACTGCCGGTACGTCCATGTAAGATCATAACAAATCAGCCGGCCCTCCATTGAGAGACGCGGTGGTATAGAAATACAATACTAGCACGACAAGGCTATCACACACAAACATAGGCAAGTTACACACAACTCAAGGTACTTTCATTTTATGCCAAAGTCCAGGTTTTAACCCCAAAGTACTACGTACGTTAACTTCTTCTTAAAAGATCCATTTCTTTTACAAAGGTCACCCGATGCCCGTATTATAAAATAGAGTGACTAACACTTTAAGTAGACCAAAACAACTTCCATACTTTCCTTTTTATAATCAAGTAACAACATTCTTTTCCAAAGTTCAAGTTTGCCTAATTTCAAATATTCACGTCTCTTATTTTCGAAAGATTTCATAGTTCATAGTCTTAATCACTTATTAACGTAATTCTCTTTTAAAACAATTTGAGTAACATATGCCTTATGTGTGAGTAGGTTATTCTTGTTTATAACAATCTTATTAAAGCAGCCATGATCTAGGAAATGTAATAAAATTTTGTCTTATCTTAGCTTCTATGCAGATGGAGGTTTCTACTGGTTTTAATATAATTACTTAATTGTCAATACATTTTCCTTTATTCACGCTGCAGTGGTTCGTTCGATACTTATTCTCATTTCCGAAATCAGTAAAACATTATTCTTTTAAAGACCAAATACTCATTACTCACGAATGAGGTTTCACACTTTTTAATAAAATTCATATCAATTCAATTAAGTCAAGTCTCTTATCTTTTAAGATCAATAAACCATTCTTTTTATCTCTCTTAAGACGTTATACCTAACTTCCCATAAGCTAGTATAACTCTTAAGCTTTCAAAACCAAGTATTACTCTTCTTTCAAAAACGATTCTTAATTCTTTTGAAATACTTCAAGATTCTTTATTATTAAAACTCAAGTCAAAAGACATCGAAGTAAAACCACGTTCAGTTAACACACGTACGTCTACCGTACTATATATATTCTTTTAAAATATCATGCTCAAGAGGATAGGAAGAATCACATACCTCGCGACGATTCAAACCGATTAGCAAAAGCGCTCCAAATCGTAATCCCGCTAGCCTTTTCCACCCTTCGAGTAGAATACGCCATCGCGACTTCAACCTATAACGGTCATATAAGTCTATCAACGCCTAGACTACTCGTAGAATGATTCTAGATACAAGATTCCTTATTCTATGGAAAATTGGGCGTGACTTCCCTACAGTCAAACTACACAAGTCTCATCAGAATACGGTCCTATGTAAATCTGATTCAGTTCTCTTCTTTTATACCATCCTTATATACGTCTTATACTCAATTCTATACTACTACAGTATGTAATTTCCAATTACAATAGAAGGGTAAGAGTATTTACCTCGATAAGCCCAAAATTATCCAAGTTTAAAAGTCGATCCTGAGCAAGGTTTAGCTCCTATTCTGTACGCTCCAATTCGCTCCTAGAAACCCTTAGAAGTTCTACACAACTTCTACTAAATACTTTAACCAACTATGAAGATTTTCCCTGGGGTTTCGTTTAGTGACTAAAGGAAGTATAGTAGTATTTTCCGGGCTTTTAGTATAGAGGTAACTTTGGGAATTCTACAAGGTATTTGGGCCAAGGTATTTTGGAATAGTAACAATACTTGGAGAGTATTTTTCTACCAAGGGAGGGGGGGAACTTCACGAGATCAACTCAAGGAAAGGGGGTTTGTGAGGGCCTCTCAAAGGGGAGGACTTTGGACGAAAACTACACTAAGGGGAGGGATTTTTGCCTTGGAATTTATCAAGTGAGGATGAAGAATAAGTCTTGCACTTGAGGGGTATTTATAGGGAAACCAATGGCCAAGATTAAGGCAAGTGGAGGGCAAGTGGAGGGTGGAGATTTGGACAAGTGTGTGTGGGTCCCACCTTATCCATCTACTACAAAAATATCTAGCCAAACATTGACCAAAGGTTTATGGCATTTTCCATGAAAAAAACGTGCCAACCACTCCCCTTGATTGCCGTCCACTTGAGGGTGACAAGTGTCGCCCTCTCGTTGGTCCAAAATATTACATATCTCGGAAAAATCCGCAAAAAAAATAAATGTCGCAACCGTAATTTTCCCTTCGCAAGGTCCGGAAAACGTTTCGTCGGAAAACAATTCTTTTCGCTAGTTGTGAACAAATTTCGTCCCTTTGCCTACTTAAGGCTTAAACTTTTGTACGTACGCCCTCACGTACATACTCTGGAAATACGGGGTATAACAAATTATGGGGCAGAATTTTACACGTCTTATTAGGCTTGTAATCCCCTATTGTTAACTACATTATTGAGCCTTAAATGTGGCATGTTTGGTTATTGAATTCGGGCCTTGAAAAAAGGTGGAAAAGTACGTAGAAACAAAGGAAGTGTTGTCCGATTTTCCGTAGAGTTTGGTGACTTTACACTTAGAATATTCTACGTTTGAAGCTAGAAGTTAATAGACGTATTATGGTCATTATAGGTTAGACATACTACGTACGGCATATTGGACTTAGCAAGTGGATTGAACCGAAGAGGTATGTGGAACTTTCTTATCTCTTGAGCATGAGTAGTTGTAAATGTATAGTACGGTAGACGTACGAGATTTAAATGTATTTAGTTTCATTTGATATCTTTGACTTGTTTTAAGGATGTCCAAGTTGGTTGAGTTAGATAATTAACTCACTTGTTTTTAAAGGATAGAAATGTCTTGGTTTCAAAAGCATAAAGTTGGTTAATAACTTTATGGAAAGTAAAAAAGAATGGTTTATTCTAATAAGGTAAACAAAGATTTCTTGACTTGAAAATGTATAGAATACTTGATTTGGAAAGTATTGATTCCTTGAGCTATTCTAAAGTTAGGAAATTTGATTTCTAAAGTTAAGAGACTTGAAGTATTTTGAAAATATATGATACTTGGTTTTTAAAAGTATAAGTCTCTTGGTTATAAAGAAGAATGTAAGTGCCTAAAGTATAAAGTTAGTATAACGACTTTATGGGAAGTTGGTTATAATAACTTTATGGAAAGATGAAAGAATGGTTTACTCTAGTGATGTAAATAAGGATAAATGACTTGAAATGAAGAGAGGCAAATTGATTTGAAGGCATCAATTGCTTAAAGTTTTAAAGAAAGAAGTCACTTGGTTTAGAAGCCTAAAAATGTATTTCTAAAAGTATAGTGACTTGTTTTGAAATGTAGACAAGCCTTGATACTACGGGTGTTAGTATCTTGGGGGTTTTTATACGAGAAGGAGTCATCTTTGAAAGGATAAAGGTACGTAGTACTTTGGGTTAAATTCCCGGATTTTATAATGACATGTTAGTGCCTTAAGTAAACTAAAATGAGAGTGTATATAAATAAGGTTAATAAGAAGTTAGGGGATTTCTTAACTTGCTTATGTTATGTATGATAAGCCGGTAGTGCTTATGTTATGTATGATAAGTCGGTAGTGCTTATGTTATGTATGATAGCCGGTCGAGCTAGGTTATGTTATTCTTGCGGGGTATACCCCCGGGTTACTACTTATTCCATGGATTTGCTACCCATGATGCGAGTGCGGTGTTTGTACTCATTGCGGGCCCACCGGGCCCATGCGGGTGAAATAGTCCTATGCGGGTGAAATAGTCCCATGCGAGGCGGATGACCTCATTGCGGGTCCACAGGACCTATGCGGGTGAAATAGTCCCAGGAGTAGGATTGCTTAATGATACTACGGGCGAGTGTCCCTACTTTGATCATGAGCCTCCTATTTTTATGCAGTAAAGCATACTCTTGATTACTCTCATTGTTAGTAAGGCACAGTGTACTGTATTTGAGTTATCATACATGTCTCCAACTTTATTTTAGACTTTATGATTTCATTTCAGTACTTTCAGTTTTGCATACTTGGTACATCTGTTGTACTGACCCCCTTTCCTCGGGGGCTGCGTTCATGCCGCAGGTAGGGGTAAGCAGGTGGTGGATCCTCATTCTTAGGATCACTGATCAGGTGTCAGAAGCTCCATTTCTCCGGAGGCTTGTCTTTTGGTACGGTTTTCCCTGATGTTGTAGATTTATGTACATTCAGGGGTATGGAGGGGCCCTGTCCCGTCACAGTTGTTATTCTTAGAGGTCTGTAGTCATATCTTGTGGATTGGGTTGTAAGAATAAAGATGTAGTTGTTTTTAGTTTTGGGTTATGTATATTTTACGGAAGGTGGCCTTATCGGCTAGCCTGTATATATTTTTACTGTCTAAGTATTTTATGAGTTTTTGTATGTTCCGATGCTATTCTCTGATGTATACATGTAAGGGGTGCCCAGGTAGGGCACCAGTCGCGGGCCCGGGGTCGGGTCGTGACAGAAACCATCATTTAGAAAATCGAGACGCTTATCGTACCAAGTATCCTTCTAAGACATGGTTTTGGCAAATCAAGGCACTAGACCTCACGTGTTACTTTAAAACATCTTGAACATCAAAGTGCCACATATCATGTATTATATTAAGGACTTAATCATGGACATTCTCACACGATTCCCTTAAAACATTTTAAACCATCCCTTGACTTTCCACTAAAACTTGTTATAACAAACTTCTCATAAAGTCGTTATAACCACTTCATTTTTAGACAACTAACGCACCATTACCTCTTTCCTTTTTATCAAAACCAAGGCATTATCATGCCACGTAAGGGAATTGAACCCAAAGTACTTTGTACATCTATTCTTTATAAAAGAATAGTTTCATGGAATATTAGGGTGTTGGGCCCAAAAGTACTTTCACCATTAAAACCAAGTTACTTACTTTTTTTTAAACTCAAGTAACTTATACTTTTAAGACCAAGTAGCTTATTCTCTTTAAATCAAGTAACATATACTTTTCAAATCGAGTTACTACACATTTTTGAAATTCAAGTCCCAAGTACTTTCGAAAATCAAGCCTCATGTACTTACAAAATTAATACTTTTATGAGCCGTGAATAGGTTATTCTCGTTTATAACGATCTTGTTAAATCAGTCATGATCTAGAAAATGTAATACAATTTTGTCTTATCTTAGTTTCTATGTAGATGGAGAACTCTACTCATTTCAATATAATTGATTGTCGATACATTTCCATTAACGCTGCAATGGCTTGTTTGATACCTATTCTCATTAGTGTAGTAATTTACCAAGGTCAACTCGACTCTAATATTTCCTAACGACTCTTACCAACATCCCCCATAAGAGTTGGTAAGAACTTAGGAATATTCTAGACATGCTTTTTGCATAAAATCAATAACATGAATACTTCCTAATGACAAGTCAAGTACTTCAAGAAAACAAGTCACGTATACTCCAAATAACAAGGCAAGTATACCTCAAGGATAATCATGTCGATAGAAGGAAGAAGTTCACATACCTCGTGACGACTAACCCATACGAGAAGTAGAAATACGCTCCAAAGTGCTTCAACCTCATCGGCTATTCCTTAAGCCAAGTAAATCATGCTACACATGGTACTTCAACCTATAATGACGATCGCACTTCTATCAATATCATACTTTCTAGTATAAGACTTATACCAAATAATTCCCTCTAATTCTACGAAAAATTGGGCAGCACTTCCTTTGTTTCTACATATTTTTCCACCTTTTCCAAGGCTCGTATTCATCAACCAACAAGCCACATTAAAGGCGCAACCAACAGTTAGCCAAAGGGGATTACGCGCCTATCTGGATCTGTAAAATTCTGCCCCACAGTTATACAAAACAGTCCACAAATCAGCCCATAAAAACAGTCTGTAATCCAACAATAACGAGGGTAAAATGTGAGGCGTTTCAACACCTTTCCACACCCCTATTTCCTTAGGACTTCATTCGCAACTACTACACTTAAACATGCATATTAGGGCTGATTTTCCAGCATAACCACACCCCCAAAACAATCCATAAATGTTATACCCCGTATTTCCAGAGTATGTACGTGAGGGCGTACGTACAAAAGTTTAAGCCTTAAGTAGGCAAAGGGACGAAATTTGTTCACAACTAGCAAAAAGAATTGTTTTCCGACGAAACGTTTTTCGGACCTTGCGAAGGGAAAATTACGGTTGCGACATTTATAATTTTTACGGATTTTTCCGAGAGATAAAATATTTTGGACCAACGAGAGGGCGACACGTGTCACCCTCAAGTGGGCGGATTTGGTGGACGAATTGGGTGCACGTTTTTGTCATTTTTGTGGCCTAAAACATTTGGTCAATGTTTGCTAGATATTTTTGTGGGTAGATAGATAAGGTGGGACCTACACACACTTGTCCAAATCTCCACCCTCCACTTGCCCTCCACTTGCCTTAATCTTGGCCATTGGTTTCCCTATAAATACCCCTCAAGTGCAAGACTTATTCTTCATCCTCACTTGATAAATTCTAAGGAAAAAATCCCTCTCCCCCCTTAGTGTAGTTTTCGTCCAAAGTCCCCCTCCCCCTTTGAGAGGCCCTCGACCGAAACCCACCCCCTTTCCTTTAGTTGATCTCGTGAAATACCCCCCCTTGGTAGAAAAGTATTCTCCAAGTGTTGTTACTATGCCAAAATACCTTGTCCCAAATACCTTGTAGAATTCCCAAAGTTACCTCTATACTAAAAGCCCGGAAAATACTACTATACTTCCTTTAGTCACTAAACGAAACCCTAGGGAAAATCTTCATAGTTGGTTAAAGTATTTAGTAGAAGTTGTGTAGAACTTCTAAGGGTTTCTAGGAGCGAATTGGAGCGTACAGAATAGGAGCTAAACCTTGCTCAGGATCGACTTTTAAACTTGGATAATTTTGGGCTTATCGAGGTAAATACTCTTACCCTTCTATTGTAATTGGAAATTACATACTGTAGTAGTATAGAATTGAGTATAAGACGTATATAAGGATGGTATAAAGGAAGAGAACTGAACTGTACTTACATAGGACTGTATTTACAGTTGACTTGTGTAGTTTGACGGGTAGGGAAGTGCTGCCCAATTTTCCATAGAATAAGGAATCTTGTATCTAGAATTATTCTACAGAGTAGTCTAGACATTGATAGACTTGTATGACCGTTATAGGTTGAAGTACTGCGAGTAGCGTATTCTACTCGAAGGGTGGAAAAGGCTAGCAGGATTCTGATGCTGGAGCATTTTGCTAATTGTCGATGTCGTCGCGAGGTATGTGATTCTTCCTATCCTCTTGAGCATGATATTTTAAAAGAATATATATAGTACGGTGAGCGTCGTGTGTTAAGCGAAGCGGTTTTACTTCGATGTCTTTTGACTTGAGTTTTAAATAATAAAGAATCTTGAAGTATTTCAAAAGAATTAAGAATCGTTTTTTTTAAAGAAGAGTAATACTTGGTTTTGAAAGCTTAAGAGTTATACTAGCTTTATGGGAAGTTAGGTATAACGTCTTAAGAGAGATAAAAAGAATGGTTTATTGATTTTAGAAGTTAAGAGACTTGATCTTAAAAGATAAGAGACTTGACTTAATTGAATTGATATGAATTTTATTAAAAAGTGTGAAACCTCATTCGTGAGTAATGAGTATTTGGTTTTTAAAGAATAATGTTTTACTGATTTCGGAAATGAGAATAAGTATCGAACGAACCACTGCAGCATTAATAAAGGAAAATGTATTGACAAATAAGTAATTAAATTAAAACCAGTAGAAACCTCCATCTGCATAGAAGCTAAGATAAGACAAAAATTTATTACATTTCCTAGATCATGGCTGCTTTAATAAGATTGTTATAAACAAGATTAACCTACTCACAATTAAGGCATATGTTACTCAAATTGTTTTAAAAGAGAATTATGTTATTAAGTGATTAAGACTATGAACTATGAAATCTTTCGAAAATAAGAGACTTGAATATTTGAAATTAGGCAAACTTGAACTTTGGAAAAGAATGTTGTTACTTGATTTTAATAAAAGGAAAGTGTGTTGGTTTACTTAAAAATGTTAGTCCTTCTATTTTAATACTACGGGTATCAGGTGACCTTTGTAAAAGAAATGGATCCTTTAAAAAGAATTTAATGTACGTAGTACTTTGGGGTTAAAACCTGGACTTTGGCATAAAATGAAAGTACCTTGAGTTGTGTGTAACTTGCCTATGTTTGCGTGTGATAGCCTTGTCGTGCTAGTATTGTATTTCTATACCACCGCGTCTCTCAATGGAGGGCCGGCTGATTTGTTATGATCTTACTTGGACGTCTGGCGGTGTGGAGGATTCCACGCAGTGCAACATTGATAGTGTTATTCCATGGACTAGCTCTCCATGAGGTTTTACTGATTCGGCTTTGGTATCTGTAGTTAGCTCTCGTACTTGCCCCGGGTCGTGGCTGATTCGGCTTTGGTATCTGGTAGTTAGCCTTCGTACTTGCCCCGTTCAGTTTAGTGGCGAAGTCTCGTGATACGCCAGTATCCGTAGTTAGCCTCGTACTTGCCCGGTCGACTCGTGACACGGCTTTGGTATCCGTAGTTGACTTTCGTACTTGCCGTATCGCCTTCGTGGTTTGGTTGTATAGTATTGTTAGTCTGACTTTGGTATCCGGTAGTTGGCTTCGTACTTGCCGGTCGGTTGATGATTCGGCTTTGGTATCAGTAGTTAGCCCGTACTTGCCGTCTGGTTTTATGACTCAGTGGGACCTGGTGTTTAGGTGTACTCCTTGGTGTTATTATATCATAAACTGCCGGCAGTGAGGAAGGTATTCCACGGGCATGATTGATGTTGAGGGCGTGAGACCCATAGTTATATTTGAGTGATGACTTTGAGGGCGTGAGTCACGACTTACGTATCGCTTATTTATTGTGGATGTAGTTTGGTTATCATACATGTCTCGCTTTATATAGACTACTATGATTTCATTTCTGATATTTTGATTTCACATACTTGGTACTGTTATGCGACCTCGCCGGAAGTGCGTTCATGCCGCGGTAAGTACACGATCGTTGATCCTCGCCATAGGATCACGATTCAGCGTATTGGGAAGCTCCGTTTCTCGGACGCTTATCTTTTGGTATAGTCCCTGTCACTTTGTAGGTACTTGTACATTCGGGGTATGGCGAGGCCACGTCCGTCATGTTGTATAAAAATTCTTAAGTGCCGTAGTACTATTGTGGCGGGGTTTGTAAGGATGTAACTGTTCAAGTTTTTAGTTATATATATACAAGAAGGTAACCGTTCGGTTGGCCTGTTTTATTATCATATCTCTTGTTTCATGTTTAAGTTTTTATTTCCGCTTATTTTCTCTGATGTTGTATCACTAGGGTGCCCGGGGTAAGGCACCAGTCACGGGCCCGAGATCGGGTCGTGACAAAAGTGGTATCAGAGCAGTTAATCCTCGGAAAGTGTCTGCACCGTGTCTAGTAGAGTCTTGATTATCGATGTGTTGTGCACCACATCTATAATCGAGGAGGTGCGAGACATTTAGGATTGGTTTCCATTCTTCTCATTACGAGATCGTGCCTTAGAGCCGTGTTATAAGTTGGACCCCTCGGCAATTTCATTTTCACGATTATGCCTCCGCAAAGCAACCCGCCCAGATGGGCAAAGCGGCGAGAAAGTCGCTAGTAGGATCTGAGGAGTCACGAGCGCGAGCGGTCATTACGAGATAGCACTTGACGGCGAGTTTTGCGACGCCGCCTTTCAGCGAGTTTAGAGCGCGGCGATGGCTGCTGAGACCACGATACACGAGCATCAGTCTCACGGCTGGAAGCGAGAGTTGGGGTACAAAGAGATGGCGATTATTGGCGGGATAGTGGCAAGGCACGAGATAAGCCGGATCGACGGCAATTCGTGCAGGTAGTACCGTAGTTTACGAGGCGGATAGTTTGAGGCTGCGGGACTTTACGAGTTGCGACCGCGGTGTTTTATGGATCGAGGCACGAGGATGATCCGAGGAGTTCATCAAGCGATTCTGGATCATGAGTGATCAAGCTTGGAGACCGAGTCGGTGGTCTTAGGTTCACATCGGTGCGTGATACCGCGATCGATCGTTTGATTCGTGGGAGGTCCCGGGGAGCATGCGCCTCGGTATTTGGGACGAGTTCTCGGAGGCATTTCTCGACCACTTCTTGCCTCCGCGGATGAGAGAACGCGGGCGACAGATTTTTGATATTGGCGGGGCGGGCGTGCGGTTGGGAGTACAATGTGGAGTTTGGCTCACTATATCGGTGCGTCCGCGTTAGTAGCCGACATGGGGCGAGTGCACCGCCACGTCACCGGCTCGATGACTACTTAGCGAGGCTTGTTGGTGTAGCTCTTGGCCGGCATGGACATTGCCGCATGCGAGCTTATGCGCAGGTGTGAGGCGGAAAGGTCGGCGGAATGAACAGGATCAACAGAAGAGGACCAGGACAGCAGGGTCTTTTGGCGACTTTCGAGGCGGACCGCCTCAGCAGCAGACTAGTTATGTACCTCCGCCAAGATCTGAGTGGTCCTCCGCGATCTTGGGGCGTTCGGGGTATTCGGAGCAGTCGGGGCTCCTGTTTCAGATTTTCAGGGGAGTAGGAGTGCTCGCCCGATGAGGCCACCCTTGTCTCAGTGTGGCCGTTGTGGAAAAATTCATAAGGGTGAGTGTCGTACTAATTTGGGAGATTGTTATGCTTGCGGCCAACAGGGCCATTTGGCGAGATCAGGCAGGAGTAGCGGTGGGATAGCACTGACTACGAGATCGATTGCGGGTTCTTCACCTTCCATAGCTAGGCGGGATGTTCATGCCGTGAGCCACGGCCGAGGTCGCGGTGGAAGTTCCCAGTTTTAGCGGTCCTTTGAACCGCCTATTTTTTCAGGTATATCCTTAACCCTCTAGAGATAGGCATGCGTGATACGATGATTATATGTTGAGTACTATGTACAGATAGCGTTGTGTATATTGTGGTTTAGAGACATGGTTAGCTGAAAGGATAAGTATGGGGACATGGAAGGTATGAACCTTAGGATACTACACGTTGAGACCTTAGATGTAAGGCCGTCTTGAATAAAAGATTTTACGGTTAGTCTTTGTCAAAATACTTGGTATGCGTAAAAATGTATTGTGGGATAATTCCATGGGTTGTGTAAGATGAAAGTGGTAGCTTTCAGGACTTGAATAGGTAAGATTGTTCCGGATCGGGGAACAAGAGTTTGGCGCGATTATGGGTCGGGTTGAGGACCATTCGCGGGTCAACCCGCAGCCCGGTTTGGGGTGGGGTCAGTTCGAGGTGGTCCCGCCGGGTGATAGGGTCACGAGGGTGCTAGGCCCAGGTTTAGGTAACCATCGTATGAGTTCGTGGATATGTTCGACCAGAATCGGATCGTGAAGGCCGGGAATGGCCTTGAAGGAATTCGAGGCTAGTAAGATGACCAAGTTTGGAGGTGGTGACTCCAAAGATTTGGAAACTGAAGCGATGACTGGAGTATGGAAGGTGTACTAGGGAGAGAGTTCGGGTGTACGAGAAGGGTACGACGAGTAAGGAAAGAAGTGAACGTGTGTTAGCAGAATAAAAGAGATCATTTTTGTTACACCCCGTAAGTCCTGAACATGTATAAGAGAATGTACGAAAGGAAACAAGACTTGGAAATTAGTACGAAAGGAAGAATTGTTTTTCCGACGGAAAATCTTCCGGACGTCGGAAAGGAAAATGTTCGTTGTTGAGAATTGGATTCTCAATATACATTATTTGAAGAGTATGGGACTTAGTATTATTATGGAAATTTATTTTTACGGATTTGGTCACGTGGGGCCCACCCGAGGAATTTAACGTTTTGTGGGGCCCACGAGGGTTACGGAATTTTATGTACGAATGAGAGGGCGACACGTGGCACCTCCACCACATGGCTTGGTCGAATTATTCAAGGGCAAATGGGTCATTTGATAATTGAAAAGATGAGAAAGTCTTGCTAATTAAGAGCTTGACATTGTTGACCAAGTCAAAAGCCATTTGGCTTGATCTCTTCCCTCCATTTTTAACAAGTGTTTTTATCTAAGCCATCCAATGTGTTATATATTCACTACACTAGTGCAAGACTAGTCTTAAACACTTAGAAAAATTAGAGAGGTCTTGTTCTTGAAGTGTTGCTCTCGGCTTTAGGGATTTTCCAACAAGAAAAATTTGTAATTTTGTTCCTTTGTCCACAAGACTTTAAACCAAGGTTCCTAAGAGTGTTGTAAGGTTATCTCAATAGAAAGATTTCGGAAAAAACATATTTTTACGTTAGTCGCAAGGCGGAAACTAGGGGAGTTCTTCAACTTTGAAGTTGGAACTTGAATATGGGTTCTTCATAGGCCTCTAAGGAGTGCTTGGAGCGTATTGGAACTTAAGGAAATGAGCTAAGAATTGCTAAGGCGCGACTTTGATTCTTGGAAATTTTAAGGGCTTTGAAAGGTATAAATTTTGTCGTTTTAGCAATTAAGTTTACTTATTGATTGTAGCTATGGTTATTAGCAAGCATGAGTTATATATTACGAAGTTTGATTATTATATTGGCTATTGGAACCCTAATCCGGAAACTAGCATGTTTAGCCTTAAGATTTCAATTCAAGTCGATTATTCGTTTAAGTCGTCGCATGTTGTGTAGGAAGGAAATTGTAGTTGTTGAAGTTGTTTATGACTATATAACATGTTAGACCTTAGAACTTGGAATTGGAAAAGGGTTGGAAAAGACTTTGAATTGTTAGTTGTAGTTGGCCGAGAATGGCTTGGAGTTTTAAACTACTTGGTATGAATTGTGGGGCGGAATTTTACACGTATTGTAAGGCGTGTAATCCCCTGGTTGGTTGTTTGGAGCCTTAAATGTGGCATGTTTGGTTATTGTATTCGGCTTGAAAAGGTGGCAAAGTGAGTAGAAACAAAGGAAGTCTTTGCCGATTTTCCGTAGAATTAGAGACTAAATACTTAGTATTATTCTACATAGAGACTAGAAGTTGATAGCCTTGTTGTGACCATTATAGGTTGACACTTCTACGTACGGCGTATACGGCTTATCTTGTGGATTTAGCCGAAAAGGTATGTGAACTATCTCCTCTTCTAGCATGATTCCTTAAGATAAAGAAAGTAGGTTCTACTCCTTAAATGATCCATTCCTTGGTTGTATTTGGATTGCCTAAAATAGAATTTGTTCTATGTACTTCCTTGATTGTACTTTGATGTTTAGATTGTAAGTTGTAGAATCCATTTTCTTGATGAAGTTTGGATTCTTAAAAGTGAAGGTATTTTTACTTAAAGTACATGTAGTCTTAAAAAGGAAGTGGTTTCCAAATCTTTTGGCTAGTGCCTTAGTTCTAAAACCTAAAGGTCATTATAATGACTTTAGGGAGTCAAAGAGTGATTTACTTATTTGATTTAAAAGAGGAGAAATGACATGATTTAAGAGAAGTAACTTGTGTTAAGGGTGAAGTTACTTGAGGTTTAAAAAGTAGAAGAAAACTTGTTTTCTAACTATTAAGAGACTTGAAGTATTTTGAAAGTTGAGAACTTGATTTGTAAGTATGTGATACTTGGTTTTAATAGTATAAGTCTCTTGGTTATTGAAGGAATGGATACGTCTAAAATCATAAAGGGTTATAACGGCTTTATGGGAAGTTGGTTATAACGGCTTTATGGAAGGTTAGAAAGTTGTCTATTTTGATTAATCGGCATAAGTTGCCTAGATTGTGAAAATTTGGAGTTGCTTGATTTCAAGCTTTGAGATGAGTTTTCTAAAAGTGTAGTAACTTACTTTGAAAAATAGACACGCCTTGATACTACGGGTGTTAGTATCTTGGGGCTTTACATAGAAAGGAGTCTTTTATAAAAGAATGTACGTACGAAGTACCTTGACTTTTTAAAAGAAAATTATTCTATGTATGCCTTGATTAGTACTTTGGCTTGATAAATTGAGAATTTGTCTAAGTGTGCCTTGATAAGTACTTTGACTTGTTAAAAAGAGAATTATTCTATGTATGCCTTGATTAGTACTTTGGCTTGATAAATTGAGAATTTGTCTAAGTGTGCCTTAATAATTACTTTGACTTGTTAAAAAGAGAATTATTCTATGTATGCCTTGATTAGTACTTTGGCTTGATAAATTGAGAATTTGTCTAAGTGTGCCTTGATAAGTACTTTGACTTGTTAAAAAGAGAATTATTTTATGTATGCCTTGATTAGTACTTTGGCTTGATAAATTGAGAATTTGTCTAAGTGTGCCTTGATAAATACTTTGGCTTGTTAAAAGAGAATTATTCTATGTACGCCTTGATAAGTACTTTGGCTTGATTAATTGAGAATTAGTCTAAGTGTGCCTTGATAAGTACTTTGGCTTGATTGATTGTGAATCATTCTAAGTGTGCCTTGGTAAGGACTTTGGCTTGTTAATTGAGGATTTGCCTATGTGTGCTGGAAATAGCCGGTTGTGTGCTATTGGTATATCGATCGTTTGAGTCGATCCGGGTTTGTGGCATTTGCATAATTTCGTGGATTTGCTACCCACGATGCGAGGGATACCTCATGCGAGTCCGTAGGGCTTATGCGGGTGAAATAGTCCCATGCGGGCGGGTCCAGCCTATGCGAGGAATACCTCATGCGGGTCCGTAAGGACTTATGCGGGTGAAATAGTCCCATGCGAGGAATACCTCATGCGAGTCCGTAGGGCTTATGCGGGTGAAATAGTCCCATGCGGGCGGGTCCAGCCTATGCGAGGAATACCTCATGCGGGTCCGTAAGGACTTATGCGGGTGAAATAGTCCCATGCGAGGAACATCTCATGCGGGTCCACGCGACTTATGCGGGTGAAATAGTCCCAGGAGTAGGATTGCTTATTGATACTGCGGGCGGTGGTCCTGCTTTGATCGTGAGCTTCCTATTTTATATTGCAAGTATACTAATATTTGCTCTCATGATTGTAAGGTTCAGTGTGCTTACTGATGTTGTAGTATATCATGGACTGCCGGCAGCGAGGAAGGATTCCGCGGGCATGATTGATGTATGGGCGTGAGACCCATAGTTATATCTGAGTAGTGACTTTGAGGGCCTGCGTCCCTGACTTGATATATCGCTTATGTGTTATGTCTTGTAGGTTGGCTATCATACATGTCTCTGTTTTGTTTAATCATTATGATTTCATGAGAATACTTATTGTTCACATACTTGGTACATTCTTCGTACTGACCTCCTTGAAGTGCGTTCATCTTGGACGTTTAGGTACAGTTCGGTGACCGGCAGGTGTAGGATCCTGCTCAGGGTTTTTGGATAGCTCCCTCTGTCCAGGAGTTTATCTTTTTGGTATATATCCTTGATCTGAGCTTTATCTGATTTTGATGCTGGCGGGGCCTTGTCCCGTCATATTTCAGTTTAACTCTTAGAGGTCTGTATTCATATGTGGGATTGGACTCATGTACGATGTTGTGTCTTTGGTCTATGTGTATTATATGGCAGCCTTGTCGGCTTTGCCTTGCACGTACGTTGGTTTTAAAAAAAAAAGAGGTGTTATTAAATTTCCGCAGTTTACTTGTGTTGTTAAGGTAGCAGGGTGCCCAGGTAGGGCACGATCCACGCCCGGGGTTCGGGGTGTGACAGAGTGGTATCAGAGCAGTCAGTCCTCGGAATGTCTACAGACCGTGTCTAGTAGAGTCTTGATTATCGGTGTGTTGTGTGCCACACCCATAAACAGGAGGCTACAGGACATTTAGGAGTTGGTTTCTATTCTTCTCACTCTAAGATCGTGCCCTAGAGCTGTGTTAGTAAGATAATTCCTCTCTGACGTATTGTTGTGTTACATTTATGCCTCGAGGAGCAACGGCCCTTGAGAAGGGCAAAAGGAGTAGCAGAGCTACTAGTCGGACTCGAGAGAGTTGATAGGGCTTATGCCCGGGGTATACGGATGTTGTTCGCGATCGGCAAGTCGCCTGCGCGAGTTTGAGGCCCCAGCACCAGAGCCTCCAGTTTCTCGATTAGGAGAAGACTATAGGGTCATGAGGGAAGCAGTTATGTTATTAACCAAGATAGCGGTGCTAGCAGTTGTAAGTGATAGTACCCCAGAGGTAGGGATACTTTGATTAGTAAAGTGAGAAGTAAGAATGTTGACAAGAATGATAGGTGGCGAGACTATAGTTGTATAAAGTTCACAAGTTGTAATTACCCCGTATAAGTGTAAGACCGATAGGGAAGATTGTGCAGTAGAAATACTTTGGCTTATGAGACGAACCTCCAGTGAATAGGGGGTAGGGTAAGAGGTACCTTGAAATAAGAGAGAGATTTATTTCAGACTAAGAATGAGAAGTTAAGCGTGACGATGAGTCGGGTTATGGACTCATTTCGGGTCAGCCGATAGTTTGGAATGGGGTGATGTCGATTAGAAATGGTCAGATTATGTGGTAGGGTCCTGGGGATGTCAGGCCCAAGTTTAGTTAATCATTGTACGAGTTTGTGGACGCGTTCCACCGGAACTAGGTCGTAAGGACCGAGAAGAGCCTTCACGGGAATGTAAGTAACAATATGGCCAAGTTTGGTTAGTAACTCGAGTTGGAGAACAGAAGAAAAAATTGAGATTTTGTACGTGTACTAGATGAGTTTGAAAGTACGAGAAAGTATGACAAGTAAGGAAAGAAAGGAACCTCTAAGGATCCCGTGTTCTAGGAGACTGTAACCTTCGAGTTTATGAGAAGGGGTAGCGGACGGAAGGTCCATTGATATGTTTACGTATGTTACGTGGTGGCCATGTGTGGCATCGTTGGCCTTGTGCAGATTTGATTGATAGGCATAGTATAGAGTTTGTACCGGGGTTTGTATAGCGTGGCAACCGACTAAGAACATTCGGGGACGAATGTTTCTAAGGGGGGAAGAATGTTACACCCCGTAAGTCCTGAACATGTATAAGAGAATGTACGAAAGGAAACAAGACTTGGAAATTAGTACGAAAGGAAGAATTGTTTTTCCGGAAAATCTTAGGACGTCGGAAAGGAAAATGTTCGTTGTTGAGAATTGGATTCTCAATATACATTATTTGAAGAGTATGGGACTTAGTATTATTATGGAAATTTATTTTACTGGATTTGGTCACGTGGGGCCACAGAAATTTTACGTTTTGTGGGGCCCACGAGGGTTACGGAATTTTATGGACGAATGAAAGGGCGACACGTGGCACCTCTACCACATGGCTTGGTCGAATTATTCAAGGGCAAATGGGTCATTTGACAATTGAAAAGATGAGAAAGTCTTGCTAATTAAGAGCTTGACATTGTTGACCAAGTCAAAAGCCATTTGGCTTGATCTCTTCCCTCCATTTTTAACAAGTGTTTTTATCTAAGCCATCCAATGTGTTATATATTCACTACACTAGTGCAAGACTAGTCTTAAACACTTAGAAAAATTAGAGAGGTCTTGTTCTTGAAGTGTTGCTCTCGGCTTTAGGGATTTTCCAACAAGAAAATTTTGTAATTTTGCTCCTTTGTCCACAAGACTTTAAACCAAGGTTCCTAAGAGTGTTGTAATGTTATCTTAATAGAAAGATTTCGGAAAAAACGTATTTTTACGTTAGTCGCAAGGCGGAAACTAGGGGAGTTCTTCAACTTTGAAGTTGGAACTTGAAGATGGGTTCTTCATAGGCCTCTAAGGAGTGCTTGGAGCGGATTGGAACTTAAGGAAAGGAGCTAAGAATTGCTAAGGCGCGACTTTGATTCTTGGAAATTTTAAGGGCTTTGAAAGGTATAAATTTTGTCGTTTTAGCAATTAAGTTTACTTATTGATTGTAGCTATGGTTATTAGCAAGCATGAGTTATATATTACGAAGTTTGATTATTATATTGGCTATTGGAACCCTAATCCGGAAACTAGCATGTTTAGCCTTAAGATTTCAATTCAAGTCGATTATTCGTTTAAGTCGTCGCATGTTGTGTAGGAAGGAAATTGTAGTTGTTGAAGTTGTTTATGACTATATAACATGTTAGACCTTAGAACTTGGAATTGGAAAAGGGTTGGAAAAGACTTTGAATTGTTAGTTGTAGTTGGCCGAGAATGGCTTGGAGTTTTAAACTACTTGGTATGAATTGTGGGGCGGAATTTTACACGTATTGTAAGGCGTGTAATCCCCTTTGGTTGGTTGTTGTTTGGAGCCTTAAATGTGGCATGTTTGGTTATTGTATTCGGCCTTGAAAAAGGTGGCAAAGTGAGTAGAAACAAAGGAAGTGCTACCCGATTTTCCGTAGAATTAGAGACTAAATACTTAGTATTATTCTACATAGAGACTAGAAGTTGATAGCCTTGTTGTGACCATTATAGGTTGACACTTCTACGTACGGCGTATTCGGCTTAGCTTGTGGATTTAGCCGAAAAGGTATGTGAACTATCTCCTCTTCTAGCATGATTCCTTAAGATAAAGAAAGTAGGTTCTACTCCTTAAATGATCCATTCCTTGGTTGTATTTGGATTGCCTAAAATAGAATTTGTTCTATGTACTTCCTTGATTGTACTTTGATGTTTAGATTGTAAGTTGTAGAATCCATTTTCTTGATGAAGTTTGGATTCTTAAAAGTGAAGGTATTTTTATTTAAAGTACATGTAGTCTTAAAAAGGAAGTGGTTTCCAAATCTTTTGGCTAGTGCCTTAGTTCTAAAACCTAAAGGTCATTATAATGACTTTAGAAGTCAAAGAGTGATTTACTTATTTGATTTAAAAGAGGAGAAATGACATGATTTAAGAGAAGTAACTTGTGTTAAGGGTGAAGTTACTTGAGGTTTAAAAAGTAGAAGAAAACTTGTTTTCTAACTATTAAGAGACTTGAAGTATTTTGAAAGTTGAGAACTTGATTTGTAAGTATGTGATACTTGGTTTTAATAGTATAAGTCTCTTGGTTATTGAAGGAATGGATACGTCTAAAACCATAAAGGGTTATAACGGCTTTATGGGAAGTTGGTTATAACGGCTTTATGGAAGGTTAGAAAGTTGTCTATTTTGATTAATCGGCATAAGTTGCCTAGATTGTGAAAATTTGGAGTTACTTGATTTCAAGCTTTGAAATGAGTTTTCTAAAAGTGTAGTAACTTAATTTGAAAAATAGACACGCCTTGATACTACGGGTGTTAGTATCTTGGAGCTTTACATAGAAAGGAGTCTTTTATAAAAGAATGTACGTACGAAGTACCTTGACTTTTTAAAAGAAAATTATTCTATGTATGCCTTGATTAGTATTTTGGCTTGATAAATTGAGAATTTGTCTAAGTGTGCCTTGATAAGTACTTTGACTTGTTAAAAAGAGAATTATTCTATGTATGCCTTGATTAGTACTTTGGCTTGATAAATTGAGAATTTGTCTAAGTGTTCCTTAATAATTACTTTGACTTGTTAAAAAGAGAATTATTCTATGTATGCCTTGATTAGTACTTTGGCTTGATAAATTGAGAATTTGTCTAAGTGTGCCTTGATAAGTACTTTGACTTGTTAAAAAGAGAATTATTTTATGTATGCCTTGATTAGTACTTTGGCTTGATAAATTGAGAATTTGTCTAAGTGTGCCTTGATAAGTACTTTGGCTTGTTAAAAGAGAATTATTCTATGTACGCCTTGATAAGTACTTTGGCTTGATTAATTGAGAATTAGTCTAAGTGTGCCTTGATAAGTACTTTGGCTTGATTGATTGTGAATCATTCTAAGTGTGCCTTGGTAAGGACTTTGGCTTGTTAATTGAGGATTTGCCTATGTGTGTTGTAAATAGCCGGTTGTGTGCTATTGGTATATCAGTCGTTTCGGGGTCAGTCCCCGGGTTTGTGGCATTTGCATAATTTCGTGGATTTGCTACCCACGATGCGAGGGATACCTCATGCGAGTCCGTAGGGCTTATGCGGGTGAAATAGTCCCATGCGGGCGGGTCCAGCCTATGCGAGGAATACCTCATGCGGGTCCGTAAGGACTTATGCGGGTGAAATAGTCCCATGCGAGGAATACCTCATGCGAGTCCGTAGGGCTTATGCGGGTGAAATAGTCCCATGCGGGCGGGTCCAGCCTATGCGAGGAATACCTCATGCGGGTCCGTAAGGACTTATGCGGGTGAAATAGTCCCATGCGAGGAATATCTCATGCGGGTCCGTAAGGGCTTATGCGGGTGAAATAGTCCCATGCGAGGAACATCTCATGCGAGTCCACGCGACTTATGCGGGTGAAATAGTCCCAGGAGTAGGATTGCTTAGTGATACTGCGGGCGGTGGTCCTGCTTTGATCGTGAGCTTCCTATTTTATATTGCAAGTATACTAATATTTGCTCTCATGATTGTAAGGTTCAGTGTGCTTACTGATGTTGTAGTATATCATGGACTGCCGGCAGCGAGGAAGGATTCGGCGGGCATGATTGATGTATGGGCGTGAGACCCATAGTTATATCTGAGTAGTGACTTTGAGGGCCTGCGTCCCTGACTTGATATGACTTCTTATGTGTTATGTACTGTAGGTTGGCTATCATACATGTCTCTGTTTGTTTAGATTATGATTTCATTACTGATACTTATTGTTCACATACTTGCACATTCTTCGTCTTGACCTCCTTGAAGCTGCGTTTCATGCGAGTTTAGGTACCTGATTCGGTGGCCGGCGGTGTAGGATCTGCTCGGGGTTTTGGATAGCTCCTCTGTCAGGAGTTTATCTTTTGGTATATATCCTTGATGCAGGCTTTATGCAGTTTTAGGTCTGGCGGGGCCTTGTCGTCATATTTGATTTAACTCTTGAAGTGCGTATTCATATGTGGGATTGGACTCGTATGCGATGTTGTGTCTTTGGTCTATGTGTATTATATGGCGGCGCTTGTCGGCTTTGCCTTGCGTCACGTTGGTTTTAAAAAAATGAGGTGTTATTAAATTTCCGATTTACTTGTGTTGTTAAGGTAGCAGGTGCGGGTAGGGCACGATCCAGCCCGAGGTTGGGGTGTGGCGATGTGGTATCGAAGCGATCGATCCTCGGAATGTCTGAGGCCAGTGTCTAGTAGAGTCTTGATTATCGGTGTGTTGCGTGCCACGCCCATAAACATGAGGCTACGGGACATTTAGGAGTTAGTTTCTATTCTTCTCACTCTAGATCGTGCCACAGAGGCGTGTTAGTAAGATAATTCCTCTCACGTATTGTTGTGTTACATTTATGCCTCGAGGAGAACGGCCGCCAGAAGGGCAAAAGGAGTAGCAAGAGCTACTAGTCAGACTCAGAGATTTGATAGGGCTTATGCCCAGGGTATACCGGATGTTGTTCGCGATCGGCAAGTCGCCTGCGCGGGTTTGAGGCCCCGGCACGAGCCTCGGTTTCTCGATTAGGAGAAGACTATAGGGTCATGAGGGAAGCAGTTATGTTATTAACCAAGATAGCGGTGCTAGCAGTTGTAAGTGATAGTACCCCAGAGGTAGGGATACTTTGATTAGTAAAGTGAGAAGTAAGAATGTTGACAAGAATGATAGGTGAACTGAGACTATAGTTGTATAAAGTTCACAAGTTGTAATTACCCCGTATAAGTGTAAGACCGATAGGGAAGATTGTGCAGTAGAAATACTTTGGCTTATGAGACGAACCTCCAGTGAATAGGGGGTAGGGTAAGAGGTACCTTGAAATAAGAGAGAGATTTATTTCAGACTAAGAATGAGAAGTTAAGCGTGACGATGAGTCGGCTTATGGACTCATTTCGGGTCAGCCGATAGTTTGGAATGGGGTGATGTCAGTTAGAAATGGTCCCGTTATGTGGTAGGGTCCTGGGGATGTCAGGCCCAAGTTTAGTTAATCATTGTACGAGTTTGTGGACGCGTTCCACCGGAACTAGGTCGTAAGGACCGAGAAGAGCCTTCACGGGAATGTAAGTAACAATATGGCCAAGTTTGGTTAGTAACTCCAAGGATTGGAGAACAGAAGAAAAAATTGAGATTTTGTACGTGTACTAGATGAGTTTGAAAGTACGAGAAAGTATGACAAGTAAGGAAAGAAAGGAACCTCTAAGGATCCCGTGTTCTAGGAGACTGTAACCTTCGAGTTTATGAGAAGGGGTAGCGGACGGAAGGTCCATTGATATGTTTACGTATGTTACGTGGTGGCCATGTGTGGCATCGTTGGCCTTGTGCAGATTTGATTGATAGGCATAGTATAGAGTTTGTACCGGGGTTTGTATAGCGTGGCAACCGACTAAGAACATTCGGGGACGAATGTTTCTAAGGGGGGAAGAATGTTACACCCCGTAAGTCCTGAACATGTATAAGAGAATGTACGAAAGGAAACAAGACTTGGAAATTAGTACGAAAGGAAGAATTGTTTTTCCGACGGAAAATCTTCCGGACGTCGGAAAGGAAAATGTTCGTTGTTGAGAATTGGATTCTCAATATACATTATTTGAAGAGTATGGGACTTAGTATTATTATGGAAATTTATTTTTACGGATTTGGTCACGTGGGGCCCACCCGAGGAATTTTACGTTTTGTGGGGCCCACGAGGGTTACGGAATTTTATGGACGAATGAGAGGGCGACACGTGGCACCTCCACCACATGGCTTGGTCGAATTATTCAAGGGCAAATGGGTCATTTGACAATTGAAAAGATGAGAAAGTCTTGCTAATTAAGAGCTTGACATTGTTGACCAAGTCAAAAGCCATTTGGCTTGATCTCTTCCCTCCATTTTTAACAAGTGTTTTTATCTAAGCCATCCAATGTGTTATATATTCACTACACTAGTGCAAGACTAGTCTTAAACACTTAGAAAAATTAGAGAGGTCTTGTTCTTGAAGTGTTGCTCTCGGCTTTAGGGATTTTCCAACAAGAAAATTTTGTAATTTTGCTCCTTTGTCCACAAGACTTTAAACCAAGGTTCCTAAGAGTGTTGTAATGTTATCTTAATAGAAAGATTTCGGAAAAAACGTATTTTTACGTTAGTCGCAAGGCGGAAACTAGGGGAGTTCTTCAACTTTGAAGTTGGAACTTGAAGATGGGTTCTTCATAGGCCTCTAGGAGTGCTTGGGCGGATTGGAACTTAAGGAAAGGAGCTAAGAATTGCTAAGCGCGACTTTGATTCTTGGAAATTTTAAGGGCTTTGAAAGGTATAAATTTTGTCGTTTTAGAAATTAAGTTTACTTATTGATTGTAGCTATGGTTATTAGCAAGCATGAGTTATATATTACGAAGTTTGATTATTATATTGGCTATTGGAACCCTAATCCGGAAACTAGCATGTTTAGCCTTAAGATTTCAATTCAGTCGATTATTCGTTTAAGTAAATCGCATGTTGTGTAGGAAGGAAATTGTAGTTGTTGAAGTTGTTTATGACTATATAACATGTTAGACCTTAGAACTTGGAATTGGAAAAGGGTTGGAAAAGACTTTGAATTGTTAGTTGTAGTTGGCCGAGAATGGCTTGGAGTTTTAAACTACTTGGTATGAATTGTGGGGCGGAATTTTACGTATTGTAAGGCGTGTAATCCCACTGGTTGGTTGTTGTTTGGAGCCTTAAATGTGGCATGTTTGGTTATTGTATTCGGCCTTGAAAAGGTGGCAAAGTGAGTAGAAACAAATGAAGTCTTTTAGATTTTCCGTAGAATTAGAGACTAAATACTTAGTATTATTCTACATAGAGACTAGAAGTTGATAGCCTTGTTGTGACCATTATAGGTTGACACTTCTCGCACGGCGTATTCGGCAGCTTGTGGATTTAGCGAAAAGGTATGTGAACTATCTCCTCTTCTAGCATGATTCCTTAAGATAAAGAAAGTAGGTTCTACTCCTTAAATGATCCATTCCTTGGTTGTATTTGGATTGCCTAAAATAGAATTTGTTCTATGTACTTCCTTGATTGTACTTTGATGTTTAGATTGTAAGTTGTAGAATCCATTTTCTTGATGAAGTTTGGATTCTTAAAAATGAAGGTATTTTTACTTAAAGTACATGTAGTCTTAAAAAGGAAGTGGTTTCCGAATCTTTTGGCTAGTGCCTTAGTTCTAAAACCTAAAGGTCATTATAATGACTTTAGGGGAGTCAAAGGAGTGATTTACTTATTTGATTTAAAAGAGGAGAAATGACATGATTTAAGAGAAGTAACTTGTGTTAAGGGTGAAGTTACTTGAGGTTTAAAAAGTCGAAGAAAACTTGTTTTCTAACTATTAAGAGACTTGAAGTATTTTGAAAGTTGAGAACTTGATTTGTAAGTATGTGATACTTGGTTTTAATAGTATAAGTCTCTTGGTTATTGAAGGAATGGATACGTCTAAAACCATAAAGGGTTATAACGGCTTTATGGGAAGTTGGTTATAACGGCTTTATGGAAGGTTAGAAAGTTGTCTATTTTGATTAATCGGCATAAGTTGCCTAGATTGTGAAAATTTGGAGTTACTTGATTTCAAGCTTTGAAATGAGTTTTCTAAAAGTGTAGTAACTTACTTTGAAAAATAGACACGCCTTGATACTACGGGTGTTAGTATCTTGGGGCTTTACATAGAAAGGAGTCTTTTATAAAAGAATGTACGTACGAAGTACCTTGACTTTTTAAAAGAAAATTATTCTATGTATGCCTTGATTAGTACTTTGGATTGATAAATTGAGAATTTGTCTAAGTGTGCCTTGATAAGTACTTTGACTTGTTAAAAAGAGAATTATTCTATGTATGCCTTGATTAGTACTTTGGCTTGATAAATTGAGAATTTGTCTAAGTGTGCCTTAATAATTACTTTGACTTGTTAAAAAGAGAATTATTCTATGTATGCCTTGATTAGTACTTTGGCTTGATAAATTGAGAATTTGTCTAAGTGTGTCTTGATAAGTACTTTGACTTGTTAAAAAGAGAATTATTTTATGTATGCCTTGATTAGTACTTTGGCTTGATAAATTGAGAATTTGTCTAAGTGTGCCTTGATAAGTACTTTGGCTTGTTAAAAGAGAATTATTCTATGTACGCCTTGATAAGTACTTTGGCTTGATTAATTGAGAATTAGTCTAAGTGTGCCTTGATAAGTACTTTGGCTTGATTGATTGTGAATCATTCTAAGTGTGCCTTGGTAAGGACTTTGGCTTGTTAATTGTGGATTTGCCTATGTGTGCTGGAAATAGCCGGTTGTGTGCTATTGGTATATCAGTCGTTTGAGTCGATCCGGGTTTGTGGCATTGCATAATTTCGTGGATTTGCTACCCACGATGCGAGGATACCTAAATGCGAGTCCGTAGGGCTTATGCGGGTGAAATAGTCTCATGCGGGCGGGTCCAGCCTATGCGAGGAATACCTCATGCGGGTCCGTAAGGACTTATGCGGGTGAAATAGTCCCATGCGAGGAATACCTCATGCGAGTCCGTAGGGCTTATGCGGGTGAAATAGTCCCATGCGGGCGGGTCCAGCCTATGCGAGGAATACCTCATGCGGGTCCGTAAGGACTTATGCGGGTGAAATAGTCCCATGCGAGGAATGTGTCATGCGGGTCCGTAAGGGCTTATGCGGGTGAAATAGTCCCATGCGAGGAACATCTCATGCGGGTCCACGCGACTTATGCGGGTGAAATAGTCCCAGGAGTAGGATTGCTTAGTGATACTGCGGGCGGTGGTCCTGCGTTGATCGTGAGCTTCCTATTTTATATTGCAAGTATACTAATATTTGCTCTCATGATTGTAAGGTTCAGTGTGCTTACTGATGTTGTAGTATATCATGGACTGCCGGCAGCGAGGAAGGATTCCGCGGGCATGATTGATGTATGGGCGTGAGACCCATAGTTATATCTGAGTAGTGACTTTGAGGGCCTGCGTCCCTGACTTGATATGACTTCTTATGTGTTATGTAATGTAGGTTGGCTATCATACATGTCTCCTGTTTTGTTTAGACTGTTATGATTTCATTACAGTACTTATTGTTCACATACTTGGTACATTCTTCGCATCGACCTCCTTGAAGCTGCGTTCATCTGCTGAGTTTAGGTACCTGATTCGGTGACCGGCGGTGTAGGATCTGCTCGGGGTTTTGGATAGCTCCTCTGTCGGGAGTTTATCTTTTGGTATATATCCTTGATGCAGGCTTTATGCAGTTTTAGATCTGGCGGGGCCTTGTCCCGTCATATTTCAGTTTAACTCTTAGAGGTCTGTATTCATATGTGGGATTGGACTCATGTACGATGTTGTATCTTTGGTCTATGTGTATTATATGGCAGCCTTGTCGGCTTTGCCTTGCACGTACGTTGGTTTTAAAAAAAAAAGAGGTGTTATTAAATTTCCGCAGTTTACTTGTGTTGTTAAGGTAGCAGGGTGCCCAGGTAGGGCACGATCCACGCCCAGGTTGGGGTGTGATAGAGTGGTATCGAAGCGATCGGTCCTCGGAATGTCTACAGACCGTGTCTAGTAGAGTCTTGATTATCGGTGTGTTGTGTGCCACACCCATAAACAGGAGGCTACAGGACATTTAGGAGTTGGTTTCTATTCTTCTCACTCTAAGATCGTGCCCTAGAGCTGTGTTAGTAAGATAATTCCTCTCTGACGTATTGTTGTGTTACATTTATGCCTCCAAGGAGGGCAACAGCCGCCCAGAAGGGCAAAAGGAGTAGCAAGAGCTACTAGTCAGACTCAGAGATTTGATAGGGCTTATGCCCAGGGTATCTAGAATGTTGTTCGCGATCGGCAAGTCGCCTGCGCCAGGTTTGAGGCCCCAGCACCAGAGCCTCCAGTTTCTCGGTTAGGAGAAGACTATAGGGTCATGAGGGAAGCAGTTATGTTATTAACCAAGATAGCGGTGCTAGCAGTTGTAAGTGATAGTACCCCAGAGGTAGGGATACTTTGATTAGTAAAGTGAGAAGTAAGAATGTTGACAAGAATGATAGGTGAACTGAGACTATAGTTGTATAAAGTTCACAAGTTGTAATTACCCCGTATAAGTGTAAGACCGATAGGGAAGATTGTGCAGTAGAAATACTTTGGCATTGATGACCAAGTCAAAAGCCATTTGGCTTGATCTCTTCCCTCCATTTTTAACAAGTGTTTTTATCTAAGCCATCCAATGTGTTATATATTCACTACACTAGTGCAAGACTAGTCTTAAACACTTAGAAAAATTAGAGAGGTCTTGTTCTTGAAGTGTTGCTCTCGGCTTTAGGGATTTTCCAACAAGAAAATTTTGTAATTTTGTTCCTTTGTCCACAAGACTTTAAACCAAGGTTCCTAAGAGTGTTGTAAGGTTATCTCAATAGAAAGATTTCGGAAAAAACGTATTTTTACGTTAGTCGCAAGGCGGAAACTAGGGGAGTTCTTCAACTTTGAAGTTGGAACTTGAAGATGGGTTCTTCATAGGCCTCTAAGGAGTGCTTGGAGCGGATTGGAACTTAAGGAAAGGAGCTAAGAATTGCTAAGGCGCGACTTTGATTCTTGGAAATTTTAAGGGCTTTGAAAGGTATAAATTTTGTCGTTTTAGAAATTAAGTTTACTTATTGATTGTAGCTATGGTTATTAGCAAGCATGAGTTATATATTACGAAGTTTGATTATTATATTGGCTATTGGAACCCTAATCCGGAAACTAGCATGTTTAGCCTTAAGATTTCAATTCAAGTCGATTATTCGTTTAAGTCGTCGCATGTTGTGTAGGAAGGAAATTGTAGTTGTTGAAGTTGTTTATGACTATATAACATGTTAGACCTTAGAACTTGGAATTGGAAAAGGGTTGGAAAAGACTTTGAATTGTTAGTTGTAGTTGGCCGAGAATGGCTTGGAGTTTTAAACTACTTGGTATGAATTGTGGGGCGGAATTTTACACGTATTGTAAGGCGTGTAATCCCCTTTGGTTGGTTTTTGTTTGGAGCCTTAAATGTGGCATGTTTGGTTATTGTATTCGGCCTTGAAAAAGGTGGCAAAGTGAGTAGAAACAAAGGAAGTGCTGCCCGATTTTCCGTAGAATTAGAGACTAAATACTTAGTATTATTCTACATAGAGACTAGAAGTTGATAGCCTTGTTGTGACCATTATAGGTTGACACTTCTACGTACGGCGTATACGGCAAGCTTGTGGATTTAGCGAAAAGGTATGTGAACTATCTCCTCTTACAGCATGATTCCTTAAGATAAAGAAAGTAGGTTACTCGCCCAAATGATCCATTCCTTGGTTGTATTTGGATTGCCTAAAATAGAATTTGTTCTATGTACTTGTGATTGTACTTTGATGTTTAGATTGTAAGTTGTAGAATCCATTTTCTTGATGAAGTTTGGATTCTTAAAAGTGAAGTATTTTTACTTAAAGTACATGTAGTCTTAAAAGGAAGTGGTTTCCAAATCTTTTGGCTAGTGCCTTAGTTCTAAAACCTAAAGGTCATTATAATGACTTTAGGGAGTCAAAGGAGTGATTTACTTATTTGATTTAAAGAGGAGAAATGACATGATTTAAGAGAAGTAACTTATGTTAAGGGTGAAGTTACTTGAGGTTTAAAAGTAGAAGAAAACTTGTTTTCTAACTATTAAGACTTGAAGTATTTTGAAAGTTGAGAACTTGATTTGTAAGTATGTGATACTTGGTTTTAATAGTATAAGTCTCTTGGTTATTGAAGGAATGGATCGTCTAAAACCATAAAGGGTTATAACGGCTTTATGGGAAGTTGGTTATAACGGCTTTATGGAAGGTTAGAAAGTTGTCTAGTTTGATTAATCGGCATAAGTTGCCTAGATTGTGAAAATTTGGAGTTACTTGATTTCAAGCTTTGAAATGAGTTTTCTAAAAGTGTAGTAACTTACTTTGAAAAATAGACACGCCTTGATACTACGGGTGTTAGTATCTTGGGGCTTTACATAGAAAGAGTCTTTTATAAAAGAATGCGTCTGAAGTACCTTGACTTTTAAAGAAAATTATTCTATGTATGCCTTGATTAGTACTTTGGCTTGATAAATTGAGAATTTGTCTAAGTGTGCCTTGATAAGTACTTTGACTTGTTAAAAGAGAATTATTCTATGTATGCCTTGATTAGTACTTTGGCTTGATAAATTGAGAATTTGTCTAAGTGTGCCTTAATAAGTACTTTGACTTGTTAAAAAGAGAATTATTCTATGTATGCCTTGATTAGTACTTTGGCTTGATAAATTGAGAATTTGTCTAAGTGTGCCTTGATAAGTACTTTGACTTGTTAAAAAGAGAATTATTTTATGTATGCCTTGATTAGTACTTTTGCTTGATAAATTGAGAATTTGTCTAAGTGTGCCTTGATAAGTACTTTGGCTTGTTAAAAAAGAATTATTCTATGTACGCCTTGATAAGTACTTTGGCTTGATTAATTGAGAATTAGTCTAAGTGTGCCTTGATAAGTACTTTGGCTTGATTGATTGTGAATCATTCTAAGTGTGCCTTGGTAAGGACTTTGGCTTGTTAATTGAGGATTTGCCTATGTGTGCTGGAAATAGCCGGTTGTGTGCTATTGGTATATCAGTCATTTCGGGGTCAGTCCCCGGGTTTGTGGCATTTGCATAATTCCATGGATTTGCTACTCACGATGCGAGGGATACCTCATGCGAGTCCGTAGGGCTTATGCGGGTAAAATAGTCCCATGCGGGCGGGTCCAGCCTATGCGAGGAATACCTCATGCGGGTCCGTAAGGACTTATGCGGGTGAAATAGTCCCATGCGAGGAATACCTCATGCGAGTCCGTAGGGCTTATGCGGGTGAAATAGTCCCATGCGGGCGGGTCCAGCCTATGCGAGGAATACCTCATGCGGGTCCGTAAGGACTTATGCGGGTGAAATAGTCCCATGCGAGGAATATCTCATGCGGGTCCGTAAGGGCTTATGCGGGTGAAATAGTTGTCACGACCCATTCCGGGGCCCGTGACTGGTGCCTTACCGGGGCACCCAAGTAGTCATACATCAGAGTAACCAGCGGAATATAAAACAAGACATGAAACAGTTTATAAAATAAGACACAGTTTATGTGAACAAACGTCGCCTTTCGGCATATATATATGAACAATGTTTAGCAGTTACATCCGACACTGTACAATATGACTACAGACCTCTAAGGAAATATACAACTATGGCGGGACAGGGCCCCGCCATACCCTGACTGTACACACTATCTACAATACAGGGAGATCATACCAAAAGTAGAGCCTCCGGAGAAGATGGAGCTCCTGACACCAATGCAAAGAGATCCTAAGGATGCGGATCTAGCACCTGCTTGCCACCACTGCGGCATGAGCGGCCCCAGGAAGTCGATCTGGCAGTACCAAGTATGTGAAACTATAAAGTACTTTAAAATGAAATCAAAGTATTTAAAACCTTTTCACAAATACAATCAGTTCAATTGCACATAGTGCCATATCACAAACAATAACAGTACTAGGAAAACTGTAACAGGTCTAGTCTAGGCCGCGAATGATCGAAGCAAGGCCAATCGCCCATAGTATCATTCTGCGTGCCTAGTCACGAACTTCGCGATCGCGCATAGGTCACCCAGAACGCGTGAGGTATTCCTCGCGTCGGGGCAGCAACCCCGGCATCCGCCTAGGCTCCGCGGCCGCGTAGCCTCAAAAGACCGCGTAGTCTCAGCGGACGCGCATAGAATCCCGCGTCAGGCTAGGCGCCGGAATGATCAATCTGGAGCATACGGCTGCTCGCATAGTCTCACGAACCGCATAGGCCGTATAGACCCGCATCGAGGGCAAGCCACCGATATAATAGTCGAGGGTAGGTGATACGATATGATTACAGCGGACTTACGGTTAGCAACGTAAGCCGACATTACAAGACACTAACACAGCGACATATGTCTACTTATCACACATTCTTACTACACTTAACGAAAGCAATACAAGGCTTTTATAAACAAACAAATGCAGATTCCTTTTATCTTTCTTAAGTTGTTATACCTAACTTCCCATAAAGCTGGTATAACTCTTAAGCTTTTGTTTTAAAAACCAAATATTTATCTTCTGTTAAAAATGATTCAGTATCCTTTTGAAATGTTTTCAGTTCTTTATTATTCAGGCTTAAGCCGTGAGGCATTGCCATAAGTATTATTCAGGCTTAAGTCAAAGACATTGCCGTAGTTAGTATTCGATTAACACGTATGCGTCTACCGTACTATATATTGTAAAATATCATGCTTTAGGAAGAATCACATACCTTCTCGGCGAAAATCCTCCTGCCAAGTCGAGTATGTCGCGCGTAGAGGATCAGCCTATCATAGTCACAGACATCTATCAAAGTCTAGACTACTCTGAAGGTCATTCTAAACAGAGGGTTCACAATTCTACGGAAAGTCGGGCAGCACAACCCTACCCGGTGAGCTATATAAGTCTACTGTAAGCAGTCTATGTAGTCTGATTCAATTATTCTTCTTTTAAACCCCTCTATTGTGATGATAGTTCAATTCTATTCTGTAATATTCTTCTAAGTATTTAATACTTATTCTTATACTTCTACAGTATGCATTCTTTAATACAAAAGAGGGTTAGGATTATTTACCTCGGTAAGCCCAATAATATCCTAGATAAAGTCGCGCCTGAGCAAGGTTTAGCTCCTATGTTGTACGCTCCGGTAGCTCCAAGAACCTTAGAAGTTCTTCACAACTTCTACTAAGTACTAAGGGATTTGGGCTAGGGTATTTTGGGCATTATAACAATACTAGAAGACAACTTTTCTACCAAGGGAGGGGTAGATTTGGCTAGGCTAGGGTGGGGTAGGCCTCGGCGGCTCACTCAAAGGGGAGGTGTTGGACGATTTGGCTTAAGGAAGAGGAGAGGATTTTTCAAGACTTGGAAGATTTGTGGATGAAGAACTCTTCATCTCTAAGGGGGTATTTATAGGTCAAGAAGTGGCCAACCAATGGCCAAGATTGAGACAAGTGCAAGGCAAGTGTAGGGTGAAGATTTACTACACACAAATATCCTACCAACTCTCGACTTTGTGCCAAGGCAACAAAAGCGTGCCAATGCCCGTCGATTCGTCAAGGGGCGATTTTCAAATCCACGATGGGAGGGTGCCAAGTGTTGCCCTCGTTGGTCCAAAATGTTCGTCTCTCGGAAAAATCCATAAAAATTAGTAATGGCATAGCGGAATTTTCCTACGAAAGGCGTGAAACGTTTACGTCGGAAAGCGATTCTTTAAGCGAGTTGTGTACAAAAAGCGTCGAGCTAACTTTCAAGCCAAACTTTTATGCGTATTCCTTACGTACATACTCGGAAATACGGTATAACATTCTCCCCTCGCGAAACATTCGTCGAATGTTCCTTCTCAAGACGATTATCGAAGAAGCTTAAGCGGTTAGCAAATGCCACACGCGGCCGAAAACAACACTTAGGCATAAATGATAATGGAAATTTACAAGTAGGAAAGTGAATTACCCGGAGGTGTGGGAATAGGTGAGATATACGCCTCATGTCCTCGCCGGCTTCCCGTCATCTCCTCCACGAGCTCGTTCGCCACAAGACTTTGTGGAAGCCACGTCCTTCGTCGCGAGCGCTAACGACGATCGATTATCGCTATGGGAATCTCCTCATCGATAACCCGCCGATCACTGGACATCGTCAATCGGATGCACCACTAGATGGATCCGTCGATACATCTCGCCGGCGTAGATCGTGAAAAAGCGGATGCCTCGCCTCCGGATCGGACGGCAGATCAACTCGTAGCAACCTTGCCTACCTGCGGACAATCTGAGCGGCCCGATGTACCTTGGGTGAGTTTCCACTTCCGAATCTCATCACACCGCCATGGGTGACACTTTAGGAAAACCCAATCATGAACCTCGAACTCAAGATGCCGCGACGATGATCTGCATCGACTTACATCGACTACGGTGTCGATAGCGCTCTCGGATAAGCTTCACCTTATCCGCACTCTTGCACCAAATCTGGTCCCACTACCGCACCTCGCCCATCGAACCAACCTATAGGCGTCTGCACTTCCTCATATAAGGCCTCATAAGGCGCCATCCGAATCTGGGTGGTAGCTATTATTATACGCGAACTCCACTAGAGGCAAATGATCCTCCCAACTACTTGAAGTCAATAACACGGGCTCGCGACATATCCTCGAGAGTGCGGATAGTGCGCTCTGCTGTCCGTCTGTCTGCGGATGAAATCACGATACTCGGGCTCACTGCGTCCTAAACCTCTGGAAGGACCTCGAAGTTAGCGTGGCGGGCTCCTGCATGCGATATGATCGAACTAGGGACTCCATGCGATCGGCGATCTCTCGGATGTAAATGCGGCATAATCCTCGGTAGAAAAGGTCGTCCGAGCGGGAAGAAAGTGGGCTGATTTCGTCGACTGTCGACGATAACCCATATGGAATCATGTCTCCTGTGAGTGCGAGGTAATCCGGTGATGAAGTCCATGTTGATTACCTCCCACTTCCAGGTCGGGATCTCTATCGCCTGTAACAAACCACGGGCCTCTGGTGCTCTACCTTCGCTCTTGGCGGCCGCGGGGCTGAGCTACGAACTCTGCAGCGTCCTCTTCATCCCGTCCCACCAATACACGGATCTAAGGTCGTGGTACATCTTGGTCGACCGGATGGATAGAAACGTGTGTGTGCTTCCCGAGAACCTGCTGCGAAGTCTGAAACATCCGGAACACGATGCGCCCTCAAACCTTAGCACCCAGTGGTGCTACCTCGAAGGACCCTTGCCCTCGAAGAGGCGTATCACGATATCGAATCAAAGTGGATCCTCGAGCTGTTGCCTCTTCACCTCGCCGGCGATGGAAGACTCGGCAACCTCGCGAACTCTAACCCTGCTATCGAGAATCAATCAAGCGGACACGAGGCTCGCTAAGCGATGCAAATCACGAACCATGTATCCTCGCCATTGTTGCACGTCGATAAGCTCCCCATCGACCTACGACTAAGGCATACGCCACAACATTGGCCTTCCGGGTGGTACGGGATATCAACATCGTAATCCTTAAGCAACTCTAACCACCGTCTCGTCGTAAGTTCGGCTCCTCTGGTGAAGATATCTTGGAGGCTCTTGTGGTGCGTATAAATATCCACGTGAACCCCATACAAATAGTGCCTCGGATCTTGGCGTGAATCACCATTGCGGCTCCAATCATGGGTGGGGTAGTTCCTGCGTGTTTCTTGGTGTCGGGATCGTATGCTATAACTCTGCCATCTGCATCAACACACATCCCAACCGATGCGGCGCATCACAATATCTGACATAACCATCTGGACCTGCGGAAGTAAGAAGCGAGGCGGTCGTCGGTCTCTCTTCGGCAAGCTGAAACCACGCTCCAAGCATCGATCCACGAAACTTGCGCCTTACGAGTCGGCCTAGTCAATGGTGCGAGATAAACAAACTTCTCCACGAACGCCGATAATATCTGCGAGGCCCGAGCTGCGAACCTGCGCCGGAGTAGTAGGTCTAGGCCAAGTCTGGCGCCGATCTTGGCGTATCCACTCGAATGCCATCGGCCCGACAATATGCCCAAGAAACGCCGAAGTCAGCAAAACTCACATTTGGAAAACTTGGCGTCTGTGCAGTCGGAGAAGCTCGGCCACGATCCTCAAATGCTCGCGTGCTCTGCTCTGGCGAGAATAAACCAAGATATCATCGATGAACACTATCACAAGCGTGTCCAAAAATGGTTTGAACACTCGGTTCATCAAATCCATGAATACCGCGGAGCATTGGTCACCAAAGACATGACCACGAACTCATAATGCGTCACGGGTCTGAATGCGATCTAGGGACATCCACCTCTCGACACGAACTCGATGATAGCGAACGCAGATCAATCTTGGAGAAACATCTCGCGCCACTGCATTGGTCGAACAAATCATCAATCACAGGAAGGGTATACATTCTTAATGGTCACCTTGTTCACCGCTGTAATCAACACACATGCGCGGCGTCGTCCTTCTTCTTCACGAACAATACGGCGCCCCGGGGAGAAACTGGGCCTAATGAAGCCGCTTCTCGGCCAAATCCCTCGGTGGTCCTTGACTCTCTCGGCTCGGCGGGTGCCGTTACGTATGGCGGAATGGAAATAAGTAGTGTCCGCAACACATCTATACAAAACTCGATCTCCCTCTCGGGAGGATACGGGAAGGTCATCGGGAACACGTCGGGAACTCGTGACTCTGAGGCGGCGAAAATCTGGTACGCGACTTGATGTCGAACACGAGCGAGATGGTAGATATACCGCCACGCACCATCTTCCTTGAGGTAGGAAATAAACCTACCACCGGCGTCTGGTGCTCCTCGCTCAACAATGGCTCGCCGAGCTGGAACCGTACTACTCTCTCTCTGCGGTCCATTGGCATAGCAAGAGGCTAGCCAATCCATCCCGTGATCACGTCGAAGTCAATCATCTCGACTCTATCAGTCGGCTGAGTCGCGGCTGTAAATAGTCACGGGACAAGCCCATATACCGTAGAGCTACCACCGAATCACCCTGGCGTAGCTACCTCGAAAGGGTCTATGGACTCGGGCTCTATCCCTATCCTACTAGCAACAAGGGAGATATATGGGGCAGTAGAACCGGATCTATCAAAGCATACCATCAAACCCGAGCGATAAGGTACCTGTGACGACATCAGGTGAGGCCTCCTGATCCTGTCGGCTGGACAAAGCATATATGCGGTTCTGAGGACCGCTAGAACTGGGACCTGCGCCACGACCTCTGCCGCGACCCGCTGGTCCATGTGTACCTTGCCCTCCGGGGCGAGTAACTGTCGGGGATGAAGAAACGGCAACAGACCCTGTAGACTGGGCCCTACTACCAGCGCCACTCCCGGTCGGACAAACTCTCGCGAAATGACCCTGCTGGCCACACGTGTAGCAAGCTCGGTCTGACTCGAGAATGGTATCTACCACAGCGGGCACACCGGCGGACCTCGAGCAGTTAGCACCTGCTACCGAAATCCGAAGTCACAGGGCCACGACGCCCCGACTGCTCTGGATGTACTGAAGATGATATAGGAGCGCTCTGCGCCGGCTGTGGTGCAAATCTGGACCTGGCGATGCGCCCACCACGAGAACCACCAAAAGAACCGGCCGTCTTGGCCTTAACCTGCTGATATCGCTCTACCCGGCGGTCTCTACGCTCCTCGCATCCTAGTGCATGAGCCTGCATCCGGGTAATGTCCATACCCGGCTGAAGAGAAACACCCGCACATGACTCGGCCATATAATCATCTAGCCCGGTGACGTAGCGGTGTACCCTATCCTCCATATCTGCTACCGATCTTTGGGACATATCGAGCCAAAGAATCAAACTCGACATTGTACTCCCTGACGGTGCGTCCCCCCTGTCTCAGCAGTAAAAATCTATCAGCTCGTGCCCTCCTCATCTGCGGAGGCAAGAAGTGTGTAAGAAAAGCCTCTGAAAACTCATCCCACTCTGCTGGAGGTGCATGCTCTCCCCGGGAAAGCTCCCATGAATCAAACCAATCGACTGCGGTATCACGCAGCCGATGCGAACCGAATATCACGACCTCGGTCGAAGCCACGATCACCCGCATAATCCTCTGCGGTGGCGGATGAACTCCTGCGGATCATCCTCGGCCTCGACCCGTAAAACTACGGAGGGCTCTGACTAAGGAAATCCAGTAGCCTCAAACTATACGCCTCGGGTGTACCAGGTCTGGCCCAGGGTGGAGGCTGAGGCTGGAATGGCTGCCTCAAACCTCTCTCCATGTCGGGCCACACTTTGCCAAAGGTGGGCCATCTCTTTGTACCCTAACTCCTCCGCCCGGTGTGGGGCGGGAGGTGTGGGTGCTGCGATCTCTTTGGGGCGGCGGCGTCAAAGAACTCGCCGTCTGCAGTATAGGCGGGCACGAGCCCTCGTGACTCTGGGTGTCTGCTAGCGGCTCCTCATTTGCCTTGCCGCCACGGGCGGGTTGCCTTACGTGGAGGCATAAGCGTTACGGGGAAAGGAATACGTTAGAGGTCCACCTATAACACGACTCTAAAGCACGATCTCGAGAATGAGAAGAATGAAACCAATCCTAAATATCCTATAGCCTCACGATTATTGGTGTGGTGCACAACACCGATAATCAAGACTCTACTAGATACGATGCGTAGACACCTTCCGAGGATTAAGCGCTCGATACCACTTTTGTCACGACCCATTCGGGGCGTGGTAGTGCCTTCTGGGGGCACCCAGTAGTCATACATCGAGTAACGGCGGAATATAAAACAAGACATGAAACGATTTATAAAATAAGACCAGTTTATGTGAACAAGCGTCGCCTTCGGCATATATATATGAACAATGTTTAGCGATTACATCAAACCTTTGTACAATATGACTCTGAGACCTCTAAGGAAATATACAACTATGGCGGGACGGGGCCGCCATACCACTGCTATACACTATCTACAATACTGAGGAGATCATGCAAAAGTAGAGCCTCGGAGAAGATGGAGCTCACGACACCAATGCAAAGAGATCCTAAGGATGCGGATCTAGCACTGCTTGCCCGCCTGCGGCATGAGCGGCCCAGAAGGAGTCGATACAACCGGTACCAAGTATGTGAAACTATAAAGTACTTTAAAATGAAATCAAAGTATTTAAAACCTTTTCACAAATACAATCAGTTCAATTTCACATAGTGCCATATCACAAACAATAACAGTACTAGGAAAAGCATGCGAGTCTAGTCTAGGCGCGAATGATCGAAGCAAGGCCAATCGCCCATAGTATCATTCTGCGTGCCTAGTCACGAACTTCGCGATCCGCATAGTCACCTGAGACCGCGTGAGGTATTCCTCGCGTGAGCGTGACCCGGCGTCCGCCTAGGCTCCGCGGCCGCGCATAGCCTCGAAGACCGCGCGTAGTCTCAGCGGACGCGTAGAATCCCGCGTCAGGCTAGGCGCGGAATGATCAATCTGGAGCATACGCTGCTCGCGTAGTCTCAACGCGCGCGTAGGCGTATAGACCGCGTCGAGCGAAGCCACCGGTATAATAGTCAAGGGTAGGTGATACGATGCGATTACAGCGGACTTAGGTTAGCAGCGTAAGCGCGGCATTACAAGACACTAACACAGGCAGCATATGTCTACTTATCACACATTCTTACTACACTTAACAGACAGCAATACAAGGCTTTTATAAACAACCAAGTAATCAGTTACATTTTATCTTTCTTAAGTTGTTATACCTAACTTCCCGTAAAGTGGTATAACTCTTAAGCTTTTGTTTAAAACCAAATATTTATCTTCTTAAAAATGATTGATATCCTTTTGAAATGTTTTGATTCTTTATTATTGAGCTTAAGCGTGAGGCATTACCATAAGTATTATTGGGCTTAAGTCAAAGACATTGCCGTAGTTATTATTCGATTAACACGTATGCGTCTACGTACTATATATTGTAAAATATCATGCTTTAGGAAGAATCACATACCTTCCGTGAAAATCCTCCCGCCAGTCGAGTATGTCGCGCGTAGAGGATCGCCTATCATAGTCACAGACATCTATCAAAGTCTAGACTACTCACGAAGGTCATTCTAAGCAGAGGGTTCACAATTCTACGGAAAGTCGGGCAGACAACCCTACCGGTGAGCTATATAAGTCTCTTTGTAAGCAGTCCTATGTGAGTCTGATTCAATTATTCTTCTTTTAAACCCCTCTATTGTGATGATAGTTCAATTCTATTCTGTAATATTCTTCTAAGTATTTAATACTTATTCTTATACTTCTACAGTATGCATTCTTTAATACAAAAGAGGGTTAGGATTATTTACCTCGGTAAGCCCAATAATATCCTAGATAAAGTCGCGCCTGAGCAAGGTTTAGCTCCTATGTTGTACGCTCCGGTAGCTCCAAGAACCTTAGAAGTTCTTCACAACTTCTACTAAGTACTAAGGGATTTGGGCTAGGGTATTTTGGGCATTATAACAATACTAGAAGACAACTTTTCTACCAAGGGAGGGGGGGTAGATTTCGGCTAGGCTAGGGTGGGGTAGGCCCTCGGCCAAGCTCACTCAAAAGGGAGGTGTTGGACGATTTGGCTTAAGGAAGAGGAGAGGATTTTCAAGACTTCGAAGATTTGGGGATGAAGAACTCTTCATCTCTAAGGGCCTATTTATAGGTCAAGAAGTGGCCAACCAACGGCCAAGACTGAGACAACTGCAAGGCAAGTGTAGGGTGAAGATTTACTACACACACATATCCTACCAACTCCTTGACTTTGTGCGAAGGCAACAAAAGCGTGCCAATGCCCGTCCAATTCGTCGAGGGGCGATTTTCAAATCCACCAATGGGAGGGTGCCAAGTGTTGCCCTCCGTTGGTCCAAAATGTTCGTCTCTCGGAAAAATCCGCAAAAATTAGTAATGGCATAGCGGAATTTTCCTACGAAACGTGGAAACGTTTCGTCGGAAAACGATTCTTTAAGCGAGTTGTGTACAAAAAAACGTCCAAGGCTAACTTTCAAGCCAAACTTTTTGTACGTATTCCCTTACGTACATACTCAGGAAATACGGGGTATAACAATAGTCCCATGCGAGGAACATCTCATGCGGGTCCACGCGACTTATGCGGGTGAAATAGTCCCAGGAGTAGGATTGCTTAGTGATACTGCGGGCGGTGGCCCTGCTTTGATCGTGAGCTTCCTATTTTATATTGCAAGTATACTAATATTTGCTCTCATGATTGTAAGGTTCAGTGTGCTTACTGATGTTGTAGTATATCATGGACTGCCGGCAGCGAGGAAGGATTCCGCAGGCATGATTGATGTATGGGCGTGAGACCCATAGTTATATCTGAGTAGTGACTTTGAGGGCCTGCGTCCCTGACTTGATATGACTGCTTATGTGTTATGTACTGTAGGTTGGCTATCATACATGTCTCCTGTTTTGTTTAGGTTATGATTTCATTCTGATCTTATTGTTCACATACTTGGTACATTCTTCGTCTTGACCTCCTTGAGTGCGTTCATCTGCGAGTTTAGGTACCTGATTCGGTGACCGGCGGTGTAGAGATCTGCTCGGGGTTTTGGATAGCTCCCTCTGTCCAGGAGTTTATCTTTTTGGTATATATCCTTCAGTACAGGCTTTGTACAGTTTTGGGTACGGCGGGGCCTTGTCCCGTCATATTTCAGTTTAATTCTTAGAGGTCTGTATTCATATGTGGGATTGGACTCATGTACGATGTTGTGTCTTTGGTCTATGTGTATTATATGGCAGCCTTGTCAGCTTTGCCTTGCACGTACGTTGGTTTTAAAAAAAAAAGAGGTGTTATTAAATTTCCGCAGTTTACTTGTGTTGTTAAGGTAGCAGGGTGCCCAAGTAGGGCACCAGTCACGGGCCCGGGGTTCGGGGTGTGACAATTTTGTTGTGAAGTGAAGATGCGAAGGGAGTATCCTTTAGACCAGGGTGGAAGCTTTGTGATGTAGGAGTGATTCCTCGTTGACTTGGGTTAAGTATTTGCGCGTGTGTTATTCTGTGGCCAGGTGTGGCATTGGCAACTTGTTTAAGTTAAGAGGAACTTTATTGTTATCCGTCTTGAGAAGGAACATTCGGGACGAATGTTTCTAAGGAGGGGAGAATGTTATACCTCGTATTTCCAGAGTATGTACGTGAGGGCGTACGTACAAAAGTTTAAGCCTTAAGTAGGCAAAGGGACGAAATTTGTTCACAACTAGCGAAAAGAATTGTTTTCAGACGAAACGTTTTCCGGACCTTGCGAAGGGAAAATTACGGTTGCGACATTTATAATTTTTACGGATTTTTCCAAGAGATAAAATATTTTGGACCAACGAGAGGGCGACACGTGTCACCCTCAAGTGGGCGGATTTGGTGGACGAATTGGGTGCACGTTTTTGTCATTTTTGTGGCCTAAAACATTTGGTCAATGTTTGCTAGATATTTTTGTGGGTAGATAGATAAGGTGGGACCCACACACACTTGTCCAAATCTCCACCCTCCACTTGCCCTCCACTTGCCTTAATCTTGGCCATTGGTTTCCCTATAAATACCCCTCAAGTGCAAGACTTATTCTTCATCCTCACTTGATAAATTCCAAGGCAAAAATCCCTCTCCCCCCTTAGTGTAGTTTTCGTCAAAGTCCTCCCCCTTTGAGGCCTCGGCGAAACCCCCTCCCTTTCCTTGAGTTGATCTCGTGAAATACACCTCCCCTTGGTAGAAAAGTATTCTCCAAGTGTTGTTACTATGCCAAAATACCTTGGCCCAAATACCTTGTAGAATTCCCAAAGTTACCTCTATACTAAAAACCCGGAAAATACTACTATACTTCCTTTAGTCACTAAACGAAACCCTAGGGAAAATCTTCATAGTTGGTTAAAGTATTTAGTAGAAGTTGTGTAGAACTTCTAAGGGTTTCTAGGAGCGAATTGGAGCGTACAGAATAGGAGCTAAACCTTGCTCAGGATCGACTTTTAAACTTGGATAATTTTGGGTTTATCGAGGTAAATACTCTTACCCTTCTATTGTAATGGGAAATTACATACTGTAGTAGTATAGAATTGAGTATAAGACGTATATAAGGATGGTATAAAGGAAGAGAACTGAACTGTACTTACATAGATTTGTATTCTGATTGACTTGTGTAGTTTGGGTAGGAAGTCTTGCCCAATTTTCCATAGAATAAGGAATCTTGTATCTAGAATTATTCTACAGAGTAGTCTAGACATTGATAGACTTGTATGACCGTTATAGGTTGAAGTACTGCGAGTAGCGTATTCTACTCGAAGGGTGGAAAAGGCTAGCAGGATTACAGTACTTTGGAGCATTTTGCTAATTGTCGGTAATCGTCGCGAGGTATGTGATTCTTCCTATCCTCTTGAGCATGATATTTTAAAAGAATATATATAGTACGGTAGACGTACGTGTGTTAACTGAACGTGGTTTTACTTCGATGTCTTTTGACTTGAGTTTTAAATAATAAAGAATCTTGAAGTATTTCAAAAGAATTAAGAATCGTTTTTTTTAAAGAAGAGTAATACTTGGTTTTGAAAGCTTAAGAGTTATACTACCTTTATGGGAAGTTAGGTATAACGTCTTAAGAGAGATAAAAAGAATGGTTTATTGATTTTAGAAGTTAAGAGACTTGATCTTAAAAGATAAGAGACTTGACTTAATTGAATTGATATGAATTTTATTAAAAAGTGTGAAACCTCATTCGTGAGTAATGAATATTTGGTTTTTAAAGAATAATGTTTTACTGATTTCGGAAATGAGAATAAGTATCGAACGAACCACTGCAGCGTTAATAAAGGAAAATGTATTGACAAATAAGTAATTAAATTAAAACCAGTAGAAACCTCCATCTGCATAGAAGCTAAGATAAGACAAAAATTTATTACATTTCCTAGATCATGGCTGCTTTAATAAGATTGTTATAAACAAGATTAACCTACTCACAATTAAGGCATATGTTACTCAAATTGTTTTAAAAGAGAATTATGTTATTAAGTGATTAAGACTATGAACTATGAAATCTTTCGAAAATAAGAGACTTGAATATTTGAAATTAGGCAAACTTGAACTTTGGAAAAGAATGTTGTTACTTGATTTTAATAAAAGGAAAGTGTGTTGGTTTACTTAAAAATGTTAGTCCTTCTATTTTAATACTACGAATTGTCGGGTGACCTTTATAAAAGAAATGGATCCTTTAAAAAGAATTTAATGTACGTAGTACTTTGGGGTTAAAACCTGGACTTTGGCATAAAATGAAAGTACCTTGAGTTGTGTGTAACTTGCCTATGTTTGCGTGTGATAGCCTTGTCGTGCTAGTATTGTATTTCTATACCACCGCGTCTCTCAATAGAGGCGGCTGATTTGTTATGATCTTACTTGGGCGTCTGCAGCGTGTGGAGGATTCCACAGTGCACACATTGATAGTGTTATTCCATGGACTAGCTCTCCATGAGGTTTTACTGATTCGGCTTTGGTATCTGTAGTTAGCTCTCGTACTTGCCGGTCATGGCTGATTCGGTTGGTATCCGGTAGTTAGCCGTACTTGCCGTTCGGTTTAGTGGCGAAGTCTCGTGATCTGACCTTGGTATCGGTAGTTAGCCACCGTACTTGCCCCGATCATTTCGTGACACGGCTTTGGTATCTGGTAGTTGGCTTCGTACTTGCCCGTGCTCAACCGTGGTTTGGTTGTATAGTATTGTTAGTACGGCTTTGGTATCCGGTAGTTGGCTTCGTACTTGCCGTCGATTGATGACGCGGCTTTGGTATCAGTAGTTAGCGCCGTACTTTCCCGTGCGGTTTTATGACTCAGTGGGACACGGTGTTTATGTGTACTCCTTGGTGTTATTATATCATAAATGCCGCGATGAGGAAGGTATTCCACGGGCATGATTGATGTTGAGGCGTGAGACCCATAGTTATATTTGAGTGATGACTTTGAGGCGTGAGTCACGACTTACGTATCGCTTATTTATTGTGGATCGTAGTTTGGTTATCATACATGTCTCTGCTTTATATAGACTACTATGATTTCATTTCTGATATTTTGATTTCACATACTTGGTACTGTTATCGACCTCCGGAGGCTGCGTTCATCTGCGAGGTAAGTCGCGATCGTTGATCCTCGCTCATAGGATCACAGATTGACGTATTGGGAAGCTCCGTTTCTCGGAGGCTTATCTTTTGGTATAGTCCTCATCACTGTAGGTACTTGTACATTCGGGGTATGGCGAGCCTGTCGTCATGTTGTATAAAAATTCTTAAGTGCAGTAATCTTGTTGTGGGCGGTGTCACGACCCGATCCCGGGCCCGTGACTGGTGCCTTACCCCGGGCACCCTAGTGATACAACATCAGAGAAAACCCGCGAAATAAAAACTTAAACATGAACATGAGACAAGATAATGAAACAGGCCAACCAACGGGTACCTTCCAATAAAATATATACATATACAACTCTTTTTAACACGAACAGTTTAATCCTTTTTACAAAACCACGCCCTTGTGCTACTCTGGACCTAAGAGTTTATCTGACAACTATGACGGGACAGGGCCCCGCCATACCCCTGAATGTACAAGAACCTACAGACTCAGGGTAACATACCAACAGATAAGCCTCCGAAGGAACGGAGCTTCCCAAAACGCTGAAATGAGATCCTAAACGCGGGGATCGACAGCCGATGTACTCCTACGTGTGGCATGAACGGCCCGAAGGAGGTCGATCTAACAGTACCAAGTATGTGAAGCGTAAAATCGTAAATGAAATCATAATAGTCTATAAAAGCGAGAGGCGGTATGATAACCAAACTACGATACACACATAATGATTATATCAATTCGGTCTCACGCCACAACATCAATCTGCGTGGAGTACCTTCCTCAGCCGGCGATGCATGATATGATTACCACAAGACAACAATCCAACTGGGAGCAGACGAGTTCGCTACGCATCGTGTCAGTATGTCCAAAGGGAACAAATAAGACAACATTCCAAATGGAAGCATACCCGTGCGCTACGCATCGTGTCAGCATGTCCAAAGGGAAACAATAAGACAGCATTCCAAATGGAAGCATACCCGTGCGCTACGCATCGTGTCAGTATGTCCAAAGGGAACAAATAAGACAACATTCCAAATGGAAGCATACCCGTGCGCTACGCATCGTGTCAGCATGTCCAAAGGGAAACAATAAGACAACAAGGCGGTAATCAAAGTGGAAGCATACCCGTGCGCTACGCATCGTGTCAGTATGTCCAAAGCGATTAACAAAAGTAACACTATCAACAGGAACGTACCCGTGGAATTTATCCGTCACTGCCGGTCACGTCCAAGTAAGTTCTCAACAAGTCAACCGACCCTCCATCGAGAGACGCGGTAGTATAGAAACACAATTCTTGCACAATCAAAGGCTATCACAACAAGCATAGGCAAGTTTCACAACAACAAGCATAGGCAAGTTTCACAACAACAAGCATAGGCAAGTTTATACACAACTCGAAGTACTTCCATTTTATGCCCAAGTTCGGTTTTTAACCCTAAAGTACTACGTACGTTAAATTCCTTTTAAAGAGATTTATCCCTTTTATAAAAGTCACCCGATACCCGTAGTATAAAAATAGAGTGACTTATATCTTTTAAGTAAACCAAAACAATTTCCATACTTTCTTTTTTAAAGTCAAGTTACCACGTTAAAACCAATAAAACCTTTCTTTTGTTTTCATAAGGTCGTTATAACCAACTTCCCATAAAGTCGTTATAACACCTTATGCTTTAAACCATTTTAAGACAACACAATGCCTTTCTTTTCCCTAAGGTTCGGTTTGCCTAATTTTAATTACGCAAGTCTCTTTTGAAAAGTTTCATAGTTCAATGTCTTAATCTCTTTTAAAACAATTGAGTAACATATGCCATAAAGTAGGTTATTTTTGTTCATAATCAATCTTATTAAGCGACCATGATCTAGAAAATGTAATATCATTTTGTCTCATCTTAGCTTATGCGGATGGAGGTTTCTCTGGTTTTTAATAATACTTAATTATTCAATACATTTTCCTTTATTAACGCTGCGGTGGTTTGTCGATACATTCGATTTCCGAAATCAGTAAAACATTATTCCTTCCAAAAACCAAGTACTCATTACTCACGAATGAGGTTTCACACAAACATCCATATTAAGTCAAGTCTCTTATCCTTTAAGAATAAGTCTCTTAACTTCTAAACCATTAAACCATTCTTTTTATCTCTCTTAAGGTGTTACACCTAACTTCTCATAAAGCTGGTATAACTCTTATGTTTTCAAACCAAGTACACACTTCTTTCAAAAGGTTTCTTAATCTTTTAGAATACTCCAAGGTTCTTTTACATCCGATCGGTTATAAGTCAAATCGGTTATCTTTTAAAAAACCACAAAGCATTTCTCATGTACATGAAATTTGTTATAACGACTTCCCATAAAGCCGTTATAACACTTTATGTTTAAAGACAATCAAATACATTTAACACGTATCGTCTACCGTACTACATAGTTATACACATATCATGCTAGAACAGATAGGAAGAGGTTCACATACCTCGGCGAGTATCGACTAATAGCAAAGCGCTCCAAGTACCTCAAACCGTCTGCTACACTCTCGATCAAGCGGATCACTCCACGTAGTACTTGACCTATAAGGCCACAAGGCGCTTATTAACATCTAGATCTCATTGTTCCATATTCTACAGAAAATTCGGCAGCACCTCCCCGCACATGCAGCGTAAATCTCTCTCTATCGAGGCTACCAAGCCAACCGAGGGTTAACACGTCTAACCGGACGTGTACAATTCTACTACATAGTAATGCTACACAAGTCTACTGTAATACAGTCCTATGTAATTACAGTTCAGTTCTCTTCTTTAAATTCAGGCTTAAGTCGCAAGACATTGCCGTAAGTATAATGTTCAGTACTATATATAGTATACTTCAACTATATATTCCTACAACATGTAATTCCCAATTACAATAGAAGGTCAAGAGTGTTTACCTCGATAAGCCCAAAATTATCCGAGTATATATGTCGATCCTGAGCAAGGTTTAGCTCCTACTCCGGGCGCTCCAATCCGCTCCAAACAACCCTTAGAAGTTCTAACCAACTTCTACTTAAATACTTCAACCAACTATGAAGATTTCCTTAGGGTTTCGGTTTGAGACTAAAAGGACAAAAGGTAGTATTTCCGGGCTCTACGTATAGAGGTAACTTTGGGAATACTACAAGGTATTTGGGCTAAAGTATTTTGGGCATAACAACAATACTAGGAGAGTATTTCTATACCACAAAGGGGGGGTATTTATACGAGACAACTAGTCTAGGGTACCCTCGGCGAGCTTCATGAGGGGAGGGTGTGGTGGCTCTCGGCCAAGCTCAACTAGGAGGGGGGGAGAGGACGAAAAGCTCAAGCTAAGAGGGAGTAGTTTGAGACTTAGATAGATTGCTCAAGTTTAGGATGAAGAATGTCTTCAACTAGAGGGGTATTTATAGGTCAAGTGAAGGCCAACCAATGGCCAAGATGAAGACAAGTGCATAGCAAGTGTAAGGCCAAGATTTAGCCATGTGCAACCTTATCCATCTACCACAAAATATCCTACCTAACCCTTGACCAAGGGAAAGGCACAAAAGCGTGCTCACGTGCCATTTCGTCAGTCCACTCCTTCCAATTGAGGGTGACAAGTGTCGCCCTCTCGTTGGTCCAAAATGTTTCGTCTCTCGGAAAAATCCGCAAAAATTATAAATGACATAGCCGGAATTTTCCCTACGAAAGCTGTGGAAACGTTTCGTCGGAAAACGACTCTTTTTGGCACTTGTGCACAAAATTTCGAAACTAGCCAACTTTAAGGCTCAAATTATAATACGTACGCGCTCACGTACATACTCTGGAAATACGGGGTATAACATTCTCCCCTCCTTAGAAACATTCGTCCCGAATGTTCCTTCTCAGGCGGATAACGATAAAGTTCCTCTTAACTTTAAACAAATTTCCAATGCCACATGGCAACAAAGTAACACACGTTCTCTCCTTCCTTACTCGTCGTGCCCTTTTGAACACTTGAACTCTTCTAGTATCGTACCACACTTGATCATCGCTTGATTCCCAATACTTTGGAGTCACAACCTCCAAACTTGGTCATCTTACTAGCTTCACTCTCCTAAAGGCCATTCCGGTCTTCACGATCCGCACGGTCGAACATATCCACGAACTCATACGATGGTTATCTAATCATGGGCCTAGCGCCTCGTGACCTACCACTGGCGGGACCACGAGCTGACCCACTTTGAAACGGCCGCGGGTTGGCCTCAACATAGCCCCAACCCGACCCACTTACGCGCATCACGCTCTTGTTCCCGATCCGGAACAATCTTACCTCTACAGTCATGAAAGCTACCACTTCCATTTCACACTACCGAGGACTTATCACACAATACATTCTAGGCATAAAATGCACTCGACAAGGATCACTTGCAAAAACTTGTACTCAAGGCGGCGCTTACATCTAAGGTCTCAACTGTAATATTCTAGGGTTCATCATTTCCTCACCCTCAAGCTTACCCTTCTCACTAACCAGGTTCTACATCACATTTTAGCACAAAGCTATCCGAACATAACACTAATCACAACATCAATACATACAAAACTCTAGAGGGTTAAGGATATACCTGAAAGTAGGCGGTTCAGAGGACCGCTAAAACTGGGAACTTCCACCGCGACCTCTACCGTGGCCCGCCGGTGTATGAACATCCTGCCTGGCTATGGAAGGTGAAGAACCCACAACTGATCTCGTATTCTGTGCTATCCTACCAGTGCTACCCCTGGTCGGACAGTTTCTCCCAAAATGGCCCTGCTGGCCGCATGTAAAACAAACTCCCGGACTAGCACGACACTCCCCACTGTGGAGTCTACCACAATGATCCTGACGAGGTAGGGGTGGCTTCAGCTGGCTAACACCCCTGCTCTCCCGAAAATCTGAACCCTTGGAGCCCTGACCTGCTCCTGAATACTCTGGATGCTCTGAAGATTGTGGAGGACCACTCTGTACTGGCGGAGGCGTATAACTAGTCTTCTGCTGAGGCGGTCCGCCTCGAAAGTCACCAAAGGACCCTGCTGTTCTGGCCCTCTTCTGCTGACCTTGATCATTTCGTCGATTTCTCCGCTCCTCACCTCCAAGTGCATAAGCTGCGTGCGGGCGATGTCGTGCGGTGAAGAGCTACCGAACAACTCTGCTAGGTAATCATCGAGCCCTGTAACATATCGGTGCACTCGATCCTCCATACTAGCCACTAATGCGGGGACGTACCGGGCCAATGAGTCGAACTCCACATTGTACTCCCGAACCGAACGCCCGTTCTGCCGCAACACCAAAAATCTGTCGGCCCGAACCCTCCTCATGCATGGAGGCGAAGTGTGCAAGAAATGCCTTTGAGAACTCGTCCCATAAAGCGGAAGTGCATTCTCTCCCGGGACGGCTCGCGAATCAAACCAATCATTGCGGTATCACGCGGCCGATGCGAACCTAGGACCACCGACTCGGCCTCCGATGCCTTGATCACTCTCGTGATCCGGTCAGCTGCCGGATGAACTCCTGCGGATCATCCTCGTGCCTCGACCCGTAAAACTACGGAGGTTACATCTCGAGAAAATCCCATAATCTCAGCTATGCGCTCGGGGTGAACTACGGGTGCTCGAAATGGCTGCTGCGTCGATCTATCGCCGTATGCAGCCCACGATCACGGCGATGGCGGGCCATCTCTCGTAACCCGTCTCTCTGCTCGGTGTGGGACTAGAGGCTCAGTCTTGGGGTCTCTGTGAGAGGCTGCATTGCTTTACTCGCGACTCCTCCTGTTGCCTTGCCATACGGGCGGGTTGCCTTACGCGGAGGCATAGCGGTAAAAGCGAAGTATGTCGGAGGGTCAAATCTTATTACGACTCAAGGCACGATCTCGGAATGAGAAGAATGAAACCAATCCTAAATGTCCTATAGCCTCACGATTATAGATGTGGTACACAACACACCGATAATCAAGACTACTAGACACGGTGCGTAGACCTTTCAGAGACTAAGCGCTCGATACCACTTTTGTCACGACCGATCCGGGCGTGATCGTGCCTACCGGGCACCCTAGTGATACAACATCGAGAAAACCGTGAAATAAAAACTTAAACATGAACATGAGACAAGATAATGAAAGCAGGCCAACCAAGCGGTTACGCTTCGATAAAATATATATAAACAACTCTTTTTAAGCGAGCAGTTTAATCCTTTTTACAAAACCACCTTGCGATTACTCTGGACCTCTAGAGTTTATCTGACAACTATGACGGGACGGGGCCCGCCATACCACAGATGTACAAGAACCCTGGACTCGGGGTAACATACCAACAGATAAGCCTCAGAAGGAACGGAGCTTCCCAAAACGCTGAAATGAGATCCTAGCGAGGATCGGCGGTAGATGTACTCCTACCGTGGCATGAACGGCCCGAAGGAGGTCGATCACAAGTACCAGTATGTGGCGTAAAATCACGTAAATGAAATCATAATAGTCTATAAAGCGAGAGGCGGTATGATAACCAAACTACGATACAGCATATGATTATATCAATTCGGTCTCGCGCCCACAACATCAATCACGCGTGGAGTACGCCCTCAGCTGGCGATCATGATATGATAACAACAAGCGGCAATCCAAATGGGAGCATACGTGCGCTACGCATCGTGTCGGTATGTCCAAAGGGAACAAATAAGACAACATTCCAAATGGAAGCATACGTGCGCTACGCATCGTGTCGGCGTGTCGAAGGAAACAATAAGAAGCATTCCAAATGGAAGCATACGTGCGCTACGCGTCGTGTCGATATGTCCAAAGGAACAAATAAGACAACATTCCAAATGGAAGCATGCGTGCGCTACGCGTCGTGTCGAGAATGTCCAAGGAAACAATAAGACAACAGCGGTAATCAAAGTGGAAGCATACGTGCGCTACGCGTCGTGTCGGTATGTCCAAAGCGATTAACAAAAGTAACACTATCAGCGAACGTGCGTGGAATTTATCCGTCACCGCGGTCACGTCCAAGTAAGTTCTCAACAAGTCAACCGACCTCCATCGAGAGGCGGTAGTATAGAAACACAATTCTTGCACAATCAAGGCTATCACAACAAGCGTAGGCAAGTTTCACAACAACAAGCATAGGCAAGTTTCACAACAACAAGCATAGGCAAGTTTATACACAACTCGAAGTACTTCCATTTTATGCCCAAGTTCGGTTTTAACCTAAAAGTACTACGTCGTTAAATTCCTTTTAAAGAGATTTATCCCTTTTATAAAAGTCACCCGATACAGTAGTATAAAAATAGAGTGACTTATATCTTTTAAGTAAACCAAAACAATTTCCATACTTTCTTTTTAAAGTCAAGTTACCACGTTAAAACCAATGATAAAACCTTTCTTTTGTTTTCATAAGGTCGTTATAACCAACTTCCCATAAAGTGTTATAACACCTTATGCTTTAAACCATTTTAAGACAACCTGATGCCTTTCTTTTCCCTAAGGTTCGGTTTGCCTAATTTTAATTACGCAAGTCTCTTTTTGAAAAGTTTCATAGTTCAATGTCTTAATCTCTTTTAAAACAATTGAGTAACATATGCCATGGCGAGTAGGTTATTTTTGTTCATAATCAATCTTATTAAGCGACCATGATCTAGAAAATGTAATATCATTTTGTCTCATCTTAGCTTCTATGCAGATGGAGGTTTCTACTGGTTTTAATAATACTTAATTATTCAATACATTTTCCTTTATTAACGCTGCAGTGGTCTGTCGATACACATTCTGATTTCCGAAATCAGTAAAACATTATCCCTTTAAATAAAACCAAGTACTCATTACTCACGAATGAGGTTTCACACAAACATCCATATTAAGTCAAGTCTCTTATCCTTTAAGAATAAGTCTCTTAACTTCTAAGCCATTAAACCATTCTTTTTATCTCTCTTGGGTGTTACACCTAACTTCTGTAAAAGTGGTATAACTCTTATGTTTTCAAACCAAGTACACACTTCTTTCAAAAGGTTTCTTAATCTTTTAGAATACTCGAGTTCTTTTACATCGATCGGTTATAAGTCAAATCGGTTATCTTTTAAAAAACCACAAAGCATTTCTCATGTACATAAAGTTTATTATAACCAACTTCCCATAAAGCCGTTATAACACTTTATGTTTAAAGACAATCAAATACATTTAACACGTACGCGTCACCGTACTACATAGTTATACACATATCATGCTAGAACAGATAGGAAGAGGTTCACATACCTCGCGGCAGTATCGACTAATAGCAAAAGCGCTCAGTACCTCAAACCGTCTGCTACACTCTCGGTCAAGCGGATCACTCACACGTAGTACTTGACCTATAAGGCCACGCGTGACATTAACATCTAGATCTCATTGTTCCATATTCTCTGAGAAAATTCGGCGCCTCACACAACAGCGTAAATCTCCTCTCTATCGAGGCTGCAAGCCAACCGAGGGGTTAACATCTAACGGGGCGTGTACAATTCTACTACATAGTAATGCTACACAAGTCTCATGTCTGATACCCTATGTAATTCTGATTCGATTCTCTTCTTTAAATTCGGGCTTAAGTCGCAAGACATTGCAGTAAGTATAATGTTCGATACTATATATAGTATACTTCAACTATATATTCCTACAACATGTAATTCCCAATTACAATAGAAGGTCGAAGTGTTTACCTCGATAAGCCCAAAATTATCCGAGTATATATGTCGATCTGAGCAAGGTTTAGCTCTACTCAGGCGCTCGATCCGCTCCAAACAACCCTTAGAAGTTCTAACCAACTTCTACTTAAATACTTGACCAACTATGAAGATTTCCTTAGGGTTTCGGTTTGAGACTAAAGGACAAAGGTAGTATTTAGACTCTACGTATAGAGGTAACTTTGGGAATACTACAAGGTATTTGGGCTAAAGTATTTTGGGCATAACAACAATACTAGGAGAGTATTTCTATACCACAAGGGGGTATTTATACGAGACAACTAGGCTGGGGTACCCTCGGCGAGGCTTGAGGGGAGGGTGTGGTGGCTCTCGGCCAGCTCAACTAGGAGGGGAGAGGGACGAAAGCTCAAGCTAAGAGGGAGTAGTTTGAGACTTAGATAGATTGCTCAAGTTTAGGATGAAGAATGTCTTCAACTATAGGGGTATTTATAGGTCAAGTGAAGGCCAACCAATGGCCAAGATGAAGACAAGTGCATAGCAAGTGTAAGGCCAAGATTTAGCCATGTGCAACCTTATCCATCTACCACAAAATATCCTACCTAACCCTTGACGAGGAAAGGCACAAAAACGTGCTCACCATGCCATTTCGTCAGTCCACTCCTTCCATTAGAGGTGACAAGTGTCGCCTCTCGTTGGTCCAAAATGTTTCGTCTCTCGGAAAAATCCATAAAATTATAAATGACATAGCGAATTTTCCCTACGAAAGCTGTGGAAACGTTTCGTCGGAAAACGACTCTTTTTGGCACTTGTGCACAAAATTTCGAAACTAGCCAACTTTAAGGCTCAAATTATAATACGTACGCGCTCACGTACATACTCTGGAAATACGGGGTATAACACAGGGTTTGTAAGGATGTAATTGTTCAAGTTTTTAGTTATATATATGCAAGAAGGTAACCGTTCGGTTGGCCTGTTTTATTATCATATCTCTTGTTTCATGTTTAAGTTTTTATTTCCGCTGATTTTCTCTGATGTTGTATCACTAGGGTGCCCGGGGTAAGGCACCAGTCACGGGCCCGGGATCGGGTCGTGACAATAAAATGATACGACAACGTCTAACAATTTTGGGCAGTTTTCCGGCTAAAACAACTACAATCCGATAACTCTTTTCTTAATCCATTTTATTCCAATTTGAGTTCCAACACTTCCATATATGACATACCAACTTATCAACAACCATATTACCTTATTTTAACATGCGACAAGTGTGGATAACAACAACCATATAACAAACGAAACCAAGGGTACAAAATTGTCTCAAATCGGCCAACAACATATCTACCTCATACACATCTTATTTTCAATTTCTTCTTTAACATGAATTCATCTATACATTATAACAATAAGTAATATCCAATTACTTTAATTTTAGAGGAACTATTACCTCATTTTTGTGCCCAAAAACGTCTCTGGCAGAATGCTCAACAATGGCCCGTAGTTTTCGTTTCGCTCCACTTCTTCAAGATCCAATCACATATATGTATCTCCTACAACCTTAGGAGCAACTTCCCTTCACATTCCATCTCCAAAAAGTCGACGGAACCCCTAGGGTTTCACCCTCTATTCTCGACCTAGTGTAGCGTTTTTGCTCACTATTTTGTCAGCTGAACTTGTGACGTCCATAACTCTTTACTCCGATGTTCGATCGACGAACGGTTTGTTGCGTTGGAAACTAGACCCGACGAACTTCATTTTAGGCTTTTGAAACACCTAAACACTCGTCGTATACCAGGAGATATACCTCTCCAAAGTTGGCTGAAATCTGTCAACCTTGGCCGAGAGCATAAGAGAAGAGGGAAAGAGATGGAATATTTCCAAGTGTTGTGCAAATGAAGTCTTGCAATGTCTCTAAGTATACATATATAATGGGTAAGATGAGGACAAGTGTAGGGACTAAGTGTAGCAAGACAAGTGAAGTGGGACCCACATGGTCCACTTGTCCACTTGTCTCTAAAATATCTAAGGTCAAAGTTTTCCAAGACCAAGACAAGTGGGGTGGGGGGGTGTGCCACGTGTCACCCTCTCATTGGTTTAAAAATATTTCATCTCCCAAAAATTCATAATTGGCCAAAATATCTCAAAAATATTGTGGGCCCCACAAACCGTAAAATTTTCCCGTGGGCCCCACATGACTAAATTCGAAATTTAAAATCCAAAATTCCAATATATTCAAAAAGTCTCAAATACCAACTTTGAGAACCAAATTCCATTTAACAAACTTTTTTCCTTCACGAGGTTCGGAAGATTTTCCTTAGGAAACACAATTCTTTCTTTCGTTCCAACTTTCAAAATTATTTCCATACTTTCGTTCTCATTTCAATCTCTTAAAAATACGGGGTGTAACAAAAATAAAAAGTGCAGTGTGTCAAATAAATTAGAAACGTACGGAAAAAGTTAAATATGTTCATATATTATTTTATTATGATAAGTTTATGTTATTTGAAATAAATATGGAGGCCGAATAAGTTTATGTTCATATAATTATTTGATTTTAAGTATTTTCCGGAGGAAGGTATATTTCCCTTTTTCTTTAATTCGTTAGAGAATAATGAAGACAGTCATAGGATAAATTTCAAGTTGGGGAAGAGGCCGACTTCGTCCCCTTTTGGTTGGGCTTTTTAAAAGACCAAAAGTGTTTTTGGAAAGCTTAAAGTATTTTTGGCCTTTAAATGGATTGTTTGGTTGACAAATGGATAAGTCACTTTTGGAAGAAATTTAAAATTTGGCCTTCTTGAGTAAAACTTATTTTGACTTTCTACTTTTTTGTTTTTTATATAAAAGTATTTTTTTATTGACAACCATACCCCTAGTAATTTTTTCATAAAAGCTCTACTCCTATAAATTCTTTTTAATAAGCTGTACCAAACGGGCCCTTCATCTTATCTGTTGTTCGTTACCATTTATTTAATATTAACTAAATCATTTTCATAGTTTCTTTTTCTTTATACTTCTGCTGTCGAGTACGACGAGTGGGTGTGGCCGGGGGCGGCTAGATTTTCCATCCTTCATTAACATATTAGCTGACAATTCTAGAATATAATTCTTTCAACAGAAAATCAGATACCCTTTATTTCATTTACGTAATATTATTTAATTTTTTATTTTTAACCTTTTTTTTTTACTTTTGACAATTGTTTAATTTTATTTTTTTATTTTACTTTTAATGATATGATTACATTATCATACAAATATCATAAAATATTTAAGATACAACAACAACAATATATCCAGTAAAATCCCACCACGTGGAGTCTGGGGAGGGTAGAGTGTACACATACATTACTTCTACATTGGTAGGTAGAGCGGCTGCTTCCGGAAGACCCTCGGCTCAAGACCTGCATAATCACAGTCAAAACAAACGTTGCATAGCAAGATAAACGGTCACAGACAAGAAATTAAAGTTATAGGACATGCTGATAACAAAAATCGAATACGTCATGGTAGCACATTCTGTCAAAAGAAACCAGTAGGTAACGCAAGTAAATAATATGAACAAAGTACACTAGAGAACACATAGCCACAGAAATCAACTACAGGGAATATAAAGCAATATTACTTCTATAATTGTGATGAGCTAATTATAGAACTATCTTTTTGTGGGCGTGAGTGGAACTACGCTCGACTATCTACTACCCTTCAACCCTAATCTGTGTCCTCCATAAACCCCTATCTAAGGTCATGTCCTCAGTAAGTCGCACATGCGCCATATCCGTCTAATCACCTCTCCTCAATACTTCTTCGGCCTACCTCTACCCCTACTGAATCCGTCCATAACCAACCTCACACACCTCCGCACTGGGGCATTTGTGTCTCTCCAAAATATTTAAGATAATAAGTTTTAAATGTTTTTAGCCGCATAAATGTCCTATTTGTAGGATTGCATAGGGTATTCATAACGCGCAACGGAAGATAAAAAACAATCTTGGATAGATCTACTTGCGTTTAAAATTTATTTACATTTAAAAAAATATGTTTCAAGACAAATCTAGTGACGAGAGTCGTAGTTAAAAAAAAATCAATAGTACGACGACTTTAAGCGTATCCACACCGTTATCGATCTTTGTTATCAACTCCCTGATCAACGAAACTCACAAACAAATTGGATTAAAATTAGAATGCTGAATTTTTTCTCTTTTGATGTGGTGCAATACTCACACACTTTCAACGAAATGCTTTTTTTTAAAAAAGAAAACTGCTTCACAACTTTTCCCATAAACCCTTTATATAGCATCACCTATAAACCTTTTTCCTATTTGATTTAAGAAGATAATTTACATTGGGGTTCAAGCCTAATTCCATAATTAGACTTCCCATTCCCAATTCCCAATGGGATTACTAGCCTGTTTGATCAAGCTTCTTAAATCAACTTATTTTTAAAAATGTTTTTTCAAAATTGTTTTTCAAAAAAAATATTTTTGACAAAAAACAGTTTATGTTTGACCAATAAATTTTAAAAGCACATTTAAGCAGTAATTAGGGGTTGGTTAAGCTTTTAAAAAGTGATGCTAAGTGTATTTATCTCAAAAATATTTTTCAAAAACAGTGTTCATGGGTAAAAACTATTTTATTTTTTTAGCTTCTGGTACTCCTCAGAACCGCTTTTTTTCTCCTAAAAAGTTTGGCCAACCCCCTCACTTTTAAAAAATAAGAACTTATTAAAAAAATAAAATTGAGGAAACAGACTATACATGTGTCATAACCATCATCAAGTCCTTATGAACTTATTTAATTCAATTCCACAAATTGAATGAACGAATATTTCTGTACTTTCCATAAATTAAAGTTCAATTCCAATTCTTAAGAATTGGATTCTTATAAGTCCTATTTTAACTTCCAATGTGAACATCCAATCACAAATTGTATTTTCACTAGTCAGTTACTATTAAAATATTTATATATCATATATAAATAAATACCAAATATATATGTGTATATTTCAATCAAGAGATGTAATTTAATTTTCTATTCTAAATAGAAAACTCAAATTTAATCGTAATATTAATTATATTTTTTATGCTAGCAAAAAAATATCCATTTGGATTAATAAGTTTATTTATTTTAATAATTAAATTTTCTAATTTAATTATCAAACAATAAAATAATTACTTTCAAGAACCTGTAGAAAAATGATGTAATATTTTCTTCTGTCTTTATAACTTCGGATCACCCTAGGATATGATCTAACTGTTAAATTCCAATAGGTGATCAACTATGTGTGCATGTCAAATTATAATCGACTATTGAATAACTTAAGAAACTTCTTTTATTCTTTCATTCAATTGCCCTGGCCAAGGTCTTAATTAGTCGTTTATAATTTATGACAACATAGAGCAAACTCATTGCCAAGAGTTTACAGATTCCATCTTAATCAATAATTAATTCTACAAGCAATTAATCATACCCAATATCCTTTCAACCATCTCAGTAAGGACATGAGTATCAGGTATCAAAGTACAATAAATAACTTGTTAATTACTATGATGATCTCAGGTCAAAGAAAACTCTTACATCACATTCCTCAAGATAATATCCCATTGACAACTTATGATAACTCTAACCATTAGGAATTATTCAATGAATCAGTTCAATGATCATATTTCTATATGCATCATCTATGTATGTGATTTAGTTAATGAGATCAATTAATCTTTATCCAATAAAGATCACCACATACATATTGATTTAACCGGATAACTAATATTCTAATTAGTAATCCTACTATCAAGAACAATTTTAGATTAAGTTATAAAAGACATGACTTTCTCATTATCATAATTTATGTCATCATGTCAAGTTCCAAAACTTTAATCAAGGATCTTATCATATTTAATCAAACAGTTGATAATAACTATGTATGATAAAATAATATCAGATGTCATATATTTATATAAAATAACATTCATAAAATATACTTGAATCATCATATGTGAGATTGGATCTAAGGCATATCAATTATATTCCTAACACTATTCCACATCAAATGGAAAGGAGTACTACATTTTTAGAACTGTATACATGATACATCTAAATTAGATATTTGAACTTTTAATTATCAAAATCAATTTCAAAAATCATAACGCCCTTTTGGTTTATATTGGTATTTCTGAAAGTATATGTATATCCTAGAGACAATTTGTATTAGGACACAATGTACTTTATACACATTTATATTTATATTAATGATGATAAATATTATGGCATTTGATTTGTTGAATTATTAGTTGATTGTTTATAATATTCTATAAATGCATCCGTAGAGTTTACTTGTTTATTAATGATGTGAGAATTAATGTTATAACGTAACTCTTGAATTACCTCTACTAATGATCATCGAGATTGGGTTTAGCTACACAAAAACATGTGAACTGAACTTCTATGTGCGAAGATAAAATCCTTTCATTCATGACACACATGGTCCTGTTGTCAACTAATATAGATGAGTCATAATGATCAAGCCATTTGAATAGACACTTGACAGATGCTAATCACAGACATGTCCATTGCATTGGCCAATGACTTAGTCAACTTAATACCATATGAGTTTCTGAGTGTTCACTCGAATATACATTCAAGGAATGAATCCTAATCTTGACTCACATACCACCTTTAATCTACTCCGTAATACACCCAAAACAAGTCGCGTCTCAACCTATAAGACATTTGAGCTTAAGACAGGATCAAAGTACATTACTCCGTAAACAAAGTGATATTGACCTCAAGTTTAAGGACTTTTATCTTTCACATGCCGATGACATTATAGACATATAACAAATAGTTCATCAGCAGGGTATACCAATACTTCAACAAGTATCCATGTGTCCATCACGAGTTGCCATAACTCAGAGCAAGTGAGACATACTACATCCCCTAAGGATATGATGCAGACCACATGTCGACGTATCGCATATCATCGATAATTTACATATTGGGTTCGTTTTCCGGCGTAGTCTAGAAGTTCCGTGAAGATCCTAACGTAATTAGTGACGATATGTAAAGGCCTGAAGAGTAACACTAAGTCAAATGTTTCATCGATTGAATGATGTAATTAGAAGGAGATTAAATATATATTCGGTTGATGACCGGGACATTAGAAATGAGAACAAGACTGAAAATTGGGACAGGACCGCGGTGCCTTCAATTTAGGATCGCGGTACCGAAACGCACGTAGGCACCGCGATGCCACTTACTTTGGGCCGCGTGCCGAGGCCTTTTCAGGCGGTCCAAATTTTAGTCAGTTCGGTTTCTGCTGGGCCTGGCTCGATGGAAATCCTAGAAGCCTCTATTCTAAGTTATAAATAGAGGGCTTCCCCCTCCCATTTCAATACACTAATTGCAAGAGACAAATCTCTTCTAAAGTTCTGTCGGAATCCCTAGCATTTTAGACTTAGCAATTACATCATAGTTTCCAAAAACTTGCAAATCGAGGGACGTTTGCGTGTGCACCCTCGGACTACACAAAGCCTTGGATTTCGCGGATAGCAATCTACAAAAATGTAAGTCTTCTATCGAAGTATTATATTTACTTTGTGTTTTATTTACATTATATATCATACTACAGTTTGACCGCTTATGTTGAGTTTGAAACATAAATTTTCAAATTCTGATGTGTGTACTAACCCGACGTAAACACCTACAGCGGTATCAGAGTCTGGGTTGTTTCGTGTGATATGTAATGAATATTAATGATAATATGGGTTAGGATTTGTTTAGATTTATATTTTATATGTTTAAAAGCTTTAAAATCCTAAATCTTTAGAACACATGGTCCTTGTGCCCTAATATGTTAAAACAATTATGTAGTCGAGAAAATCAATCCAATAAATAACTTTTTTAAGTTGATATGCGTTATCCGGCTTAAAGCATGGTGCATTGAAACGTAGAACGAGAAGGAAATTGGATGTGATGGTCGATGAACATGTTTTTTTTAATAGTGATGGTAATACAAGTGATGTATCTGAAATGTTATACCCCGTAGTTCCAGGGTATGTATGTGGGGACGTACGTACGAGAATACGACAGAAATTTTGGAAAGAAATAAAGATGTGATTTTTTCGACGGAAAGGTTTCCGGGGTTCGTTGATGAGAATTGGATTCCCAGATTTGGTATTTGGGCTTCTTGGATTATTTTAGAATTATAAGATTTTATTTTCGGAAATGGTCACGTGGGACCCACGGGAGAAATTTACGGTTTTGTGGGGCCCGCTTTGTTTTTGAGATTTTTGATATTTTGGATATTTTCGGAAGACGAAATATTTTGGACGAGTCGGGGGGCCACACGTGTCACCCCATGTGGCACCTTGGCCGATTTGGAGGGACAAGTGTCTAGCCACTTGTCCCTTGGCCGAAATGGCCTTACAAGTGGCAAGCCACTTGGCCCTTGTTTTCGTTGGCCATGTGGTGTGGTGGGACCCACACACACATGGCCCAATCTAGACCATACACTTGCATAGATCTTGACCCTTGATTCTTCTATAAATACCCCCTTAAGTTGAAGACTAATTCATCCCTCACTTGAAGATTTTTCCATAGCAAAAATACTCCCTCCCTTAGCTTGTTCTCGTTTTTCCCTCCCCCACTTGTGTAGAAATACTTCAAGTATTGTAGTATAATCCCAAATATCTTAGCCTAGTATCCCTAGTTGTATTCCAAAGTTATTTCAATACTAGGAGCCCGGAAATACTACTTTATTCCATTAGTCGCAAAATGAAACCCTAGAAAAATCTTCCTAGCTTGGTGGAAGTTTTAAGAGAAGTTGTTTAGAAACTTCTAAGGGTCGCTTGGAGCGGGTTGGAGCGTAAGGAGTTGGAGCTAAACGTTGCTCAGGATCGACTTATAAACTTGGATAATTTTGGGCTTATCGAGGTAATGATCTATGTCCCCCTATTGTAATTGGATATTACATGTTGTAGTAGTAGTTATATTTGAGTATATTATATTGGAAGGATGTTTATAAAGGATTGAACTGTATTTACATTGGACTGTACTTACAGTAGACTTGTGTAGTATTATTGTGAAGCAGAATTGAACACGTCCGGTTAGACGTGTAATCCCCTGAGAGTTGTTGGCATGGTAGCGGGCCTTGATAGGGGAGGAGATTTATGTGTTTACGGGGGGGAGGTGCTGCCGAATTTTCCGTAGAATAAGGAACTGTTTGCTTAGATTATGCTACGAAGAGAACTAGAGATTGATAGATATATTGTGGTTGTTATAGGTGGATCTTCTACGCGCGGCATACTTGACTTGGCTTGTGGTTTAAGCCGAAGAGGTATGTGATTCTTCCTATACTCTTGAGCATGATTGTTGTGAACTATATAGTACGGTAGACGTACGTGTATGAAATGAATTTTATTTAAAACATAAAGTGTTATAATGGCTTTATGAGAAGTTAGTTATAACGACTTTATGAAGATAAAAGAAAGATTTGATTTTGAAAGATAAACGACTTGATTTTGAAAGTTAAGTGACTTGATCTTGAAAGATAAGAGACTTGACTTATAACGACTTGTTTTCGGAAAATGAGAAGTAACTTGATTTAGGTATAAGTTACTTGTTTTTTAAAAGAGTAAGTTAATTGAGTTTTAAAAGAGTATACTTGATGTTGTTTTAAAAGAAAAGCACTTGGTTTAAAAAGTATAGAGTACTTGATTTTAAAAGTATTGTAAAGGTTTTTACGAAAGTAAAGTAATTTGGTTTGAAAAGGAAATGTGTTTTTAATACCACGAGTACTAGTATCTTTTACGTAAAAAGAGATCTTTTTGAAAGAATGAAAGTAGGTATTATTTTTGGGTTTGAAACCCGTATTGGTGACATAAAATGAAAGTACGTTGAACTTGCCTATGCTTGTTGTGATAGCCTTTGTTGTGCAAGTGTTTGATTGTGTGCTACCGTGTCTCTCGGGGAGGGCCGACTATCTGATTGATTGCTTGGACATACTGACACGTTGGATGGTCCACGAGTATGCGTCCACTTTGGATATTATCTTGTTATTTCCTTTGGACATGCTGACGCGATGGATGATCCACGGGCATGCGTCCAGTAGGATGGTTTCATGGCCATGCTTTCCGAGGTAAGATGCCGGGGCATGCGGTCATTGTGAGGATTATGTTATTTGTCCATGGACTGCTAATCCATGAAGCTTGCCGCGGTGACGAGCGATCACGGGCTTGATTTGTACATGTGGTTCAGGCACACTTTAGATACTTGTCCTGGTCATTTCTCGTGTATCGGCAGGATCTGGTAGATAGCTAGAGATACTTGCCTCGATCATATCTCGTGAGACGGTAGGCTAGGGTACGTTCGCCTATGGTACTTGCCTCGCCGATTCGTGGCTAGCTTTTGGATCCGTAGTTGGCTTCCGTACCTTGCCCTCGAAGGGATATGACTAGCTTTTGAACTGGTATGGGCTATTCTACTCGCCCGTCGGTTTGACGCAGCGGATCTAGTGTTGAGTTCACATACGGGTGTTGTTTTACATCATGTGCTGGCGATGAGGAATGAGTTCCACGCATGAGTGATATTATGGGCGTGAGACCCATAGTTATGTGTGAGTGATTATTCTGGGGATATGCGTCCCCTTACTTGGCATAACTATTTACTTATCGCAAAATGGTTTTATAAAATGATGAAATGTGATTTCATTACAGTATTTTCAGTTTCACATACTTGGTACCTGTTATCGACCTCGCCGAAGTGCGTTCATGCCGCAGGTAGAGTACACCGATTGTTAATCCTCGCCATAGGATCGCGATTCGGCGTTGGGAAGCTCCGTTTCTCGAGGCTTATCTTTTAGTATAGTCCTGTCATTGTAGGTACTTGTACATTCTGGGGTATGGCGGGCCCTGTCCCCATCATAGTTGTTACATTCTTAAGTGCAGCATCTTGTTGTGGGCAGGGTTGTAAAGGATTTTAACTGTTCGGTTTTATGTATATACATGAAGGTGACCGTTTGGTTGGCCTGTTTTCTTATGTTGTCTCTTATTTTCTGATTAAATTTTATTTCCGCTGATTTTCTCTGATATTGTTATCACTAGGGTGCCCGGGGTAAGGCACCAATCGCGGGCCCGAGATCGGGTCGTGACAAAAGTGGTATCAGAGAAGTTAATCCTCGAAAAGTGTCTACAGACCGTGTCTAGTAGAGTCTTGATTATCGGTGTGTTGTGCACCACATCTATAATCAGGAGGCTACGGGATATTTAGGATTAGTTTCCATTATTCTCACTCTGAGATCGTGCCTTAGAGCTGTGTTATAAGTTGGACTCCCTCGGACGTATTCGTATGTACCAGTTATGCCTCTGCGAAAGGCAACCAGGGCCCAGATGGGCAAGGCGTGAGGAGCTACGAGTTGAACACAGAGGGTTGCGAGGGCACAGGCCTGGTCATTACCTGAGATAGTACTTCTGACGACGAGTTTTATGACGCCGCTAGCCCCAGCAGAGTTTAGAGCGGCAGCAGTTTCTACGGAGGCCACGATACCTGAGCCTCCAGTTCCACGACTAGGAGCCGAGGATATGAGTTCAGGAGTTGGCCCAGTTACTAGTGAGGCTGGTGGCTGGGAATGAGGACGGACGGGAGCCGGTGGTTCCGGCAGTACCAGTGGTTCACCCTAGATCCGATAGTCTGAGACTTCGGGATTTCTTGAGTTGCAGTTCGCCAGAGTTCTATGGATAGAGAGCTGAGGATGATCCTCAGGGTGTCGTGCTAGTTTGGGAGATTATTATACCTGTGGCCGTCAGGGCCATGTGATGGGAGGATGTCCTAGTAGGAGGGATACAGGTAGGAGGACTCAGCCTACCGGGTTAGTTGCGGATTCAGTGGTTCGGAGAGGAAGGGGTGTTAGCCAGGAGAGGCCACCCCCACCTCGGTGTGGCCGTTGTGATAGGCGTCATGGTGGGGAGTGTCGTCGCCCGACAACTTGTATCTTTGGCGGCCAACAGGCCATTTGGTGAGAGTTTGTCCGACTGCAGGTAGCACGGATGTAGAGACTCGACGCCGGGATCGGTGGCTGGTTCATCGCCTTATATAGCTAGGCGCCCTGCAGGGCAGGATTATGGTTAGAGCGACAAAGAAGAAGTAAGGCAGTAGTTACAGAGATACCTTTAGCCCTTAAGAGACTTGGTTATGTTGTTATGATGGGTACGTGTGAAGTGCTATACGGATAGCATTGTGTTAAGTGTAACTTAGAGAACATGACTAGTTGAAGAGGTAAGTTTGGGGTCATGGAAGGTGTGAACCTTAGAATATTATACGTGGAGACCTTAGATGCGAGGCCGTCTTGAGTAAAAGATTTTGTTTACAATTGACCTTTGTCGGAGTGCATAGTATATGAGGGGTATAATTGTGTGATAAGTCCCTGAGTGGTGTGAATTATAAGAGAGTAGTTAAGCTAAGAATACCACTAGGTTGTCGTGACTTGATTAGTGAGATTGTTCCGGATCGGGGAACAAGAGCTTGGTGCGAAATGGGTCGGGTTGAGGCAAGGTTGCGTGTCAACCCGCAGCCCGGTTTGGGGTAGGGTCAATTTGTGGTGATCCCGCTTTGTGATAGGGTCACGAGGGTGCTAGGCCCAGGTTTAGGTAACCATCGTATGAGTTCGTGGATGTGTTCGACCAGAATCGGACCGTGAAGGCCGGGAAAGGCCTTAAAGGAATTTAAGGCTAGTAAGATGACCAAGTTTGGAGGCAGTGGCTCCAAAGGTTTTGGAAACTGAAGGGATGACTGGAATATGGTACGTATTGTGGAAAGATTTCGAGTATACGAGGAAGATGCGACGAGTAAGAAAAGAGGCTAAGATGTGTTAAGATGATGGAAGTGTCCTTTTTTATAAGTAAGGAGGGGAAAAAAGTATCATTTGGTCCTTGGGTGGAGGTTTTTGTGTTGTTATATGCACGTTAGAGGTGATTCCTCGTTGGCTTGGATTGAGAGTTGCGTGTATGTTATACTATGGCCATTGGTGGCAGGTTTGGTAAGTATAGTAGTGAAGACTATACCGGCGCAGTTATGTTTTGGAGACTTAGAAGGAACATTCGTGTCACGACCCGAATCTGGGCCCGTGACTGGTGCCTTACCCCGGGCACCCTAGTGATACAACATCAGAGTAATCAGCGAAACATAAAACACATACATGAAACAAATGAAGTACAAAACAGTAATCTGAGGAAAACTTGCCTTTCGGCATATATATAAATAACAACTCATACAAATGAACAGTTTAATCCTTTTTACAACCCTGCCCACAACAGATTGCTGCACTTCTAAGAAATGATACGACAACAATGGCGACGGGCCCGCCATACCCGAATGTAAATACCTACAACGACAGGGACTATACCAAGATAAGCCTCGGAGAAGCGGAGCTTTCCCAAACGCTGAATCGTGACCTAAGAGCGAGGATCAACGATCGGTGTACCTTTACTGCGCAGATGAACGCAGCCTCGGGCGAGGTCAAGATAACAGTACCAAGTATGTGAAATCAAAATAAATCGTAAATGAAATCATAGTAGTCTATATAAAGCGGAGACATGTATGATAACCAAACTACGATTCACAATAAATAAGCGAATATGTCAAGTCAGGGACTCACGCCCTCAAAGTTATCACAATAAAACCGTACGGGGCAAGTACGAAGGCATAGCCGACTACTAAGACCCACAGTACCAAAAATACCACAAACTGTATCCCGAGGTCTTTCTAGACCGCACCACATGATCGGCCGCCACTCGCCCGCAATATCAATGCTTGCGTCTATCCTCGAACTCTCGCAGCTCGCATAGGTCACCCATGCACCGCATGAGGTATTCCTCGAATCATGGTCCCAGACCGCCTGAGGTATACCCCGCATCGAAGGCAGCTAACCCTCGGTATCCGCCTAGGCTCCCGCAGCCCGCATAGTCTCAACAGACCGCATAGGGAATCCCCCGCATCAGGCTAAACACCCGGAATGATCAATCCTGGAGCTACCGCACTCCGCATAGTCACAAGGACTGCATAGGCCGTATAGACCCGCATCAAGGGTGGCAAGCCCTCGGTATAATAAGTCAAGGGGGTATGTGATACAATAACAGTACAACGGGCTTAACGTTTGACAACGTAAGCACAACAAGAGTGACCCCCTTACACAATAATCACAAGATACTAACACACGTAGCATCCTAACATGCTTACTTATCAAATCAACAAGAAAGTATTACAAGGTTATCACAAACCAATACAATCAAGTTATTCACACAAGGTACTTTCTACTAACAAGTTCGGGTACCTATCCCCAAAGTACTTCATACATTAAATCTTTAAAAGATACGTTACTTCACAAAAACCACACAATACCCGTAGTATATGAAAATAGAGTGATTATCTGTTTAGAGTAACTCAATTACTTCTCTTTGTAAAATCAAGTAGCCACATTCTTTTCCAATGTTCAAGTTTGCCTAATTTCCAATGTTCAAGTTTGCCTAGTTTCCAATGTTCAAGTTTGCCTTTTTAGAAAGGTTTCGTAGTTCATAGTCTTATTCATTTAAGAATATAATTCTCCTTTAAACTATCCGAGAAACATAAGTCTTATATGAGTAGGATATTCTTGTTTATAACAATCTTATTACAATGACCATGATCTAGGAAATATCATTTTGTCTCATCTTAGCTTCATGCGGATGGAAGTTTCTACTGGTTTTAATAATACTTAATCACAAACATTTCCTTTATTAACGCCGCAGTTGGTTTGTCGATACACATTACGATTTCAAATCAAGAAACATTCTTAAGTCGTTATTACCTAACTTCCCATAAAGCTAGTATAACTCTTAAGTTTTCAAAACCAAGTATTACTTCTTCTTTCAAATGATTCTAAAATCTTTTGAAATACTTCAAGTTCTTTATTAACACATAACAAGCCAGTTATAGTTCAAATCAGTTACCTTTTAAAACCACAAGTATTTTCTTACCAACATAAAGTTATAACCAACTTCCCATAAAGCCGTTATAACACTTTATGTTTTAAACCAATCAAATACATTTAGCACATGACGTCACCGCACTACATAGTTCACACATATCATGCTAGAAGAGATAGGAAGAGGTTCACATACCTCGCGACGATTATCGACTAATAGCAAAACGCTCCAAGTACTTCCAACCGTCGGCTACTCCTTAAGCCAAGTAGATCGCGCCACACGTAGTACTTCAACCTATAAGGCCACAATGCGCTTATTAACATTTAGACCTCATCGTAGAACATTCTACCGAAAAATTCAAGAAGACTCCCCGCAACAGCGTAAATCTCCTCTCTATCGGGGCGGCTACCAAGCCAACCAGTGGGGGTTATACGTTTAAACCGGACGTGCACAATTCTACCTCACAGAAAAGCTACACAAGTCTCAGAATACACCCATGTAAATACTGATTCGATACTCTTCTTCAAAAGGTTTCTTATTATTCAGCTTAAGTCAAAAGACATTGCACGATAACAACGTTCAAGTACTATATATAGTATACTTCAACTATATAATCTAACAACATGTAATTTCCAATTACAATAGGGGGACAAGATATTTACCTCGATAAGCCCATAATTATCCGAGTTTAAATGTCGATCCTGAGCAAGGTTTAGCTCCTACTCCGTGCGCTCCGACCCGCTCCAAACAACCCTTAGAAGTTCTAACCAACTTCTACTTAATACTCCAACTAACTATGGAGATTTTCCTTAGGGTTTCGGTTTTGTGACTGAAGGGAAGTATAATAGTATTTCTGGGCTTTTTGTAAAGGTATAACCTTAGAATACTACAAGGTATACGACTAAGGTAATTTGGGCATTATAACAATACTTTTGAGAGTATTTCTAACAAGAGGGGGGGTATTATACGAAGACAACTAGGCTAGTGGGTACACTCGGCTAGCACCCCTAGAGGGGGGGGTGCTCTCGGCCACAAGGGGGAGGCCCTCGACCGAACTCAACACAAGGGGAAGGAGAAGGAGAGCTTTCAAGACTTAGGCAATTTTGTGGATGAATTAGTCTTCAAAGGGGTGGGTATTTATAGGTCAAGTGAAGGCCAACCAATGGCCAAGATCTTGCCAAGTGCAAGGCAAGTGTAGGGCCAAGATCTTGCCAAGTGCACCTTATCCATCTACCACCAAAATATCCTACCAACCCCTTGACCAAACAATGGCCATTCGGCCAACCCCCTTTACCGCCCAAGGTGTTCCAATGAGAGGGTGACAAGTGTCGCCCTCTTGTTTGTCCAAAATGTTTCGTCTCTCGGAAAAATCCGCAAAAATTAAAAATGACATAGCCGGAAATTCCCCTACGAAAGTCGGAAACGTTTATTTAAAACGACTCTAATCGGGTGTTGTGAACAAAAGAATTCGCCAAGCCTAAATCACAAGTTCAAATTTTTCTACGCACGCCCCACGCATACTGAAATACGGGTATAACATTCTCCTCCTTAGAAACATTCGTCCCGAATGTTCCTTCTAAGTCTCAAACAAGCGCGCCAAGATAGTCTTCACTACTATACTTACGAGGACAAACTCGCTACACATGTCCACCAAACAATCGCGCAAAATGCTTACATCCAAGTCCATGGGAAGACTCTAACATCATAAAGCATACCACTTTTGTCACTTTGCGCGAGGTTCTAGTGTCACTCGGCGACCCAACAAATGGTACCGGGCCGTACGCGATCATCAAGATGTCGACATTCGAACTCTTACCACATTTACGATCGCTTCAAGATTCAAAACTCGGTTATCATCTTCAACTTGGTCATCATTAGCCGAATACTCGATGGATCTCCGATTTCCTTCTCGAACATAACACGAAGATCGACGCACCGCTCCTAAGTCGGACGGCAAATGCTAACATATAGGCAACCCGCCTATTCTTCACATGAACTCAAAGGCCCAAAGTAACTCGGGCTAAGTTCCTCTGCTTTCCAAAACTCGTCACACCCAAACCGGGTGGTATCTTGAAGACCGTCACAACTCGAACTCTAAGCCGCCGTCGATTATCCGCACGATTTCTCCGAGCCGCGAACCTCCTCTAGACAAGCTTTACCCTATCCACGGTCTGCCGAACAAGCTCAACCAACTATCTCGAATCTTGCCAACATCGAACCAATCGACCGGCGACTCACACATCCGCCTACAAGGCTTCATAAGGCGACATCCGAACACTGAAATGGTAGCTTAAACACTCCTTCAACAGGAGACAACAATTCTCGCAACTATCCCTGAAATCCAAACACTGGCCCGAGGGCGAATGTGATTTTGAGACTTACTTGAGTTCCTAACCTTGCCTGGTAAAACCTCCAGAAAAGAAACAGCCGCAACCTGGGCTCCACTGTCTGACATAAGGTGAAGGTAGGCACCTCGTGCAGCCTTACAACCTTTCGATATATCATCTCGCATAACCTGCCGAGTAAGCGCCTTTGCTAAGACAACACGGCCGACCTCCTCGCCCAACCATCGGGTCGAACGATCCATGAAATCGACGTTGGTTAACTAAACTCGCCTAACACCCTCGTGACTACCACAAGGCGGGACCACCACAACCGACCCCACCAAACATGCCGCGGGTTGACCCGCAACGTGGCCTCAACCCGACCCGGTAACGCGCAAAACGCTAGCTCCCTGAAGGAAAACTCTCACTAATCACGTTACGAAAACCTAGCGGTCCTCTTAGCTCAACTACCCTCTTTCATTCCACACTACTCAGGGACTAATCCCACAAACATAACTCACGTGCACTATGCACTCCTATAAGGGTCAAACATAAACAATACATCTTTTACTCGAGATGGCCTTACCTCTAAGGTCTCTACGTATAACACTCTAAGGCTCACACTTTCTCTATCCCCCAAATCTTACTTGGTTAACTAACCAAGATTTCTAATCACCATTTACACAATGCTATCAGAATATAACACTTAAGGTATACTCACCTTATCACACATACTAAACCCTAGAGGGTTAAAGATATACCTGAATCTACTGCTTCACTCCCCTTAGTCGTTCTAATCAAACACGCCTTCGTAGGCGATAGCTAAGGAAGATGACGAACTACCCACCGATCACGAAGGCTAAGTCCTCCCGCAGGACACTCTTTCGACATCAGACTGACGGTCATAGTACAACAAGTACCAACTAAAAGACGACATTCCTCGAGATGGCGCTGCCACACCGCTGAACACCGAGAAAATCAATCCGCATGGCCGAACCTTCGTGTATCGTGAACCGGAAGCTCGAGCTCGACCAACTCCTGCATACGAACGCCCTGAACCCCGCGAGGACCTTTCGCATCGTGGATGCGCATAACTGATCACGGTGAGGCGACTTCGCCTCGAAAGTTACCAAAGGGCCTTGCCGCTCGCCTCTTCTCGCTGCCCTTCGTTAACCCGCCGATCTCTACGTTTCTCGCCTGCGCATAAGCCCGCATACGTGCCATGCTCAAGCCTAATCAAGAACTTACTTTTGCACAACCTTCTCGTTGATATTCATCAAGACTCGCGCAGACATCGGTATACTCTCAGTAGTCAAATCCATAGTTAGTAACAGGTCACCTCCTTGAAATCTATATTCTCTCGCCCGTGGCCGCGAAGGTTCAAATATCATGGCCGCAGTAGGAATCGGCCGCTGCCGCAGCTAAACTCTTTGGGGCTAGCGACGTCGCAGTAACTCCCGAATGAAGCACCACCCAAGGTGATAATTGGGCTCGTGCCCACGTAACCCTCAGATTTACTCGCCTTTCTCGCTTTGCCCTCCCGGGCGGGTTGCCTACGCGAGGCACAGCGGTGGGAAAGAAATACGTTAGAGGTCCAACTTACAACACGCTCTAAGGCACGATCTCGAGTGAGAAGAATAGAAACCAATCCTAAATATCCTATAGCCTCACGATTATTGGTGTGGTGCACAACACACCGATAATCAAGACTTCATCGGATACGATGCGTAGACACTTTCCGAGGATTAATCGCTCGATACCACTTTTGTCACGACCGAATGGGCGTGATCGTGCCTTACCGGGCACCCTAGTGATACAACATCGAGTAATCGGAACATAAAACACATACATGAAACAAATGAAGTACAAAGCGATGTCGAGGAAAACTTGCCTTCGGCATATATATAAATAACAACTCCTACAAATGAACAGTTTAATCCTTTTTACAACCCCGCCACAACAAGATTACTACACTTAAGAAATGATACGACAACAATGTATGACGGGGCCCCGCCATACCCCGAATGTAAATACCTACAACGACAGGACTATACGAAGATAAGCCTCCGAGAAGCGAGCTTTCCCAAACGCCAATCGTGACCCTAAGAGCGAGGATCAACGATCGGTGTACCTTTACTGCAGATGAACGCCCGGCGAGGTCATAACAGTACCAAGTATGTGAAATCAAAATAAATCACGTAAATGAAATCATAGTAGTTTATATAAAGCAGAGACATGTATGATAACCAAACTACAGCTCACAATAAATAGCAAATATGTCAAGTCGTGACTCACGCCTCAAAGTTATCACAATAAAACCGTGACGGCAAATGCGAAGGCATAACCGACTACTAAGACCCACAAGCACCAAAAATACCACAACCGTATCCCGAGGTCTTTCTAGATCGCACCACATGATCGGCCGCCACTCGCCCGCAATATCAATGCGCGCGTCAATCCTCGAACTCTCGCAGCCCGCATAGGTCACCCACGCACCCGCATGAGGTATTCTCGAATCATGGTCCTGCATCGCCGAGGTATACCCCGCATCGGGCGGCTAACCTCGGTATCCGCCTAGGCTCCGCAGCCGCATAGTCTCAAAGACCGCATAGTCTCAGCTGCATCGCATAGGAATCCCCGCATCGGGCTAAACACCGGAATGATCAATCTCGAGCTACCGCTCCGCATAGTCACAAGTAGTGCATAGGCCGTATTGACCCGATCAAGGGTGGAAAGCCCTCGGTATAATAAGTCAAGGGGGTATGTGATACAATAACAAGATAACGGCTTAACGCTTGACAACGTAAGCACAACAAGAGTGACCCCTTACACAATAATCACAAGATACTAACACACGTAACATCCTAACATGCTTACTTATCAAATCAACAAGAAAGTATTACAAGGTTATCACAAACCAATACAATCAAGTTATTCACACAAGGTACTTTCTACTAACAAGTTCGGGTACCTATCCCCAAAGTACTTCATACATTAAATCTTTAAAAGATCGTTACTTCACAAAAACCACACAATACCGTAGTATATGAAAATAGAGTGATTATCTTTTAGAGTAACTCAATTACTTCTCTTTGTAAAATCAAGTAGCCACATTCTTTTCCAATGTTCAAGTTTGCCTAATTTCCAATGTTCAAGTTTGCCTAGTTTCCAATGTTCAAGTTTGCCTTTTTAGAAAGGTTTCGTAGTTCATAGTCTTATTCATTTAAGAATATAATTCTCCTTTAAACTATCGAGAAACATAAGTCTTATATGTGAGTAGGATATTCTTGTTTATAACAATCTTATTACATGACATGATCTAGGAAATATCATTTTGTCTCATCTTAGCTTACATGCAGATGGAAGTTTCTCTGGTTTTAATAATACTTAATCACAAAACATTTCCTTTTATTAACGCCGCAGTGGTTTGTCGATACATTCGATTTCAAATCAAGAAACATTCTTAAGCGTTATTACCTAACTTCCCATAAAGCTAGTATAACTCTTAAGTTTTCAAAACCAAGTATTACTTCTTCTTTGAAATGATTCTAAAATCTTTTGAAATACTTCAAGTTCTTTATTAACACATAACAAGCCGATTATAGTTCAAATCGATTTACCTTTTAAAACCACAAGTATTTTCTTACCAACATAAAGCGTTATAACCAACTTCCCATAAAGCCGTTATAACACTTTATGTTTTAAACCAATCAAATACATTTAGCACGTGACGCTACCGTACTACATAGTTCACACATATCATGCTAGAAGAGATAGGAAGAGGTTCACATACCTCGCGACGATTATCGACTAATAGCAAAACGCTCCAAGTACTTCCAACCGTCGGCTACTCCTTAAGCCAAGTAGATCGCGCCACACGTAGTACTTCAACCTATAAGGCCACAAGGCGCTTATTAACATTTAGACCTCATCGTAGAACATTCTACCGAAAATTCGGCAGCACCTCCCCCCCCCGCAACAGCGTAAATCTCCTCCTCTATCGGGGCCGGCTACCAAGCCAACCAGGGGGGGGTTATACGTTTAAACCGGACGTGCACAATTCTACCTCACAGAAAAGCTACACAAGTCTCATCAGAATACACTATGTAAATCTGATTCGATACTCTTCTTTCGAAAATGTTTCTTATTATTCAGGCTTAAGTCAAAAGACATTGCCGATAACAACGTTCAGTACTATATATAGTATACTTCAACTATATAATCTAACAACATGTAATTTCCAATTACAATAGGGGGACAAGATATTTACCTCGATAAGCCCATAATTATCCGAGTTTAAATGTCGATCCTGAGCAAGGTTTAGCTCCTACTTCGTGCGCTCCGACCCGCTCCAAACAACCCTTAGAAGTTCTAACCAACTTCTACTTAATACTCCAACTAACTATGGAGATTTTCCTTAGGGTTTCGGTTTTGTGACTGAAGGGAAGTATAATAGTATTTCTGGGCTTTTTGTAAAGGTATAACCTTAGAATACTACAAGGTATACGTCTAAGGTAATTTGGACATTATAACAATACTTTTGAGAGTATTTCTAACAAGAGGGGGGGTATTATACGAAGACAACTAGGCTAGGGGGGGTACACTCTCGGCTAGCACCCCGAGAGTGGGTGCTCTCGGCCACAAGGGGAGGCCTCGGCGAACTCAACACAAGGAGGGAGAAGGAGAGCTTTCAAGACTTAGGCAATTTTGTGGATGAATTAGTCTTCAAAGGGTGGGTATTTATAGAGTCAAGTGCCAACCAACGGCCAAGATCTTGCAAGTGCAAGGCAAGTGTAGGCCAAGATCTTGCCAAGTGCACCTTATCCATCTACCACCAAAATATCCTACCAACCCTTGACCAAACAATGGCCATTCGCCAACCCTTACCGCCTGAGGTTCCAATGAGAGGTGACAAGTGTCGCCTCTCTTGTTGTCCAAAATGTTTCGCCTCTCGGAAAAATCCGCAAAAATTAAAATGACATAGCCGAAATTCCCTACGAAAGTCAGGAAACGCTTTCATTTAAAAACGACTCTAATCGGGTGTTGTGAACAAAAGAATTCGCCAAGCCTAAATCACAAGTTCAAATTTTTCTACGACGCCATACGCATACTGCGAAATACGGTATAACAATTCGACGAATGTTTCTGCTGGGGAGAATGTTATACCCGTAGTTCCGTGGTATGTATGTGGGGACGACGCATTTGAGAATACGATGTAAATTTTGGAAAAAAATAAAGATGTGATTTTTTCGACGGAAAAGTTTCCGGGTTTTGTGAAGGAAAAAGGTTCGTTGATGAGAATTGGATTCCCAGATTTGGTATTTGGGCTTCTTGGATTATTTTAGAATTATAAGATTTTATTTTCGGAAATGGTCACGTGGGACCCACGGGAGAAATTTACGGTTTTGTGGGGCCCGCTTTGTTTTTGAGATTTTTGATATTTTCGAAAGACGAAATATTTTGGACGAGTCGGGGGGCGACACGTGTCACCCCCATGTGGCACCTTTGTTATACCCCGTATTTCCAGAGTATGTACGTAAGGACGTACGTAGAAAATTTGAACTTTTGCATAGGCTTGGCCGAATTAACTTTGTTCACAACACCCGTTTAGAGTCGTTTTTCGATGAAACGTTTTCACAGCTTTCGTAGGGTAAAATACGGCTATGTCATTTTTAATTTTTGCGGATTTTTCCGAGAGACGAAACATTTTGGACCAACAAGAGGGCGACACTCACACCCTCTCACGGAAGGCGTTGTGGGCGGTTGGCTCGACGAATTGGCCATTGTTTGGTCAAGGAGTTGGTAGGATATTTTGGGTAGATGGATAAGGTTGCATACGGCTTGATCTCGCCCTACACTTGCATAGCACTTGGCTAGATTCGCCATCGTGGCCTCGCTTGTACTATAAATACCCCCTTTGGAAGACTTATTCATCCATTCCACAAAGTTTCTAAGTCTTGAAAGCCTTCCTCCCCTCAGAAGTGGTTCGTCCCTCCTCTCCATTTGAGAAAGGCCTCGCCGAGAGCACCCTTTCCCCTCGCCGAGAGTTCCCCAGCTGGTAGGCCGAGGGTATACACCCCCTCCTTGTGGTGCTAGCCGTGGGTACCCCTAGCCTAGTAGTTTTCGTATAAATACCCTCCTCGTAGAAATACTCTCAAAAGTATTGTCATAATGCCCAAATTACCTTAGCCAGATACCTTGTAGTATTCTAAGGTTATACCTATACAAAAGCCTAGTTATACTATTATACTTCCCACCACCAAACCGAAACCCTAAGGAAAATCTCCATGGTTAGTTGGAGTAGTAGAAGTTGGTTAGAACTTCTAGGTGGTTTAGAGGGTCGAGCGCGGAGTCGAGCTAAACGTTGCCTACGATCGACTTTATACTTGGATAATTATGGGCTTATCGAGGTAAATATCTTGTCCTCTATTGTAATTGGAAATTACATGATTGCTAGACTATATAGTTGAAGTATACTATATATAGAATCGAACGTTGTTATCGCAATGTCTTTGGACTTAAGCCCAATAATTAGAAACCTTTTCGAAAGAAGAGTCTCGAATCAGAATTACATAGATCAGACATGAGACTTGTGTAGCTTTCTCGTGAAGTAGAATTGTACACGCCGGTTAGATGTATAAACCCTCGGTTGGCTTGATGGCCACCGATAGAGGAGAGATTTACGCCGTCATGGGGGGGAGTCTGCGAATTTTCAGAGAATATTCTCAAGAGATCTAAATGTTAATAAGCGCCTTGTGGCCTTATAGGTTGAAGTACTACGTATGGCGCGATCTACTGGCTTAAGGAGTAGCCGACTGAGGTACTTGGAGCGCTTTTGCTATTAGTCGATAATCGTCGCGAGGTATGTGAACCTCTTCCTACCTTTTCTAGCATGATATGTGTATAACTATGTAGTACGTAGACGCATACGTGTTAAACATATTTGATTGGTTTGAAACATAAAGTGTTATAACGAACTTTATGGGAAGTTGTTATAACAACTTTATGTAAGTAAGAAAATGCTTTATGGTTTTAAAAGGTAATCGATTTAAACTATAACCGGCTTGTTATGTGTTAATAAAGAACTCAAGTAATACTTGGTTTTTGAAAACTTAAGAGTTATACTAGCTTTATGGGAAGTTAGGTATAACGCTTAAGAATGTTTTATCGATTTGAAATCGAATGTGTATCGACAAACCATCGCAAATAATAAAAGGAAATGTTTTGACAGATTAAGTATTATTAAAACAAAGAGAAACTTCCACCGCATGAAGCTAAGATGAGACAAAATGATATTTCCTGTGTCATGGTCATTGTAATAAGATTGTTATAAACAAGAATATCCTACTCACATATAAGGCTTATGTTTCTCGGATGGTTTAAAAGAGAATTATATTCTTAAATAAATAAGGCTAGAACTACTAAACCTTCCTAAAATAAGAAACGTGAACATTTGAAATTAGGCAAACTTGACGCTTGAAAAGAATGTTGTTACTTGGTTTTACTAAGAGAAGTGTTTTGATTTACTTCAAAAGATAATCACTCTATTGTTATATACTACGTATTGTGTGACTTTTGTGAAAGTAACATGTCTTTAAAGAGTTATTGTATAAAGTACTTTGGGGATAAAACCCGATCTCGTTAATCATATAGCGAAAGTACCATGTGTGGATAACTTGATTGTATTGGTTTGTGATAGCCTTGTAATACCTTCGTGTTGATTTGATAAGTAATCATATTAGGATGCTACGTGTGATAGTATTCTCGTGATGGTTGTGTAAAGCGGGTTTTCCTCGATTGTGCTTATGTTGTTTAAACGATAAACCGTTATGTTGGTATTATACCACTCACCGTGTTTCCGGGTTAAGCCGCCTCCGACGCGGGTAGACTCAGGCCTCGGGGACCATGATTCGAGAATACCTACGCGGGTCCCGGGCCTACGCGAGCTACGAGTTCCGTGTTAGTGTGCGGCCTTTATGGTCACGCGGCATGTGGCTACGCGATCGCGAGTCCAAGACGATGCCGGGAGTAGCTACCTCGACGCGCCTACGATTGGCCTACGCGAGTGCGGAGTTCCAGGCTAGACGCGCACATTTGATATTGCGGCGACGGCTTTGATCATGCGACGGTGCAGACAGATATCATGATACGCTTTATGACCTTGTTGGCATCGTGGTGTTAGTAGTCGGCTATGCCTTCGCATTTACCCCGCATCGCTTTATTTGGACACAGCGGACCCGCTCGTATGTATTCCTTGGTGCTTTTCTATCATCGATCGCAGCGGCGAAGGTATTCCACGAGCATGATTGATGTTGTGGGCGTGAGACCCATTGTTATATCGAGTGATGACTTTGAGGCGCGAGTCCCGACTAGACATGATCGCTATTTATCGTGAATCGTAGTTTGGTTATCATACATGTCTCCCGCTTCTATAGACTACTATGATTTCATTTACAGATCTTCATGTTTCACATACTGTACTGTTATCGACCTCCTTCGGGCCGCGTCATACCGCAGTAAAGTACACCGCCGTTGATCCTCGCTCTAGGGTCACATTCAGTTGGGAAAGCTCCGTTTCTCGGAGGCTTATCTCGTATAGTCGTCGTTGTAGGTATTTACATTCGTGGTATGGCGGCCCCGTCCCGCCATTGTTGTCATATCATTTCTTAGGTCATGTAGTATCTCAGGCGGTGGTTTGTAAAAGGATTAAACCGTTCATTTGTAAGAGTTGTTATTTATATATACGCCGAAAGGCAAGTTTTCTCAGACATCGTTTTGTACTTCATTTGTTTCATGTATGTGTTTTATGTTCACTGATTACTGATGTTGTATCACTAGGTGCCCGGTAAGGCACGACCACGCCCAGTTCGGTCGTGACAAAAGTGGTATCGAGCGATTAATCCTGAAAGTGTCTACGCATCGTATCCAAGAGAGTCTTGATTATCTGTGTCAGGCACCACACCAATAATCGTGAGGCTATAGGATATTTAGGATTGGTTTCATTCTTCTCACTCGAGATCGTGCCTTAGAGCTGTGTTGTAAGTTGGACCTCTCACGTATTTCTTTCCCTTACCGCTATGCCTCCGCGCAGGGCAACCCGCCTGCGAGGCAGGCGCCGGCGGAGCCGCGAGTAGAGTTGAGAGGGTTACGAGGGCACGTGCCCAATCATCACCGAGTTAGGTGCTTCATTCGGAGTTCTCGCAACGCCACTAAGCTCCAAAGCAGAGTTTAGCACGGCGCGGCAGCTTCATCGCAGCCATGATGTGCGAACCTTCGCCCACGATCGAGAACAGAATATAGATTGCAAAAAGGCGACCTACATTAGATATGGATTTGGCTACCAGAGAGTGTACCGATGTACGGCGAGTCTTGATGACTATCTAATAGAGGGTTGTGCGAAAGTAATTCTTCAGTTAGGCTTGAGCATGGCCTGTGTACGGGATTATGCGCAACAGGCCGAGAAACGTAGAAATCGACGGGTTAACGGGCGACAGAAGAGGCCGAGCGAAGGTCCTTTGGTAACTTTCGAGGCGGATCGCCTCACCAGCAGACTTGTTATGCACATCCACCAGTGCAGAAAGGTCCTCCACAGGGTTCAGGACGTTCGGGGTATGTAGGAGTTGGTCAGAGCTCCAGAGCTTCCGATTCACCTACACGTAGTTCCACCAACCGGATTCAGCTTTTTCCCAATGTTCATAGGTGTGATGCACGCCATCCCGGGAATGTCATCTTTTAGTTAGTACTTGTTTTACCTACGACCGTCAGGGTATGATGTCGAAGGAGTGTCCTTGTAGGAGGACTTAGCCTTCAGGATCGATGGGTAGTCGCCACCTTCTTAGCTATGCGCCTCACGGCAGTTTGTTTAGAATGACTAAGGGAGCAAGAAGAGATACAGCATATCTTGAACCCTCTAGAGCTTTGTATATGTGATAAGGTGAGTATACCTTAAGTGTTATGTTCAGATATCATGAGTTTAAATTGTTATTAGAAATCTTTGTTAGTTAACAAAGTAATATTTGGGTGGATAGAAAAATTGTGAGCATTATAGTTTTATACGTAGAGACCTTAAAGGTAAGGCCATCTCGAGTAAAGACGTATGTTTATGTTTGACCCTTATAGAGTGCATAATGACGTGAACCTTGTTTGTGGATAAGTCCCGAGTTGTGTGGAATGAAAGAGGGTAGTTGAGCTAAGAAGACCGCTAGGTTTTCGTAATGTGATTAGTGAGAGTTTTCCGGATCGGAGCTAGTGTCTTCGCGCTGCCGGTCGGGTGGAGGCCACGCCGCGTCAACCCGCGCCCGTATGGTGGTGGGATCAGTTTGCGTGGTCCCGCCTTGTGGTAGGTCTTGAGGGTGTTAGGCCCAAGTCTAGTTAACCAAACAGACGAAGTTCGTGGATGCGTTCGACCGCAGGTCGGCCGATGGGTCACCGTCGTGTCTTTCACCAAGACCGTTTACTCGGCAGAGGTTATGCGAGATGTTACATCGTAAAGGTTGTAAGGCTGCACGAGGTGCCTACCTTCACCTTATGACAGCAATGAAGCCTGTGTTGTGGCTATTTTCATTTTTCCGAAGTTATACCAGCAGGTTAGGAACTCAGTAGTCTCGTAATCACATTCGCTCGCGCCGATGTTTGGATTTCGGGGTAGTTGCAAGGTTTGTTGTCTCCCGTGAAGGAGTGTTGTTAGCTACCATTTCGTTCGGATGTCTCCTTAAGCCTTGTAGGGCGGAAGTGTAAGTCACGGCCGATTGGTTCGATGTTGGCGTTCGAGATTGGTTCAGTTTGTTTCAACAGATCGTGGATAGGCGTTTATCTAGAAGAGGTTTTGGCAGCTCGAGGAATCGTATGGATTATCGGCGACGACGCCAGAGTTCAGCCGACGGTCGGTCTTCAAGGTACCACCGGGTAGGTGTGACGAGTTTTGGAAAACAGAGGAACTTAGCCCGAGTTACTTGGGCCTTACAGATCTTGTGCAGAGTAGTCCAGTTGCCTATATGTTAGCTTTTGCCGTCCGACTTAGAGGCAAGACGTCCGGCCTTCGTGTTGCTATATGCGAGAAAAGTATCGAGATCCATTCAGAGTGTTCCCGATTAATGATGACCCAATCGAGATAGTAACCCCGAGATTTGGAAACCAAGCAGATTTAAATGTGGTAAGAGTTCGAGTGTACGACAGCCTCAGGGATTGCATGCAGCCAGGTACCATTTGTTAGGTCGCCGTAGTGACACTAGAACCTCGCGGCAAAGTGACAAAAGTGGTATCACGACGAGTAAAGGGAGAAGCGAGCATGTATTGCGAGCAGAGATGTGACCATTTCTTTTGTTTGGAAAAAGTGTGGAGGAAGTATATTTTTGACCCCGGAGAGAGGTGTTTGTGATGATGTTAGAGGTGATTCCTCGTGGACTTGGATGTAAGTATTTGGCGCAGTTGTTTCTGTGGCCATTTGTGGCAGGATTGTTCTCGTAAGCATAGTAGTGAAGACTATACTGGCGCACGTTTGTTTTGAGACTTAGAAGGAACATTCGGGACGAATGTTTCTAAGGAGTGGATAATGTTATACCCCGTATTTCCAGAGTATGTACGTAAGGACGTACGTAGAAAATTTGAACTTTTGCATTGGCTTGGCCGAATTAACTTTGTTCACAACACCCGTTTAGAGTCGTTTTTCGACGAAACGTTTTCACAGCTTTCGTAGGGTAAAATACGGCTATGTCATTTTTAATTTTTGCGGATTTTTCCGAGAGACGAAACATTTTGGACCAACAAGAGGGCGACACTTGTCACCCTCTCATTGGAGCGTTGGGCGTTGGCTCGACGAATTGGCCATTGTTTGGTCAAGGAGTTGGTAGGATATTTTTGGGTAGATGGATAAGGTTGCACATGGCTTGATCTTGGCCCTACACTTGCATAGCACTTGGCTAGATCTTGGCCATTGGTTGGCCTTGGCTTGTACTATAAATACCCCCCCCCCCCCCTTTGGAAGACTTATTCATCCATTCCACAAAGTTTCTAAGTCTTGAAAGCCTTCCCCTCTCCCTTGTAGTGGTTCGTCCCTCCCCTCTCCCTTTGAGAAAGGCCTTTGGCCGAGAGCACCCTTTCCCCTTGTCGAGAGTTCCCCAGTGGGTAGGCCGAGGGTATACACCCCTCCTCAGGTGCTAGCCGTGGGTACCCACTAGCCTAGTAGTTTTCGTATAAATACCCTCCTCTTGGTAGAAATACTCTCAAAAGTATTGTCATAATGCCCAAATTACCTGTTATACCCCGTATTTCCAGAGTATGTACGTAAAGGAATACGTACAAAAAGTTTGGTCTTAAAGTTAGGCCTTGGACGATTTTTAGGCACAACTCACAAAGCGAACAGTTTTCCGACGAAACGTTTCCACAACTTTAGAGAATAAATTCCGGCTATGCCATTTCTAATTTTTGCGGATTTTTCCGAGAGACGAAACATTTTGGACCAACGGGAGGGCGACACTTGTCACCCTCCAATTGATGGATGTGAAGCGTCCATATGGCCGATTGGAGTTGCCAACTTGGTCAAGTTGTTGGTAAGATATTTTGTGTGCAAGTTGGCTAGGTACACTTGCCCAAATCTTGACCCTACACTTGCCTTGCACTTGTCTTCATCTTGGCCATTGGTTGGCCATCCCTTGACCTATAAATACCCCTCTTGAGATGAAGAGTTCTTCATCCACAAAAGCTTTCCAAGTCTAAAAATCCTTCCTCTCCCTTTGTAAGCAATTCGTCCAACACACCCCTCCCTCGAGAAGCTTGCCGAGGCTACCCCACCCCTAGCCTGGCGAAACCTACCCCTCCCTTGGTAGAAAAGTTGCCTTCTTGTATTGTTATAATGCCCAAAATACCCTAGCCCAAATACCTTAGTACTTAGTAGAAGTTGTGAAGAACTTCTAAGGTTTCTCGAGCATACAACTTAGAGCAAAACCTTGCTCAGCGCGACTTTTCTAGGATATTATTGGGCTTACCGAGGTAACTAATCCTAACCCTCTTTTGAATTAGAGAATACTTACTGTTGTAGAATAAGAATAAGTATAAATACTTAGAAGAATATCACGTAATAGAATTGAACTGCATCAGATGGACGCTTTCACAAGAGACTCATATAGCTCACCGTAGGGTCAGCGCCCAACTTTCCATAGAATTGTGAACCCTCTGCTTAGAATGACCTTGAGTAGTCTTTGATAGATATCTCGTGACTATTATAGGTCGACTCTGCGCGACATATTCAACTTGGCGGTGGTTTTCATTGGTAAGGTATGATTCTTCCTAAAGCATGATATTTTACAATATGTATATAGTACTAGACGCATACGTGTTAACTGAATAATAACTAACGGCAATGTCTTTGACTTAAGCCCGAATAATACTTACGGCAATGCCTCACGCTTAAGCTCGAATAATACGTGACGGAATGCCTCACGCTTAAGCTGAATAATAAAGAACTGAAAACATTTCAAAAGGACTACTGAACCATTTTTACAGAAGAGAACTAATTGGTTTCTTAAACAGAAGCTTAAGAGTTATACTAGCTTTATGGGAAGTTAAGTATAACCACTTAAGATTGATAAAAGAAACAAGTTGCCTATGTATTTCTAATATCTTTATATGAAATTGTGAAAAGAATAATAAGATGGTTTGATAAGTAGACATGACATGTTGCTATGTGTGTTAGTACCTTGTAACATTTGTATAAGTGAGTATCCTTGTTGTACTTATGTTGTTTAAAGATAAGTCGTTATGTTAGTGTACTATCACTCACCTCTTGAGATGATACCGGAGGTTGTCGCCTCCGACGCGGGTAGACTCAGCGATGCAGGACCATGATTCGAGAATACCTACGCGGTCCAGGGGGCCTATCGCGAGCTACGAGTTCGAGTTAGTATGCGGGTTATGCCTCACGCGGTCATGTGGCCATGCGCGACAATGAGTCGGGACGACGCCGAGGAGTAGCTACCGACGCGGGTTATACCTCATGCGCCCACGCGAGTGGCCTACGCGACTCAGGAGTCGAGATTAGGCTTGCAGAATGAGGATGTGGGCGAGTGGCCTGCTTTCGATCATTCGCGGCCTAGACAAGACGACACTGATTACCTATTGTTGCTCTTGTTTGTGATGTGGCACTATGTGCGGTTTCTCGTTGTTTCACACATATTTGTAAACCGGTTTTAAAATGATATGTTTTCATTTAAGTACTTTACGCTTCGCATACTTAGTACTGTTGCATCGACTCTCCTCGGGGCCGCTCATGCCGCAGTAAGGGCAAGCAGTGCTAGATCCGCATCCTTAGGATCTCTACGCTGTGTCGGGAGCTCCATCTCTTCCGAGGCTCTACTTTTTGTATGATCTCCTGTCAGAGATAGTTTTGTACATAGTGGTATGGCGGCCTGTCCCGCCATAGTTGTATATTTCAGAGGTCTCAGAGTCATGTTGTACATGCGATCGGATGTAAATCGCTAAACCATGATTATATATATATGCCGAAGGCGATGTTCTCTCACATAACTGTGGTCTTATTTTATAAACTGTTTCATGTCTTTTTATGTTTCCGCGATTACTCGATGTATGACTACTGGGTGCCCCCAGAGCACAGCCACGCCCCGAACGGGTCGTGACAAAAGTGGTATCGAGCGCTTAATCTCTGAAAGTGTCTACGCATCGTATCTAGTAGAGTCTTGATTATCGGTGTGTTGTGCACCACACCAATAATCGTGAGGCTATAGGATATTTAGGATTGGTTTCATTCTTCTCATTCCGAGATCGTGCTTTAGAGGCGTGTTATAGGTTGGACCTCTAACGTATTCCTTTCCCGTACGCTTATGCCTCCACGTAAGGCAACCCGCCTGGCGGCAAGGCAGCCGAGGAGTCGCTAGCAGACACCCAGAGTCACGAGGGCTCGTGCCCGGGCCTATACCGAGACGGCGAGTTCTATGACGCCGCCGCCCCAAAGAGACCACAAGACCCACACCTCCCGCCCCACACCGGGCGAGGAGTTAGGGTACAAGGAGACGGCCCAACTTTTGGCTAAAGTTGTGGCCCGACACGAGAGAGGCCGGATGCGCAGCCTAGCCCAGCTCCAGCACGGCCGCACTGGCTGTTCACCCGAGGCGAGAGTCGAGGCTACGAGACTTCGAGCCAGAGCACGGAGTTTTATGGATCGAGGCCGAGGATGATCCGCAGGAGTTCATCCGTCGGCCAGAGGATTTTGAGAGTGATCGTGCGCCGAGACCGAGTCCGTGATCTTTGGTTCACATAGGTCGCGTGATACCGCAAATGATTGGTTTGATTCACGGAGTTATCCCGGAGAGCACGCGCCCCGCCTACTGGGATGAGTTCTCGAGGCTTTCTCACTCACTTCTTGCCTCCGGATGGCGAGGGCGCGGCCGATAGATTTTTACCATCGAGGCAGAGAGGACGACCGCCGTGAGTACAATGTCGAGTTTGATTCATCGCTCGATATGTCCCAAAGATTGCAGAGATATGAGGATAGGTGCACCGCTATGTCACCGCCAGACGACTATATGGCCGAGTCACGCGGGGTTTCTCCACCCGGTATGGACATTACCCGCACGCAGCTCACGCCTCGATGCGGCGAGCGCAGAGGTAGACGGTCGACAGAAGCAGGTAAGGCGCCGTGACGGAGGGTCTTCCGTGGTTATCGTGGGGCGGCCTCGAAGTAGCCTAGATTCGCACCACGCCAAAGACAGAGCACTCGCACCGCCCTCAAGACACCAGAGTTTTCGAGGGCGCACTGTGGCCCTGTGGCTTCGACGCCCGCAGTAGCAGAGGTATCGCCGACGGACCACCCCCAGCCATGGCTAACGGTAGATCCCATTACGGGAAGTGTGGTACTACTTTGAGCTTGTTACGCTCGCCAGCAGGTCACTTTGCAGGATCGCCCGACCGGGGCGCTACGGTGGTAGGCTCACCTTTCAGTCTGCCGCTTCATCATCTCCTACGCTTACTCGCCCGAGGCGTGGTGCTCACGGGTCACAGGTCGCGCAGAGCCGTGGCTCGTCCCGATTCTAGCGTCCTCGTAACCGCATTTATGCTTTGTCCACCGACAGATCGTGAGGCCTCACCGATGTCGCCACAGTACCTTATCGGGCCGGGTTTGATGTGTATGCTTTGATAGATCCGGTTCTACTGGCCCCATATATCTCCCTTGTTGCTAGTAGGATAGGGATGAGCCCGAGTCCATAGACCTTTCGAGGTAGCTACGCCAGGGTGATTCGGTAGCTCGGCGGTATATGAGCTTGTCTGTGACCATTTACGCCGCCGACCGGCCGACTTGACAGAGTTGGAGATGATTGACTTCGACGTGATCATGGGGATGGATTGGCTAGCTTCCGCCACGCCAATGTAGACCGCAGAGAGAATAGTACAGTTCCGGCTTCTGAGGAGCCGTTGTTGAGTGGGAGGAGCACGGTATCGCCGGCGGTAGGTTTATTTCCTACCTCGGCTAGGAAGATGGTGCGGCGGTATATCTACCATCTCGTTCGGTGTTTGATAATCAAGTCCGCGTACCAGATTTTCCGCTGGCGAAGAGTCACGAGTTCCCGACGTGTTTCGGATGACCTCCGGGTATCCTCCCGAGAGGAGATCGAGTTTTGTATAGATGTGTTGCCAGATACTCGGCCTATTTCCATTCCGCCATACAAAATGGCACCTGCCGAGTTGAGAGAGTTGAAGGATCGGCTTAGGGATTTGCTGGAGAAGGGCTTCATTAGGCCTAGTGTTTCTCCTCGGGAGCGCCGATTGTTCGTGAAGAAGAAGGGCGGACGCCGCACGTGTTGATTACAGAGCGGTGAACAAGGTGACCATTAAGAACAGATACCCCCTTCCTAGGATTGATGATTTGTTCGACCAGTTGCAGGGTGCGAGATGTTTCTCCAAGATTGATCTGCGATCGGGCTATCATCAGGTGCGAGTCAGAGAGGTGGATGTCCCTAGATCGCATTCCGACCCAGACGCATTATGAGTTCGTGGTCATGTCTTTGGGTTGACCAATGCTCCGGCGTATTCATGGATTTGATGAACCGAGTGTTCAAACCATTTTTGGACACGCTTGTGATAGTGTTCATTGATGATATCTTGGTTTATTCTCGCCAGAGCAGGAGCACGCGAGCATTTGGCGATCAGGCCGACGCTTCTCCAGACCAGCTTGTACGCCAAGTTTTCCAAATGTGAGTTTTGCTGACTTGATGGCGTTTCTTGGGCATATTGTCGGGCCGATGGCATTCGAGTTGATACTGGCCAAGATCGAGCGCAAGACTTGCCTGCACCTACTACTCCGGCAGAGGTTCGCAGCTTTCGGGCCTTGCAGGTATTATCGGCGTTCGTGGAGAAGTTTGCTTCTATCTTCGCACCATTGACTAGGCCGACTCGAAGGCGCCAAGTTTGATGGATCGATGCTTGGAGCGTGGTTTCGATTCTTTGAAAGAGAGACGACGACCGCTCGCTCTTACTTCTTCCGCAGGTCCAGATGGTTATGTCGTGTATTGTGACGCGTCAGCATCGGTTGGGATGTGTTGATGCAGCATGGCAGAGTTATAGCATATGCATCCCGACGGTGAAGAAACACGAGAGGAACTACCCCACCCATGATTTGGAGTCGCACCGTGATTCACACTTTGAAGATCCGGAGGCACTATTTGTATGGGGTTCACGTGGATATTTTTACGCACCACAAGAGCCTCCAGATATCTTCAACAGAGGAGCCGAACTTACACGAGACGGTGGTTAGAGTTGCTTAAGGATTACGATGTGGACATCTGTACTACCGCAAGGCCAATGTCAGGCGTATGCCTTAGTCGTAGGTCGATGGGAGCCTATCGGATGTGCAACAGAGAGAAGGGACATGGTTCGTAATTTGCACCGATTAGCGAGCCTTGTGTCCGCTTGATTGATTCCGATAGCAATGGGGTTAGAGTTCGTGAGGTTGCCGAGTCTTCCATCGCCGGCGAGGTGAAGAGGCAAATACCGAGGATCCACTTTGATTCGATATCGTGATACGACTCTTCGTGAGGCGCGGTCCTGAGGTAGCACCGATGGGTGCTAAGGTTTGAGGGCGTGTGTGTTCCAGATGTTTCAGTGACTTCGCACAGTTCTTGGGGAAGCACAAATACAAGCATTTCATCCATCCGGGTCGATCAAGATGTACCACGACCTTAGATCCGTATTGGTGGGATGGCTTGAAGAGGACGTTGCGAGTTCGTAGCTCGGCCCGTGTTGTCGCAGTGAAGGTAGAGCACCGAGACCGGTGGTTTGTTACAGCGATAGAGATCCCGACCGAAGTGGGAGGTAATCAACATGGACTTCATCACGTGATTACCTCGCACTCGGAGGAGACATGATTCTATATGGGTTATCGTCGACAGTCGACTAAATCAGCCCACTTTCTCCCGTCAGACGACTTTTTCTACCGAGGATTATGCCGACTTTACATCCGAGAGATCGCCGATCGCATGGAGTCCCTACTTGATCATATCGCATGCAGAGAGCCCGCCACGCCAACTTCTGAGGTCCTTCCAGAGGGGTTTAGGGGACGCAGTGAGCACGAGCATCGCATTTCATCCACGCATGCACGGACAGCAGAGCGCACTATCCGCACTCTCGAGGATATGTCGCGAGCCCGTGTCATTGACTTCCGGGTAGTTGGAGGATCATTTGCCTCTAGTTGAGTTCGCGTATAATAATAGCTACCACTCCAAAGATTCGGGATGGCGCCATGAGGCCTTGTATGGGAGGAAGTGCGGATCGCCTATATGTTGGTTCGAGGTGGGCGAGGTGCGGCTGTGGGACCAGATTTGTGCAGCAGTGCCGGATAAGGTGAAGCTTATCCGAGAGCGCTATCGATACTCGTAGTCGCATGTGTCGATGCAGATCATCGTCGCCGACATCCGAGTTCGCAGCTGATGATTGGGTTTTCTCAAGGTGTCACCCACGGCGGTGTGATGAGATTCGGGAAGAAGGGGGAAACTCACCAAGGTACATTGGGTCGCTTCGATTGTCCGCAGGTAGGCAAGGTTGCCTATGAGTTGGATCCGCCGTCCGATCCGGAGGCAAGGCATCCGGTGCTTCACGCTTTACGCCGGCGAGATGTATCGGGATCCATCTAGTACATCCGATTGACGATGTCCAGTGACCGAGGGATTATCGTATGAGGAGATTCCATAGCGATAATCGATCGTCGTTAGGCGTCGCGACGGCGGACGGGCTTCCACAAAGTCTTGTGGCGAACGAGCTCGAGGAGGAGATGACGTGGAAGCCGGCGAGGACACGAGGCGTAAGTATCCTCACCGCTTCCCCACCCTCCGTAATTCACTTTCCTACTTGTAAATCTTCATTATCGTTTATGCCTAAGTGTTGTTTATGGCCGTGTGTGGCTTTTGCAAACTGTTTAAGTTTTGAAGAACCTTATCGTTATCTGTTGGGAAGGAACATTCGACGAATGTTTCGGCGAGGAGAATGTTATACCGTATTTGCAGTATGTACGTAAAGGAATACGCATAAAAAGTTTGGTCTTAAAGTTAGGCCTTGACGATTTTTAGGCACAACTCACAAAGCGAATAGCTTTTCCGACTAAACGCTTCCACAAACAGAGAATAAATTCCGCTATGCCATTTCTAATTTTTGCGGATTTTTCCGAGAGACGAAACATTTTGGACAACGGGAGGGCACACTTGTCACCTCCAATTGATGGATGTGAAGCGTCCATATGGCCGATTGAGTTGCCAACTTGGTCAAGTTGTTGGTAAGATATATTGTGTGCAAGTTGGCTAGGTACACTTGCCCACATCTTGACCCTACACTTGCCTTGCACTTGTCTACATCTTGGCCATTGGTTGGCCATCCCTTGACCTATAAATACCCTCTTGAGATGAAGAGTTCTTCATCCACAAAAGCTTTCCAAGTCTAAAAATCCTTCCTCTCCCTTTGTAAGCAATTCGTCCAACACACCCTCCCCTCGAGAAGCTTGGCCGAGGCTACCCCACCCCTAGCCTAGCGAAACCTACCCCCTCCCTTGGTAGAAAAGTTGCCTTCTTGTATTGTTATAATGCCCAAAATACCCTAGCCCAAATACCTTAGTACTTAGTAGAAGTTGTGAAGAACTTCTAAGGTTTCTCGAGCATACAACTTAGTGAGCAAAACCTTGCTCAGCGCGACTTTTCTAGGATATTATTGGGCTTACCGAGGTAACTAATCCTAACCCTCTTTTGAATTAGAGAATACTTACTTTGTAGAATAAGAATAAGTATAAATACTTAGAAGAATATCACGTAATAGAATTGAATCAGACTCGCATAGATCAGTTTTCACAATGAGACTCATATAGCTCACCTGCAGGGTTGTGCTGCCCAACTTTCCATAGAATTGTGAACCCTCTGCTTAGAATGACCTTGAGTAGTCTTTGATAGATATCCGTGACTATTATAGTGACTCTGCGCGACATATTCAACTCGGTGGTTTTCACGGTAAGGTATGTGATTCTTCCTAAAGCATGATATTTTACAATATGTATATAGTACTAGACGCATACGTGTTAACCGAATAATAACTAACGGCAATGTCTTTGACTTAAGCCCGAATAATACTTACGCAATGCCTCACGCTTAAGCTTTGAATAATACGTGACGAATGCCTCACGCTTAAGCCCGAATAATAAAGAATGAAAACATTTCAAAAGGACTCTCAACCATTTTACGTAAGAGAACTAATTGGTTTCTTAAATGAAGCTTAAGAGTTATACTAGCTTTATGGGAAGTTAAGTATAACCACTTAAGATTGATAAAAGAAACAAGTTGCCTATGTATTTCTAACAGTCTTATATGAAATTGTGAAAAGAATAATAAGATGGTTTGATAAGTAGACATGACATGTTGCTATGTGTGTTAGTACCTTGTAACATTTGTATAAGTGAGTATCCTTGTTGTACTTATGTTGTTTAAAGATAAGTCGTTATGTTAGTGTACTATCACTCACCTCTTGAGATGATACCGGAGGTTGTCGCCTCCGACGCGGGTAGACTCAGCGGTGCAGGACCATGATTCGAGAATACCCCACGCGGGTCCAGGGGCCTATGCGCGAGCTACGAGTTCCGTGTTAGTATGCGGGTTATGCCTCACGCGGTACATGTGGGCTACGCGACAATGAGTCCAGGATTTACGCCGAGGAGTAGCTACCGACGCGGGTTATACCTCACGCGGCCCACGCGAGTGGCCTATGCGGACTCCAGGAGTCCAGGATTAGGCTTGCAGAATGAGGATGTGGGCGAGTGGCCATCTTACGATCATTCGCAGCCTAGACAAGACGACATGCTTACCTATTGTTGCTCTTGTTTGTGATGTGGCACTATGTGCGTTTCTCGGTTGTTTCACACATATTTGTAAACTGGTTTTAAAATGATATGTTTTCATTTAAGTACTTTACGCTTTCGCATACTTAGTACACAGTATCGACCTCCTTCTGGGCCGCGTTCATGCCACAGGTAAGGGCAAGCAGGTGCTAGATCCGCATCCTTAGGATCTCTACGTTGGTGTCAGGAGCTCCATCTCTTCCGGAGGCTCTACTTTTTGGTATGATCTCCCTGTTGTAGATAGTTTTTGTACAGTCAGGGTATGGCGGGGCCCTGTCCCGCCATAGTTGTATATTTCCTTAGAGGTCTGTAGTCATGTTGTACAGTGTCGGATGTAACTGCTAAACCATGATTATATATATATGCCGAAAGGCGATGTTTTCTCACATAATCTGTGTCTTATTTTATAAACTGTTTCATGTCTTGCTTTATGTTTCCGCTGATTACTCTGATGTATGACTACTTGGGTGCCCCGGTAAGGCACCAGTCACGGGCCCCGGAACGGGTCGTGACATTACCTTAGCCGTATACCTTGTAGTATTCTAAGGTTATACCTATACAAAAGCCCAGTTATACTATTATACTTCCCGTCAGTCACCAAACCGAAACCCTAAGGAAAATCTCCATGGTTAGTTGGAGTAGTATGTAGAAGTTGGTTAGAACTTCTAAGGGTGGTTTAGAGCGGGTTGGAGCGCGCGGAGTTGGAGCTAAACGTTGCCCAGGATCGACTTTATACTTGGATAGTTATGGGCTTATCGAGGTAAATATCTTGTCCCTCTATTGTAATTGGAAATTACATGATTGCTAGACTATATAGTTGAAGTATACTATATATAGAACTGAAAGTTGTTATCGGCAATGTCTTTGGACTTAAGCCTGAATAATTAGAAACCTTTTCGAAAGAAGAGTATCGAATCAGTAATTACATAGATCAGACATGAGACTTGTGTAGCTTATCGTGAAGTAGAATTGTACACATCCGGTTAGATGTATAAACCCTCGGTTGGCTTGATAGCGGCCTCGATAGAGAGAGATTTACGCCACATGGGGAGGTGCGCCGAATTTTCTCAGAGAATATTCTGCGAAGAGATCTAAATGTTAATAAGCGCCTTGTGGCCTTATAGGTTGAAGTACTACGTATGGCGCGATCTACTTGGCTTAAGGAGTAGCCGACGGTTTGAGGTACTTGGAGCGTTTTGCTATTAGTCGATAATCGTCGCGAGGTATGTGAACCTCTTCCTACCTTTTCTAGCATCATAAGTGTATAAATATCTAGTACGGTGACGCATACGTGTTAAACATATTTGATTGGTTTGAAACATAAAGTGTTATAACGGCTTTATGGGAAGTTGGTTATAACAGCTTTATGTAAGTAAGAAAATGCTTTATGGTTTTAAAAGGTAACTGATTTAAACTATAACTGGCTTGTTATGTGTTAATAAAGAACTGGAAGTAATACTTGGTTTTTGAAAAACTTAAGAGTTATACTAGCTTTATGGGAAGTTAGGTATAACGACTTAAGAATGTTTTCTCGATTTCGAAATCGAATGTGTATCGACAAACCACCGCAGCGTTAATAAAAGGAAATGTTTTGACAGATTAAGTATTATTAAAACCAAGAGAAACTTCCACCGCATGTAGAAGCTAAGATGAGACAAAATGATATTTCCAGGTCATGGTCATTGTAATAAGATTGTTATAAACAAGAATATCCTACTCACATATAAGGCTTATGTTTCTCGGATGGTTTAAAAGAGAATTATATTCTTAAATAAATAAGGCTAGAACTACGAAACCTTCCTAAAATAAGAAACGTGAACATTTGAAATTAGGCAAACTTGGACGTTTGAAAAGAATGTTGTTACTTGGTTTTACTAAGAGAAGTGTTTTGATTTACTTCAAAAGATAATCACTCTATTGTTATATACTACGTATTGTGTGACTTTTGTGAAAGTAACATGTCTTTAAAGAGTTATTGTATAAAGTACTTTGGGGATAAAACCCGATCTCGTTAATCATATAGCGAAAGTACCTTATGTGGATAACTTGATTGTATTGGTTTGTGATAGCCTTGTAATACCTTCGTGTTGATTTGATAAGTAATCATATTAGGATGCTACGTGTGATAGTATTCGTGATGGTTGTGTAAAGGGTTTTCCTCGATTGTGCTTATGTTGTTTAAACGATAAATTGTTATGTTGGTATTATACCAGTCACCTTGATTCCGGGGGTTAAGCTGCCCTCCGATGCGGGGTAGACTCAGGCGGTCTGGGACCATGATTCGAGAATACCTCATGCGGGTCCCGGGCCTATGCGCGAGCTACGAGAGTTCCGTGTTAGCGCGCCTTTATGGTCACGCGGTCTATGTGGCCATGCGGATCGCGAGTCCGTGATTTACGCCGGGAGTAGCTACCGATGCGGGTTATACCTCACGCGGCCTATGAGATTGGCCTACGCGAGTCAGCGGAGTTCTGTGGCTGACGCGCACATTTGATATTGCGCGGCGACCACTTTGATCATGCGACGTCAGACAGATATCATGATACGCTTTATGACCTTGTTGGCATCGCAGGTGTTAGTAGTGGCTATGCCTTCGTGACTTACCATGCATCGTTTATTTGGACACAGTGGGACTGCTGTTTGTATGTATTCCTTGGTGCTTTTCTATCATCGATCACGGCGGTGAGGAAGGTATTCCACGCATGATTGATGTTGTGGCGTGAGACCCATTGTTATATCGAGTGATGACTTTGAGGCGCGAGTCCTCGACTAGACATGATCGCTTATTTATCATGAATCGTAGTTTGGTTATCATACATGTCTCCCGCTTTCTATAGACTACTATGATTTCATTTACGATCTTCATGTTTCACATACTTGGTACTTGTCAGATCGACCTCCTTCGGGGTTGCGTTCATACCGCAGTAAAGTACACCGCCGTTGATCCGCTCTAGGTCACGGTCATTGTTGGGAAAGCTCCGTTTCTCGAGGCTTATCTTAGTATAGTCCCCGTTGTAGGTATTTACATTCGTGGTATGGCGGCCCCGTCCCGCCATTGTTGTCATATCATTTCTTAGAGGTCTGTAGTAATCACAAGTGTGGCGGAGTTTGTAAAAGGATTAAACTGTTCATTTGTAAGTTGTTATTTATATATACGCCGAAAGGCAAGTTTTCCTCGACATCGCTTTGTACTTCATTTGTTTCATGTATGTGTTTTATGTTCCGCTGATTACTCTGATGTTGTATCACTAGGGTGCCCGGGGTAAGGCACCAGTCACGGGCCCAGGTTCGGGTCGTGACAACCTTGGCCGATTTGGAGGGACAAGTGTCTAGCCACTTGTCCCTTGGCCGAAATGGCCTTACAAGTGGCAAGCCACTTGGCCCTTGTTTTCGTTGGCCATGTGGTGTGGTGGGACCCACACACACATGGCCCAATCTTGACCATACACTTGCATAGATCTTGACCCTTGATTCTTCTATAAATACCCCCTTAAGTTGAAGACTAATTCATCCCTCACTTGAAGATTTTTCCATAGCAAAAATACTCCCTCCCTTAGCTTGTTCTTGTTTTTCCCTCCCCCACTTGTGTAGAAATACTTCAAGTATTATAGTATAATCCCAAATACCTTAGCCTAGTATCCCTAGTTGTGTTCCAAAGTTATTTCAATACTAGGAGCCCGGAAATACTACTTTATTCCATTAGTCGCAAAATGAAACCCTAGAAAAATCTTCCTAGCTTGGTGGAAGTTTTAAGGGAAGTTGTTTAGAAACTTCTAAGGGTCGCTTGGAGCGGGTTGGAGTGTAAGGAGTTGGAGCTAAACGTTGCTCAGGATCGACTTATAAACTTGGATAATTTTGGGCTTATCGAGGTAATGATCTATGTCCCCCTATTGTAATTGGATATTACATGTTGTAGTAGTTATATTTGAGTATATTATATTGGAAGGATGTTTATAAAGGATTGAATCAGATTTACATCGACTGCATTTACAGAGACTTGTGTAGTATTATTGTGAAGCAGAATTGAACACGTCCGGTTAGACGTGTAATCCCCTGAGAGTTGTTGGCCGGGTAGCGAGCCTTGATAGGGGAGGAGATTTATGTGTTTGTGGGGAGGTCTTTGCGAATTTTCCGTAGAATAAGGAACTGTTTACTTAGAATATGCTACGATGAGAACTAGAGATTTGATAGATATATTGTGGTTGTTATAGGTGGATCTTCTACGCGCGACATACTTGACTTGGCTTGTGGTTTAAGCCGAAGAGGTATGTGATTCTTCCTATACTCTTGAGCATGATTGTTGTGAACTATATAGTACGGTAGACGTACGTGTATGAAATGAATTTTGTTTAAAACATAAAGTGTTATAATGGCTTTATGGGAAGTTAGTTATAACGACTTTATGAAGATAAAAGAAAGATTTGATTTTGAAAGATAAACGACTTGATTTTGAAAGTTAAGAGACTTGATCTTGAAAGATAAGAGACTTGACTTATAACGACTTGTTTTCGGAAAATGAGAAGTAACTTGATTTAGGTATAGGTTACTTGTTTTTGAAAAGAGTAAGTTAATTGGGTTTTAAAAGAGTATACTTGATGTTGTTTTAAAAGAAAAGCACTTGGTTTAAAAAGTATAGAGTACTTGATTTTAAAAGTCTTGTAAAGGTTTTTACGAAAGTAAAGTAATTTGGTTTGAAAAGGAAATGTGTTTTTAATACCACGAGTACTAGTATCTTTTACGTAAAAAGAGATCTTTTTGAAAGAATGAAAATAGGTATTATTTTTGGGTTTGAAACCCGTATTGGTGACATAAAATGAAAGTACGTTGAACTTGTCTATGCTTGTTGTGATAGCCTTTGTTGTGCAAGTGTTTGATTGTGTGCTACCGTGTCTCTCGGGGAGGGCCGGCTATCTGATTGATTGCTTGGACATACTGACACGTTGTATGGTCCACGAGTATGCGTCCACTTTGGGTATTATCTTGTTATTTCCTTTGGACATGCTGATGCGATGGATGATCCACGAGCATGCGTCCAGTAGGATGGTTTCATGGCCATGCTTTCCGAGGTAAGATGCCGGGGCATGCGGTCATTGTGAGGATTATGTTATTTGTCCATGGACCGCTAATCCATGAAGCTTGCCGCGGTGATGAGCGATCACGGGCTTGATTTGTACATGTGGTTCAGGCACACTTTAGATACTTGTCCTGGTCATTTCTCGTGTATCGGCAGGCTCTGGTAGATAGCTAGAGATACTTGCCTCGGTCATATCTCGTGAGACGGTAGGCTGTGCACGCTTCTCCTATGGTACTTGCCTCGCCGATTCGTGGCTAGCTGATCCGTAGTTGCTTCCGCACTCGCCTGCGGGCGGATATGACTAGCTTTTGGAACCGTATGGGCTATTCTACTCGCCCGATCGGTTTGACGACGCAGCAGATCTAGTGTTCGTGTTCACATATGGGTGTTGTTTTACATCATGTACCGCGATGAGGAATGAGTTCCACGCATGAGTGATATTATGGGCGTGAGACCCATAGTTATGTGAGTGATTATTCGGGATACGCGCCCTTACTTGGCATAACTGTTTACTTATCGCAAAATGGTTTTATAAAATGATGAAATGTGATTTCATTACAGTATTTTTCAGTTTCACATACTTGGTACCTGTTGTACTGACCTCCTTCGGGGGGTTGCGTTCATGCCGCAGGTAGAGGTACACCAGTTGTTGATCCTCGCTCATAGGATCGCAGTTCAGCGTTGGGAAGCTCCGTTTCTCTGGAGGCTTATCTTTTGGTATAGTCCCCTGTCATTGTAGGTACTTGTACATTCAGGGGTATGGCGGGGCCCTGTCCCGTCATAGTTGTTGTTACATTCTTAGAGGTCTGTAGTACTGTTGTGGGCAGGGTTGAAAAGGATTTTAACTGTTCGGTTTTATGTATATACATGAAGGTGACCGTTTGGTTGGCCTGTTTTCTTATGTTGTCTCTTGTTTTCTGATTAAATTTTATTTCCGCTGATTTTCTCTGATATTGTTATCACTAGGGTGCCCGGGGTAAGGCACCAGTCGCGGGCCCGAGATCGGGTCGTGACATGAAAGATCTGGCCGTAAACCAGTTTTAGGGGTTCAGAAATTTTGGATTTTGTGTTTCTGGAGGAAAGGCACCGCGGTTCCATGATGGAGCACTGCGGTGCCTTCTAGGGTTTTGAGGCGGCACCGCGGTGCTGCCCAGATGAAGCCAGAGGCACCGCGGTCATGTTCTTGGGAGTCGCGGTGTTGTTCATCCAGAAAGCTTAAAATTAATATTTCGGACTCACTGCCTTCGAGCACCGCGGTGCCTGTGACGGTAATTTACGGAAATGCGGTGTCACCTGTTAGGACCGCGGTGCAAATTAATTTTGCAGATTCCAGTAGCTCACTACCTCAGAGGCACCGTGGTGCTACCAGTTGGAACCGGGTGTCGACGACGGTATTTTAAAAAAAAATCGAAAATTAGAAACAGAAGTTTAAAAGTTTCAGATTCTGTATCTGAAGTTTTAGAAGTTTCAGTTTCTGAAAATAAGTTTTACCATTAAACAGATTTGGTCCTTTCAGACAAATATGTTATTAATAAAAGTTTTCTGAAATTTGATTTTAAGTTCTGAAAATTGCAAACAGGTCCCATAAACTTGAAAATATTTTCTGAGGTTTAGAATTGCATTTTCTGAGTTTATAGGGGTTCAAATTGAACTTTTAAATTCTTAAGGGACTAAACTATAAATATTTAAAGTTTGCAGAATTCCTGAAAATTAGAATTTTGAAATCAGAAAATGTTTAGGGACTGTTTGGCATTTACATAGATTATAGAGTTTAGACAAATAGACTCATGATTATCATTAATAGTATATTATTGAATAATATACAAATGTGTTAAGTGATTGAATGTGATGCATTTAAATTATTAGCATAGCGTCCGCAATTATTGTCTGGATAGGCGGCGCCCAGTAATTGTTTAATTTCAAATGACAGCTATAACTGTCTGGGTAGACGGCGTCCAGTATGTGATTAAAACCATCTTTTATTATGCCTATTGGGTTTGATGGTTTCCCATCTAATTTTATTTAGAATTACATGATAGGAAGTCATATGATGTATGACTTGATTGTTGATCTTGAATGAATCCCCGAAAATTGAAAATCTTCCCCAAATATTAAATACAAGTCTAAATTATAACGCGTTATCCATTATAATTGTTAGGGTGCTAAATCTTTTTCGGCGATACGAGTATTTATGTCAAAGCATTTGCTTTAAGTCTAAGAGGACCGAGGCCCTTTCATAGATGTGTTAAAATGAAAGTAGATAATAAACTTTTGTAGGTATTTATACCAAAGTGTTTGCTTGCAAAGGCTAAATTTACTTAGACATTTAAACGCAGTCGTGTAATGGGGTTGGCTTGTTTAGATAAATTTTGGCGCCAAAGTGTCGGACTAGTTTAAAGACGTAAGATTAAAATGAAAGATATTTAATCGAACCAAGAGTTGTAGAGTTGCTTTAAAATTGGTTGAGGACCTACTAAGGTGTGCTATTGAAGTTATCAGCCAAAACAAACGCGAATATAGCATATGTTTGGATCTTGGCCCATTATGACCTTTATATTGATTTAGGCCCGTATTCTACCTTGGTATCATAGAAGTGTGCAAAATAGTGGGAGTTAATTAAACAAAAGGCCATGTTAAATTAGTTTATAATGAATGTGTATTATTGGAAGAATGAATGGTTGATTGCATTTTTCCTATTCTATCTATATCTTCAGATCTTCAGAAATGTCAAACTTTTCGTTGAAAATGCTTATGGAGTCCAACAGACTTACTGGACCCAACTTCATAGTCTGGCTCAGGAATGTCAGAATTGTCCTGAGACAAGAACATATTCAGTATACATTGGACAAAGTGTTCCCCACCGCTCCGGAGGAGGACTCTACTGAGTATGCAACCTTCGACAAGGCTGCCTACGAGAAACATTATAAGGATGCCACATCAGCTCAATGCCTAATGTTGCCTTCTATGTCACCACCATTGCAAAGACAACATGAAACTATGGGGCCCAACGAAATGTTAGCCCATTTGAGGAGTCCCTATGATTCGCAGTCTCAGACAATGGAGTATGACCTGCTAATAGAACTCTTCAAGTGTAGGCTAAATTAAGGGGGCCAAGTTTCACCTCATGTGTTGAGGATGATTGAGTTGATTGAAAGGTTGGCCGCCATTGACATAAAGTTTCGTGACAGAGTCTCCACCACCCTCATCCTGCACTCACTTCCCAGATCGTTTGAGAGTTTCATTGTCAATTATAATATGAATGGAACTAAAGCGACATTGTCGGAGTTACATAATATGCTGAAAACTTTTGAATCTTCGACCTCCAAGAGAAAATATATTCTGATGGTTGGATCCTTTAGTCACCCCAAACCGAAAGGTAAGGGACAAAAGAAGGGGGAGGGCAAAGTTGTTGCTCCTGCAGTAACAATGAAGCCCAAGAGAGGGGTGAAGAAGAAGAAGAAGAAACTGCTGATATCGGATGTTTGCATGAATTGCAACAGGAAGGGGCATTGGAGAAAGTATTGTACTGCTCCAGGCGGAGGAATATCACCAGGTTCTTCAGCCTCTACTGAGCAAGGTATGTTTGTAATTGAAATTAATATATCTATAAATGACTCTCATTCCTGGGTAATTGATACCGTTTGTGGCTCACACATTTGTACAAATGTGAAGGGGCTAACTGATAGCAGGAAGGTCGGGCCTCGCGAGGTGGACCTGCGTGTCGGAAATAGAACACGAGTTGCTGCTGAGCGTGTGGGAACTTATAGGATAGATTTACCTTCCGGCAAAGTTTTAATGTTAAACGATTGTTATTATGTTCCTTCTTTAACAAGGAATATTATTTCCATTCATGTACTTGATTCATAGGGTTTTTCCTCAAACACGTCTAATGACAATATGGTTTTGACTTTTGATGATGTTGTGTATGGAATTACGCCTCTTGTGAATGGATTATATACATTAAACTGCCGCAGAAAAATTTTTAATGTACAAAATAAAAGGGCTAAGTTAAATGAAAGAAATTTTACCTACTTGTGGCATTGCAGACTTGGTCATATCAATCAAACGAGGATAGAACGGTTGAGGAAATTAAATTACCTCGAACCATTTGACTTACAATCTTATGGTAACTGTGAATCCTGTTTGAAAGGTAAGATGACCATTAAACCTCTTTCTGAAAAGGGGATCCGTGCCAAAGAGATGCTTGAGTTGGTACATACAGACGTATGTGGACCATTTCCGACTCAAGCTAGAGAAGGTTTCTCATACTTCATCACTTTTACAGACGACTTATCAAGATATGGATATGTGTATCTTATGAGACACAAATCCGAGGCTTTTGAGAAGTTTAAGGAGTTTAAGTGTGAAGCTGAGAAACAGCTCTCAAAGAGTATCAAGACTCTCCGTTCTGATCATGGGGGTGAATACTTAAGTAAAGAATTTCTCGACTACTTAAAGCTTCATGGAGTTCATTCTGAATGGACACATCCTGGAACACAACAGATGAACGGTGTTGCCGATAGGAGAAATCGAATCTTACTTGATATGGTTCGTTCCATGATGAGCTCAGCTCTTCCTACATACCTTTGAGGATACGCTATTTTGACCTCAATATATGTTCTAAATAGAGTTCCATCTAAATCAGTCTAAAAGAGACCATATGAGTTATGGTGTGGCAAGAAGCCATCACTTAGACACATGAGGCCCTGGGGGTGTCCTGCATATGTCAAGAAGTTGATCACTGATAAGTTAGAATCTAAAAGTGAGAAATGTTACTTTGTTGGGTAACCAAAGGAAACTAATGATACTATTTCTATCTTCCTGGAGAACAAAAGATATTTGTTTCTAGGAACGCAACTTTCCTTGAAGATGAATATGTCTACAAGGATGAGAGTTGCACGGAGATAGAACTTGAAGAAATTCAAGAACAAGGTAACAAAGAGGTTGAATCCTTGCCCGATGACGAAGGAAAGAATTCAGTGGGAGTTTTTGGCGAAGATTGGGTATTTAGGGTACCCTTCGCCAAATGGAGTGCATCACACGACCAACCCCGCTCGCGATCGGTGCCCTACCTTGGCACCCCCTTTTATACCCTCACATCCCTTTTAAGACATAGGCTAAATAATAAATGAAAACTGTATATGTAGCAACAAGGCAAGCCGATGAGGCTGCCGCTATATATATATAAACGGGAACATCCCTACAACGCCGTAGTATAACTGGCCAACAACATATATACACAACTCCCGCAAGTCCAACCCACATATGAATACAGACCTCTAAGAGTTTGGACAGTAACCTATGACGGGACAGGGCCCAGCCACACCCCTAAATGTACGCAAGCCTACCATACCAGGGTCCGTATCAACATGACAAGCCTCCGAAATAATGGAGCTTTTCCAAAACTGAGTAGAGATCCTAAGAGCAAGGATCACCAAACTGTGTACCTAAACCTGCGGCATGAAACGCAGCTGCCCGGGGAAGGGTCAGTACAACAAATACTAAGTATGTAAACATAAAGTACAGTAAATAAACCATAACTGGCCAAAAGATGACAGGGACAAGTAAAAACCTTACCAGCTCCAACTATGCCATATAAAAATAAAGCCAAATGTATCTTGTATCATTGTACCACTGTACTACTGTACTTTGTATAAACAAATAAGAGTCAACTGAGCCTTTTAAAAATATGCATTTTTAACAGTAAGATCCACCGTGTCATTTCAAATTATGAAATAAATACCATTTCAAAATATGAAAGCCATGTCAGGGTCATCCGCCCACAGAATCATTATGCAAATCCAACCATAGGTCTTAGACCCGCAATAACAAAGCGTGCCCGTGGAATTCCTTCATCACTGTAGGCATGCACAAAGTATAATATATAACATGCCCGTGGAATTCCTGCATCACTGTCGGCATGCACAAAGTATAATATATAACATACCCGTGGAATTCCTGCATCACTGTCGGCATGCACAAAGTATAATATATAACATGCCCGTGGAATTCCTGCATCACTGTCGGCATGCACAAAGTATAATATATAACATGCTCGTGGAATTCCTGCATCTCGGGAACATGTCATCATGGAGAGCTAGTCCATGGAATAATAATATCACCCGAGAATTGAACCCGCATCATGACCGCACGCCCACAGAATTCATTCATCGTAAAAGCATGTCCATGGAACAATATAGTGGAAGCATGCCCATGAAATTCTTCTATCATGTAAGCACGTCCAAGTAAATAATACAATAAGATGACCAGTTTTCCAATGAGGGACGCGGTGGTATAGAAATATAACACTTTGCATGAAAGGCTATCATGAGCGAACATATGCAAGTTTAAAATATTCTTTGACTCTCATTATCATAAAATGAATAAACCATCATTTTAGCAAACCAAGACAATACCATACCTTCCCTTTTAACCAAGACAATTACCATGCCTTCCTTTTAAACAAACCAAGACAATTACCATGCCTTCCTTTTAAACAAACCAAGACAATTACCATGCCTTCCTTTTAAACAAACCAAGACAATTACCATGCCTTCCTTTTTAAGATAATACCATGCCTTCCTTTTCAAAAACACAGTTAACATGAACTTTCCTTTTAGAAATCCCAAGGTACTATCAAGGGAGTATATCTAACAACTTCCATTTTATGAGCCGTGATTAATATATCATGAGATTTTATCTAATAAGCTGTGAACCTAGAAAATGTAAAACGAACTGGTTATATCTTAGCTTCTATGCAGATGGAAATTCTACTCATTTCGATATAATTGATTGTCGATTCCTTTTTTTCATTAACGTTGTAGTGACTTGTTCGATACCTTTTCTCATTAGTGCTATAACTTAGCAAGATCAACTCGACTCCAATGCTTCCTAAAAAATCTTACCAACATCTCCCATAAGACTTGGTAAGGACTGTTAGGAACCATTTAGACATGACTTACACATAGAATCAACAACATGACTACCCTTAACTTCTAATAGTAGAATAACTTTCCTTTTTATAAAACCCGAAGTACTATTAATGAAATAGATAGAACCACTTCCTTTCTAGACAAACCAACTAGAACCATGTACGTCCGGCGCACATCTTTTTCATTATAAATCCCAAGACACTAACACCCGTAGTATCAAGACACTTTCCACCTTTAAGATCAAGTCAAGTATACTTTTAAACCCAAGTAACTTACTCTTTTAAAACCAAGCACTTCATTTTTTTTAGATCAAGTTACTACACCTTTTAAATCAAGTAACCTATTCTTTCCAAATCAAGGAAACACCACAATGAAATCCGAATTCATTTTGTAACGACTGCCCGGTTCGCATCGTGCCTTACCTGTGGCACCCTAGTGATACATACATCAGAGAAAATCAGCGGAACACAAAACAAGAGTCATCTAACAAGAGATAAATGAATAAACAGCAACCAAAACAGCTTGCCTTCAAGATATACATAAAACACGAACAGCTTTAATCTTTTACAACCCCGCCACAACAAAGATTATGCACTTAAGATATACACGACTATGACGGACAGGGCCCCGCCATACCTGAATGTACAAGAACCTACAACTCAGGAACACCTACTAAAAGATAAGCCTCCGAGAAACGGAGCTTCAAATGCTACCGAATCGTGATCCTATGAGCGAGGAACCACGACCGATGTACTCTACTGCAGATTTAACGCAGCCTCGGGCGAGGTCAAGATAACAGTACCAAGTATGTAAATCGCATAACATCAGAAATGAAATCATACTAGTCTATATAAAGCAGAGACATGTATGATAACCAAACTACGCTCACAACATAAAATACCATCACTCTAATATAACTATGGGTCTCACGCCCACAACATCAATCAGTTCGCATTATGGCGCATGCCCTGAATCGCAGACGGTAGACATGTCCATGATGCAACAATAATACCAATGTTCCATGGCCACATGCCCCTGAATTCTGTGATCGGTGTAGACATGTCCATGTGACCTCAACAACAAGACAAAGAATCCAAATGGAAGATACCCGCAGCGCTTACGATCGTGTCAAGATGTCCAAAGGGAAACAATAAGACAACTTTCCAAATGGACGATACCCGCGCGCCACGATCGATCGTGATGTCCAAAAGGAAATCACAAGGCGATAATCGAAATGGAAACATACCCGTGCGCCACGATCGTGGTCAAGATATCCAAAGCGATTAACCACAAGACCTTAACTAAATGGAAGCATACCCGCAGCGCCACGATCGTGTCGATGTCCAAAGTGATTAACAACAATAATACTATCAACGAACGCATGCGGATTTTCTCCGCCACCGCCAGACGCCCAAGTAAGTTCTCAACAAGTCAACCGACCTCCATCGAGAGACGCCAGAATACGTAAATACAACGCTTTGCACAACAAAGGTTATCACAATAAGCATAGCCAAGCTTCACAACAACAAGCATAGGCAAGTTTCACAACAACACAAAGTACTTTCATTTTATACCAAAGTCCGGTTTTTAACCCCAAAGTACTACATACGTAAGTTCTTTTAAAAGAGATCCATTTTTTTAAAAGTCACCCGACACCGTAGTAGTAGAATGACCAACCCACCTTCCTTTTCAAAACCAATTAACAACATTCTTTCCTAAGTTCCGCTTTGCCTAGTTTCAATTACTCAAGCTTCTCATTTTCAAATGGTTTCATAGTTCCCAAACTTAATCACTTGATTCCTTTTAGAACAATTAAGTAACATATGTCATATATGTGAGTAGTTTATTCTGCTTATAACGATCTTATTACAAAGAATGCATGATCTAGAAAATGTAATATCATTTTGTCTTATCTTAGCTTCTATGCAGATGGAGGTTTCTACCGGTTTTAATACAACACATCATTATTCAATACATTTTCCTTTTATTAACGCCGCAGTTGGTCTGCCGATACACATTCCGATTCCCAAATCAAGAAAACATTATCCCTTTAAAACCAAGTACTCATTACTCACGAATGAGGTTTCACACAAACATCCACATTAAAACAAATAAGTTAAGTCTCTTATCTTATAAGATCAAGTCTCTTAACTTCTAACATCAGTAAACCATTTTCACTTACATAAGGTCGTTATAACTAACTTCCCATAAAGCTATTATAACACCCTATGTTTTAAACCAACCAAAACACTTAGCACATGTACGCTCACCGCACTACATAGTTCACAACCATCATGCTAGAAAAGATAGGAAGAGGTTCACATACCTCGCGACGATTTATCGACAATAAGCAAAATGCTCCAAGTACTACAACCTCGCTAGCCCTTTCCACTCCTCGAGTAGAATACGCTATTCTCGATTTCTCACCTATAAAGGTCACAAACGCCTATTAACCCCAAAACACAAGTTTCTATCTTTCTATAGAAAATTCGAAGACTCTCCCCGCAACAACAGAAATCTCCTCCTCTATCGAGGCCTGGCTACCAAGCCAACCAGGGGGGTTTACACGCCTAACCTGACGTGTACAATACTACACAAGTTCATCGCAATACACCCTATGTAAATACGATTCAGTTCTTTATTCTTCAGGCTTAAGTCAAAAGACATTGCCGAATACTAAGTATAGTTCCATATATAGTATACTTCAACTATATATTCTAACAAACATGTAATTTCCAATTACAATAGAGGGACAAGATAATTACCTCGACAAGCCCAAAATTATCCGAGTTTAATGTCGCTCCTGAGCAAGGTTTAGCTCCACTCCGTGCGCTCCAAACCACTCCAAACAACCCTTAGAAGTTCTAACCAACTTCTACTCACCTACTTCAACCAACGATGAAGATTTCCTTAGGGTTTCTGGTTTGAGACTAAAGGACAAAAGGTAGTATTTCCGACTCTACGTAAAGAGGTATCTTTGGAATACTACAAGGTACAAGGCTAAGGTATTTTGGGCATTATAACAATACTAGGAGTATTTCTATACCACAACAAAGGGTATTATACGAAAACAACTAGCTAGTGGGTACCCACTACTAGACCTCAAAGGGGAGGGGAACCCTCGCCAAAGGCCACACGGGGGAGAGGGGAGGCTCTCGCCAAGAGCTCACAAAGGGGGAGGAGAGGGTTTCAAGACTTGGAAGTTTTTGGAATGGATGAAGTCTTCACACTTAGGGGGGGTATTTATAGCAAAACCAAAGGCCAACCAAGGGCCAAGATCCTTCCAAGTGTATAGCAAGTGTAAGGGCAAGATTAAGCCAAGTGCACCCTAAACCCTACTCCACAAAACACTCCACAAAACAATGCACCAAACAAGGCACACTTCAAGGGGCCACCTGGCCATGCCAACCCACTCGACCGCCCCTCCAAATCACAACGAGGTGACAAGTGTCACCCTCCCGCTGGTCCAAAAGGTTCCGCCTCTCTAAAAATCCGCAAAAATACAAAACGACATAGCCGGAATTTTCCTTCGCAAGTTACGCAAAACGCTTCATTTAAAAACGACTCTAACCGTGTTGTGCACACAATGTAACTTCTTAAGCCACCTAGCGGGGTGACACGTGTCACCCTCCTATCGCCCTCATAAAACGTCTTCAAAAATATCCACAATACCGAAATCTCAAAAACAAAGCTGCTACAAAACCAGTAAATTTCTCCGTGGGCCCCACGTGACCATTTCCAAAATAAAATCTCAAAATTCTAATATAATCTATGAAGTCCAAATACCAAACTGGGAATCCAATTCCCCATTAACGAACCTTTTCTTCACAAATAACCGAAACTTTTCCGCGAAAACTCACATCTTTCTTTCTTTTCAAAATTTTCTCACGCACTCGCACGCACGCCCTCACATACATACCCGCAACTACGGTATAACATTCTCCTCCTTAGAAACATTCTTCCCGAATGTTCCTTCTCAAGACGGATATCGATGAAGTTCCTCTAACAAGTTGTCAACGCCACAGCTTGGCCACGAAATAACACACGTCCTCTTCTTCCCTTACTCGTCGTGCCCTTCTCGAACACTTGAACTCCCCAAGACGCACCATACTTCGGTCATTACCCGCTTCGAAAATCTCCGGAGTCACTACCTCCAAACTTGGTCATCTTACTAACCTCAAACTTCCTTAAGGCCATTCCCGCCTTTACGAACCGCTCGTCGAACGCGTCCACGAACTCATACGTTGGTCACACAAACTTGGGCCTAGCATCCTCGTGACCCTACCACTGGAGGACCACCCAGAACGACCCACCTTAATCCGCCACGGGTTGACCAGATCACGCCCTCAACCCACCCACAACCGCGCCAAACTCGTTCCCGATCCGAACAATCTTACTAATTCACATCATGAAAGCTACCACTTCCATCTCACACTACCCACGGACTTATCACACAAATAAATCCCACGATACTACTACTCGATAAGGGTCAAAAATAAATCTTTAACTCAAGACGACCTTACCCCTAAGGTCTCGCCGTGACATAGTCTAAGGTTCACACTTACCATGCCCCCCATACTTATCCTCCTAACTAACCATGTTTTCTAACTCAAAATTAACACAACGCTATTCGCATATAGCACATAATAATGAGATCATCATAACGGCATACCAAAACTCTAGAGGGTAAGGATATACCCGGTTACACTCCACTCTAATCATAGGCCTCACGCAGGCGCATAGTCAGTAAGGTGATGAACCACCACAGATCCCGGCGTCGAAGTCGTAACATCCGCGCTTCCTTGGTAGACGCCTCGCAAATGGCCCGCTGGCCGCATGCAAAACAAACTCCCAATCTAGCACGACACTCTCCAAAATGGAGTCTACCACAATGGTCACAACGAGGTGGGTGGCTTCACCGTTAACACCCCCGCTCTAGAAAATCTGAACCTCGAGCCCCGACTGCCTCAAGACGCGGAGGACCACTGCATCGCGGGGTATATAACTAGCTCGCCGAGGCGGTCCGCCTCGAAGCCACCAGCGACCCGCCGCCGCCCTCTTCTCGCGATCCAGTCATTCCGTCGAATTCTCCGTGCCTCACATCCTAGTGCATGAGTCGCATGCGGCAATGTCCATGCGGTGAAGAGAAACACCCGCACAAGACTCACCATATAATCATCTAGCCCGCGACGAGCGATGCACCCTATCCTCCATATCCGCAACTAGCGCAGGACATATCGAGCCAAAGAATCGAACTCGACATTGTACTCCTCGACAAGGCGCTCTCTCGTCTCAAGAATAAAATCGTTTACCCGCGCCCTCCTCATCCGCGGAGGCCGGCGCGAGGAAAGCCCGAAAACTCATCCCATACTGCTGAGGCGCATGCTCTCCCGAAAGCTCCCATGAATCAAACCAATCGATCGCGGTATCACGCACCGATGCGAACCAAAGGTCACAGACTGTTTCAAGCCTTGATCACCCGTGACGATCCGTCAGAATCGCCGGATGAACTCCTCGCGATCATCCTCGTGCCTCGACCCATAAAACTCAAGGCTACAACTCGGAAAGTCTCGTAGCCTCAAACTATCTCGCCGGGGTGAACCATCGGTGCATCGAACCGAATCGCCAGATTCAGCCGCCTCATATCCGCCACCACGGCCAATAATCGCCATCTCTCGCGACCCATCTCCCCGCCTCCGCATCGTGGACCGAGGCTCAGTGCATCAGAAGTCTCATCGCCCACCGCCGCGCTCTAAATCACAGGCCGGGCGGCGTCGTGAAACCCGCCGTCAAGCACAACCTGCATCGCTCGCTCGCGCTCGCATTCTCTCAGATTCACTAGCAGCACTCGCCGCTTTGCCCTTCGGGCTCGCTGCCTTGGCGGAGGCATAATGGTAAAACGAGATACGTCGGAGGGTCCAACTTACAACATTTCTAAGGCACGATCTCGAATGAGAAGAATGGAAACCAATCCTAAATGTCCTATAGCCTCCTCGATTATAGATGTGGTGCACAACACACCGATAATCAAGACTCTACTAGACACGGTCTCAGACACTTTTCGAGGATTAATCGCTCGATACCACTTTTGTAACGACTGCCCGGTTCGCATCGTGCCTTACCCAGGGCACCCTAGTGATACATACATCAGAGAAAATTAGCGGAACACAAAACAAGAGTCATTTAACAAGAGATAAATGAATAAACAGGCCAACCAAAACGATTGCCTTCAAGATATACATAAAACACGAACGCTTTAATCTTTTACAACCCCGCCACAACAAAGATTACATGCACTCTAAGATATACAATGACTATGACGGGACAGGGCCCCGCCATACCCCTGAATGTACAAGAACCTACAACTCAGGGAACACCTACCAAAAGATAAGCCTCCGGAGAAACGGAGCTTCAAATGCGCTGAACTGTGATCCTATGAGCGAGGATCCACGACCGATGTATTCTACCGCAGATGAACGCAGCTCCGGCGAGGTCAAGACAACAGTACCAAGTATGTAAACTGCATAATATCAGAAATGAAATCATACTAGTCTATATAAAGCAGGAGACATGTATGATAACCAAACTCCAGTTCACAACATAAAACAGTCATCACTCCCATATCACTATGGGTCTCACGCCCACACCATCAATCCGGTTCGCATCATGGCCGCATGCCCGAATATCGTGACGGTGTAGACATGTCCACGATGCAACACAATACCAATGTCCCATGGCCACATGCCCCGAATTCTGCAGACGGTGTAGACATGTCCATGTGACTCAACAACAAGACAAAGAATCCAAATGGAAGCATACCCGCGCGCTACGATCGTGGTCGATGTCCAAAGGGAAACAATAAGACAACTTTCCAAATGGACGATACCCGCGCGCCACGATCGTGTCAAGATGTCCAAAAGGAAATCACAAGGCGATAATCGAAATGGAAACATACCCGCAGCGCCACGATCGTGTCAAGATATCCAAAGCGATTAACCACAAGACCTTAACCAAAATGGAAGCATACCCGCGCCACGATCGTGTCGTGATGTCCTAAGTTATTAACAAAAATAATACTATCAGCGAACGCACTGCGGATTTTCTCCGCCACCGCAAGACGCCCAAGTAAGTTCTCAACAAGTCAACCGACCCTCCATCGAGACGCCAGTAACACGTAAATACAACGCTTTGCACAACAAAGGTTATCACAATAAGCATAGCCAAGCTTCACAACAACAAGCATAGGCAAGTTTCACAACAACACAAAGTACTTTCATTTTATACCAAAGTCCGGGTTTTTAACCCCAAAGTACTACATACGTAAGTTCTTTTAAAAGAGATCCATTTTTTTTTTAAAAGTCACCCGATACCCGTAGTAGTAGAATGACCAACCCACCTTCCTTTTCAAAACCAATTAACAACATTCTTTTCCTAAGTTCCAGTTTGCCTAGTTTCAATTACTCAAGCTTCTCATTTTCAAATGGTTTCATAGTTCCCAAACTTAATCACTTGATTCCTTTTTAGAACAATTAAGTAACATATGTCATATATGTGAGTAGTTTATTCCTGTTTATAACGATCTTATTACAGCAGCCATGATCTAGAAAATGTAATATCATTTTGTCTTATCTTAGCTTCTATGCAGATGGAGGTTTCTACTGGTTTTAATACAACACATCATTATTCAATACATTTTCCTTTTATTAACGCCGCGGTGGTGCTGTCGATACACATTCGATTCCCAAATCAAGAAACATTATCCCTTTAAAACCAAGTACTCATTACTCACGAATGAGGTTTCACACAAACATCCACATTAAAACAAATAAGTTAAGTCTCTTATCTTATAAGATCAAGTCTCTTAACTTCTAACATCAGTAAACCATTTTCACTTACATAAGGTCGTTATAACTAACTTCCCATAAAGCTATTATAACACCCTATGTTTTAAACCAACCAAAACACTTAGCACATACGCCTACCGTACTACATAGTTCACAACCATCATGCTAGAAAGATAGGAAGAGGTTCACATACCTCGCGACGATTTATCGACAATAAGCAAAATGCTCCAAGTACTACAACCTCGCTAGCCCTTTCCACTCTCGAGTAGAATACGCTATTCTCGATTTCACCTATAAAGGTCACAAACGTCTATTAACCCCAAAACACAAGTTTCTATCTTTCTATAGAAAATTAGAAGACCTCCCGCAACAGCGTAAATCTCCTCCTCTATCGAGGCCGGCTACCAAGCCAACCAGGGGGGGGTTTACACGTCTAACCGGACGTGTACAATACTACACAAGTCTACTGCAATACAGTCCTATGTAAATACAGTTCAGTTCAGTTCTTTATTCTTCAGGCTTAAGTCAAAAGACATTGCCGAATACTAAGTATAGTTCCATATATAGTATACTTCAACTATATATTCTAACAAACATGTAATTTCCAATTACAATAGAGGGACAAGATAATTACCTCGACAAGCCCAAAATTATCCGAGTTTAATGTCGCTCCTGAGCAAGGTTTAGCTCCACTCCGTGCGCTCCAAACCACTCCAAACAACCCTTAGAAGTTCTAACCAACTTCTACTCACCTACTTCAACCAACGATGAAGATTTCCTTAGGGTTTCGGTTTGAGACTAAAAGGACAAAAGGTAGTATTTCCGGACTCTACGTCAAGTGGTATCGTTGGAATACGACAAGGTACAAGGCTAAGGTATTTTGGGCATTATAACAATACTAGGGAGTATTTCTATACCACAACAAAGGGTATTATACGAAAACAACTAGGCAGGGGTACCCTACCGCTAGACCTCAAAGGGGAGGGAACCCCGCCAAAGGCCACACGGAAAGGGGAGAGGGGAGGCTCGCCAAGAGCTCACAAAGGGGAGGAGAGGGTTTCAAGACTTGGAAGTTTTTGAATGGATGAAGTCTTCACACTTAGTGGTATTTATAGCAAAACCAAAGGCCAACGAGGCCAAGATCCTTCCAAGTGTATAGCAAGTGTAAGGGCAAGATTAAGCCAAGTGCACCCTAAACCCTACTCCACAAAACACTCCACAAAACAATGCACCAAACAAGGCACACTTCAGGCCAATCGGCCAAGCGCCAACCCACTCGACCGCCCCTCCAAATCGTTAACGGTGGTGACAAGTGTCACCCTCCCGCTGGTTCAGGTTCGCCTCTCGGAAAAATCCGCAAAATACAAAACGACATAGTCGAATTTTCTTCGCAGTTACGCAAAACGCTGCCGAAAAACGACTCTAACCGTGTTGTGCACAATGTAACTTCGAGCCATTTAGGCGGGTGACACGTGTCACCCTCCTATTGGCCCTCATAAAACGTCTTTCGAAAAATATCCACACACGAAATCTCAAAAACAAAGCGGGCCCACAAAACCAGAAATTTCTCCGTGGGCCCACGTGACCATTTCCGAAAATAAAATCTCAAAATTCTAATATAATCTATGAAGTCCAAATACCAAATCTGGGAATCCAATTCCCATTAACGAACCTTTTTCTTCACAAATAACCGGAAACTTTTCCGTCGAAAACTCACATCTTTCTTTCTTTTCAAAATTTTCGGCCGTACTCTCGTACGTACGTCCTCACATACATACCCTGCAACTACGGGGTATAACACATTTAAAATGCTCATTTGGAAATTCAAGACACTTATAATATCAAGTATCATTTTATAAGGTTCATGCTCAAGAAGTTAGGAAGAGTTCACATACCTCTTCAGCTAATCCACACGCTAAGTAGAATACGCCGCAAGTAGTACTTCAACTTATAACGATAACAATACTTCTATCAACTTCATGATACTAGTATACTTATACTACTCAATGAATCTCCTTTCTTTTATAAACATTTGGGCAGAACTTCCCCCGTTTCTACGTACTTTTCCACCTTTTCTGTTATACCCCGTAGTTCCAGGGTATGTATGCGAGGACGTACGTACGAGAATACGACAGAAAGATTGGAAAGGAAGAAAGAGGCGATTTGTCCACGGAAAAGTTTCCGGTTTTTGTGAAGGAAAAAGGTTCGTTAATGGGAATTGGATTCCCAGATTTGGTATTCGGACTTCCTGGAATATTAGAGAATTATGGAATTTTATTTTCGGAAATGGTCACGTGGGGCCCACGGGAGAAATTCTGCTTTTGTGGGGCCCACTTTGTTTTTAGATTTTGGCCATTGTGGATATTTTCGGAAGATGTTTTATTTTGGGCCAATAGGAGGGTGACACGTGTCACCCCGCCAGGTGGCTCGACCGAATGGCATTTGTGCACAACACGGTTAGAGTCGTTTTTAAACATTTTACATAACTTGCGAAGGAAAATTCGGCTATGTCTTTTCTTATTTTGCGGATTTTTCCGAGAGACGGAACATTTTGGACCAACGAGAGGCGCACGGCACCCTCTCATTGGTGGGCAAGGTGGGCGCACGTGGGACGAATTGGGGAGGTCAGTGGTAGATATTTTGGTAGATATTTGTGAGGTTTTAAGGAGTAGGGACTAGGGGGCACTGGGCATATCTTGGCCCTACACTTGTGTAGCACTTGGCTCAATCTTGGCCATTGGTTGGCCTTGGCTTGGCTATAAATACCCTCTCCCTGATGAATTCTTCATCCTTTCCTAAATGTTTCTAAGTGTTAAATCTTCTCCTCCCTTAGTGTTGAGTTCGGCCAAGAGGCCTCCCCTCTCTAGAGGCCTTGGCCGAGGTACACCCCTCCTAGTAGTGTGGCGTGGGGTACCCACTGCCAAGTTGCTTTAGATAATACCCCCTGTGGTGTAGAAATACTCTCAAAGTATTGTTATAATGCCCAAATTACCTTAGCCGTATACCTTGTAGTATTCTAAGGTTATACCTATCTGAAAAGCCGGAAATACTATTACACTTCCGTCCTGGCACAAACCGAAACCACAGGAAAATCTCCATAGTCAGTTGGAGTATTGTGTAGAAGTGGGTTAGAACTTCTAAGGGTGGTTTAGAGCGGGTTGAGCGCTCGGAGTTGGAGCTAAACGATTGCGGGATCGACTTTATACTTGGATACTTATGGGCTTATCGAGGTAAATATCTTATCCCTCTATTGTAATTGGAAATTACATGTTGTTTGAATATATAGTTAAAGTATACTATATATAGAACTGAACGTGGTTAGTTGGCAATGTCTTTTGACTTAAGCTCAAGAATCGAATCAATCGTACAGTGAGACTTGTGTAGTAGTCTTGTGGAGTAGAATTGTACCGTTCGTTAGATGTATAACCCCGGTTGGCTTCGTAGCGGCCCGTGAGAGGAGGAGATTTACGCTGTTGCGGGGAGGTCGCGAATTTTACGTAGAATGTTCTACGATAAGATCTTAATGTTAATAAGCGCTGTGGCCTTATAGGTTGAAGTACTACGTGTGGCGCGTTCTACTTGGCTTTAGGAGTAGCCAAGCGGTTGGGAGTACTTGAGCGTTTTGCTATTAGTCGATACTCGTCGCGGTATGTGAACCTCTTCCTATCTCTTCTAGCATGATATGTGTGAACTATGTAGTACGGTAGACGATACGTGTACTAAATGTATTTGATTGGTGTAAAACATAAAGTGTTATAACGGCTTTATGGGAAGTTGGTTATAACGGCTTTATGTTGGTAAGAAAATACATGTGGTTTTAAAAGGTAACTGATTTGAACTATAACTGGCTTGTTATGTGTTAATAAAGAACTTGAAGTATTTCAAAAGAGTTTTGAATCATTTTGAGAGAAGAGTAATACTTGATTTGTTTTGAAAACTTAAGAGTTATACTAGCTTTATGGAAAGTTAGGTATAACGTCTTAAGAATGTTTCTTCGATTTTGGAAATCGAATGTGTATCGACAAACCACCGCGTCACAATAAAAAGGAAATGTTTTGACAGATTAAGTATTATTAAAACCGAGAAACTTCCATCCGCATAGAAGCTAAGATGAGACAAAATGATATTTCCTAGATCATGGCTGCTGTAATAAGATTGTTGTAAACAAGAATATCCTACTCATATATAAGACTTATGTTTCTCAGATAGTTTAAAAGAGAATTATATTCTTAAATGAATAAGACTATGAACTACTTAAACCTTTCTAAATAAGAAACATGAACATTTGAAATTAGGCAAACTTGGACGTTTGGAAAATAATGTTGTTACTTGAGTTTTACAAAGAGAAGTGGTTTGATTTACTTCAAAAGATAATCACTATATTTTCATATACTACGGGTATTGTGTGACTTTTGTGAAAGTAACATTATCTTTTAAAGAGTTAATGTATGAAGTACTTTGGGGATAAAACCCCGAACTTGTTAGCATATAGTAGAAAGTACCTGGTGTGTATAACTTGATTGTGTTGGTTTGTGATAGCCTTGAAATACCTTCTTGTTGATTTGATAAGTAAACATGCTAGGATGCTACGTGTGTTAGTATCTTGTGATGTTTGTGTAAAGGGTTTTCCTTTGTTGTGCTTATGTTGTTTAACGATAAGTCGTTATGATAGTATTATACATCACTCATCTCTTGAGATGATTAGGGTTGTCGCCTCCGTGCGGGGTAGACTCAGCGGTCGATGGACCTATGATTCGAGACTACCTCATGCGGGTCCAGGGCCTATGCGGGCTGCGGAAGTTCGAGTTAGGACGCGGCCCTTGTGGTCATGCGGTCCTTGTGGCTACGCGGACGGCGAGTCCAGACGCCGCCGGAGTAGCTACCCTCGACGCGGGGTTATACCTCATGCGGGCGATCGATTGGCCTACGCGAGTGCGGAAAGTTCGAGGCTAGACGCGCATTAGATCTGCGGGCAAGTGGTCGCTTTGATCATGTGGCCTGCAGACAGATCTTATGATACGATTCATGACCTTGTTGCATGCTGTGGGTGTTAGTAGTCGGCTATGCCTTCGCATTTACCCTGACGGTTATTATGGCGCAGTGGGACACGGTGTTCATGTGTGTTTCTTGGTCTTTGTTAGATCATAAAGCTGGCGTGAGGAAGGTATTCCACGGGCATGATTGATGTTGTGGGCGTGAGACCCATTGTTATATTTGAGTGATGACTTGAGGCGTGAGTCACGACTTGACACGATCGCTATTATTGAATCGTAGTTTGGTTATCATACATGTCTCCCGCTTTATAGACTATTATGATTTCATTTACGTATTTTTAGTTTCACATACTCTGCAATTTTTGTTATCGACCTCCTTCGGGCCGCGTTAAATCTGCGCAGTAAAGGTACACGATCATTGATCCTCGCTCTTAGGGTCCTGATTCGGCATGTGGGAAAGCTCCGTTTCTCGGAGGCTTATCAGTGGTATAGTCCCCGTTGTTGTAGGTGTTTACATTCGGGGTATGGCGGCCCCGTCCCGCCATTGTTGTCGTATCATTTCTTAGAGGTGCAGTAAATCGCTGTGGCGGGGGTTTGTAAAAAGGATTAAAACTGTTCATGTTGGAAAAAAGTTGTTATTTATATATATGCGAAAGGCAAGTTTTCTCAGTTATTGTTTCATATTTCATAATATGTCTTGTATTGTTTTATGTTCGATTACACGATGTTGTATCACTAGGGTGCCCGGTAAGGCACGATCACGGGCCGGAATCGGTCGTGACAAAAGTGGTATCGAGCGATTAATCCTCGGAAAGTGTCTAGGCCGTATCCAAGAGAGTCTTGATTATCGGTGTGTTGTGCACCACGCCAATAATCGTGAGGCTATAGGATATTTAGGATTGGTTTCTATTCTTCTCACTCGAGGTCGTGCCTTAGAGTGTGTTTTAAGTTGGACCTCTAAACGTATTTCTTTCCTCACCAAGTTATGCCTCCGTAGGCAACCCGCCCGGGAGGCAAGCGGCGAGGAGCCGCGAGTAGAATACTGAGAGGGTTGCGAGGCACAGCCCAATCATTACCTAGGGTAGTGCTTCATTCGGGATTTCTGCGGCGTTACTAGCCCAGTGAGTTTAGCACGGCGACGGCGGTTCTCTGCGGCCATGATATTTGAACCTTCCACGGCCAGGGAACAGAATTTAGATTTCAAAGAGGCGACCCTGTTACTAGCCATGGATTGGGCTACCAGAGATTATACCGATGTACCACGAGTCTTGATGACTACCTAAGAAAGGGTTGTGCAAGAGTAATTCTTCAGTTGGGCTTGAGCATGGCACGTATGCGAGCTTATGCGGCGAGAAAGCGTAGAGATCGACGGGTTAACCAAGGGCGAGAAGAGGGCGGAGCGGCAAGTCCTTCGGTAACTTTCAAGGTGAGTATACCTTAAGTGCTATGTTACGATAGCGGTGTTAGTTGTAATTAGAAATCATGGTGGGTTAACCGAGTAAGATTTTGGAGGATAGAGAAAGTGTGAGCCTTAGAGCTTTATACGCAAAGACCTTAGAGGTAAGGCCATCTCGGGTAGAGACGTATGTTTATGTTTGACCCTTATAGGAGTGCATAGTGCACGTGGTGTGTTTGGGATAGGTCCCTAAGTAGTGTGAAATGAAGAGGGTAGTTGAGCTAAGAAGACCGCTAGGTTTTCGTAACGTGATTAGTGAGATTGTTCCGATCGGGAGCTAGTATTGTGCGCGTTGCCGGGTCGGGTTGAGGCCACGTTGCGGGTCAACCCGCGGCATGTATGACGGTGGGGTCTGGTTGTGGTGGTCCCGCCTTGTGGTAGGGTCACGAGGGTGCTAGGCCCAAGTTTAGTTAACCAACGTACGAGTTCGTGGATGCGTTCGACCGGTGGTCGGGCCGATGGGGGCAGCCCATCGTGTTCTTCGGTCGGGACCGTTCACTTGGCAGTGTTGATTTATCAGAAAGGTTGTAAAGGCTGCACGGGGTGCCTACCTTCACCTTATGACAGACAGTGGAGCCCAGGTTACGGCTGTTTTTGTTTCTGGAAGTTTTACCAAGCATGTGTTAAGAACTCAGGTGAGTCTCAGAATCGCATTCGCCGCCGGGCGGTCGCGTGGATTTGAGGTAGTTGTGAGGATTGTTGTCTCTGTGGAGGAGCGTTTGAGCTACCATGTCAGTGTTCGGATGTCGCCTTATGAAGCCTTGCGGGCGGAAGTGTAAGTTCACGGTCGATTGGTTCGATGTTGGCGTGGTTCAGATAGTTGGTTGATCTTGTTCCAGATCGTGGATAGTGAAGCTTGTCTAGAAGAAGTTACGGCGGCTCGGAGGAATCGTGCGGATAATCGGCGACGCCAGAGTTGAGTTGTGGTCGGTCTTCTTGAAAGTACCACCGGACGAGTGTGACGAGTTTTGAAACAGAAGGAACTTAGCCCGAGTTACTTTGGGCCTTTGTGAGTTCATGTGAAGAATAGGCGGGTTGCCTATATGTTAGCATTTGCCGTCCGACTTAGGAGGAAGGACGTCCGTCTTCGTATTGTTATGTTCGGGAAAGTATCGAAGATCCATCCAGAATGTTCCCAGTTAATGATGACCTCGTGAGAGATAGTAACCCCGAGTTTTGGATACTAAAGCAGTATCAGAAATATGGTAAGAATTGAGTGTCGGCGGCTTGGTGATCGCGTGCGGCCGGTACCATTTGTTGGGTCGTTGGAGCAAGGCTCGCGACAAAGTGACAAAAGTAGTATTATTTGTGGTGATGTTAGAGGTGTTTCCTCGTGGACTTGGATGTAGGTATTTTGCGTGGGTATTTCTGTGGCCAGCTGTGGCAGGATTGTTTCGTAAGTATAGTAGTGAAGACTATACTGGCACGCGTTCGTTTTGAGACTTAGAAGGAACATTCGGGACGAATGTTTCTAAGGGGGGAAGAATGTTATACCCCGTAGTTCCAGGGTATGTAAGCGAGGACGTGCGTGCGAGAATACGCAGAAAGATCGGAAAGGAAGAAAGAGCGATTTGTCCACGGAAAAGTTTCCGGTTTTGTGAAGGAAAAAGGTTCGTTAACGGGAATTGGATTCCCATTTGGTATTCGGACTTCTGGAATATTAGAGAATTATGGAATTTTATTTTGGAAATGGTCACGTGGGGCCACGGGAGAAATTTACTGGTTTTGTGGGCCCACTTTGTTTTGAGATTTTGGCCATTGTGGATATTTTGGAAGATGTTTTATTTTGGGCAATAGGAGGGTGACACGTGTCACCCCGCCTAGGTGGCTTAGCCGAATGGCATTTGTGCACAACACCGGTTAGAGTCGTTTTTAAATGAAACATTTTACATAACTTGCGAAGGAAAATTCGGCTATGTCTTTTCTTATTTTTGCGGATTTTTCCGAGAGGCGGAACATTTTGGACCAACGAGAGGCGACTTGGCACCCTCTCATTGGTGGGCAAGGTGGGCGGCGTGGGACGAATTGGGGAGTCAGTGGTAGATATTTTGGTAGATATTTGTGAGGGTTTTAAGGAGTAGGGACTAGGGGCACTTGGGCATATCTTGGCCTACACTTGTGTAGCACTTGGCTCAATCTTGGCCATTGGTTGGCCTTGGCTTGTGCTATAAATACCCTCTCCCTTTGATGAATTCTTCATCCTTTCCTAAATGTTTCTAAGTGTTAAATCTTCTCCCTCCCAGTGTTGAGTTCGGCAAGAGGCCTCCTCTCTCTAGAGGCCTTGGCCGAGTACACCACTCCTAGTAGTGTGGTAGTGGGGTACCCACTGCCAAGTTGCTTTAGTATAATACCCCTTTGTGGTGTAGAAATACTCTCAAAGTATTGTTATAATGCCCAAATTACCTTAGTATACCTTGTAGTATTCTAAGGTTATACCTATCTGAAAAGCTTGGAAATACTATTATACTTCCGTCAGTACAAAACCGAAACCACAGGAAAATCTCCATAGTCCGTTGGAGTATTGTGTAGAAGTGGGTTAGAACTTCTAAGGGTGGTTTAGAGCGGGTTGAGCGCTCGGAGTCGAGCTAAGCGATTGCCCAGGATCGACTTTATACTTGGATAATTATGGGCTTATCGAGGTAAAGATCTTATCCCTCTATTGTAATTGTAAATTACATGTTGTTTGAATATATAGTTAAAGTATACTATATATAGAACTGAACGTGGTTAGTTGGCAATGTCTTATGACTTAAGCTCAAGAATGACGTATTCTGATACAAGACTTGTGTAGTAGTCCTGTGGAGTAGAATTGTACCCGTTCGGGTTAGATGTATAACCCCCCCCCCTGGTTGGCTTAGTAGCCGGCCCCGTGAGAGGAGGAGATTTCTGTTGCGGGGAGGTCCGCGAATTTTCTGTAGAATGTTCTACGATAAGATCTTAATGTTAATAAGCGCCTTGTGGCCTTATAGGTTGAAGTACTACGTGTGGCGCGTTCTACTTGGCTTTAGGAGTAGCCGACAGTTGGGAGTACTTGGAGCGTTTTGCTATTAGTCGATACTCGTCGCGAGGTATGTGAACCTCTTCCTATCTCTTCTAGCATGATATGTGTGAACTATGTAGTACGGTAGACGTACATATGTTTAATGTATTTGATTGGTTTGAAACATAAAGTGTTATAACGGCTTTATGGGAAGTTGGTTATAACAGCTTTATGTTAGTAAGAAAATACATGTGGTTTTTAAAAGGTAACTGATTTGAGCTATAACTGGCTTGTTATGTGTTAATAAAGAACTTGAAGTATTTCAAAAGAGTTTTGAATCATTTTGAGAGAAGAGTAATACTTGATTTGTTTTGAAAACTTAAGAGTTATACTAGCTTTATGGAAAGTTAGGTATAACGTCTTAAGAATGTTTCTTCGATTTTGGAAATCGAATGTGTATCGACAAACCAACTGCGGCAATAAAAAGGAAATGTTTTCAGATTAAGTATTATTAAAACCAGAGAAACTTCCATCCGCATAGAAGCTAAGATGAGACAAAATGATATTTCTAGATCATGGTCTTTGTAATAAGATTGTTGTAAACAAGAATATCCTACTCATATATAAGACTTATGTTTCTCAGATAGTTTAAAAGAGAATTATATTCTTAAATGAATAAGACTATGAACTACGAAACCTTTCTAAATAAGAAACATGAACATTTGAAATTAGGCAAACTTGGACGTTTGGAAAATAATGTTGTTACTTGAGTTTTACAAAGAGAAGTGTTTTGATTTACTTCAAAAGATAATCACTATATTTTCATATACTACTGGTTTTTTTTGACTTTTGTGAAATTAACGTATCTTTTTAAGAGTTAATGTATGAAGTACTTTGGGGATTAAACCCCGAACTTGTTAGCTTATAGTAGAAAGTACCTTGTGTATAACTTGATTGTGTTGGTTTGTGATAGCCTTGAAATACCTTGTTGATTTGATAAGTAAACATGCTAGGATGCTACGTGTGTTAGTATCTTGTGATGTTTGTGTAAAGGGTTTTTCCTTTGTTGTGCTTATGTTGTTTAACGATAAGTTATGATAGTATTATACATCACTCATCTCTTGAGATGATTAGGGTTAAGCGCCTCCGTCTGGGGTAGACTCAGCGGGTCGATGGACCTATGATTCGAGACTACCTAAATGCGGGTCCAGGGCTATCGCGAATCTGCGGAAGTTCCGTGTTAGGACGGCCCTTGTGGTCACGCGTCCTTGTGGCGCGTGCGGCGAGTCCAGACGCCGGGGAGTAGCTACCCTCGATGCGGGTTATACCTCATGCGGGCGATCTGATTGGCCTATGCGGGCTGCGGAAAGTTCGAGGGCTAGACGCGCACATTAGATCTCGCGGGCAAGTGGTCGGCTTTGATCATGTGATGCAGACAGATCTTATGATACGATTCACGACCTTGTTGAGTGCGTGGGTGTTAGTAGTCGGCTATGCCTTCGTACCTACTGTCACGGTTATTATGCGCAGTGGGACACGGTGTTCATGTGTGTTCTTGGTGTTAGATCATAACCGCTGGCGATGAGGAAGGTATTCCGGGCATGATTGATGTTGTGGGCGTGAGACCCATTGTTATATTTGAGTGATGACTTGAGGCGTGAGTCACGACTTGACATGCTTGTGTATGAGCGTAGTTTGGTTATCATACATGTCTCTGCTTTATAGACTATTATGATTTCATTTACGTATTTTAGTTTCACATACTAATTTTTGTTATCGACCTCCCCGGCTGCGTTCATGCCGCAGTAAAGGTACACGATCATTGATCCTCGCTCTTAGGGTCACGATTCGTGTGGGAAAGCTCCGTTTCTCGGAGGCTTATCGATGGTATAGTCCCTGTTGTTGTAGGTGTTTACATTCAGGTATGGCGGGCCTGTCCGCCATTGTTGTCGTATCATTTCTTAGAAGTGCAGTAATCTTGTTGTGGGCAGGGTTTGTAAAAAGGATTAAAACTGTTCATGTTGGAAAAAAGTTGTTATTTATATATATGCCGAAAGGCAAGTTTTTCTCAGATTATTGTTTCATATTTCATAATATGTCTTGTATTGTTTTATGTTCCGCTGATTACTCTGATGTTGTATCACTAGGGTGCCCGGGGTAAGGCACCAGTCACGGGCCCGGAATCGGGTCGTGACATTTTCCAAGGCCCGATTTCAACAACCAATAAGCCATACTTAAGGGCATAACCAACAGTTAACCAAAGGGGATTACACGCCTAACTTGACGTGTAAAATTCAGCCCCTTAATCTACCAAAACAGTCCACTAAAATCAGTCCATACTCCAATGTAAAAACAGTTCTATAGTCCGCTAAAATCAGTCCATAGTCCACTAAAATAGTCCACTAAATTAGTCCACTAAAACAGTCCATTATATCCAACAGTTTTATAGTTTTCGGCCAACTACTACAACCAAACTGTTTCCATAACTTCTTATAATCCAACTTATATTCCAATACTTTTATATAAGTTTTAACTTGTTAACAACAAGATTCCATGTCAACATGTAATAGGTAATGTTTAACAACAACAAAATCCAATGAATCCGACAACGCCAAAACCGTCCACAATTGGCAAACATACCAAGATTGTGACATGTACTTCTTATTCTTCATTCTTTTTAATCACAAGTTCATTTATTAATTACTACAACATGTAGTCTCCAATTACTTCAGGAGGAGGAAAAATCCTTACCTTAAATATGCCCAAAACAATCCACTTAAAGTCGGTCCATGGTTTAGTCTTAGCTCCTTATTCTTCAAGTTCCAATCACACACAAGTATCTACTACAAGCTTGTAACCATCTTTCCTTCTTGTTTTACTTCCAAAAAGTTCATAAACAAGCCTAGGAAATTCACCCATGTTTCGGCCACACCATTCTCGGCCAAGCACCACTCTCGGCTAATCCTTGGTTTAACAACCTTGGAGAGTTAATTTGATTTAGAACTTGGTTAGGGTATTTAATCTAGGAGAATAATCAACTCTTGTTCATCCCTTGACTCTTTAGTGTTCTTGAAAATAATAGGGAGAAGAGAGGTTTTGGATGATGAAGATTATTATACCAAGTCTTGCTATCACCTCTCTTATATAGGAAAATATCATACAAGGGGAGTGTCACGACCGGACCCCGGGCCCGCGACTGGTGCCCTACCTGGACACCCTTTCCGGTATACATCAGAGAATAGCAGCGGAACATACACAACTGATAAAATGCTTAAACATAAAAATAAGATCGTAAATGGATTCGAGTACCATTCTGATCGCCTCTTTCATGATCCTTTCTATAGGCAACAGACTAGCCGATAAGGCCACCTTCCGTAAACAATATAAATAAAACAGTACATTTTTCATTACAACCCAATCCACAATGTGACTACAGACCTCTAAGAATAACAACTATGACGGGACAGGGCCCCGCCATACCCCTGAATAAACAACAACCAACCATACCAAGGATAGGCCTCCGGAGTAATGGAGATTCCCAACAGCTGAACAGTGATCCTAAAAGTGAGGATCAGCTACCTGTATACTGTTATACCCCGTAATTCCAGAGTATGTACGTGAGGGCGTACATATATAAATTTAAGCCTTAAAGTTGGCAAGGTTCGAAAATTTGGGCACAAGTGCCGAAAAGAGTCATTTTTCGACGAAACGTTTTACAAGACTTGCGAAGGGAAAATTCCGGCTATGTCATTTCTAATTTTTGCGGATTTTTCCGAGAGACGAAACATTTTGGACCAACGGGAGGGTGACAAGTGTCACCCTCACATCGAGGTTAGCGGTCACAGAATGGACGATTGGGGTCAAGGGAGTAGGTAGGATATTTGTGCAAGTTGGTGTGGTAGATGGATAAGGTACACATGGTTAAATCTTGACCCTACACTTGCATGGCACTTGGCTTGATCTTGGCCATTGGTTGGCCATTGCTTGACCTATAAATACCCCTCTAAGTTGAAGACTTTCTTCATCCAAACTTGAGCAATCTTTCTAAGTCTTGAAATCCTCCCTCCCCTCTTGAGTAGTTCTCGTCCCAAGAGTCTTTCCCCTTTGTGAGCCCTGGCGAGAGCCTCCTCCCCCTTTGTAGTGTCTAGCCGAGGGGTACCCCCCCTAGCCTAGTTGGTTTCGTATAATACCCCCCTTTTTGTGGTATAGAAATACTCTCCAAGTATTGTTATAATGCCCTAAATACTCTAGCCCAAATACCTTGTAGTACTTTCCAAAGTTACCTCTATACGTAGAGCCCGGAAATACTATTATACTTTCCCTCAGCCACTAAACAAAACCCTAAGGAAAACCTTCATAGTCGGTTGAAGTGTTAAGTAGAAGTTGCGTAGAACTTCTAAGGGTTGTTTGGAGCGGGTTGGAGCGCACGGAGTAGGAGCTTAACGTTGCTCAGGAGCGACATTATACTTGGATAATTTTGGACTCATCGAGGTAAATACTACTGTCCTTCTATTGTAATTGGGATTTACATACTGTAGTTGTATAGAAATGAATATAAGATTCATAGAAGATAATTGAACTGTAATAGGAGGATATTACAGAATAGACTTGAACTGAAATCACATCAGAAGAATATTTAAGTAGAAGATTAAACTGTACTTACATAGATCGTATTCTGATGATCGATAACCTTTATTGGTTGAATGTTCTGCGATAGCATGTGCTACTTGGAAGGTGGACAAGGCTAGCCGGGTTATAGCCGTGGAGCGTTTTGCTTATAGTCGATAATCGTCGCGAGGTATGTGATGCTTCCTATACTCTTGAGCATGATATTTTAAAAGAATATATATATAGTACGGTAGACGTACGTGTGTTAACAGAACGTAGTTGTACGACAATGTCTTTTGACTTAAGCCTGAATAATAAGAACCTTGAATGTATTTCAAAAAATATTAAGAAACCTTTTTGAAAGAAGAGTAATACTTGGTTTGAAAACATAAGAGTTATACTAGCTTTATGGGAAGTTAGGTATAACGTCTTAAGAGAGATAAAAAGAATGGTTTACTGATTTAGAAATTAAGAGACTTAACTTAATATGGATGTTTGTGTGAAACCTCATTCGTGAGTAATGAGTACTTGGTTTTTAAAAGGGGAATAATGTTTTACTGATTTCGGAAATCAAAAAGAGTATCGACAAACCACTGCAGCGCTAATAAAGGAAAATGTATTGAATAATGAAGTATTATTAAAACCAGTAGAAACCTCCATCTGCATAGAAGCTAAGATGAGACAAAATGATATTACATTTTCTAGATCATGGCTGCTTTAATAAGATGGTTATAAACAAGAATAAACTGCTCACACATATGGCATATGTTACTCAATTGTTTTAAAAGAGATTAAGACATCGAACTATGAAACTTTTCTAAAATAAAGAGACTTGAGTAATTGAAATTAGGCAAACTGGAACTCTAGGGAAAAGAAAGGCATTGTTTTGTCTTAAATTGGTTTAAAACATAAAGTGTTATAACAGCTTTATGGGAAGTTAGTTATAACGACTTTATGAAAACAAAAGAAGTGTTTTGGTCTAAAAAGAAGGCATGGTATTGCCTTAATTTGGTTTTAACAAGGAAAGTATGGAAGTTGTTTTGGTTTACTTAAAAGATGTAAGTCACTCTATTTTTATACTACGAGTATCGGGTGACTTTTATAAAAGGAATGGATCTCTTAAAAGGAATTTAACGTACGTAGTACTTTAGGGTTAAAACCCGAACTTTGACATAAAATGAAAGTACTTTGAGTTGTGTATAACTTGCCTATGCTTGTTGTTGTGAAACTTGCCTATGCTTGTTGTGATAGCCTTTGTTGTGCAAGAATTGTGTTTCTATACTACCGCGTCTCTCGATGGAGGGCCGGTTGACTTGTTGAGAACTTACTGACGCACGGCAAAGGACGGAGAATTCCACTGCACGCTCCGCTGATAGTGTTATTCCATGGACTAGCTCTCCACGAGGTTTCCTACCGCTCGCCTTGGTACCGGTGGTCGCCAGATTTGCCCGCCTCGTGGCTGATTCGCCTCGTACTGGTAGTTAGCCCTCGACTTGCCCCGCTCAGTAGTGACGAAGTCTCGTGATACGCCTTGGTACCTGGTAGTTAGCCCTCGCATTTGCCCCGGTCACCACGTGGCCGCCTTGGTATCCGGTAGTCGACTTTCGTGATTGCCCCGCGGTCGCCTTCGTGGTTTAGTTGTATTGTATTGTTAGTACGACTTTGTCATCAGGTAGGACTTGTTGTTCATGTTTACTTCTTTGTGTTATCATATCATAGATCACGCCGGCAGGAAGGTATTCCACGCATGATTGATGTTGGGCGTGAGACCCATAATTATATTTGAGTAATGACTTGGAGGCGTGAGACCGACTTGATATAATTGTTATATGTGTATCAGAGTTTGGTTATCATACATGTCTCCCGCTTTATATAGACTATTATGATTTCATTTACGATTTACGCTTCACATATTTGGTACTGTTATCGACCTCCTTCGGGCCGCTCATGCCGCAGTAGAGGTACATCTACCGCCGATCCCCGCTTAGGATCACATTTCAGCAGATTGGAAGCTCCGTTCCTTCGAGGCTTATCTTTTGGTATGTTACCCCGAGTCCAGAGGTTCTTGTACATTCGTGGTATGGCGGGCCTCGCGCTGCCTAGCCCCGAACTCCCCGCACCCGCATAGGCCAATCTCATAGGCCCGCATGAGGTATAACCCCGCATCGAGGGTAGCTACTCCCGTAAATCGCCCCGACTCGCACCGCACGGCCACATAGACCGCATGACCATAAAGGCCGCACACTAACACGAACTCGTAGCTCGCATAGGCCCCGGGACCCGCATGAGGTATTCTCGAATCACGGTCCTGCATCGCCGAGTCTACCCCGCATCGGAGGGCGCTTAACCCCTAAACACACGAGTGGTATAATACCAACATAACCTTATCGTTTAAACAACATAAGCACAATCAAGGGAAAACCCCTTTACACAACCATCACAGAATACTATCACACGTAGCATCCTAATATGATTACTTATCAAATCAACACGAAGGTATTACAAGGCTATCACAAACCAATACAATCAAGTTATCCACACATAAGGTACTTTCTGCTATATGATTAACGAGATCGGGTTTTTATCCCCAAAGTACTTTATACAATAACTCTTTAAAGACATGTTACTTTCACAAAAGTCACACAATACCCGTAGTATATAACAATAGAGTGATTATCTTTTGAAGTAAATCAAAACACTTCTTGTAACACCCCGAACCCGGGCCCGTTACTGGTGCCTTACCCCGGGCACCCTAGTGATACAACATCAGAGAAAACCAGCGGAAAATAAAACACGAGTCATGAAACAAGAGATATAATAAATAAACAAAGCAACCAAAACAGCTTTTCAAGATATACATAAAAACCCAACAGCTTATCCTTTTTATAAACCCCGCCCACAACAAAGCATGCACTTAAGATTTACAACAACTATGATGGACAGTGGCTTCGCCATACCCCCGAATGTACAAGAACCTACAACTCGTGGAACATACCAAAGATAAGCCTCCAAGGAACTGAGCTTTCCAACACGCCGAAATGAGATCCTAAGAGCGGGATCCACGATCGATGTACTCTACCGCAGATGAACGCACTTCGGAGGTCAAGACGACAGTACTAAGTATGTGAAATCACAACATCAGAATGAAATCATAATAGCTTAAAAAGCAGAGACATGTATGATAACCAAAATACAAGACGCAACATAAAAGCGAATAAGTCGTGGACTCACGCCTCAAAGTCACCACTAAATATAACTATGGGTCTCACGCCCACAACATCCATCATGTTCGCATCACGGCCGCATGCCCCTAATATCGCGACGGTAGACATGTCCATGATGCAACAATAATAACAAGGCCGCATGGCCACATGCCGGACATCGTGACGGTGTAGACATGCCCATGTAACCTCAATAACAATATACTTGGGTGGTCAACCCCGCCGCACGGCCACATGCCCGGAATCGTGACGGTGTAGACACGCCCATGTTGCGAATAACCATATATCGGGTAATCAACCCGCCGCACGGCCGCATGCCCGAATCATCAGACGGTAGACACGCCCATGTGACATCAACAACAAGACAAGAATCAAAATGGAAACATACCCGTGGAATTCTCCATCACCGCCAAAGACGCCCAAGTAAGTTCTCAACAAGTCAACCGCCTCTATCGAGACGCCAGAATACGTAAATACCACACTTGCACAACAAAGGCTATCATCACAAGCATAGGCAAGTTTCACAACAACAAGCATAGGCAAGTTTCACAACAACAAGCATAGGCAAGTTTCACAACAACTCAAAGTACTTTCATTTTATGCCAAAGTCCGGGTTTTTAACCCCAAAGTACTACATACGTTAAGTTCTTTTAAAAGAGATCCATTACTTTTATAAAAGTCACCCGATACCCGTAGTATTAGAATGACCAACCCACATTCCCTTTTCAAAATCAAGTAACAACATTCTTTTCCTAAGTTCCAGTTTGCCTAGTTTCAATTACTCAAGGTTCTCATTTTCAAATGGTTTCATAGTTCCCAAACTTAATCACTTGATTCCTTTTTAGAACAATCGAGTAATATATGTCTCACGTGAGAGTAGGTTATTCTTGTTTACAACATTCTTATTACAAAGAAATGATCTAGAAAATGTATATCATTTTGTCTCATCTTAGTTTCTATGCATGGAGGTTTCTACCGGTTTTAATACAATTCATCATTATTCAATACATTTTCCTTTATTAACGCTCGCAGTTGGTCCTGTCGATACACATTCTGATTTCCAAATCAAGAAACATTATCCCTTTAAATAAAACCAAGTACTCATTACTCACGAATGAGGTTTCACACAAACATTCACATTAAAACAAATAAGTTAAGTCTCTTATCTTATAAGATCAAGTCTCTAACTTCTAACATCAAGAAACCATTTTCTTTACCTCTCTTAAGACATTATACCTAACTCCCATAAAGCTAGTATAACTCTTTTTAAAACCTTTTAAAACCAAGTGTTACTCTCCTTCCAAAACGATTTATAAATCTTTTGAAATACATCAAGTTCTTTATTATAACTAGCCGCTTATAATTCACATCGATTACCTTTTAAAACCACAAAGTATTTTCTTACCTACATAAAGTCGTTATAACCAACTTCCCATAAAGCCGTTATAACACTTTATGTTTTAAGAACAATCAAACACAAGCTTAACACACGACGCCTACCGTACTACATAGTTCACACATATCATGCTAGAAGAGATAGGAAGAGGTTCACATACCTCGCGACGATTGTCGACTAATAGCAAAACGCCCAAGTACCCCAAACCGCCGGCTACTCCTAAGCTGGATCACTCCACACGTAGTACTTCAACCTATAAGGCCACAAGGCGCTTATTAACATCTAGATCTCAACGTTCCATAATCTACGAAAATTCGGCAAAGACTCTCCCGCAACAACAGAAATCTCCTCCTCTATCGAGGCCGGCTACCAAGCCAACTGGGGGTTTACACGCCTAACCTGACGTGTACAATTCTACTACACAAGAATGCTATACAAGTCCATCGTAATACACCCTATGTAATTACAGCCTGGGCTTCTTAATTCTTCAGGCTTAAGTCAAAAGACATTGCCACAGTACTAAGTTCAGTTCTATATAGTATACAACAACTATATATTCAACACTTATGTAATTTCCAATTACAATAGGGACAAGATATTTACCTCGATAAGCCCAAAATTATCCGAGTTTAATGTCGCTCCTGAGCAAGGTTTAGCTCCTCCTCCGAGTGCTCCAATCCGCTCCAAACAACCCTTAGAAGTTCTAACCAACTTCTCTTAAGTACTTCAAACAACAATGAAGATTTCCTTAGGGTTTCGCTAGTGGCTAAAGGAAAGTATAATCGTATTTTCGGCTTTTATAAGTGTAACTTGGGAATACTACAAGGTATTTGGGCCAAGGTATTTGGACATTACAACAATACTTTGGAGAGTATTTCTATACCACAAAGGGGTATTTATACGAGACAACTAGGCTAGGGGTGTACCTACGGCTAGCACTACTAGGAGGGGGGATACTTTCGGCCAAGGGGCCTTCTCAAAGGGGAGGGTGGGGCGGACGAATACAACACGGAGCGGGGACGGACAGTTCAAGACTTAGGCACATTTTTGGATGAAGAACTCTTCAAGCTTAGGGGGGTATTTATAGGTCAAGGAATGGCCAACCAATGGCCAAGATCCATCCAAGTGTATAGCAAGTGTAGGGCTAGGATTCACCTAAGTACACCTTATCCATCTACCACAAAAATATCCTACCTAATCCTTGACAAAGCCAAGGCCAATTCGGCCCACCATTGCCGCCCAACCTCATCCAATGTGAGGTGACACATGTCACCCTCCCGTTGGTCCAAAATGTTTCGCCTCTCTAAAAATCCGCAAAAATAATAAATGACATAGCCGAATTTTCCCAACAAAAGTCGGAAACGCTTCACGAAAAACGACTCTAATCGGGTGTTGTGTACAAATTTCAAACTTGCCTAACTTAAGGCTCAAATTTTCTACGACGCCCTCACGCATACTCGAAAATACGGTATAACATTTTTCCTTAGAAACATTCGTCCCGAATGTTCCTTCTCAAGTCTCAACACAAACACGCGCCAAGATAGTCTTCACCGCTATACGCATTTAAAACAATCATGCCACACCGCCATGAAATAATAAATGCACAAAATAAGAAATCCCAAGTCCACGAGGAATCACCGTTATCACAAAAGTTCCCACCAAGGTCTAAAATATACTCCTCGCACCTTCATTTCACAAAAGAAACGATCACACTCGCTCACTTCTCCCTACCTCGTCGCACTGCTCAACACTCGAACTCTTCCCAAGACACGCACTACACTTCAGCCAACGCTCGTTTCCAACCCTCGAGTCACTACCTCCAAACTTGGTCATCTTACTAACCTCGATTTCTAAGGCCATTCTCGCCTTCACGAACTGATTCTCGTCGAACATATCTATGAACTCATACGATGGTCATCTAAGCTTGGGCCTAGCACCCTCGTGACCGCCACCGGGCGACCACCTGCAGCTGACCCTTCCTCGAACGGACGCGGGTTGGCCCGCAACATGGCCCCAACCCGACCCATCAGAGCGCCAACTTCCGCCTCCGACACGGACACATCATGGAAGCTACCACTTCCATCTCACACTAACCAGATTTTTAAATCACACTATAGCACAAAGCTATCCGAACATAACACTTAACACATCATTAACATCAATACATACAAGTATCTACCGTTAAGGATATACTCAAACTAGGCGGTTCAAGGACCGCTAAAATCGAACTTCCACCGCGACTTACCGTGGCCCGCAAATCGCCTAGTAGTCAGGCTATCCTACCGCTACCCCGTCGGACAGTCTTCGCCATATGGCCCCGTTGGCCGCAAGAATAACAAGCTCCTCGTACTACGACACTTCAAATGCGGTCTACCATATCGACCACACCGAGGTAGGGTGATGCGATCCGCCAACACCCCTACTCCCCGAACATCTCAAACTCGGGAGCCCCGACCGCCTCGAATATCCTGCGGTCCCGGCGTGCGGAGGACCACTGCAATGGCGAGGTACATAACTAGTCTGGCCGAGGCGGTCCGCCTAAAGTCGCCAAAATATCCGCCGTCTTGGCCTTCTTCTGGAAAGCCGTCCACCTGCCGACCGCGCCTCGCACCCAAGTGCATGAGCTCGAATGCGGAAATGTCCATGCCCTACCAAGAGAAACACCCGAACAACTCTCTCGCTTGGTAATCATCGAGCCCTCAGAACATATCGGTGCACTCGATCCTCCATACTAGCTACTAATGCGGAACATACCGCCAATGAGTCGAACTCACATTGTACTCCGAATCAGACGCCTGCTCGCCAACATCAAAAATCGTTTACCCGAGCCCTCCTCATTTGTGAGGCAAGAAATGTGCCAGAAGGCCCCAAAACTCGCCCCAAACGGCCGGAAGTGCATGCTCTCCCGAAAGCTCCCACGAGTCAAACCAATCGATCGCGTATCACGCACCGATGCGAACCAAATGTCACGCACTACCAAGCCTTGATCACCCGCATGATCCTTCTCAGAATCGACGGATGAACTCGCGATCATCCTCCGCCTCGACCAGAAAACTCAAAGCGGCTACAACTAAGGAAATCCCGTAGCCTCAAACCGTCGCCTCGGCGCACTACAGCCGCTGAATCGAACTGGCCGGCCCTTATCTCTCATATCTCGCCACAACCTCGCCAATAATCGGGCCATCTCTCAGGACCCATCTCCCGCCTGCATCGCGGGATCGAGGCTCGTGTATCAGAGTCTCAGCAGCCATCGCCGCGCTCTAAACTCGCAGGCCGGGCGCGCCGCAAAACTCGCCGTCAAGCACTACTCGTATCGATCGCTCGCGCTCGCACTCTCAATCCCACTAGCAGCCTCCGGCCGCTTGCCCTTCGGGCCTCGGTTGCCTTTCGCAGGCATAATCGTAAAAACGAAACACGCCGGAGGGTCCAACTTACAACATGCCTCTCTAAGGCACGATCTCGTAATGAGAAGAATGGAAACCAATCCTAAATGTCCTATAGCCTCTCGATTATAGATGTGGTGCACAACACACCGATAATCAAGACTCTACTAGACACGGTCAGAGACACTTTCCGAGGACTAATCGCTCGATACCACTTTGTAACACCCCAACCCGGCTCACATCGTGCCTTACCCGGCACCCTAGTGATACAACATCGAGAAAACCAATGGAAAATAAAACACGAGTCATGAAACAAGAGATATAATAAATAAACAGCCAACCAAAACAGCTTGCCTTCAAAGATATACATAAAAACCCAACAGCTTATCCTTTTTACAAACCCCGCCACAACAAAGCATGCACTCTAAGATTTACAACAACTATGACGGACAGTGGCTCGCCATACCCCGAATGTACAAGAACCTACAACTCGTGGAACATACCAAAGATAAGCCTCCAAGGAACGAGCTTTCCAACACGTGAAATGAGATCCTAAGAGCGGGATCCACGATCGATGTACCTCTACCGCAGATGAACGCAGCCGGAAGGAGGTCAAGACGACAGTACTAAGTATGTGAAATCACAACATCAGTAAATGAAATCATAATAGCTTAAAAAGCAGGAGACATGTATGATAACCAAAATACAGTACGCAACATAAAAGTAGTCAAGTCAGTGACTCACGCCTCAAAGTCACCACTCAAATATAACTGGGTCTCACGCCCACAACATCCATCATGTTCGCATCATGGCCGCATGCCTCTAATATCGTGACGGTAGACATGTCCATGATGCAACACACAACAAGGCCGCGTGGCCACATACCCCGGAATATCGCGACGGTGTAGACATGCCCATGTAACCTCAATAACAATATATCTGGTCAACCCCGCCGCACGGCCACATGCCCGGAATCTTGTGACGGTAGACACGCCCATGTTGCGTAATAACCATATATCGGTAATCAACCCGCCGCATGGCCGCATGCCCTAATATCAGACGGTGTAGACACGCCCATGTGACATCAACAACAAGACAAGAATCAAAATGGAAACATACCCGTGGAATTCTCCATCACCGCCAAAGACGCTCCAGTAAGTTCTCAACAAGTCAACGCCTCTATCGAGACGCGTAACACGTAAATACCACACTTGCACAACAAAGGCTATCATCACAAGCATAGGCAAGTTTCACAACAACAAGCATAGGCAAGTTTCACAACAACAAGCATAGGCAAGTTTCACAACAACTCAAAGTACTTTCATTTTATGCCAAAGTCCGGGTTTTTAACCCCAAAGTACTACATACGTTAAGTTCTTTTAAAAGAGATCCATTACTTTTATAAAAGTCACCCGATACCCGTAGTATTAGAATGACCAACCCACATTCCCTTTTCAAAATCAAGTAACAACATTCTTTTCCTAAGTTCCAGTTTGCCTAGTTTCAATTACTCAAGGTTCTCATTTTCAAATGGTTTCATAGTTCCCAAACTTAATCACTTGATTCCTTTTTAGAACAATTGAGTAATATATGTCTCACGTGTGTCACGACCCATTCCGGGGCCCGTGACTGGTGCCTTACCGGGGCACCCAAGTAGTCATACATCAGAGTAATCAGCGGAAACATAAAGCAAGACATGAAACAGTTTATAAAACAAGACACAGATTTTGTGAGAAAACGTGGCCTTTCTAAGATATATATATAATCATGTTTTAGAAGCTACATCCGATTAATCGCATAACATGACTATGCACTTCTAAGGAAATATACAACTATGGCGACAGGCCCCGCCATACCCTCGATCAGACAAAACTAACTACAACAGGAGATCATACCAAAAGTAGAGCCTCGGAAGAGATGGAGCTCCCGACACCAACGTAGATCCTAAGGATGCGGATCTAGCACTGCCGCCTCTTACCGCGCAGATGAACGCAGCCTCGGGCGAGGTCAAGACAACAGTACTAAGTATGCGAAATCAGAAAGTACTTAAATGAAACATATCATTTTTTAAAACCGCTTTACAAGTATGTATGAAACAACCAAGGAAACCGCATATAGTGCCACATCACAAACAAGAGCAACAATAGTAATCAGAATGAGTCTTGTCTAGGCCGCGAATGATCAAACAGGCCACTCGCCTCATCATCATTCTCGCAAGCCTAATCGACTCGAGTCCGCATAGGCCACTCACGTGGGCCCGCATGAGGTATAACCCCGCATCGAGGGTAGCTACTCTCGGCATCGCCCCGACTCGCTGTCCGCATGGCCACACTGCATCGCATGAGGTATAACCCCGCATACTAACTCGAACTCGTAGCTCCGCATAGGCCCTCGACCCGCATGAGGTATTCTCGAATCATGGTCCCAGACCGCCTGAGTCTACCCCGCATCGGAGGGCAGCTTAACCCCCGGTATCATCTCAAGAGGTGAGTGATAGTTTACTAGCATAACAACTTACCTTTAAGTAACACAAGCACAACAAGTAAACACACCAATACAAACTATACAAGATACAAACACACAAACCATCAAATCATGACTACCAAAAAAACCAACTACTAATACACAAAATAAGTCAGTTATAAACACATATCCAAACTTGTTTCTTTTATCAATCTTAAGTGGTTATACTTACTTCCCATAAAGCTAGTATAACTCTTAAGCTTCGCTTAAAAACCAATTAGTTCTCTTCATAATAAATGGTTCAAGAGTCCTTTGAAATGTTTTCGCTTCTTTATTATTTAGGCTTAAGCCGTGAGGCATTGCCGTAAGTATTATTCGATTAACACATGTACGCTCACCGTACTATATACATATTGTAAAATATCATGCTTTAGGAAGAATAACATACCTTCTCGGCGAAATCCACCTGCCAAGTCTAGTATGTCGCGCGCAGAGAATCAGCCTATAATAGTCACAGATATATATCAAATTCTAGACTATTCTGTAGTTCATTCTAAACAGAGGGTCCTCAATTTACGGAAAGTCTCAAAGACAACCCTACCCATGAGTTATATAAGTTCATCAGGAAAACAAATTCCCATGTAAGTACAGCTTTGATTATTCTTCTTTAAACCCTTCTAAGTGATTAACACTTCAATTCTATTCGTGATATACTTCTAAGTATTTATACTATTCTTATTCTACAACAATGAAGTATTCTTTAATTCAAAAGAGGGTTAGGATTAGTTACCTCGTAAGCCCAATAATATCCTAGAAAAAGTCGCTCCTGAGCAAGGGTTTGCTCCTAAGTTGTATGCTCCAAGGAAACCTTAGAAGGTCTTCACAACTTCAACTACGTGCTAAGGTATTTGGGCTAGGTATTTTGGGCATTATAACAATACAAGAAGGCAACTTTTCTACCAAGGAGGGGGTTGGTTTCGGCTAGGCTAGGGGGTAGCCTCGGCCAAGCTTCTCGGGGAGGTGTGTTTGGACGAAACAACAAGAGGAGAGGAGGGATTTGAGACTTAGGTAGATTGCTCAATTTAGGATGAAATAACTCTTCAACAAGGGGGGGTATTTATAGGTCAAGACATGGCCAACCAATGGCCAAGATTATGCCAAGTGCAAGGCAAGTGTAGGGTGAGGATTTAGGCAAGTGTCCTTGGCCAACTTGCACACAAAATATCTAGCCAACTTTATGACAAGGCTTGGCATCCAATCGCCCTATTGCCGTGATTAAGTCCACCAATGAGAGGTGGAAAGTGTCGCCTCTCATTGGTCCAAAGTGTTACGCCTCTGGAAAAATCCGCAAAAATAAGAAATGACATAGCCGAATTTATCCTATGAAAGCCGTGTGGAAACGCTTTAGTCGAAAAACCGCTCGCTGGTGAGTTGTGCCTAAAAATCGCCCAAGGCCTAACTTTAAGACCAAAACTTTTAGACGTATTCCTTTACGACATACTCGAAATACGGGTATAACATTCTCCTTCCTTAGAAACATTCGTCCCGAATGTTCCTTCCCAAGACAGATAACGATAAGGTTCTTCAAAACTTAAACAGCTTGCAAAAGCCACACACGCCATAAACAACACTTAGGCATAAACGATAATGAAGATTTACAAGTAGGAAAGTGAATTACCCGGAGTGGGGAACAGTGAGGATACTTCGCCTCATGTCCTCCTCGGCTTCCCACGCCATCTCCTCCCGAGCTCGCTCCGCCACAAGACTTTGACGGAAGCCACGCCCTTCGTCCGCAGACGCTAACTCGACGATCGACATCGCTATGGGAATCTCTCATACGATAACCCCTGGTCACTGACATCACAACCGGTGTACCCTAGATGGATCCCCGATACATCTCTCAAAGATAGACACGTGAAAAACCGGATGTATCGCTTCCAGACGGACGGCAGTCCAACTCATAGGCAACCTTGCCTACCTCGCGACAACTAAACGCCCAATGTACCTAGGGCCGAGTTTCCTTCTTCCCGAATCTCATCACACCCTTCATGGGTGACACCTTTAGGAAAACCCAATCATGAACTCGAACTCAAGATGCCGACGACGATGATCTGCATACGATTGGCCGACTCGAGCCGTCAATAGCCGCCTTGATAAGCTTCACCTTATCCATCGCTCGCGCACCAAAATCGTCCCACTAGCCGCACTCGCCCACCTCGAACCAACCTATAGGCGATCCGCACTTCCTCCCATACAAGGCCTCATAAGGCGCCATCCGAATACCGGGAGTGGTAGCTATTATTATACGCGAACTCAACCAGAGGCAAATGATCCTCCCAACTACCATCGGTCAATAACACAGCTCGCAGATATCCTCAAGAGTCCGATAGTGCGCTCGCCCGCCGTCGCTCTGCGTGGATGAAATGCGACTGTGCTCACTCGCCCCTAAACCCTCTCGAAGGACCTCCGAGTTGGCCGTGAACCGCTCTCGCTCGATATGATCGAAGTAGGACTCCATGCACCGACGATCTCTGATGTAAAGTTCGCATAATCCTCACCGAAAAAGTCGCCCCGACGGAAGAAAGTGGGCTGATTTCGCCACCGTCCGACGATAACCCATATAGAATCATGTCTCCTCCGAGTGCGAGGTAATCCCGTGATGAAGTCCATGTTGATTACCTCCCACTTCCGTGTCGGGATCTCTATCGCTCAGAATAAACCACCGTGTCTCCGTGCTCTACCTTCACCGCCGACAACACGCACCGAGCTACGAACTCGCAACGCCCTCTTCAAGCCATCCCACCAATACACGATCTAAGGTCGTGGTACATCTTGGTCGACCCGGATGGATAGAGTAACGCTACCGCAGGTGCTTCCCCAAGAACTCCGCCAAGTCCTCAAACATCCGAACACACAACTCGCCAAATCTTAGCACCCCATCGTGCTACTCGTGCGACCCTTGCCCTCACGAAGAGTCAGACACGATATCGAATCAAAGCCGATCCTCGAATCGTTGACTCTTCACCTCCTCAACGATGGAAGACTCGCAACCTCACGAACTCTAACCCCATTGCTATCGTAATCAATCAAACGGACACCAAGGCTCGCTAATCGTGCAAATTACGAACCATGTCCCTTCTCTCTAGCCGCACATCCGATAGGCTCCCATCGACCTACGACTGCGGCATCCGCCACAACATCGCCTTGCCCGTGGTACAGATGTCCACATCGTAATCCTTAAGCAACTCTAACCACCGCCTCGCCGTAAGTTCAGCTCCTCCGTCAAGATGTACCGAGGCTCTTGTGGTCTGTGAAAAATATCCACGTGAACCCCATACAAATAGTGCCTCCATCTTCAAAGCGTGAATCACACCGCCAACTCCAAATCATGCGGGTAGTTCCTCTCGTGTTTCTTCACCGCCGGATGCATATGCTATAACTCGCCATGCTGCATCAACACACATCCCAACCCGATGCCCGACGATCACAATACACGACATAACCATCCGACCTCCGAAGAGTAAGAACGGGCGGCCGCCTCTTTCAAAGAATCGAAACCCCGCCACAAGCATCACCATCAAACTTGGCCGCTTTCGAGTCACCTAGTCAATGGTGCAGATAGAAGCAAACTTCTCCACGAACCGCCGATAATACTCGCAAGGCCCGTAAAATCGCGAACCTCTCGCTGAGTAAGAGTCTAGGCCAAGTCCTCGATCGCTTCGATCTTGGCCAGACAACTCGAATGCCATCACCCATAATATGCCCAAGAAACGCCATCAAGTCAACCAAAACTCACATTTGGAAAACTTGGCGCATAACCGCTGGTCTCGAGAATCACAAGACAGCCTCAAATGCTCCGCATGCTCCTCGCCCGAGCGAATAAACCAAGATATCATCAATGAACACTATCACAAACGTGTTCAAAATGGTTTGAACACTCGCTCATCAAATCCATGAATACCACGAGCATCGGTCAACCCAAAAGACATGACTCAACTCATAATGCCCGCATCGTCCGAATGCAAATTCTAGGGACATCCACCTCTCGACTCGCACTGATGATAGCCCGATCGCAGATCAATCGAGAAACATCTCGCACTCGCAACCGTCGAACAAATCATCAATCCTAGGAAGGGTATTCGTTTAATGGTCACCTTGTTCACCGCTCAGAATCGACACATGCGCAGCGTCCCGTCCTTCTTCTTCACGAACAATACCGGCGCTCCCCAGGGAGAAACACTAGGCCTGATGAAGCCCTTCTCCAGCAAATCCCTAAGTTGATCCTTCAACTCTCTCAACTCGGCAGGTGCCATTCTGTATGGCGGAATGGAAATAGGCCGAGTGTCTGGCAGCACATCAATACAAAACTCTATCTCTCTCGTGAGGATACCCGGAGGTCATCCGAAACACGCCCGGGAACTCACGACCATCGAATCGACGGAAAATCTGGTACCGCAGCCTCGTGATCAAACACCCGAACTAGATGGTAGATATACCTTCTCGCACCATCTTCCTAGCCTTGAGGTAGGAAATAAACCTACCTCTGGCGATACCGTGCTCCCTCCCACTCAACAACCGGCCTCGTCAGAAACCGGAACTGCACTACTCTCTCCTCGCAGCCTACATTGGCATAGCAAGAGGCTAGCCAATCCATCCCCATAATCACGCCAAAGTCAATCATCTCCAACTCTATCAAGTCGGCCAGTGGTCCGACGATCAGAATGGTCACGTGGCAAGCCCTATATACCCGCCGAGCTACCACCGAATCCCCACCTGGCGTAGCTACCTCGAACTGCCCATGGACTCGTGCTCTATCCCTATCCTACTAGCAACAAGGGGAGATATATAGGATGAGTAGAACCCGATCTATCAAGGCATAAATATCAAACCCAGAACCGATAAGGTACCGTGACGACATCGTGAGGCCTCCGATCCCGCTTACCGGACAAAGCATAAATGCGGTTCGAGGACCGCTAGAATCGACTCGAGCCACGACTCGCCGCGACTGGCCGACCCACGAGCACCTCGCCCGGCGGGTAATCGTAGGAGATGACGGCAATGTAACCTCGGGCCGAGCTCTTCCACCGGGCCACGCCTGGCCGACACCGCAGTGACCCGCCGCCACAATCGTAATAAGATCCAAAAGTAGTACCACACTTCCGTAATGGGATCTACCGACGCCACACCGGGTGGTCCCAGCGCCGCACTTCGCTACACTCGACGCTCAAGCCCCGGGCCCCGTCCCGCCAAAATCGTGGCCGCGGCCGAGGACGGCAGAGTGCTCGCGGCCGGCCGTGGTGCGACCCAGATCGCCGCCGAGGCCGCCACCACGATAACCACCGTAAGACCCTCCCGCCCCGCCTTCTTCTCGCCGCTGCCGGCCCACTCGCCGACCTTCGCCTCGCATCCAAGGGCGTGAGCTCGACGCGGTAATGTCCATACCCGGCCGAGAGAAACCCCGCACATGACTCGCCATATAGTCGCTTCAGCCCTGACATAGCGGTGCACCCTATCCTCCATATTCGCTACCAATGCCGGGACATATCGAGCCAATGAATCAAACTCGACATTGTACTCCCGACAAAGGCCCTTCTCTCGCCTCGAGTAAAAATCTATCACCCGCGCCTCCTCATCCGCGAGGCAAGAAGTGAGTGAGGAAAGCCTCCGAGAACTCATCCCAAGTAGCCGGGACGCTGCGTTTCCCGGATAACTCCCATGAATCAAACCAATCGATCATGTCACGCAGCTTATGTGGAACCAAAGATCACGGACTCGGTCTCCGACGCCCGATCACTCTCAAAATCCTTCGACCGACGGATGAACTCCTCGCGATCATCCTCCGCCCGACCCATAAAACTCCGCGGCTACAACTCAAGAAGTCTCAGAGCCTCAAACTCTCTCGCCTGGGTGAACAACGGTACGATCGAGCTGAGCCGGAATCGCCGTGATCCACCTTCTCTCAGACGGGCCACAACTTTAGCCAAAAGCCGGGCTATCTCTCAGTACCCTAACTCTCCGCCCAGCCGTGGGATGTGAGGCGCTGGTACCGTGGTCTGTCTTTGGCCGGGCGGCGCCATAGAACTCGCTGCCTCGTATAGATCGGGCCTCGAGCCTCGTGACTGGGTGTCTCGCTAGCGCCTCCTACGCTTGCCCTTCCGGGCCCGGTTGCCTTACGTGAGGCATAATCAGCATACAGAAAGGAATACGTTAGAGGGGTCCAACCTATAACACTTTCTAAAGCACGATCTCGTAATGAGAAGAATGGAAACCAATCCTAAATATCCTATAGCCTCCCGACATTTGGTGGTGCACAACACACCGATAATCAAGACTCTACTAGATACGGTCAGAGACACTTTCCGAGGATTAATCGCTTCGATACCACTTTTGTCACGACCCATTCCGGCTCGTGGATCGTGCCTCACCGGCACCCAAGTAGTCATACATCGTAGTAATCGAAACATAAAGCAAGACATGAAACAGCTTTATAAAACAAGACAGATTTTGTGAGAAAACGTGGCCTTTCAAGATATATATATAATCATGTTTTAGCGCTACATCCGACAATCGCATAACATGACTACTGCACTTAAGGAAATATATAACTATGGCGACAGGCCCCGCCATACCTCGATCGCATAAAAACTAACTACAACAGGAGATCATACCAAAAGTAGAGCCTCCAAGAGATGGAGCTCCGACACCAACGTAGATCCTAAGGATGCGGATCTAGCACTCGCCGCTCTTACCGCAGATGAACGCAGCCCTCAAGGAGGTCAAGATAACAGTACTAAGTATGCGAAATCAGAAGTACTTAAATGAAACATATCATTTTTTTAAAACCGCTTTACAAGATGTATGAAACAACCAAGGAAACCGCACATAGTGCCACATCACAAACAAGAGCAACAATAGGTAATCAGAATGAGTCTTGTCTAGGCCGCGAATGATCGAAACAGGCCACTCGCCTCATCATCATTCTCGCAAGCCTAACTCGACTCCCGAGTCCGCATAGCCACTCACACGGGCCCGCATGAGGTATAACCCCGCATCGAGGGTAGCTACTCCTGCATCGCCCCGACTCGCTGTCCGCATGGCCACCTGCACCGCATGAGGTATAACCCCGCATACTAACCTGGAACTCTCGTAGCTCCGCATAGGCCCCCTGGACCCGCATGAGGTATTCTCGAATCATGGTCCCAGACCGCCTGAGTCTACCCCGCATCGGAGGGCAGCTTAACCCCCGGTATCATCTCAAGAGGTGAGTGATAGTTTACTAGCATAACAACTTACCTTTAAGTAACACAAGCACAACAAGGATACTCACCTATACCAACGTTACAAGATACTAACACACATAGCATCATATCATGTCTACCTATCAAACCATCTTCTTATTCACAATATAAGTCTGTTATAAACACATAGGCAAACTTGTTTCTTTTATCAATCTTAAGTGGTTATACTTACTTCCCATAAAGCTAGTATAACTCTTAAGCTTCTGTTTAAAAACCAATTAGTTCTCTTCTGTTAATAAATGGTTCAGTAGTCCTTTTGAAATGTTTTCAGTTCTTTATTATTTAGGCTTAAGCCGTGAGGCATTGCCGTAAGTATTATTCAGGCTTAAGCCGTGAGGCATTGCCGTAAGTATTATTCAGTTAACACATGTACGTCTACCGTACTATATACATATTGTAAAATATCATGCTTTAGGAAGAATCACATACCTTCTCGGCGAAATCCACCTGCCAAGTCGAGTATGTCGCGCAGCAGAATCAGCCTATAATAGTCACGTATATCTATCAAGGTCCAGACTATTCTCAGAGGTCATTCTAAACAGAGGGTCCTCAATTTACGGAAAGTCGGGCAGCACAACCCTACCCTGAGTTATATAAGTTCATCAGTGAAAACAAATTCTATGTAAGTACGCTTTGATTATTCTTCTTTAAACCCTTCTAAGTGATTAACACTTCAATTCTATTCGTGATATACTTCTAAGTATTTATACTATTCTTATTCTACAACAAAGAAGTATTCTTTAATACAAAAGAGGGTTAGGATTAGTTACCTCGGTAAGCCCAATAATATCCTAGAAAAAGTCGCGCCTGAGCAAGGTTTTGCTCCTAAGTTGTATGCTCCAAGGAAACCTTAGAAGTTCTTCACAACTTCTACTAAGTGCTAAGGTATTTGGGCTAGGGTATTTTGGGCATTATAACAATACAAGAAGGCAACTTTTCTACCAAGGTTTAGGGGGTTGGTTTCGGCTAGGCTAGGGGGTGGGGTAGCCTCGGCCAAGCTTCTCAAGGGGAGGGGTGTGTTTGGACGAAACAACAAGAGGGAGAGGGATGGATTTGAGACTTAGGTAGATTGCTCAATTTAGGATGAAATAACTCTTCAACAAGGGGGGGTATTTATAGGTCAAGACATGGCCAACCAATGGCCAAGATTATGCCAAGTGCAAGGCAAGTGTAGGGTGAGGATTTAGGCAAGTGTCCTTGGCCAACTTGCACACAAAATATCTAGCCAACTTTATGACAAGGCTTGGCATCCAATCGGCCCTATTGCCGTGACAAGTCCACCAATGAGAGGGTGGAAAGTGTCGCCCTCTCATTGGTCCAAAGTGTTACGTCTCTCGGAAAAATCCGCAAAAATAAGAAATGACATAGCCGGAATTTATCCTATGAAAGCTGTGGAAACGTTTCGTCGGAAAACCGTTCGCTTTGTGAGTTGTGCCTAAAAATCGTCCAAGGCCTAACTTTAAGACCAAAACTTTTTGTACGTATTCCTTTACGTACATACCCTGGAAATACGGGGTATAACAACGTGAGAGTAGGTTATTCTTGTTTACAACATTCTTATTACAGCAGCCATGATCTAGAAAATGTATATCATTTTGTCTCATCTTAGTTTCTATGCAGATGGAGGTTTCTACTAGTTTTAATACAATTCATCATTATTCAATACATTTTCCTTTATTAACGCTGCAGTGGTCTGTCGATACACATTTTGATTTCCGAAATCAGTAAAACATTATCCCTTTAAATAAAACCAAGTACTCATTACTCACGAATGAGGTTTCACACAAACATTCACATTAAAACAAATAAGTTAAGTCTCTTATCTTATAAGATCAAGTCTCTTAACTTCTAACATCAGTAAACCATTTTCTTTACCTCTCTTAAGACATTATACCTAACTCCCCATAAAGCTAGTATAACTCTTTTTAAAACCTTTTAAAACCAAGTGTTACTCTCCCTTCCAAAATGATTTATAAATCTTTTGAAATACATCAAGTTCTTTATTATAACTAGCCAGTTATAATTCACATCAGTTACCTTTTAAAACCACAAAGTATTTTCTTACCTACATAAAGCTGTTATAACCAACTTCCCATAAAGCCGTTATAACACTTTATGTTTTAAGAACAATCAAACACGCTTAACACACGACGCTACCGCACTACATAGTTCACACATATCACGCTAGAAGAGATAGGAAGAGGTTCACATACCTCGCGACGATTGTCGACTAATAGCAAAACGCCCAAGTACCCAAACCGCCGCTACTCCTAAGCCAAGTGGATCACTCCACACGTAGTACTTCAACCTATAAGGCCACAAGGCGCTTATTAACATCTAGATCTCAACGCTCCATAATCTACGTAAAATTGAAGATTTTCCCGCAACAACAGCGTAAATCTCCTCCTCTATCGAGGCCGGCTACCAAGCCAACCAGGGGGGGGGGGTTTACACGTCTAACCGGACGTGTACAATTCTACTACACAGTAATGCTATACAAGTCTACTGTAATACAGCCCTATGTAATTACAGTTCAGTTCAGTTCTTTATTCTTCAGGCTTAAGTCAAAAGACATTGCCACAATACTAAGTTCAGTTCTATATATAGTATACAACAACTATATATTCAACACTTATGTAATTTCCAATTACAATAGGGGGACAAGATATTTACCTCGATAAGCCCAAAAATTATCCGAGTTTAATGTCGCTCCTGAGCAAGGTTTAGCTCCTCCTCCGAGTGCTCCAATCCGCTCCAAACAACCCTTAGAAGTTCTAACCAACTTCTCTTAAGTACTTCAAACAACAATGAAGATTTCCTTAGGGTTTCGTTTAGTGGCTAAAGGAAAGTATAATCGTATTTTCTGGGCTTTTATAAGTGTAACCTTGGGAATACTACAAGGTATTTGGGCCAAGGTATTTGGACATTACAACAATACTTTGGAGAGTATTTCTATACCACAAAGGGGGTATTTATACGAGACAACTAGGCTAGGGGGGGGGTGTACCCCACGGCTAGCACTACTAGGAGAGGGGATACTTTCGCCAAGGGCCTTCTCAAAGGGGAGGGTGTGACGAATACAACAAGGAGAGGAGAGGGAGAGTTCAAGACTTAGGCACATTTTTGGATGAAGAACTCTTCAAGCTTAGGGGGGTATTTATAGGTCAAGGAATGGCCAACCAATGGCCAAGATCCATCCAAGTGTATAGCAAGTGTAGGGCTAGGATTCACCTAAGTACACCTTATCCATCTACCACCAAAATATCCTACCTAATCCTTGACAAAAGCCAAGGCCAATTCGTCCACCATTGCCGCCCAACCTCATCCAATGCGAGGTGACACTTGTCACCCTCCCGTTGTTCAAAAATATTTCGTCTCTCGTAAAAATCCGAAAAAATAATAAATGACATAGCGAATTTTCCCAACAAAAGTCGTGAAACGCTTTCATTTAAAACGACTCTAATCGGGTGTTGTGAACAAATTTCGAAACTTGCCTAACTTAAGGCTCAAATTTTCTACGTACGTCCTCACGTACATACTCTGAAAATACGGGGTATAACACTTCTCTTAGTAAAACCAAGTAACAACATTCTTTTTCAAACGTCCAAGTTTGCCTAATTTCAAATGTTCACGTTTCTTATTTTAGGAAGGTTTCGTAGTTCCTAGCCTTATTTATTTAAGAATATAATTCTCTTTTAAACCATCTGAGAAACATAAGCCTTATATGTGAGTAGGATATTCTTGTTTATAACAATCTTATTACAGCAGCCATGACCTAGGAAATATCATTTTGTCTCATCTTAGCTTCTATGCAGGTGGAAGTTTCTACTGGTTTTAATAATACTTAATCTGTCAAAACATTTCCTTTTATTAACGCTGCAGTGGTTTGTCGATACACATTCTGATTTCAAATCAAGAAACATTCTTAAGCCGTTATACCTAACTTCCCATAAAGCTAGTATAACTCTTAAGTTTTTCAAAAACCAAGTATTACTTCAAGTTCTTTATTAACACATAACAAGCCAGTTATAGTTTAAATCAGTTACCTTTTAAAACCATAAAGCATTTTCTTACTTACATAAAGCTGTTATAACCAACTTCCCATAAAGCCGTTATAACACTTTATGATTCAAACCAATCAAATATGTTTAACACATGTACGTCTACCGTACTACATAGTTATACACATATTGTCACGACCCGTTCCGGGGCCCGTGACTGGTGCCTTACCCGGGCACCCAAGTAGTCATACATCAGAGAACAATCAGCGGAATATAAAACAAGACATGAAACATGATATAACTAGAACATTTTATCTGATGAAAAAGATTGCCTTTCGGCATATATACATAAACCAAGTTTTTTTGCGCTACATCCCAACTGCATAACAGACTCTGCACCTCTGGAAATAACAACTATGGCGGGACGGGGCCATACCATACCTGTCTGCACAAAACTATCTACAACAGGGAGATCATACCCAAAGTAGAGCCTCGGAGAGAGTGGAGCTCTAACACCAACGTAGAGATCCTAAGGATGTGGATCTAGCACCGCTTCCTCTAGAACTGCGGCATGAACGGCCCAGAAGGAGGTCGATAACAGTACCAAGTATGTGAAACTATAAAGTACTTTAAATGAAATCAAAGTATTTAAAACCTTTTCACAAATACATTCGGTTTAATTGCACATAGTGCCACATCACAATAATAATGATAATAGGAAAAGCGCGAGTCTAGTCTAGGCGCGAATGATCAAGCAAGGCCAACCGCCCATAGTATCATTCTGCGTGCCTAGTCACGGACTTCGCGATCCGCATAGGTCACACTGCACCGCATGAGGTATTCCCGCGTCGGGGTAGCTAGCCCGGTACTCTCGCGGACTTCCGCATCGCATAGCCTCAAAGACCGCATAGTCCCATGGACCGCATAGGGCATCCGCGTCGGGCTAAACACCGGAATGATCAATCTCGGAGCATACCGCGACTCGCGATAGTCTCATAGACCGCATAGGCCGTATAGACCGCATCAGGGTGGCAAGCCCTCGGTATAACAAGTCGAGGGTAGGTGATACAATAACAATGACAGACTTAGGTTAGCAACGTAAGCAGCCAAGAATGACCCCTTTCACACATTACAAGGCATTTAACACATGCAAAGATCATAGTATGTCTACCTATCAACCAATCTTACTACACTTAACAGAAAGCAATACAAGGCTTTTATATACAAACAAGTAAACAGTTCCTTTTATCATTCTTAGGTTGTTATACCTACTTCCCATAAAGCTAGTATAACTCTTAAGCTTTTGTTTTAACACCAACTATTACTCTTCTGTTAAAAAGATTCATTATTCTTTTGACATACTTCAAGGTTCTTATAATTCAGGCTTAAGTCAAAAGACATTGCCGATTATCATATGTACGTCTGCCGTACTATATATACTTAAAATATCATGCTCAGGAGTATAGGAAGAATCACATACCTTCTCGGCGAAATCCACCTGCCAAGTCGAGTATGTCACAAGAGAGAATCACTATAATAGTCACAGACATCTATCAAAGTCTAGACTATTCCAGAGGTCATTCTAAACAGAGGGTCCTCAATTCTACGGAAAGTCGGGCAGCACAACCCTACCCATGAGCTATATAAGTCTCTGTGAAAACAGTTCTATGTAAACAGATTCAGATAATCTTCTTTTATACCCTTCTAAGGTGTTCTGATTCAATTCTATTCTTAATAACCTCCTAAGTATTTATACTTATCTCAATACTTCTACAAGATGCATTCTCTAATTACAAAAGAGGGTTAGGATTATTTACCTCGATAAGCCCAATAATATCCAAGTAAAAGTCGATCCCGAGCGAGGTTTAGCTCCTAATCCAAAGCTCAGCGCTCAAGAATCCTTAGAAGTTTCCCACAACTTCTACTAAGTACTACGGAATTTGGGCTAGGTTAAATTGGGCATTATAACAATACTAGAAGGCAACTTTCCTACCAAGGGAGGGGGTAGGTTTCGGCCAGGCTAGAGGAAGGGCCTCGGCCAAAACTTCACTCAAAGGGGAGGGTGTTTGGACGAATTGCTCACAAGGGAGAGGAGGATTTTTCAAGACTTGAAAGCTTTAGTGGATGAAGAACTCTTCATCTCAAGAGGGTATTTATAGGTCAAGACATGGCCAACCAATGGCCAAGATTTGTAAGTGCTAGGCAAGTGTAAGGTCAAGATTAGGGCAAGTGTACCTAGCCAACTTGCACAAAATATCTATCCACTTTATGACAAGGATTGTCATCCAATCGCCCTATTGCGTGACAAGTCCACCAATGAGAGGGTGGAAAGTGTCGCCTCTCATTGGTCCAAAGTGTTACGCCTCTCGGAAAAATCCGCAAAAATAAGAAATGACATAGCGAATTTATCCTATGAAAGTCGTGGAAACGTTTCGTCGGAAAACCAATCGTTTTGTGAGTTGTGCCCAATAATTTTCGTCCAAGCCTAACTTTTAAGGCTAACCTTTCAGACGTATTCCCACGTACATACTGAAATACGGGTATAACATTCTCCTCCTAGAAACATTCGTCCGAATGTTCCTTCCCAAGCGATTAAAGATAAGGTTCTTAACAACCTAAGCGATTCGCAAAAAAACACTTAGCACATAAGTCAATTGAATCAATAAGTAGGAAAGTAGGTTACCCGGAGGTGTGGGAATAGGTGAGGTATCTCTGCCTCATGTCCTCCTCTCGCTTCCCGTCATCTCCTCCTAAGCTCGTTCGCCACAAAACTTTGTGGAAGCTACGCCCTTGGTCAGACGCCTAACTCGACGATCGACTATCGCTATGGGAATCTCCACATACGATAACCCTCGGTCACTGGACATCGTCAATCGGGTGTACCTAGATGGATCCGACACATCTCTCCGGCATAGATACGTGAAATGGGATGCATCGCCTCCAGATCGGACGGCAGATCCAACTCAGGCAACCTTGCCTACCCCGTGGACAATCGAAGCGCCCAATGTACCTTGGTGAAGTTTCCTTCTTCCCGAATCTCATCACACCGCCATGGGTGACACCTTCAGAAAACCCAATCATCAATCGCGAACTCGGATGTCGACGCCGATGATCTGCATCGACACATCGACTCGAGTGTCGATAGCGCTCTCGGATAAGCTTCACCTTATCCATCGCTCGCTGCACCAAGTCCGGTCCCACTAATCGCACCTCGCCCACATCGAACCACGCTATCGGCGATCGCACTTCCTCATACAAAGCCTCATACGGCGCCATCCGAATGCTAGAGTGGTAGGCTGTTATTATACGCGAACTCTACCAGCGGCAAGTGATCCTCGGCTACCTCTGGTCAATAACACAGGCTCGCAGATATCCTCAAGAGTTCGGATAGTGCGCTCTGCTGTCCGTCATGCGTGGATGAAATGCGATACTCAGCTCACTGCGTCCCTAAACCCCTCGGAAGGACCTCCGAAGTTAGCGTAAACCGGGCTCCTCATGCGATATGATCGAAATAGGGACTCCATGCGATCGGCGACCTCTCGGATGTAAAGTCGGCATAATCCTCGGTAGAAAGTCGCCCCGACGGGAAGAAAGTGGGCTGATTTCACCGTCGACGATAACCCATATAGAATCATGTCTCCTCCGAGTGCGAGGCAATCCCGTGATGAAGTCCATGTTGATCACCTCCCACTTCCGGTCGGGATCTCTATCAATGCGTAACAAACCACCGTGCCTGCGGTGCTCTACCTTCACTGCGACAACACGCATCGAGCTACGAACTCGCAACGCCCTCTTCAAACCATCCCACCAATACGGATCTAAGGTCGTGGTACATCTTGGTCGACCACGGATGGATAGAGTAACGCCGCGTGTGCTTCCCAAGAACTCTGCCAAGTCACGAAACATCCGGAACACACAACTCGCCTCAAACCTTAGCGCCCATCAGTGCTACCTCAAAGGACCCTTGCCTCACGAAGAGTCGTATCACGATAACGTGCCAAACCGGATCCTCGAGCTGTTGCCTCTTCACCTCGCCGACGATGGAAGACTCGGCAACCTCACGAACTCTAACCCCATGCTATCGTAATCAATCAAACGGACACCAGGCTCGCTAATCGATGCAAATCACGAATCATGCCCTCCTCTCTGGTGCACCTCGATAGACTCCCATCGACCTACGACTAGAGCATACGCCACAACATTGGCCTTCGGGTGGTACAGGATATTGACGCCATAATCCTTAAGCAACTCAACCACCGTCTCGCCGTAAGTTCACTCCTCTGGTGAAGATATACCGAGGCTCTTGTGGTTCAGTATAAATATCCACGTGAACCCCATACAAATAGTGCCTGGATCTTTAAAGCGTGAATCACCGCCGGCTCCAAATCATGGGTGGGGTAGTTCCTCGTGTATCTTAAGTCGGGATCGTATGCTATAACTCGCCTGCTGCATCAACACACACCCCAACCCGATGCCCGACGATCACAATACACCACGTAACCATCCGGACCCTCCGGAAGTAAGAACGGGCGGCCGCCGGTTTCTCTTTCAAAGAATCGGAAACCCCGCCACAAGCATCACCATCAAACTTGCCGCCTTCCGAGTCAGCCTAGTCAATGGTGCGTAGATAAAGCAAACTTCTCCACGAACCGATAATATCTGCAAGGCCCGAACTGCGAACCTCTGTCGGAGTAGTAGGTCTAGGCCAAGTCCTGACTGCCTCGATCTTGGCCGTATCCACTCGAATGCCATCAGCCCCGACAATGTGCCCAAGAAAAGTCACCGAGGTCAACCAAAACTCACATTTGGAAAACTTCGCATACATTGCGATCCCGAGAATCACAAGACGAGCCTCAAATGCTCGCATGCTCCGCTCTGAGCGAGAATAAACCAAGATATCATCAATGAACACTATCACAAGCGTGTCCAAAATGGTTTGAACACTCGGTTCATCAACTCCATGAATACCACGAGCATTGGTCAACCAAAGACATGACCACGAACTCATAATGCCGTCTGGTCGGAATGCGATCTAGGGACATCCACTCTCTAACTCGAACTCGATGATAGCGATCGTAGATCAATCTTGGAAAAAGCATCTCGCGCTCGCAACCGATCGAACAAATCATCAATCCCGGGAAGGGTATCGTTCTTAATGGTCACCTTGTCACCGTCAGTAGTCAACACACATGCGCGGCGTCCGTCTTTCTTCTTCACGAACAATACGGCGCTTCGGGGAGAAACACTAGGTCTGATGAAACCCTTCTCCAACAAATCACTCAGCTGCTCCTTCAACTCTCTTAACTCGGCAGGTGCCATCCGTATGGCGGAATGGAAATAGCCGAGTGTCTGGCAACACATCTATACAAAACTCAATCTACCTCTCTGGAGGAATACCCGAGGTCGTGGAAACACGCCGAGAACTCTCGAACTCTGGGCTGTCGAAAATCTGGTACCGCACCTCGTGATCAAACACCGAACGAGATGGTAGATATACCCTTCGCACCATCTTCCTAGCCTTGAGGTAGGAAATAAACCTACCTTTCGGCGATACTGGTGCTCCTTCCCACTCAACAACGGCTCTCAGAACCTGGAACCGCATTACTCTCTCTGCAGTCTACATTGGCGTAGCAGAAGCTAGCCAATCCATCCCCATGATCACGTCGGTCAATCATCTCCAACTCTATCAAGTCGGCATGTCCGACGATCGTAAATGGTCACAGGACAAGCTCTATATACCCGCCGAGCTACCACCGAATCACCCACCGCGTAGCTACCTCGAAAGGGTCTATGGACTCGTGCTCTATCCCTATCCTACTAGCAACAAGTGGAGATATATAGATGAGTAGAACCGGATCTATCAAAGCATATACATCAAACCGAGCGATAAGGTACCGTGGCGACATCGGTGAGGCCTCACGATCCGTCGGTGGACAAAGCATAAATGCGATTCGAGGACCGCTAGAATCTGGGACTGCGCCACGACCTCGCCGCGACCTGCGATCTCTGAGTACCACGCCTCGGGCGAGTAGCTGTCGGGGATGAAGAAGCGGCAACAGACCTGTAAGGTGGGCCTACTACCCAGTGGCCCGGTCGGGCAAACCCTCGCGAAATGACCTGCTGGCCACAAGTATGGCAAGTCCCGTAGTAGCATAACGGCTCCCGAGAATGGAATCTACCACAACGGGCACCTGAGCAGACCTCGATCGGCTAGCACGCTACTCGAAATCAAGTCCCGGGGCCCGACCGCCCAAGATCGCTCTTATCTTGAAAATGATGTAGGAGTGCTCTGCGCCGGCTGTGGTGCAAATCTGGACCTCTGGCGATCTGCCCACCACGAGAACCACCAAACGAACGGCCGTCTTGGCGCCTTCTGGCTGATATCGGTCTACGGCGGTCTCTACGCGCCGCATCCCAACGCATGAGCTCATCGGGTAATGTCCATGCTCGGTGAAGGACACTCCGCACAAGACTTCGGCCATATAGTCGTTTCAGCCGGTGGCGTAGCGATGCACCGGTCCTCCATATCTGCTACGGTCAGGAACATATCGAGCCATGAATCAAACTCGACATTGTACTCTCTGGCGTGCGTCCTCCCGCCTCGAGAATAAAAATGTCGGATCGTGCCCTCCTCATCTGCGGAGGCAAAAGTGTGTGAGAAAAGCCTCAAAACTCATCCCATACTGCTGGAGGTGCATGCTCTCCCCGAAAGCTCTATGAATCGAACCAATCATTGCGGTATCACGCGGCCGTGCGAACGAACGTCACAGACTCGGTCTCAAGCCTTGACCACCGCATAATCCTCTGAATCGACGGATGAACTCGTGGATCATCCTCTGGTCTAGACAGTAAAACTCTGGCGGGCTACAACTCGTGAAGTCCGTAGCCTCGAGCTATCGCCTACGGTGAACAACGGGTACTACCGAGCTGGGCCCGAGGCGAATGGCGCCTCAAGCCTCTCCTCATATCTGGCCACGACCCTGGCCAGTAACTGGGCCATCTCCTTGTACCCTAACTCCTCGCCCGGGTGAGGGCGCGAGGTGTGGATGCTGCGGTCCTGCGGGCGGCGGTGTCATAGAACTCGCCGTCTCGGTATAGCTCGGGCTCGAGCCCTCGTGACTCGGGTGTCACACTAGCAGCTCCTCATTGCCTTCGCTCTTCGGGCCGGGTTGCCTTACGTGGAGGCATATGCATTCTGAGGAAAGGAATGCGTTAGAGGTCCAACCTATAACACGGCTCTAAAGCACGATCTCGAGTGAGAAGAATGGAAACCAATCCTAAATATCCTATAGCCTCACGATTATTGGTGTGGTGCACAACACACCGATAATCAAGAACTACTAGATACGGTGCATAGACACTTTCCGAGGATTAATCGCTTGATACCACTTTTGTCACGACTGTTCGGGGCGTGATCGTGCCTTACCCGCACCCAAGTAGTCATACATCGAGAGAACAATCGTGGAATATAAAACAAGACATGAAACATGATATAACTAGAACATTTTATCGATGAAAAAGATTGTCTTTGGCATATATACATAAACCAAGTTTTTTTGCGCTTACATCCCAACCGCATAAACAGGACTACAGCACTTCTAAGGAAATAACAACTATGGCGGGACGGGGCCGCCATACCTGTCTGCACAAAACTATCTACAACAGGAGATCATACCCAAAGTAGAGCCTCGGAGAGAGTGGAGCTCCTAACACCAACGTAGAGATCCTAAGGATGTGGATCTAGCACCGCTTTCCTCTAGAACTGCGGCATGAACGCGGCCCGAAGGAGGTCGATAACAGTACCAAGTATGTGAAACTATAAAGTACTTTAAATGAAATCAAAGTATTTAAAACCTTTTCACAAATACATTCGGTTTAATTGCACATAGTGCCACATCACAATAATAACAAGAATAGGAAAATCAGAATGTGTCTAGTCTAGGCGCGAATGATCGAAGCAAGGCCAACCGCCCATAGTATCATGCGTGCCTAGTCACGGACTTCCGCGATCGCGTAAGTCACACGCGGACCCGCGTGAGGTATTCCCGCATCGGGGGTAGCTAGCCGGTACCCTCGCGGACTTCGCGATCCGCATAGCCTCAGACCGCGTAGTCCGTGGACCGCATAGGGCATCCGCGTCGGGCTAAACACCGGAATGATCAATCTCGAGCATACGCGCCTCGCGATAGTCTCATAGACCGCATAGGCCGTATAGACCCGCATCAAGGGTGGCAAGCCCTCGGTATAACAAGTCGAGGGTAGGTGATACAATAACGACAAACGGACTTACGGTTAGCAACGTAAGCACGGCAAGAATGACCCCCTTTCACACATTACAAGGCATTTAACACACGCAAAGATCATAGTATGTCTACCTATCAACCAATCTTACTACACTTAATGAAAGCAATACAAGGCTTTTATATACAAACAAGTAAGTTCCTTTTATCATTCTTAGGTTGTTATACCTACTTCCCATAAAGCTAGTATAACTCTTAAGCTTTTGTTTTAACACCAACTATTACTCTTACATTAAAAGATTCATTATTCTTTTGACATACTTCAGTTCTTATAATTCAGCTTAAGTCAAAAGACATTGCCGATTATCATATGTGTCTGTAGTACTATATATACTTAAAATATCATGCTCAGGAGTATAGGAAGAATCACATACCTTCTCGGCGAAATCCACCTGCCAAGTCGAGTATGTCGCGCGCAGAGAATCAGCCTATAATAGTCACAGACATCTATCAAAGTCTAGACTATTCTGTAGGTCATTCTAAGCAGGGTCCTCAATTCTACGGAAAGTCGGGCAGCACAACCCTACCGGTGAGCTATATAAGTCTACTGTGAAAACAGTCCTATGTAAGTACAGTTCGTATAATCTTCTTTTATACCCTTCTAAGGTGTTACAGTTCAATTCTATTCTTAATAACCTCCTAAGTATTTATACTTATCTCAATACTTCTACAAGATGCATTCTCTAATTACAAAAGAGGTTAGGATTATTTACCTCGATAAGCCCAATAATATCCAAGTAAAAGTCGATCTGGCGAGGTTTAGCTCACAATCCAAAGCTCAAGGCTCAAGAATCCTTAGAAGTTTCCCAACTTCTACTAAGTACTACGGAATTTGGGCTAGGTTAAATTGGGCATTATAACAATACTAGAAGGCAACTTTCCTACCAAGGAGGGGGTAGGTTTCGGCCAGGCTAGAGGGGAAGGGCCTCGCCAAAACTTCACTCAAAGGGGAGGGTGTTTGGACGAATTGCTCACAAGGAGAGGGAGGATTTTTCAAGACTTGAAAGCTTTAGTGGATGAAGAACTCTTCATCTCAAGAGGGGTATTTATAGGTCAAGACATGGCCAACCAATGGCCAAGATTTAGCCAAGTGCTAGGCAAGTGTAAGGTCAAGATTAGGGCAAGTGTACCTAGCCAACTTGCACACAAAATATCTATCCAACTTTATGACAAGGATTGTCATCCAATCGGCCCTATTGCCGTGACAAGTCCACCAATGAGAGGGTGGAAAGTGTCGCCCTCTCATTGGTCCAAAGTGTTACGTCTCTCGGAAAAATCCGCAAAAATAAGAAATGACATAGCCGGAATTTATCCTATGAAAGCTGTGGAAACGTTTCGTCGGAAAACCAATCGTTTTGTGAGTTGTGCCCAATAATTTTCGTCCAAGCCTAACTTTTAAGGCTAACCTTTTGTACGTATTCCCTTACGTACATACTCTGGAAATACGGGGTATAACACATATCACGCTAGAAAAGGTAGGAAGAGGTTCACATACCTCGCGACGATTATCGACTAATAGCAAAACGCTCCAAGTACCTCAAACCGTCGGCTACTCCTTAAGCCAAGTAGATCGCGCCATACGTAGTACTTCAACCTATAAGGCCACAAGGCGCTTATTAACATTTAGATCTCTTCGCAGAATATTCTACAGAAAATTCGGCAGCACCTCCCCCCCCGCAACAGCGTAAATCTCCTCCTCTATCGAGGCCGGCTATCAAGCCAACCAGGGGGGGTTTATACATCTAACCGGACGTGTACAATTCTACTTCACAGTAAAGCTACACAAGTCTACTGTAATACAGTCCTATGTAATTACAGTTCAGTACTCTTCTTTCGAAAAGGTTTCTAATTATTCAGGCTTAAGTCCAAAGACATTGCCGATAACAACGTTCAGTTCTATATATAGTATACTTCAACTATATAGTCTAGCAATCATGTAATTTCCAATTACAATAGAGGGACAAGATATTTACCTCGATAAGCCCATAATTATCCAAGTATAAAGTCGATCCTGGGCAACGTTTAGCTCCAACTCCGCTCCAACCATTCTAAACCACCCTTAGAAGTTCTAACCAACTTCTACATACTACTCCAACTAACCATGGAGATTTTCCTTAGGGTTTCGGTTTGGTGGACCCGGAAGTATAATAGTATAACTGGCTTTTGTATAGGTATAACCTTAGAATACTACAAGGTATACACTAAGGTAATTTGGGCATTATGACAATACTTTTTAGAGTATTTCTACCAGAGGAGGGTATTTATACGAAAACTACTAGGCTAGGGGTACCACGGCTAGCACCACAAGGAGGGGGTGTATACCACTCGGCCTACCCACTGGGGAACTCTCGACGAGGGGAAAGGGTGCTCTCGGCCAAAGGCCTTTCTCGAAGGGAGAGGGAGGACGAACCACTACAAGGGAGAGGAAGGCTTTCAAGACTTAGAAACTTTGTGGAATGTATGAATAAGTCTTCCAAAGGGGGTATTTATAGTACAAGCCAAGGCCAACCAATGGCCAAGATCTAGCCAAGTGCTATGCAAGTGTAGGGCCAAGATCAAGCCATGTGCAACCTTATCCATCTACCCAAAATATCCTACCAACTCCTTGACCAAACAATGGCCAATTCGTCAGCCAACCGCCCACAACGCTCCATGAGAGGGTGACAAGTGTCGCCTCTTGTTGGTCCAAAATGTTTCGCCTCTGGAAAAATCCGCAAAAATTAAAAATGACATAGCGTATTTTACCCTACGAAAGTCGTGAAAACGTTTAAAAAAACGACTCTAAGCGGTGTTGTGAACAAAGTTAATTCAAAGCCTATGCAAAAGTTCAAATTTTCTACGCACGCCCCACGCATACTCGGAAATACGGGTATAACATTCTCCTCTCTAGAAACATTCGTCCCGAATGTTCCTTCTAATTCTCAAAACAAACGTGCGCCAGTATAGTCTTCACTACTATGCTTACGAGAACAATCCTGCCACAAATGGCCACAGAAACAACTGCGCCAAATACTTACATCCAAGTCCACGAGGAATCACCTCTAACATCATCACAAACACCTCTCCGGTCTAAAATATACTTCCTCCACACTTTTTCCAAACAAAAGAAATGGTCACATCTCTGCTCGCAATACATGCTCGCTTCTCCCTTTACTCGTCGTGATATCACTTTTGTCACTTTGCCGCGAGGTTCTAGTGTCACTCCGGCGACCTAACAAATGGTACCGCTGCGTGCGATCCACGGTGTCGTACACTCGAACTCTTACCACATTTCGATCATCGCTTGCTTTCCAAATCTCGGGTTACTATCTCCATTGGGTCATCATTCGGGAACACTCGAATGGATCTCCGATACTTTTCTGCATATAGCAACACGAAGATCGGACGTCGCCTCCTAAGTCGGACGGCAAAAGCTAACATATAGGCAACCCGCCTACTCGCACAAGATCTGTAAGGCCCAAAGTAACTCGGGCTAAGTTCCTCTGTTTTCCAAAACTCGTCACACTTACGGGGTGGTACCTTCAAGAAGACCGACCGTCAACGAACTCTAAGCGTCGCCGCCGATAATCCGCACGATTCCTCCGAGTGCCAAAACCTCTTCTAGATAAGCTTACTTCATCCACGATCTGTTGAAACAAACTGAACCAACTATTCGAACCTTGCCAACATCGAACCAATCGGCCAGAACTTACACTTCCGCCCTACAAGGCTTCAAGGAGACATCCGAACACGAAATGGTAGCTAACAACACTCAACAGAGACAACAAACCTTGCAACTACCCGAAATCCAAACACCGCCCGGCGAATGTGGTCTGAGACTCACCTGAGTTCCTAACCTGCTCGTATAACTTCGGAAAAATGAAAATAGCCAACACGGGCTTCATGCTGTCATAAGGTGAAGGTAGGCACCTCGTGCAGCCTTACAACCTTTCTGATGTAACATCTCGCATAACCCTCTGCCGAGTAAACGGTCTTGACTGAAAGACACGACGGGCTGACCCCATCGGCCCGACTACTGGTCGAACGCATCCACGAACTCGTACGCTGGTTAACTAGACTTGGGCCTAACACCCTCAAGACCGTACCACAAGGCGGGACCTCCACAAACTGATCCCACCACCATACAGGCCGCGGGTTGACCCGCAACGTGGCCTCCACCCGACCCGGCAACGCGCAAGACACTAGCTCCCCGATCCGGAAAACTCTCACTAATCACATTACGAAAACCTAGCGGTCTTCTTAGCTCAACTACCCTCTTTCATTCCACACAACTCAGGGACTTATCCCACAAACAAGGTTCACGTGCATTATGCACTCCTATAAGGGTCAAACATAAACATACGTCTTTACTCGAGATGACCTTACCTTTAAGGTCTCTACGTATAAAACTCTAATGCTCACACTTTTTCTATCCCCCCAAATCTTACTTGGTTAACTAACCAAGATTTCTAATCACAATTTACACTCATGATATCTGAACATAACACTTAAGGTATACTCACCTTATCACATATACAAAGCTCTAGAGGGTTCAAGATATGCCTGTATCTACTGCTTCACTCCCCTTAGTCGTTCTAAACAAACCTGCCCCGTAGGGCGCATAGCTAAGGAAGGTGACGACTACCCATCGATCCTGAAGGCTAATTCCTCCTGAGGACACTCCTTCGACATCGGACCACGGCGGTCGTAGGTAAAACAAGTACTAACTAAAGATGACATTCCCGGGATGACGTGCATCCGCTATGAACATGGGGAAAAAGCGAATCCGGTGTTTGGAACTACGTGTAGCTGTGAATCGGAAGCTCTGGAGCTCTGACCAACTCCTACATACCCCGAACGTCCTGAACCCTGTGGAGGACCTTTCTGCACTGGTGGATGTGCATAACAAGTCTGCTGGTGAGGCGATCCGCCTCGAAAGTTACCAAAGGACCTTCGCTCGCCTCTTCGCGCCGTTAACCCGTCGATCTCTACGTTTCTCGGCCTGCTGCGCATAAGCCCGTACACAGGCCATGCTCAAGCCTAACTGAAGAATTACTTTCGCACAACCCTCTCTTAGATAGTCATCAAGACTCACGGTACATCGGTACACTCTCTGGTAGCCAAATCCATATCTAGTAACAGGGTCACCTTTTTGCAATCTATATTCTCTGTTCTCGGTCGTGGAACTGAAGGTTCACACATCATGGCTGCAGTAGGAACTGCCGCCGCCGTGCTAAATGTTATACCCCGTAGTTCCAGGGTATGTATGCGAGGACGTACGTACGAGAATACGACAGAAAGATTGGAAAGGAAGAAAGAGGTGAATTTTCCACGGAAAAGTTTCCGGTTTTTGTGAAGGAAAAAGGTTCGTTAATGGGAATTGGATTCCCAGATTTGGTTTTTGGACTTCTTAGATTATATTAGAATTATGGAATTTTATTTTCGGAAATGGTCACGTGGGGCCCACGGGAGAAATTTACGGTTTTGTGGGGCCCGCTTTGATTTTGAGATTTTGGCGTTATGGATATTTTGGAAGACGAAATATTTTGGGCCGAATCGGGGCGACACGTGTCACCCCATGTGGCATCCTTGGCCAAAATATGTTTGTGACACCGGTTAGAGTCGTTTTACGACTCAACGTTCTACCTAACTTACGAAGGGTAAATTACGGCTATGTCATTTAGTATTTTTGCGGATTTTTCCGAGAGACGAAACGTTTTGGACCAACGAGAGGGCAACACTTGGCACCCTCTCGTTGGTGGACTTGAAGGGGCGTTAGGGCAGAATGGATGAGCAAGTGTTGGTTGATATTTGTGTAGATATTTGTGAGGGTTTTAAGGAGTAGGGTCTAGGGGCACTTGGGCATATCTTGGCCTCCACTTGCCCCACTTGGCTAGATCTTGGCCTTGGTTGGCCTTTGCAGCTATAAATACCCTCCCCTTTGAAGACTTCTTCATCCATTCCATAATTTCCAAGTCTTGAAAACCTCCTCCTCCTTGTTGGTTTCGTCCCTCCTCTTCCCTTGTGAGGCCTTGGCGAGGTGCACCACTCCTAGAGGCCTTGGCCGAGTACACCCCTCCTAGTGGGGTCTTGGTGAGGTACCCCGCCTTGTTGATCTCGTAGAATACACCCCACTTGGTAGAAATACTCTCAAAGTATTGTACTATACCCAAATTACCTTAGTATACCTTGTAGTATTCCAAAGAAACCTCTATCGTAGAGCAGGAAATACTCAGTATGTCCTTTTGTCTCAAACCGAAACCAAGGAAATCTTCGTTGAGTGATTGAAGTAATTAAGTAGAAGTTGGTTAGAACTTCTAAGGGTTGTTTGGAGCGGGTTGGAGCACCCGGAGTAGGAGCGAAGCGTTGCTAAGGATCGACATTTATACTTGGATAATTATGGGCTTATCGAGGTAATTATCTTGTCCCTCTATTTGTAATTGGAAATTACATGTTGTTAGATTATATAGTTGAAGTATACTATATATAGAACTAAGCTTAATCGCGGCAATGTCTTTTGACTTAAGCTGAAGAATCGGTGACTGTAATTACATAGGTGCGTATTACGAGAGACTTGTGTAGTAGTACTGTGGAGTAGAATTGTACCCGTTCGGGTTAGATGTATAACCCCCCCCCTGGTTGGCTTGGTAGCCGGCCCCGTTAGAGGAGGAGATTTACGCTGTTGCGGGGGGGGGGGAGGTGCTGCCGAATTTTTCTGTAGAATGTTCTACGATAAGATCTTGATGTTAATAAGCGCCTTGTGGCCTTATAGGTTGAAGTACTACGTGTGGCGCATTCTACTTGGCTTAAGGAGTAGCCGACAATTGGAAGTACTTGGAGCGTTTTGCTATTAGTCGATACTCGTCGCGAGGTATGTGAACCTCTTCCTATCTCTTCTAGCATGATATGTGTGAACTATGTAGTACGGTAGACGTACATGTACTAAATGTATTTGATTGGTGTAGAACATAAAGTGTTATAACGGCTTTATGGGAAGTTGGTTATAACGGCTTTATGTTGGTAAGAAAATACATGTGGTTTTTAAAGGTAATCGAATTGAACTATAAGCGGCTTGTTATGTGTTAATAAAGAACTTGAAGTATTTCAAAAGAGTTTTGAATCATTTTGAAAGAAGAAGTAATACTTGGTTTTGAAAACTTAAGAGTTATACTAGCTTTATGGGAAGTTAGGTATAACGGCTTAAGAATGTTTCTTGATTTGGAAATCGGAATGTGTAGCGACAAACCACGGCGTTAATAAAGGAAATGTTTTGATTAATTAAGTATTAATAAAACCCGGTAGCAACTTCCATCTGCATAGAAGCTAAGATGAGACAAAATGATATTTCTAGATCATGGTTCTTTGTAATAAGATTGTTATAAACAAGAATATCCTACTCACATATAAGGCTTATGTTTCAGATTGTTTAAAAGAAAATTATATTCTTAAATGAATAAGGCTATGAACCACGAAACCTTTCTAAAATAAGAAACGTGAACATTTGAAATTAGGCAAACTTGGGCGTTTGGGAAATAATGTTGTTACTTGATTTTACAAAGGTAAGAGTTTTGGTTTTCTTAAAAGGGCGGTCACTCTATTTTATACTACGGGTATTGTGTGACTTATGTGAAAAGCAGATCTTTTAAAGATTTAATGTGAAGTACTTTGGGGTTAGATACGAACTTGTTAGTAGAAAGCACCTTGTGTGAATAACTTGATTGTATCGGTTTGTGATAGCCTTATAATACTTTCTTGTTGATTTGAGAAGTAAACATGTTAGGATGCTACGTGTGTTAGTATCTTGTGATGTTAGTGTAAAGGGTTTTCCTCGATCGCGCTTAAAGTTGTTTGACTATCACCAGTTATGTTGGTATTGTACCACTCACCTTGACTTGTGTCGGAGGTTAAGCGCCCTCCGACGCGGGGTAGACTCGGTGATGCAGGACCGTGATTCGAGGATACCTCGTGCGGGTCGGGGATCCATGCGGAACTACGGGAGTTCGAGTTAGTTTACGGCCGCTTGTGGTCATGCGGTCTTTGTGGCCATGCGATGCGAGTCGGGGCGATCTTGGGAGTAGCTACCCTCGATGCGGGGTTATACCTCATGCGGGCCTATGAGATTGGCCTATGCGGAGTCTGCGGAAGTTCCAGGGCTAAGCGCGCATTTGATCTGCAGGCGAGTGACCGGCTTTTATCATGTGACGGTGCAGGCAGATATCATGACACATTTATGACCTTGTTGGTCTTGTAGGTGTTAGTAGTCGGCTATGCCTTCGTACTTACCTGCTGTCTTGTTTTATTAGGACAGGTGGGACACGGTGTTCATGTGTATTCCTTGGTGTTTGTGTATCATAAAGCTGCCGGCGATGAGGAAGGTATTCCACGCACGATTGATGTTGTGGGCGTGAGACCCATTGGTAAAATTAAGTGATGACTTGAGGCGTGAGTCACGACTTGACATATCGCTTACTTATGGTGAATCGTAGTTTGGTTATCATACATGTCTCTGCTTTGTATAGACTACTATGATTTCATTTCTGATATTTATTTTGATTTCACATACTTGGTACTGTTATCTTGACCTCGCCCGGGGCTGCGTTCATCTGCGCGAGTAAAGGTACACGATCATTGATCCTCGCTCTTAGGGTCCGATTCGGCGTGGAAAGCTCCGTTTCTCGGAGGCTTATCGATGGTATAGTCCTGTTGTTGTAGGTGTTTACATTCGGGGTATGGCGGGCCTGTCCCGCCATTGTTGTCGTATCATTTCTTAAGTGCAGAAATGCAGTTGTAGGCGAGGTTTGTAAAAGGGATTAAAACTGTTCATGTTGGAAAAAGTTGTTATTTATATATATGCGAAAGACAAGTTTTTCTCAGTTATTGTTTCATATTTCATAATATGTCTCGTATTGTTTTATGTTCGTGATTACTCGATGTTGTATCACTAGGGTGCAGGGTAAGGCACGATCACGGGCGGAATCGGTCGTGACAAAAGTGGTATCGAAGCGATTAATCCTCGGAAAGTGTCTGAACCGTATCGATGAAGTCTTGATTATCGGTGTGTTGTGCACCACACCAATAATCGTGAGGCTATAGGATATTTAGGATTGGTTTCTATTCTTCTCACTCCGAGATCGTGCCTTAGAAATGTGTTGTAAGTTGGACCCTACGACGAAATTCATTCCCTTATCGTTATGCCTCGCGTAGGGCAACCGGGCGGGAGGCAAGCGGCGAGGAGGCTGCGAGTTGAGTTCGAAGGGTTGCGAGGCACAGCCCAATCATTACCTAGGGTAGTGCTTCATTCGGGGATTTCTGCGGCGTCACTAGCCCACAGAGTTTAGCACGATGGCGGCGATTCCTCTGCGTCCATGATATTTGAACCTTCGTTCCACGGCCAGGAACAGTGAATATAGATTGCAAAGAGGCCACCTGTTACTAGCTATGGATTTGGCTACCGAAGATTATACCGATGTACGCGAGTCTTGATGACTACCTAAGAGAGGTTTGTGCAAGAGTAATTCTTGATTGGGCTTGGCATGGCACGTATGCGGGCTTATGTACAGGCCGAGAAACGTAGAGATCGGCGGGTTAACCAAGGGCGGCGAGGAGGGCGGGCGGCCAGGTCCTTGGTAACTTTCAAGGTGAGTATACCTTAAGTGCTATGTTACGATAGCGGTGTGTTAGTTGTGATTAGAAATCATGGTGGGTTAACCGAGTAAGATTTTGGGGATAGAGAAGGTGTGAGCCTTAGAGTGTTATACGTGGAGACCTTAGAGGTAAGGCCATCTCAAGAAAGGTGTAGTGTTATGTTTGATCCTTGCTCGAAGTGCATAGTGCCGTGAGCTATGTTTGGGGATAGGTCCCTAAGTAGTGTGGAATGAAAGTGGGTCGAGTTGAGGCCGTGCGGAGTCAACCAGCGGCAGGTTTGGTGGTGGGGTCGGTTGTGGTGGTCCCGCTTGTGTTAGGAGTCACGAGGTGTTAGGCCCAGTTTAGTTGACCCGTCTGAGTTCGTGGATGCATTCGACGATGGTCGGGCGATGGGAGCGACCGTCGTGTTTTTCGATCGAGACCATGTACTTGCGGTGTTGTTTATATCGAGAAAGGTTGTAAGGCTGCAGGGTGCCTACCTTCACCTTATAATGACGATGAAGCCCGAGTTGTGGCTATTTTCGTTTTCTAAAGTTTGACCAGCGGGGTTAAGAACTCAGTGAGTCTCAGAATCGCATTCGCCTCCGGGCGGTGTGTGGATTTGAGGGTGGTTGTGAGATTGTTGGATCTGTGGAAGGAGCGTTTAAGCTACCATTTGATGTTCGGATGTCGCCTTATGAAGCCTTGTAGGGCGGAAGTGTAAGTTCGGTCGATTGGTTCGATGTTGGCAAGGTTGGATGGTTGGTTGAGCTTGTTCCAGAGACGGTGGATAGAGTAAAGCTCGTCTAGAAGAAGTTACGCGGCTCGGAGGAAATCGTGCGGATAATCGGCGGCGCGCAGAGGTCGAGTTGGATCGGTCTTCTTGAAAGTACCACCGGACGGTGTGACGAGTTTTGGAAAGCGAAGGAACTTAGCGAGTTACTTTGGGCTTTTGAGTTCATGTGAAGAATAGGCGGGTTGCTTATATGTTAGCAATTGCCGTCCGACTTAGGAGGCAAGACGTCCGTCTTTCGTATTGTTTGTTGTTGGTGGCGTATAAAGAGGCGAGCCTCTACCACGAAACAGACCGAACCGTGGCTCCGTATGGCACATCACGAGAAGGGCGTAGGCGTACCTCGAGGATCATGGCGGCCGGTACCATTTGTTGGGTCGTCGGGGCAAGGCTCGCGACAAAGTGACAAAAGTGGTATCAGTGACTGAGGAAGTATATTTTGACCCCGGGAAGAGGTATTTGTGGTGATATAGAGGTGTTTCCTCGTGGGCTTGGATGTAAGTCTTTGCGCAGGTGTTTCCATGGCCAGGTGTGGCAGGATTGTTCTCATAAGTATAGTAGTAGAGACTATATCGACGCTTGTATGTTTGGGGACTTAGAAGGAACATTCGGGACGAATGTTTCTAAGGAAGAATATTATACCGTAGTTCCGTGGTATGTATGCGAGGGCGTGCGTGCGAGAATCACGAGAAAGATTGGAAAGGAAGAAAGGTGAATTTTCCACGGAAAAGTTTCGGTTTTGTGAAGGAAAAAGGTTCGTTAATGGGAATTGGATTCCCATTTGGTTTGGACTTCTTAGATTATATTAGAATTATGGAATTTTATTTTGGAAATGGTCACGTGGGGCCCACGGGAGAAATTCTGATTTTGTAGGCCCGCTTTGATTTTGAGATTTTGGCGTTATGGATATTTTCGGAAGACGAAATATTTTGGGCGAATCGGGGCGACACGTGTCACCCCATGTGGCACCCTTGGCGAAATATGTTTGTGCCTGACACCGGTTAGAGTCGTTTTGACGAAACGTTCTACCTAACTACGAAGGGTAAATTACGGCTATGTCATTTAGTATTTTGCGGATTTTTCCGAGAGACGAAACGTTTTGGACCAACGAGAGGCAACACTTGGCACCCTCGTTGGTGGACTGAAGAGGCGTTAGGGCCGAATGGATGTGCAAGTGTTGGTTGATATTTGTGTAGATATTTGTGAGGTTTTGGGAGTAGGGTCTAGGGGCACTTGGGCATATCTTGGCCTCCAGCCCCACTTGGCTAGATCTTGGCCCTTGGTTGGCCTTTGCTTGGCCTATAAATACCTCCCTTTGAAGACTTCTTCATCCATTCCATAATTTCCAAGTCTTGAAAACCTCCCTCCTCCTTGTTGGTTTCGTCCCTCCCTCTTCCCTTGTGAGGCCTTGGCCGAGGTGCACCACTCCTGGAGCCTTGGCCGAGGGTACACCACTCTGAGTGGGGTCTTGGTGAGTACCACTTGCCTTGTTGATCTCGTAGAATACACCCCACTCTTGGTAGAAATACTCTCAAAAGTATTGTACTAGACACAAATTACCTTCGCCGGATACCTTGTAGTATTCCAAAGAAACCTCTATACGTAGAGCAGGAAATACTCAGTATGTCCTTTTTGTCTCAAACCAAACCCTAAGGAAATCTTCATCGAGTGATTGAAGTAATTAAGTAGAAGTTGGTTAGAACTTCTAAGGGTTGTTGGAGCGGGTTGGAGCACCGGAGTAGGAGCTAAGCGTTGCTAAGGATCGACATTTATACTTGGATAATTATGGGCTTATCGAGGTAATTATCTTGTCCTCTATTTGTAATTGGAAATTACATGTTGTTAGAATATATAGTTGAAGTATACTATATATAGAACTAAGCTTAATCGCGGCAATGTCTTTTGACTTAAGCACAAGAATCGGCTCGTAATTACATAGGTGCGTATTCTGAAGAGACTTGTGTAGTAATCTTGTGGAGTAGAATTGTACCCGTTCGGGTTAGATGTATAACCCCCGGTTGGCTTGGTAGCGGCCCAGTTAGAGGAGGAGATTTCTGTTTGTTGCGGGAAAGTCTTGCGAATTTTTACGTAGAATGTTCTACGATAAGATCTTGATGTTAATAAGCGCCTTGTGGCCTTATAGGTTGAAGTACTACGTGTGGCGCGTTCTACTTTGCTTAAGGAGTAGCGGCGGTTGGAAGTACTTGGGCGTTTTGCTATTAGTCGATACTCGTCGCGAGATATGTGAAACTCTTCCTATCTCTTCTAGCATGATATGTGTGAACTATGTAGTACTGTAGACGTACATGTACTAAATGTATTTGATTGGTGTAGAACATAAAGTGTTATAACGGCTTTTTGGGAAGTTGGTTATAACGGCTTTATGTTGGTAAGAAAATACATTTGGTTTTAAAAGGTAGAATTGAACTATAAGCGGCTTGTTATGTGTTAATAAAGAACTTGAAGTATTTCAAAAGAGTTTTGAATCATTTTGAAAGAAGAAGTAATACTTGGTTTTGAAAACTTAAGAGTTATACTAGCTTTATGGGAAGTTAGGTATAACGGCTTAAGAATGTTTCTTGATTTGAATCGAATGTGTAGCGACAAACCACGGCGTTAATAAAGGGAAATGTTTTGATTAATTAAGTATTAATAAAACCAAAGAGCAACTTCCATCTGCATAGAAGCTAAGATGAGACAAAATGATATTTCCTAGATCATGGTTCTTTGTAATAAGATTGTTATAAACAAGAATATCCTACTCACATATAAGGCTTATGTTTCAGATTGTTTAAAAGAAAATTATATTCTTAAATGAATAAGGCTATGAACCACGAAACCTTTCTAAAATAAGAAACGTGAACATTTGAAATTAGGCAAACTTGGGCGTTTGGGAAATAATGTTGTTACTTGATTTTACAAAGGTAAGAGTTTTAGTTTTCTTAAAAGGGCGGTCACTCTATTTTATACTACGGGTATTGTGTGACTTATGTGAAAAAGCAGATCTTTTAAAGATTTAATGTGTGAAGTACTTTGGGGTTAGATACGAACTTGTTAGTAGAAAGCACCTTGTGTGAATAACTTGATTGTATCGGTTTGTGATAGCCTTATAATACTTTCTTGTTGATTTGAGAAGTAAACATGTTAGGATGCTACGTGTGTTAGTATCTTGTGATGTTAGTGTAAAGGGTTTTCCTCATCGCGCTTAAAGTTGTTTGACTATCGGTAGTTATGTTGGTATTGTACCACTCACCTTGACTTGTGTCCAGGAGGTTAAGGCGCCCTCCGACGCGGGGTAGACTTCGGTGATGCAGGACCATGATTCGAGGATACCTCATGCGGGTCGAGGATCCATGCGGAACTACGGGAGTTCGTGTTAGTTTACGGCCTTGTGGTCATGCGGTCTTTGTGGCCGTGCGGTGCGAGTCGGGGCGATGCCGGGAGTAGCTACCCTCGATGCGGGGTTATACCTCATGCGGGCCTATGAGGTTGGCCTATGCGAGCTGCGGAGAGTTCGAGGGCTAGACGCGCACATTTGATCTGCGGGTGAGTGACGGCTTTTATCATGTAATGATGCAGAGCAGATATCATGACACATTTATGACCTTGTTGGTCTTTGTAGGTGTTAGTAGTCGACTATGCCTTCGTTACCTGTCTTGTTTTATTAGGACACGGTGGGACACGGTGTTCATGTGTATTCCTTGGTGTTTGTGTATCATAAAGCGTGGCGGTGAGGAAGGTATTCCACGGGCACGATTGATGTTGTGGGCGTGAGACCCATTAGTAAAATTAAGTGATGACTTGAGGCGTGAGTCACGACTTGACATATCGCTTACTTATGGTGAAGCGTAGTTTGGTTATCATACATGTCTCTGCTTTGTATAGACTACTATGATTTCATTCTGATTTATTTTCAGTTTCACATACTTGGTACTGTTATGCGACCTCGCCCGGGCTGCGTTCATCCGCGAGTAAAGGTACACGATCATTGATCCTCGCTCTTAGGAGTCACGATTCGGCGTGCGGAAAGCTCCGTTTCTCGGAGGCTTATCGATGGTATAGTCCTGTTGTTGTAGGTGTTTACATTCGGGGTATGGCGGGCCCTGTCCGCCATTGTTGTCGTATCATTTCTTAGAAGTGCATGTATGCGTTGTGGGCGAGGTTGTAAAGGATTAAAGCTGTTCATGTTGGAAAAAGTTGTTATTTATATATATGCCGAAAGGCAAGTTTTCTCAGTTATTGTTTCATATTTCATAATATGTCTCGTATTGTTTTATGTTCCGCTGATTACTCTGATGTTGTATCACTAGGGTGCCCGGGGTAAGGCACCAGTCACGGGCCCGGAATCGGGTCGTGACACTAAACTCTGCTGGGGCTTAGTGACGTTGCAGAACTCCCCGAATGAAGCACCTAACTCAGGTGATGATTGGGCTTGTGCCCTCGTAACCCTCTGAACTCTACTCGCAGCTCCTGCCGGCGCCCGCCTCACGGGCCGGGTTGCCTGCGGAGGCATAGCGGTAAGGAAAGAAATACGTGAGAGGTCCAACTTACAACACGCTCTAAGGCACGATCTCGAGTGAGAAGAATAGAAACCAATCCTAAATATCCTATAGCCTCACGATTATTGGTGTGGTGCACGACAACACACCGATAATCAAGACTTCTTGGATACGGTCAGTAGACTTTCAGGATTAATCGCTCGATACCACTTTTGTCACGACCGAACTGGGCGTGGATCGTGCCTTACCGGGCACCTAGTGATACAACATCAGTAATGTCGGGAACATAAAACACATACATGAAACAAATGAAGTACAAAACGATGTCTGAGGAAAACTTGCCTTTCGGCATATATATAAATAACAACTCTTACAAATGAATAGTTTAATCCTTTTTACAAACCCTGCCCACAACAGTACTACAAACCTCTAAGAAATGATATGACAACAATGGCGGGACAGGGCCCCGCCATACCCCTGAATGTAAATACCTACAACGACAGGGGACTATACCAAGATAAGCCTCCGGAGAAACGGAGCTTTCCCAACGCTGACTGTGACCTAAGAGCGAGGATCAACGGCGGTGTACTTTTACTGCGGCATGAACGCAGCCCAAGAGGTCGATACAAGTACCAAGTATGTGAAACATGAAGATCGTAAATGAAATCATAGTAGTCTATAAGCGGGAGACATGTATGATAACCAAACTACGATTCATGATAAATAAGCGATCGTCTAGTCGAGACTCACGCCTCAAAGTCATCACTCGATATAACAATGGGTCTCACGCCCAACATCAATCATGCGTGGAATACCTTCCTCACCGCCGATCAATGATAGAAAAACACCAAGGAATACATACGAACAGCGAGTCCCACTTTGTGTCCAAATAAAGCGATGCGAGGTAAATGCGAAGGCATAGCCGACTACTAACACCTACGATTTAACAAGGTCATAAAGCGTATCATGATATCTGTCTAGGCCGTCACATGATCAAAGTGGTCGCCGCATGATATCAAATGTCGGCGTCTAGCCTCGAACTCCGCGACTCCGCATAGGCCAATCTCATAGGCGCGTGAGGTATAACCCGCGTCGAGGTAGCTACTCCGGCATCGCGGACTCGCGATCCGCATGGCCACATGACGCATGACCATAAAGGCCGCACACTAACACGGAACTCGTAGCTCCGCATAGGCCGGGACCGCATGAGGTATTCTCGAATCATGGTCCTGCATCGCTGAGTCTACCCGCGTCGGAGGCGGCTTAACCCGGAAACACGGTGAGTGGTATAATACCAACATAACGGTTTATCGTTTAAACAACATAAGCACAATCAAGGAAAACCCTTTACACAACCATCACGAATACTATCACACGTAGCATCCTAATATGATTACATATCAAATCAACACGAAGGTATTACAAGGCTATCACAAACCAATACAATCAAGTTATCCACGTAAGGTACTACGCTATATGATTAACGAGATCGGGTTTTATCCCCAAAGTACTTTATACAATAACTCTTTAAAGACATGTTACTTTCACAAAGTCACACAATACGTAGTATATAACATAGAGTGATTATCTTTTGAAGTAAATCAAAACACTTCTCTTAGTAAAACCAAGTAACAACATTCTTTTCAAACGTCCAAGTTTGCCTAATTTCAAATGTTCACGTTTCTTATTTTAGGAAGGTTTCGTAGTTCCTAGCCTTATTTATTTAAGAATATAATTCTCTTTTAAACCATCTGAGAAACATAAGCCTTATATGTGAGTAGGATATTCTTGTTTATAACAATCTTATTACAAAGACCATGACTAGGAAATATCATTTTGTCTCATCTTAGCTTCTATGCGGTGGAAGTTTCTCTTGGTTTTAATAATACTTAATCTGTCAAAACATTTCCTTTTATTAACGCTGCAGTGGTTTGTCGATACATTACGATTTCAAATCAAGAAAACATTCTTAAGCCGTTATACCTAACTTCCCATAAAGCTAGTATAACTCTTAAGTTTTTCAAAAACCAAGTATTACTTCAAGTTCTTTATTAACACATAACAAGCCAGTTATAGTTTAAATCAGTTACCTTTTAAAACCATAAAGCATTTTCTTACTTACATAAAGCTGTTATAACCAACTTCCCATAAAGCCGTTATAACACTTTATGTTTCAAACCAATCAAATATGTTTAACACATGTACGTCTACCGTACTACATAGTTATACACATATCATGCTAGAAAAGGTAGGAAGAGGTTCACATACCTCGCGACGATTATCGACTAATAGCAAAACGCTCCAAGTACCTCAAACCGTCGGCTACTCCTTAAGCCAAGTAGATCGCGCCATACGTAGTACTTCAACCTATAAGGCCACAAGGCGCTTATTAACATTTAGATCTCTTCGCAGAATATTCTACAGAAAATTCGGCAAAGACCTCCCCGCAACAGCGTAAATCTTCTCTCTATCTAGGCGGCCATCAAGCCAACCGTGGGGTTTATACATCTAACCTGACGTACAATTCTACTTCACAAGAAAGCTACACAAGTCATCGTAATACACCCTATGTAATTACTCAAGATTTTCTTTCTTCAAAAGGTTTCTAATTATTCAGCTTAAGTCCAAAGACATTGCCGATAACAACGCTGATTCTATATATAGTATACTTCAACTATATAGTCTAGCAATCATGTAATTTCCAATTACAATAGAGGGACAAGATATTTACCTCGATAAGCCCATAATTATCCAAGTATAAAGTCGATCCTGGGCAACGTTTAGCTCCAACTCCGCGCGCTCCAACCCGCTCTAAACCACCCTTAGAAGTTCTAACCAACTTCTACATACTACTCCAACTAACCATGGAGATTTTCCTTAGGGTTTCGGTTTGGTGACTGACGGGAAGTATAATAGTATAACTGGGCTTTTGTATAGGTATAACCTTAGAATACTACAAGGTATACGACTAAGGTAATTTGGGCATTATGACAATACTTTTGAGAGTATTTCTACCAAGAGGAGGGTATTTATACGAAAACTACTAGGCTAGGGGGGGGTACCCCACGGCTAGCACCACAAGGAGGGGGGGTGTATACCCCTCGGCCTACCCCACTAGGGGGGGAACTCTCGGCCAAGGGGGGGGAAAGGGTGCTCTCGGCCAAAGGCCTTTCTCAAAGGGAGAGGGGAGGGACGAACCACTACTGAGGAGAGGGAAGGCTGTCCAGACTGAGAACCTTTGTGGACTGGATGAAGAAGTCGTCCAACGGGGGGGTATTTATAGTACAAGCCAAGGCCAACCAATGGCCAAGATCTAGCCAAGTGCTATGCAAGTGTAGGGCCAAGATCAAGCCATGTGCAACCTTATCCATCTACCCAAAAATATCCTACCAACTCCTTGACCAAACAATGGCCAATTCGTCCAAGCCAACCGCCCACAACGCCCAATGAGAGGTGACAAGTGTCGCCCTCCTGTTGGTCCAAAATGTTTCGTCTCTCGGAAAAATCCGCAAAAATTAAAAATGACATAGCCGTATTTTACCCTACGAAAGCTGTGAAAATGTTTCGTCGAAAAACGACTCTAAACGGGTGTTGTGAACAAAGTTAATTCGGCCAAGCCTATGCAAAAGTTCAAATTTTCACGACGCCCTTACGCATATACTGAAATACGGTATAACAAGAGGCACGACCACGCCCGTTCGGTCGTGACAAAAGTGGTATCGAGCGATTAGTCTCTGAAAGTGTCTACGCACCGTGTCAGTAGAAGTCTTGATTATCGATGTGTTGTGCACCACATCTATAATCGGAGGTCGCAGGACATTTAGGATTGGTTTCCATTCTTCTCATTCCGAGATCGTGCCTTAGAGCCGCGTGTGATAAGTTGGACCCTCCGACGCTTGCTTTTACGATTATGCCTCCGCGTAAGGCAACCCGCCCGGGCGGCAAGATAGCAGAGGAGGCTGCGAGTAGAAGCGGCAGCCTCTACAGAGACCACACACCGAGCCTCGACCCCGCACCGGAGCAGAGGAGATGGGTTACGGAGTGGGCCCGATTAATGGCGTGGTTGTGGCGACTTGAGATAGCCGGACGCAGCAGCCCAGTAGCACCAGTGGTTCACCCTAGATCAGATAGTTTGAGGCTACGGGATTTTCTGAGATGTAGCCCGCCAGAGTTTTATGGGTCGAGGCCTGAGGATGATCCGCAGGAGTTCATCCGGTAGTTACAACTAATCATGAGAGTGATCAAGGCATCGGAGACCGAGTCAGTGGTCCTAGGTTCGCATCGGCTGCGTGATACCGCAATGATCGTTTGATTCGCGAGCTGTCCCGGGAGAGAATGCACTTCCACTATATGGGACGAGTTCTCGCGGCATTTCTTCAACATTTCTTGCCTCCACGGATGAGAGGCTCGCCGACAGATTTTTGGTGTTGGCAGAATCCGCGCATTCGGGAGTACAATGTGGAGTTCGACTCATTGGCCCGGTACGTCCCCGCGCTAGTAGCTAGTATGGAGGATCGAGTGCACCGATATGTTACAGGGCTCGATGATTACCTAGTAGAAAGTTGTTCGGGTGTAGCTCTTCAGCCGGACATGGACATTGCCCGCATGCAGGCTTATGCACTTGGATGTGAGGAGCGGAGAAATCGACGGAATGATCAAGATCAGCAGAAGAGGGCCAGAATAGCAGGGTCCTTTGGTGACTTTCGAGGCGGACCTCCTCAGCAGCAGACTAGTTATGTACCTCCGCCAGCATGTAATGGTCCTCCACGCCGGGACCTTCGGATATTTAGAGCAGTCGGGGCTCCTGTGTTTGATTTTCAGGGGAGTAGGAGTGCTCGCCGGATGAGGTCGCCCTTGTCTCAGTGTGGCCGTTATGGAAAACTTCATAAGGGAGAGTGTCGTACGGATTTGGGAGATTGTTATTCTTGCGCCAGCGGGCCACACTGGCGAGATCTGTCTCACCAGGGGTAGCGCTGGTAGGATAGCACAGACTACTAGGGCAGTTTCGGGTTCTTCGCCTTCCATAGCTAGGCAGGATGTTCATACACCGGCAGGCCCCGGTAGAGGTCGCGGTGGAAGTTCCCAGTTTTAGCGGTCCTTTGAACCGCCTATTTTCAGGTATATCCTTAACCCTCTAGAGTTTTGAATGTATTGATGTTATGATGATGTGTTTAGTGTTATGTTCGGATAGCTTTGTGCTAAAATGTGATTTAGAACCTGGTTGGTGAAAAAGGGTAAGCCTGGGGGTGAGAAAATGATGAACCTTAGAATAGTACAGTTGAGACCTTAGATGTAAGGCCCTCTTGAGTACAAGATTTTGCGGGTGATCTTTGTCTGAATGTATAAGTATACGTGAAGTAATTATGGGAAAATTCCTTGGGTAGTGTAAAATGGAAGTGGTAGCTTTCATGACCTGTATAGGTAAGATTGTTCCGGATCGGGAAACAAGAGCTTGATGCGTTAAGTGGGTCGGGTTGGGGCGTGTTGCGCAGCCAACCCGCCCTGCTTTCGAGTGAGGTCACCGGGTGGTCCCGCCAGGTGGTAGGGTCACGAGGGTGCTAGGCCCAAGTTTAGATGACCATCGTATGAGTTCGTGGATGTGTTTGACCAGAAGCGGATCGTGAAGGCCGAGAATGGCCTTAAGGGAGATTGAGGCTAGTAAGATGACCAAGTTTGGAGGTGGTGACTCCAAAGTTTTGGGAACTGGCGATGATCAAGTGTGGTACGTATACTAGAAGAGTTCAAGTGTTCGGGAAGGGCACGACGAGTAAGGAAGGAAGAGAACGTGTGTTATTTCGTGGCCAGGCGTGGCGTTGGCAACTTGTTAGAAGAACTTTATCGCTATCCGTCTTGAGAAGGAACATTCGGGACGAATGTTTCTAAGGAGGGGAGAATGTTATACCCCGTAATTCCAGAGTATGTACGTGAGGGCGTACGTATATAAATTTAAGCCTTAAAGTTGGCAAGGTTCGAAAATTTGGGCACAAGTGCCGAAAAGAGTCGTTTTTCGACGAAACGTTTTACAAGACTTGCGAAGGGAAAATTCCGGCTATGTCATTTCTAATTTTTGCGGATTTTTCCGAGAGACGAAACATTTTGGACCAACGGGAGGGTGACAAGTGTCACCCTCACATTGGACGTAAGGGTTGGGCGGTAATGGACGATTGGGGTCAAGGGAGTAGGTAGGATATTTGTGCAAGTTGGTGTGGTAGATGGATAAGGTACACATGGTTAAATCTTGACCCTACACTTGCATGGCACTTGGCTTGATCTTGGCCATTGGTTGGCCATTGCTTGACCTATAAATACCCCTCTAAGTTGAAGACTTTCTTCATCCAAACTTGAGCAATCTTTCTAAGTCTTGAAATCCTCCCTCCCCTCTTGAGTAGTTCTCGTCCAAAGAGTCTTTCCCCTTTTGTGAGCCCTTGGCCGAGAGCCTCCTCCCCTTTGTAGTGTTCAGCCGAGGGTACCTCACCTAGTTGGTTTCGTATATTACCCCCCTTTTTGTGGTATAGAAATACTCTCCAAGTATTGTTATAATGCCCTAAATACTCTAGCCCAAATACCTTGTAGTACTTTCCAAAGTTACCTCTATACGTAGAGCAGGAATACTATTATACTTTCCTCACCACTAAACAAAACCCTAAGGAAAACATTCATAGTCGGTTGAAGTGTTACGTAGAAGTTGCGTAGAACTTCTAAGGGTTGTTTGGAGCGGGTTGAGCGCACGGAGTAGAGCTTAACGTTGCTCGGGAGCGACATTATACTTGGATAATTTTGGGCTCATCGAGGTAAATACTATCTTCTTCATCAGTAATTGGGAATTACATACTGTAGTTGTATAGAAATGAATATAAGATTCATAAGAGAATTGAACTGTAATAGGAGGATATTACGTAATAGACTTGAATCAAATCACATCGGAAGAATATTTAAGTAGAAGATTAAATCAGATTTACATAGGATCGTATTTACGAGATCGATAACCTTTATTGGTTGAATGTTCTGCGAGTAGCATGCTACTTGGAAGGTGGACAAGGCTAGTCGGGTTATAGCCGTGGAGCGTTTTGCTTATAGTCGATAATCGTCGCGAGGTATGTGATGCTTCCTATACTCTTGAGCATGATATTTTAAAAGAATATATATATAGTACGGTAGACGTACGTGTGTTAACAGAACGTAGTTGTACGACAATGTCTTTTGACTTAAGCCTGAATAATAAGAACCTTGAATGTATTTCAAACAATATTAAGAAACCTTTTTGAAAGAAGAGTAATACTTGGTTTGAAAACATAAGAGTTATACTAGCTTTATGGGAAGTTAGGTATAACGTCTTAAGAGAGATAAAAAGAATGGTTTACTGATTTAGAAATTAAGAGACTTAATCTTAAAAGATAAGAGACTTGACTTAATATGGATGTTTGTGTGAAACCTCATTGGTGAGTAATGAGTACTTGGTTTTTAAAAGGGGAATAATGTTTTACTGATTTCGGAAATCAAAAAGAGTATCGACAAACCACTGCAGCGCTAATAAAGGAAAATGTATTGAATAATGAAGTATTATTAAAACCAGTAGAAACCTCCATCTGCATAGAAGCTAAGATGAGACAAAATGATATTACATTTTCTAGATCATGGCTGCTTTAATAAGATGGTTATAAACAAGAATAAACTGCTCACACATATGGCATATGTTACTCAATTGTTTTAAAAGAGATTAAGACATCGAACTATGAAACTTTTCTAAAATAAAGAGACTTGAGTAATTGAAATTAGGCAAACTGGAACTCTAGGGAAAAGAAAGGCATTGTTTTGTCTTAAATTGGTTTAAAACATAAAGTGTTATAACAGCTTTATGGGAAGTTAGTTATAACGACTTTATGAAAACAAAAGAAGTGTTTTGGTCTAAAAAGAAGGCATGGTATTGCCTTAATTTGGTTTTAAAAAGGAAAGTATGGAAGTTGTTTTGGTTTACTTAAAAGATGTAAGTCACTCTATTTTTATACTACGGGTATCGGGTGACTTTTATAAAAGGAATGGATCTCTTAAAAGGAATTTAACGTACGTAGTACTTTAGGGTTAAAACCCGGACTTTGACATAAAATGAAAGTACTTTGAGTTGTGTATAACTTGCCTATGCTTGTTGTTGTGAAACTTGCCTATGCTTGTTGTGATAGCCTTTGTTGTGCAAGAATTGTGTTTCTATACTACCGCGTCTCTCGATGGAGGGCCGGTTGACTTGTTGAGAACTTACTTGGACGTACCGGCAGTGACGGAGAATTCCACCGCACGCCTCCCGCTGATAGTGTTATTCCATGGACTAGCTCTCCGCGAGGTTTCCTACCGCTCGCCTTGGTACCGTGGTTTGAGCCGTGATTGCCCCGCCTCGTGGTGATTCGCCTCGTACCGGTAGTTAGCCCTCGCACTTGCCCGCTCGGTGTAGTGACGAAGTCTCGTGATACGCCTGGTACTGGTAGTTAGCCCTCGTACTTGCCCGCCGCTACGTGGCCGCCTTGGTATCCGTAGTCGGCCGTGATTGCCCCATGTCGCCTTCGTGGTTTAGTTATATTATATTGTTAGTACGACGACTTTGGCATCGTTGGACTTGGTGTTCGTGTGTACTTCGGTGTTATCATATCATGATCGGCAGCGAGGAAGGTATTCCACGGCATGATTGATGTTGTGGCGTGAGACCCATAATTATATTTGAGTAATGACTGGAGGCGTGAGACCACGACTTGATATAATTGTTATATGTGTGTACTGTAGTTTGGTTATCATACATGTCGCCTGCGTTATATAGACTATTATGATGTCATTTACAGTATTTACAGTTTCACATACTTGGTACTCCAGATCGACCTCCTTCGGGGCTGCTCATGCCGCAGGTAGAGGTACATCGGCTGTCGATCCCCGCTTATAGGATCACATTTCAGCGTATCGGGAAGCTCCGTTCCTTCGGAGGCTTATCTTTTGCATGTTACCCGAGTCAGAGGTTCTTGTACATTCGTGGTATGGCGGCCCCGTCCCGTCATAGTTGTCGTAAAATCTTAGAGGTCCAGAGCAATCACAGGGGCGTGGTTGTAAGGATTAGAATCGCTCAAATGTCTATTTATATATATGTTAAAAGGCAACCGTTTTGGTTGGCCTATTTTCTTTTATCTTGATCCATGTCTATTTGAATGTTTAAGTTTTATTTCCGCTGGTTTTTCTCTAATGTTGTATCACTAGGGTGCCCGGGGTAAGGCACCAGTCACGGGCCCGGGTTCGGGTCGTGACATATACTCTACCAGCGGCATGAACGCAGCCCCCCGAAGGAGGTCGATAACACGTACCAAATATGAAATCGAAAGATCAGAATGAAATCATAAGTCCATAATAAACCGGAGACAGTGTATGATAACTCAATTAACGATAATCGTGCATTACTAACAATGAGAGTAATCAAGAGTATACTTACAACATAAAAATAAGCTCACGATCAAAGGACCACCCGCGATATCATTAAGCAATCCTACTCTCGGGACTATTTCACCCGATAGTCGTGTGGACCCGCATGAGGTATTCTCGATAGTCGCACTACCGCATGGGACTATTTCACCCGCATAAGCCCATAAGGACTCGCATGAGGTATTCCTCGCATCATGGGTAGCAAATCCACGGAACAGGTGATATAACGTCTAAACCCCTCATTTATACTCTTACCCTGAAGCAGGTGGTATAACGTCTTGGGGGTTTACCCCTCATTTATACTCTTACCCTGGAGAAAGTGGTATAACGTCTTGGGGGTTTACCCCTTATTTATACTCTTACCCTAACTCAACTGGCCATCATACAAAACATAAGCCCTACCGGCTTATCATACATAACATAAACCCTACCGGCTTATCATACATAACATAAGCACTACCGGCTTATCATACAATAAATAAGCAAGTTAAGAAATCCCCCTAACTTCTTATTAGTCTTATTCATATACACTCTCATTTTAGTTTACTTAAGGCACTAACATGTCATTATAAATCCGGGAATTTAACCCAAAGTACTACGTACTTCTATTCTTTTAAAATGACTCATTTTCATATAAAACTTCCAAGATACTAATAACTGTAGTATCAAGTCATAACTACATTTTAAGACAAGTCACCATACCTTTTTAGAAAATACATTTTCAGGCTTCTAAATCAAGTGACTTCTTTCTTTTAAAACCTTAAGCATGAGTGCGAGTGCGGCGCTTGCACTCATGCGGATCCGGACCACAGGATCCATGCGGGTGAAATAGTCTCATGCGAGTACGGCGATGGTACTCATGCGGGTCCACAGGATCCATGCGGGTGAAATAGTCCCATGCGGGTGAAATAGTCCCATGACGAGGCGGATGACCTCATGCGGGTCCACAGGACCCATGCGGGTGAAATAGTCCCAGGAGTAGGATTGCTTAATGATACTACGGGCGAGGTACCCTGTTTTGATCATGAGCCTCCTATTTTTATGCAGTAAGATTTATACTTGTTACTCTCATTGTTAGTAAGGCACAGTGCAAGGAAATTGATTTTTATCTAAGACTTCAGCTTATTTTTGACTTATGATATTATTACAGTATTTTCCAGTTTCGCATATTTGGTACATGTTGTACTGACCTCCTTCGGGGGGCTGCGTTCATGCCGCAGGTTGAGGTTCATAGCTTGCTGATCCGCACTCTTAGGATCACTGTTCGGTTCTCGGGAGGCTCCATTTCTCCGGAGGCCTCGTCTTTTGGTACGGTTCCCTGAGGTTGTAGACTTTTGTACATTCAGGGGGTATGGCGGGGCCCTGTCCCGTCATAATGTTTATACCTTCTTAGAGGCTTGTAGTCCTGTCATGAATTGGGGTGTAAGGATGTAACTGTTCGTTTTATTATATTTAGAGGTAGCCACTTTGGGTTAGCCTGTTTTATATTCTTATATGGTTCTTGTTTGTGAGTTTATTTCCGCTGGTTTTCTCTGATGTTGTATCACAAGGTGCGGGGTAAGGCACGACCACGATCCGAGGTCGGTCATGACAAAAGTGGTATCGAGCGATTAATCCTCGGAAGGGGTCTACAGGCCGTATCTAGTAGAGTCTTGATTATCGGTGTGTTGTGCACCACATCTATAATCAGGAGGCTACATGATATTTAGGATTGGTTTCCATTCTTCTCACTCTGAGATCGTGCGATAGAGCCGTGTTGTTAGGGTCGTCTCTCCCTAACGAGTTATGTTGATTGCAGCTACGAGAAAGGCAGCAGTGACCTAGGAAGGATTATGTGGATTACGTATCCAGGTTGGTTGTAATTGTTGTATAGTTGGTATAATGACGTACGACTATACAGATTTATGTATAAGGGTCATATATGGGCTGCCTAGAATGATTTTAGATTACCAGGAATTGGTAAGGGCTAATTAGATACCGGGAAGGTATGAAACGGTTTAATAAACTCTCATCAAGGTTTTACGTACTAATTTGAGATAATTAGGAGATGATGAGTTGTCTGAGAAGGTAATAGACCCTTAAGAAGTTTAATTAAAGGACCTAATGGGAGACTATGGTTGTAAATTAAGCTACGTGGTATGCTTAAGAGGATAGTATGGATGAGATCCGTGTGGGGTAAGTAATGGTTGTTGTGATCAAGACGACACGACTATGGTATTATGAGAAGTTAGTGTACCCGTTTATGGGGTGGGATCAGTTAATAGTAGTCCCGCTACGTGACAGGGTCACGAGGGTACAAGCCCGAGTCTAATTAATCATTTTACGAGTTCGCAGACGTATTCCACCGGAACCAGGTTGTGAGCGCCGAAAATGGCCTTATATTATTTAACTTAGTAACTCCAAGGTCGAAGGCCAGCTTTATTATGGAAGTTATGTACGTAAGCTAGAATAAGTTTGGAAGTGCGGAAAAGAGTACGACCGGTAAGGAAGTGAGCAACCAGGTGTGAAAGAAATAGAGACCGAATCCATGAGAACCTTTAGAGGTAACTACACCCGTGAGTGATGGGTGGTAGCTGAGCGGGTGTATAATAATTGCCGGAGGCGTCGATCATTGGACCTCAGCGGACCTAGCGTAGTTATGACAGACGTTGAGGTCATTATAAGTACGGACTAGTTGGCCTCTTGTTATGCCAACGTGGACTACAGAAGAGAGATTGATTCGGTACCAGTTTCTCGGTAAGCCGGTGATCGAGTGGAGAGGAAGGGAAGTGGTAGTAACCAGTGAATTATCCTTCCTTCTTTGACATCATTGTTTTAATAAGTCTGTGTGACTTGTTCATTGAGGAAAATTGACGCAGAAAGTAAGTAATACTTGGATTTGAAGGAATTTATGTTAAGTGCCCTTGGAGGTACTTGGAGTTGGTTTGGTGTGGCGGTAAGGGCCACGACCTTCCGGATAATTTCAAGGAAATGTACAAGGCAAGAATAAAATAAGTACGAGCGCTGCCGGTAGAAAGCTGAGGGCATCTTTGGTAGGTTTTGAAAATCTACACGATTTTAAGGCGGTGCGTAATGATTAGATATTTACAGGACCACGAGAGGACCCGGTGATTAGGGTTGTGACTCCAAGGAAAGTTTATTGAAGGGAGATAAGTTCTCTCCCCTACATAAAAGGATAGTCTTACGTATTATGGGGTTATGTGTACCCATGTAGTTAGACGAAGGATGGGAGACTGGTAGGTCTTCAGTATCGTCATGCCATAAGTTACAGTTTTAGATAACCATGGAGAAAGTATTGTGTTGGGGGTAATTAAGAACGACGTTACGAAATGGTCGAGGAAGTGTCATAAGGATAAAAATGCAGATAGTACGCATGTATGAAACTGTATGATCATGGATCAAGATAGAAATACTTTTGTTAATAATAAGCATAAGATAAGGTCATGACCAGAATGATAAAAGAGAATACGACTATGGTTATGTAAGTTGCACGAGATACAATTACCCGGGACTAGTGTAAGACCATTAGTAAATAATGGGCAGTAAGAACACCTCGAGGGAAGGTGGTAGCATCGACACTGACAAAAAGATAGTAAGAAAATACGGAGGGGTAAGGGACCCCAGGACAACTTGAAATAACTTTTAAAGGAAAGACGAGTAGACACTCGAACGATAAGAAATCTTGACAAGTCATTGGATTATGTAATACCATGAATTGAGGTTGAACACCTGACTATAAGCTCTACGAGCTGGGAGAGAATGATAGGATTACCACTTGACGAGATCAAGGAAGTCTCCCCCTAAATTGTGATTGGCAGGAAGTCTTAGCCATGCGGCAAGCAAAGGAATCAGATCTAAGTATAGTAACCAAGTTTGGTTGCAACAGAGAAAGGGAAAACAGGAACCATAATTGAGATTAAGGATGCCCGAATATTTCGCAAGTACAAGAAATGCTTCTAGTTATTGGAAGAGAAGTTGACCACGACTACAGTTCTAACCCCTCTTGAGAGACTAGAGGGTTAGGGTATTATTGTAAAACGTTGGGTGTTGGGCTAGGTTGCGTGCTGACGCAACACGATAAGGTTAGAGCTTATGTTTCCCGGCGGTTAGGGAAGCAAGAAAGGAATTACGCTACTCACGATTTAGAGTCGGCGGCAGTTAATCGTACCTTGAAGATTTGGAGGCAATTCCTTATATAGATTTCATGTGGATATTTGTGCAGACCATAAGAAACTCCGGTATATCTTCAGACTGAGGCAGCTGAATTTGCGACAGAGACGGTGGTTAGGGTTACTCAAGGGTTGCGATGTTGATATTCTATACCACCCAGGGAAGGCCAATGTAGTTGCAGATGCCCTTAGTCGCAGATCGATGGGTAGTGCATGCGATGTCTGCCCGCAGAGAAGAGGGATATGGTCCGAGAGTTACATCAGCTAGCAAGCTTTGGGGTTCGTTTGGTTGATCCTGATAGTGATGGAGTTCGGGTTCGAGAGGTTGCCGAGTCTTCCATCGTCGAGGAGGGGAAGAGGTGACAGTATGAGGATCCGATTATGGTACAGTATCGAGATACGGCTCTTCGGGAGGAGAAGAGTCTATTTGAGGTAGCACCTGATGGGGTGCTAAGATTTGAGGGCAGGTTGTGTGTTCCCGAGGTGACGGGACTTCGTCAGCAGATTCTGGGGGAGGCACACAGTGCTCGATATTCTATTCATCCGGGGTCGACTAAGATGTACCATGACCTCAGATGTGAGTATTGGTGGGATGGCCTGAAGAGGGACGTGGCAGGTTTTGTTGCACAGTGTCCTAATTGTCAGCAGGTTAAGGTTGAGCACCAGAAGCCCGGTGGGCTGTTGCAGGCTATTGATATTCCGACTTGGAAGTGGGAGGTGGTAAATATGGATTTTATTACAGGGTTACCTTCCACTCAGAGAAAGCATGATTCCATTTGGGTTATCGTCGACAGGCTGACGAAATCAACCCGTTTTATTCCAATCAGGACGACTTTTTCGGCCGAGGATTATGCTAGATTGTATATCAGGGAGATTGTGAGACTGCACGGAGTTCCTATATCGATTATTTCAGACAGAGGAGCCCAATGCACGGCTAATTTCTGGAGGTCTTTCCAGAAGGGATTAGGGACGCAGGCGAGTCTCAGTATGGCGTTTCATCCTCAGACCGACGGACAGGCCGAGCGCACTATCCAGACACTTGAGGATATGTCGCGGACTTGTGTTTTTGATTTCAGGGGTAGCTGGGAGGATCATTTACCTCTTGTGGAGTTGCTTATAACAACAGCTACCATTCTAGTATTCAGATGGCGCCTTATGAGGCCTTATTTGGGAGGAAGTGCAGGTCACCGATAGGTTGGTTTGAAGTGGGAGAAGTGCAGTTAGTCGGGCCAGATTTGGTTCAGCAGGCAGTGGATAAGGTGAAGCTTATCCAGGAGCGGTTGTTGGCAGCTCAGAGTCGGCAGAAGTCGTATGCAGATCATCGGCGTCGACACTTAGAATTTGAGATAGATGATTGGGTTTTCCTAAAGGTATCGCCCATGAAGGGCGTGATGAGGTTTGGGAAGAAAGGGAAACTTAGCCCAAGGTACATTGGGCCGTATCAGATTGTCCGTAGGGTAGGCAGGGTTGCCTATGAGTTAGATCTGCCGTCCGATTTGGAGGCGGTACATCCAGTTTTCCATGTGTCCATGTTGCGGAAATGTATCGGAGACCCATCTAGAGTACACCCGGTTCATGATGTCCAAGTGACAAAAGAGTTATCGTATGAGGAGAGTCCCATAGCGATACTCGATCGACAGGTTAGGCGACTTCGGACGAAGGACGTGGCTTCCGTCAAGGTCTTATGGCGGAACGAGAACAGGGAAGAGATGACGTGGGAAGCGGAGGAGGACATGATGAAGAAATATCCTCACTTATTCCCTACACCTCCAGGTAACCCACTTTCCTTCTTGTTAGTTTTGATTTAGCAATTGTGCTTAAGTATTGTTGTGGCCGTGGGGAGCGCCTTTATTTGCAAAAGAGTAGTTAAGAGCGTCTACGTCGATTTGTGATTTGAGTAAGCCTAGAAGGAACATTCGGGACGAATGTTTCTAAGGGGGGGAGAATGTTATACCCCGTAGTTCTGACCCTACGTATGAGAGCGTACGAAAGCATGTAAGACTTAAAATTTTCAAAGGATAGGTTGACAGATTGTTCCGGACGGGTTTTAGTCAACTTTGACGCGGGTTATGACCCGGTACATTGAGAGTTCCTAAGTGTTTCAAAGTCCTAGGGCGTGGTTCGTTGAGTCTAGTTTCCAACGCAACCAACCGTTCGTCGATAGGACGTCGGAGTAGAAAGTTATGGGAGTTACAAGTTCGCGTCTTGCAGACGACAGAAATGCGTTTGAGCAAAGCGGCAGGGCCGCGCACCGGATGCGGGTCGCGCGGAAGTTCAGAGAGGCTGCGGAGGTTTCAGCGCCGCGGCGCCGAGGCGGGATTTTTGGGCGGAAATACTTAGGAAAGTCTGATTTCTCTTTTAAAAAGGCAATGGGAGGGTGACATGTGTCCCCCCCCATCTGATTTTTCTTGCATGCCTTATATTGACCAAGTCTTGAAGACTTGGTCATCTTTCAAACCTCTCCCTCTCTCTAAATTAGCTCCTCCTTCTCTCTACATTTCCAAGAGAAATTCTAGCCTTAGGAAAAATCTGAAAAGTTAAGAACAAGAAGGAAGCTTGTGGCTAGCTTGTTGGTGTTGTTGTGGTGGTGTTCTTGGCAAGGAAGCTAGCAAAATATTTGGAATAATTTGGCTAAAGCTCTAAGGTAATGATTCTTCCTTTATAATTAGTTTTTAGTGTTGCATGTTAAGAAGAAAGAACTTGTGGTAGTGAATAATGCACTTAGAGTCCTTGCATGTAAGAAATGTGGTTTGGATATGAAGGATTGGTTAAGAAGAGATTATGAGCATGTTGTAGCCTAAAAACTACCTTAGATTGTTAAGCGAATTGTTGTACCTAATGGGGCAGAATTTTACACACCCAAGTTTGGAGGTGTAATCCCCTTTAAAATGTTGGATTGTTGAGCCTTAAATGTGGTGTTTGGATGATAAATTCGGCCTTGAGAAAGGTGGCAAAGTGAGTAGAAACAAAGGAAATGCTGCCCAATTTTCCATAGAATTTAGTGACTTTGAACTTGGATTGTTCTACTTTGAGATTAGAGGTTAACAAACGTATCATGATTATTATAGGTTGAAATATTACTTGCGGTAGTTGAGCTTAGCAAGTGGATTGACCAAAGAGGTATGTGGAACTTTCCTATCTCTTGAGCATGAGTAGTTGTACCTATGTAGTACGGTAGACATACAAGATTTGATATCTTTCACTTGTTTTAAAATATATGATACTTGTTTCATTTTAAAAGTATAAGTCCCTTGGATTTAGGGAAAATGTATTTGACAAAGGAATAACGCTAATATAATGACTTTATGGGAAGTTGGTTATATTAGTTTTTGAAAGGTTCACAAAGAATGGTTTACTCTAATTAAAACAAGTACGGGTAAAGGATTTGAAACTAAGAAAGGTGAATTGATTTTTAGGCATTGGTTGCCTAAGGTTTTAAAGGAAATGAAGTCACTTGATTTAGAAGCCTATTATATTTCTAAAAGGAAATGTGACTTGTCTTGAAAAGAAATCGTAACTTGATACTATGGTGATTAGTATCTTGGAGTTTTTGTATAAAAGAGTTATTCTTAAAAAGTTAGAAGTACATGGTACTTGGGTTGAATTCTGATTTTCTATTAAAAGACATGTTAGTGCCTTAGGATACTAAAATGAGAGGATATATTAATAATGTTAATAAGTTAGGGGGATTTCTTAACTTGCTTATGTTATGATAAGCCGGTAGTGCTTATGTATGATATGATAGGCCGGTAGTGCTTATGTTGTGATATGATAGGCCGGTAGTGCTTATGTATGATATGATAGGCCGGTAGTGCTTATGTTATGTATGATAGTCGGATGAGCTATGTTATATATTTGTATTATTACGGGGTAAACCCCGGGTTATTATCTATTCCATGGATTTGCTACCCATGATGCGAGTGCGGCGCTTGCACTCATGCGGATCCGGACCACATGATTCATGCGGGTGAAATAGTCCCATGCGAGTACTGCGATGGTACTCATGCGGGTCCACAGGATCCATGCGGGTGAAATAGTCCCATGCGGGTGAAATAGTCCCATAACGAGGCGGATGACCTCATGCGGGTCCACAGGACCCATGCGGGTGAAATAGTCCTAGGAGTAGGATTGCTTAATGATACTACGGGCGAGGTACCCTGTTTTGATCATGAGCCTCCTATTTTTATGCAGTAAGATTTATACTTGTTACTCTCATTGTTAGTAAGGCACAGTGCAAGGAAATTGATTTTTATCTAATACTTCAGCTTATTTTTGACTTATGATATTATTACAGTACTTTCCAGTTTCGCATATTTGGTACATGTTGTACTGACCTCCTTCGGGGGGCTGCGTTCATGCCGCAGGTTGAGGTTCATAGATTGCTGATCCGCACTCTTAGGATTACTGTTCGGTTCTCGGGAGGCTCCATTTCTCCGGAGGCCTCGTCTTTTGGTACGGTTCCCTGAGGTTGTAGACTTTTGTACATTCAGGGGGTATGGCGGGGCCCTGTCCCGTCATAATGTTTATACCTTCTTAGAGGCTTGTAGTCCTGTCATGAATTGGGGTGTAAGGATGTAACTGTTCGTTTTATTATATTTAGAGGTAGCCACTTTGGGTTAGCCTGTTTTATATTCTTATATGGTTCTTGTTTGTGAGTTTATTTCCGCTGGTTTTCTCTGATGTTGTATCACAAGGGTGCCCGGGGTAAGGCACCAGTCACGGATCCGAGGTCGGGTCGTGACAATTTTCGTCCAAGACCACTAAGGGGGGTGACACGTGTCGCCCTCCCGTTCGTCGCAATATTTCGTTTTCCGACAATTCCATAATTCCGATAAATTTTTACTCGTCTCCAACCTTAACACCTTTGAGTTCTTATGTACGTTCTTATAAACATATCCTGGAATTCCGGGGTGTAACAGGGAGGGACCTAAGTGGTCTACTTGTCTTGAAAATGTCTCCCAATGCCACTTGACTTCTCACCTTGGCCGAATCCCCCCCCCCCCCTCCCCACACTTGTCCACTTGTCTTACTTTGGATGAAAAATATCTCCCTTTCTATACATTCTTGCAATACATGTACATATACATGTACATATACATATACATAATTCATAATTAGAGCTTTGCTACACAAGTGGGGAGGGACACATGTCACCCTCTTATTCACCCATAATTCCCTTCACAAAATAATAATCCAACACTTAGCCAAAATACTTAAAATTTCCGACCCCCCCCCCCCCAAAATTGTGAAATTTTGACGGGACTCATATTATCAATTCCATTACTTCGTAATCCAATACTAAGTCCGTAAATCCACATTAGGGAATCTAACTCCGAGTTAATAAATTTTTCGTCTTCACATTTTTCTGAAATTTTTCCGGAGGAAAATGTAATCATACTATCCTTCCAATATTCAAACCTTAGTTCCTTGAGTACGTTCTCATATTAATGTCTTGGAAATACGGGGTGTAACAGCTACGAGGAGTAATGCAGAAATGCAAGATCTTCCGGCACAAACCTTAGGAGCAAGTACACCAGTTGCATTTCCTCCTATTCAGGAAAGACATGAAAATGATATTCCTGAAAGCTCTAATGTTGGTGGATCGACCAGCGCACAAGAACCTACTCACTGTCAGAACATACCTGTAACTGAACTGTAAGACAATCAACTTCGTAGGTCTACTAGATCTCATCGTCCTCCAGAAAGACTAAATCTACTTGTGGAAACACAAAATGAGCTAGATATTCCAGATGATGACGAGCCTAGAACCTATAACGAAGCAATGCTAGACATTGTTTCGAAGAGATGACAAGAAGCCATAAAATCCGAAATGGAATCTATGTATATCAATCAGGTGTGGAACTTGGTTGATTTTCCAAATGGGGTTAAACCCATAAGGTGCAAATGGGTCTTCAAGAAGAAGATTGATGCATCCGACAAGATTCAGACTTATAAAGCTAGACTAGTGGCTATAGGTTTTACACAGCGTCCTGGTGTGGATTATGATGAAACGTTTTCACCGGTGGCTAAGATAAAGTCTATTCAGATTTTGCTTGCGATAGCTGCACATTATGATTATGATATTTGGCAGATGAACGTCAAAACTGCATTCCTTAATGGTAATCTAATTGAGGAAGTGTATATGAAACAACCCGAGGGTTCTTCATGTGAGTCCAGACCAAATGTTGTGTGCAAGCTACAGAAGTCCATTTATGGGCTTAAGCAAGATTCTAGGAGTTGGGACATGTCACGACCCGTTCCGGGGCCCGTGACTGGTGCCTTACCCGGGCACCCAAGTAGTCATACATCAGAGAAAATCAGCGGAACATAAAACAATTAACATGAAGCAAATGTAATAAGACAGTGAAATAAGAAGACAGGCTAACCAAAAACGGTTACCTTCAGTATATATAAATAACAATTTGAGCGATATCCCATTACAACCACGCCTACAACGATACTGCACTCTACGAATGATATGACAACAACGACGGGACAGGGCCCCGTCATACCCCTGAATGCAAGCACCTACAACCACAGGGGACTATACCAAGATAAGCCTCCGGAGAAACGGAGCTTTCCCAAACGCTGAACTGTGACCCTAAGAGCGAGGATCAACGACTGGTGTACCTTTACCTGCGGCATGAACGCAGCCCCGGGCGAGGTCGATAACAGTACCAAGTATGTGGAAATCAAAATATCGTAAATGAAATCATAGTAGTCTATATAAAGCAGGAGACATGTATGATCACCAAACTACAGTTCACAATAAAGCAGTCATGTCAAGTCAGGGACTCACGCCCTCAAGTCATTACTCAAGTATAATAATGGGTCTCACGCCCACAACCTCAATCATGCCCGTGGAATACCTTCCTCACTGCCGGCAGTCCATGACATAAAAGCATCAAGGAATACACATAAACACCAGGTCCCACCTGTGTCATAATAAAACCGTACGGGGTAAGTACGAAGGCATAGCCGACTACTAAAACCCACAGTACCAACAATGCTATAAAGCGTATCACGAGGTCTTTCTGCACCGCACCACATGATCGGGCGCCACTCGCCCGCAGATCAATGTGCGTCTATTCTCGAACTTACCGCACTCGCATAGGTCACACAAAGACCCGCATGAGGTATTCTCGAATCATGGTCCTGCATCGCTCGAGGTATACCCCGCATCGGCGCGCTTAACCCTCGGTATCCGCTGACTCCGCGGCCGCATAGTCCCTCAAAGACCGCATAGTCCCTCAAAGACCGCATAGGGCATCCCCTCCATCGAGCTAAACACCCGGAATGATCAATCCTGGAGCATACCGCTGCTCTGCATAGTCTCACAGACCGCATAGGCCGTATAGACCCGCATCAAGGGTGGCAAGCCCTCGGTATAATAAGTCAAGGGGGTATGTGATACAATAACAGTACAACGGGCTTAACGTTTAACAACGTAAGCACAACAAGAGAGACCCCCTTACATAACAATCACAAGATACTAACACACGTAGCATCCTAACATGTTTACTTATCAAATCAACAAGAAAGTATTACAAGGCTATCACAAACCAACAAAATCAAGTTATTCACACAAGGTACTTTATGCTAATCAAGTTTGGGTATCTATCCCAAAAGTACTTTATACATTAACTCTTTAAAAGATCCGTTTCTTTCACAGAAGTCACACAATACCCGTAGTATAAAATAGAGTGACAAACCTTTTAAGTAAACCAAAACACTTCCCTTTGTAAAATCAAGTAACAACATTATTTTCCAAACGTCCAAGTTTGCCTAATTTCAAATGTTCACGTTTCTTATTTTAGAAAGGTTTCGTAGTTCATAGTCTTATTCATTTAAGAATATAATTCTCTTTTAAACAATCTGAGAAACATATGTCTTATATGTGAGTAGGTTATTCTTGTTCATAATCAATCTTATTAAGCAGCCATGATCTAGGAAATGTAATATCATTTTGTCTCATCTTAGCTTCTATGCAGATGGAGGTTTCTACTGGTTTTAATAATACTTCATTAATCAAAACATTTCCCTTTATTAACGCTGCAGTGGTTTGTCGATACTCATTATGATTCAAATCAAGAAACATTATTCCTTTAAAAAAACCAAGTACTCATTACTCACGAATGAGGTTTCACACAAAATTCATATTAATTTAATTAAGTCAAGTCTCTTATCTTTTAAGATCAAGTCTCTTAACTTCTAAAATCAATAAATCATTCATTTTATCTCTCTTAAGCCGTTATACCTAACTTCCCATAAAGCTATTATAACTCTTAAGTTTTTAAAACCACAAAGCATTTTCTTACCTGCATAAGGCTGTTATAACCAACTTCCCATAAAGCCGTTATAACACTTTATGTTTTTAAACCAATCAAATACATTTAACACATGTACGTCTACCGTACTACATAGTTATTACACATATCATGCTAGAAAAGATAGGAAGAGGTTCACATACCTCGCGACGATTATCGACTAATAGCAAACGCTCAAGTACCTTAAACCGCTGGCTACTCCTTAAGCCGTAGATCGCGCCATACATAGTACTTCAACCTATAAGGCCACAAGGCGCTTATTAACATCTAGATCTTATCGTAGAACATTCTACAGAAAATTCGGCAAAGACTCTCCCCGCAAATCACAGAAATCTCCTCCTCTAACGAGGCCGGCTAACAGGCCAACAACTCCTGAGGGGGGGGGGGGTTTATACGTCTAACCGGACGTGTACAATTCTACTACACAGAATACCACACAAGCTCATCTGATCCCTATGTAATTACGATTGATTCTCTTCTTTATATTCAGCTTAAGTCAAAAGACATTGCCGAAAAACTACGTTCAGTTCTATATATAGTATACTTCAACTATATAATCCTACAACATGTAATTTCCAATTACAATAGGGGGACAAGAATATTTACCTCGATAAGCCCAAAATTATCCAAGTTATAATGTCGATCCTGAGCAAGGTTTAGCTCCTACTCCGTGCGCTCCAACCCGCTCCAAACAACCCTTAGAAGTTCTACACAACTTCTACTTAATACTCCAACCAACTATGGAGATTTTCCCTAGGGTTTCGGTTTGAGACAAAAAGGACATACGGTAGTATTTCTGGGCTCTACGTATAGAGGTATATTTGGAATACTACAAGGTATACGGCTAAGGTATTTTGGGTATAGTAACAATACTTTGGAGAGTATTTCTACCAAGGGGGGGGGTATTTATACGAGACAACACCACAACGTGGTGTATACCCTCGGCCAACCCCACTATGGGGGTACTCGGCCAGGGGAAGGGACTCTCGGCCAAGGGGCCTCTCAAAGGGGGGAGGGGCTCTTGGACGAGACACTACACTAAGGGGGGAGGAAGAGAGCTTTCAAGACTTAGAGATTTTTAGGATGAAGAAGTCTTCAAGCTTAGGGGGGTATTTATAGGACAACCAAGGGCCTAGATCAAGCCATGTGGTAGGCAAGTGTAAGGTCAAGATTGGGACAAGTGTAAGTGGGTCCCATCTTATCCATCTACCATCCAAAATATCACAAAATATCCTACCAACCCAATACCTCCCAATCGGCCACTTTACCGCCCCACACTCCATCAATGAGAGGGTGCCAAGTGTCGCCCTCTCGTTGGTCCAAAATGTTTCGTCTCTCGGAAAAATCCGCAAAAATAAGAAATGGCATAGCCGGAATTTACCCTACGCGAGTTGTGTAAAACGTTTCGTCGAAAAACGACTCTAACCGGGTGTTGTGCACAAAGTAAAATCGGCCAAGCCACTTTTAAAGCCCAAACTTTTCTACGTACGTCCTTATGTACATACACTGGAAATACGGGGTATAACATTCTCCCCTCCTTAGAAACATTCGTCCCGAATGTTCCTTCTAAGTCTCAAAACAAACGCGCGCCAGTATAGTCTTCACTACTATACCGACGAGAACAAACCTGCCACACCGCCGTAAAACACCCGCGCAAATACTTCCATCCAAGTCCACGAGGAAACACCTCTAACATCACCACAAATACCTCTCTCTGGGGTCTAAAATATACTTCCTTCGCACCTTCTCTTTACAAAAGAAATGATCACATCTATGCTCGCCATACATGCTCGCTTCTTCCCTTACGTGTCGTACCCTTCTTGTACACTCGAACTCTTCCTCATAACTTACCACCTTTCTGTTACTGCTTCAGTTTCCAAAACTCGTCACACCCTGACCGGGGTGGTACCTTTAAGAAGACCATCACAACTGAACTCTAAGCGTCGCCGATTATCCGCACGATTTCTCCGAGTGCCAAAACCTCTTCTAGACAAGCCACTTTAACCATCTGCCGGAACAAGTCCAACCATCTACACGAACGCCAACATCGAACTAATCGACCGGCAACTTACACTTCCGCCCCTACAAGGCTTCATAAGGCAATAACCAAACACTGAAATGGTAGCTAAAACACTCCCTCAACAGGAGGAAACAATCCTCACAGCTACCCCTGAAATCCAAACGCTGGCCCGAGGGCAATTGCGATTCTGAGACTCACCTGAGTTCCTAACCCTGCCTGGTAAAACTTTCAGAAGAAAAGAAACAAGTGCACTGGCTCCATTGTCATCAAGGTGAAGGTAGGCACCTGCACCTTACAACCTTTCGATATAACGTCGCAACTTACTACCGAGTACGGTTTGGACTAAAAGATAAGGCGGCCGACCTCATCGCCCGACCATCGGTCGAACGCATCCACAAACTCGTCACTGGTTAACTAAACATGGGCCTAACACCTCACGACCTATCACAAGGGACCACCACAACCGACACCACCAAACAGGCCGCGGGTTGACCCGCAACGTGGCCTCAACCCGACCCGGCTACGCGCAAGACACTAGCTCCCCGATCCGGAAAACTCTCACTAATCACGTTACGAAAACCTAGTGGTCTTCTTAGCTCAACTACCCTCTTTCGCTCCACACTACTCAGTGACTTATCCCAAACATAGCTCACGTGCACAATGCACTCCGATAAGGGTTAAACACAAATGTAAATCTTTCTTTCGAGATGGCCTTACCTCTAAGGTCTCTACGTATAACATTCTAAGGCTCACACCTTTTCTATCCCCCCAAATCTTACTCAGCTAACTAACCATGATTTCTAATCACAATTAACATGCTGATATCAGCACATAGCACTTAAGATATACTCATCTTATCACACAATGCTAATCTCTAAAGGGTTAAGGATATACATGTATCTACTGCTTCACTCCCCTTAGTCGTTCTAATCAAACCTGCCCCGTAGGGCGCATAGCTAGGGAAGGTAACGAACTACCCACCGATCCCGGCGCCGAGTCCTCCGACTTGCATCCCTCCTACTAGGACACCCTTTCGACACCTGGCCCTGACGGCCGCAGGTACAATAAGTACCAACAAAAAGACGACATTCCCCGGGATGACGTCTGTCACATTGGGAACCGGCCACGGAGCTCGACCAACTCACGCCACCCCGAGCGTCCCGAACCCCGCGAGGACCTCTGACTTGGTGGATGTGCATAATCAATCTGCTGGTGAGGTGATTCGCCTCGAAAGTTACTAAAGGACCTTGTTGTTACGGCCTCTCTCGCTGTCCTCGTTAACCCGTCGATCTCTACGTTTTCGGCTGCTTTGCATAAGCCCGCATACGTGCCATGCCAAGCCTAATCGAAAAATTACTCTTGTACAACTCTCTCTTGGATAGTCATCAAGACTCGCGACATCGGTATACTCTCGTAGCCCAAATCCATAGTTAGTAATGGTCGCTTTGCAATCCATATTCTGTCCCCTGGCCGTGGCCGAAGGTTCAAATGTCATGGCCGCAGTAGGAACTGCCGCCGCCGTGCTAAACTCTCCTGGGGCTAGTGACGTCGCAGAACTCCCCGAATGAAGCACTACCCTAGGTAATGATTGGGCACAGGCCTCGTAACCTCTCAGATTTATTCGCCTCCTCGCTTCGCCTCCCGGGCGGGTTTGCCATGCGAGGCATAGCGGTAAGGAAAGAAATACGTTAGAGGTCCAATCTTACAACACACTCTCTAAGGCACGATCTCGAGTGAGAAGAATAGAAACCAATCCTAAATATCCTATAGCCTCACGATTATTGGTGTGGTGCACAACACACCGATAATCAAGACTTCATCGATACGCGTAGACACTTTCAGAGGATTAAGCGCTCGATACCACTTTTGTCACGACTGCCCGGGGCGTGGATCGTGCCTTACCCGCACCCAAGTAGTCATACATCGAGAAAATTAGCGAACAAAAACAATTAACATGAAGCAAATGTAATAAGGCGGTGAAATAAGATGACTAACCAAAGCGGTTACCTTCGGATATATAAATAACAATTTGAACAGTTACATCCCATTACAACCCCGCCACAGCGGTACTCTGCACTCTACGAATGATATGACAACAACGACGGACAGAGGCCGTCATACCCTGAATGCAAGCACCTACAACCACGGGGACTATACGAAGATAAGCCTCGGAGAAAGCGGAGCTTTCCCAAACGCCGAATTGTGACCCTAAGAGCGAGGATCAACGATCGTGTACCTTTACCGCGCATGAACGCAGCCAAGGAGGTCGATAACAGTACCAAGTATGTGAATCAAAAATCGTAAATGAAATCATAGTAGTCTATATAAAGCGGAGACATGTATGATCACCAAACTACGATTCACAATAAAGCGATCGTCAAGTCAGGGACTCACGCCCTCAAGTCATTACTCAAGTATAATAATGGGTCTCACGCCCACAACCTCAATCATGCCCGTGGAATACCTTCCTCACTGCCGGCAGTCCATGACATAAAAGCATCAAGGAATACACATAAACACCAGGTCCCACCTGTGTCATAATAAAACCGTACGGGGTAAGTACGAAGGCATAGCCGACTACTAAGACCCACAGTACCAACAATGCTATAAAATTGTATCACGAGGTCTTTCTAGACCGCACCACCTGATCGAAGCTGGCCACTCGCCCGCAGTATCAATGTGCGCGTCTATTCCTGGAACTTACCGCAGCTCCGCATAGGTCACACATGCACCGCATGAGGTATTCTCGAATCATGGTCCTGCATCACCGAGGTATACCCGCATCGGCGACTTAACCTCGGTATCCGCTGGACTCCGCAGCCGCATAGTCCTCAAAGACCGCATAGTCCTCAAAGACCGCATAGGGCATCCCCGCGTCGCTAAACACCGAATGATCAATCCCGAGCATACCGCTGCTCCACATAGTCTCACAGACCGCATAGGACGTGTAGACCCGCATCAAGGGTGGCAAGCCCTCGGTATAATAAGTCAAGGGGGTATGTGATACAATAACAGTACAACGGGCTTAACGTTTAACAACGTAAGCACAACAAGAGAGACCCCCTTACATAACAATCACAAGATACTAACACACGTAGCATCCTAACATGTTTACTTATCAAATCAACAAGAAAGTATTACAAGGCTATCACAAACCAACACAATCAAGTTATTCACACAAGGTACTTTATGCTAATCAAGTTTGGGTATCTATCCCAAAAGTACTTCATACATTAACTCTTTAAAAGATCCGTTTCTTTCACAGAAGTCACACAATACCCGTAGTATAAAATAGAGTGACTGTCCTTTTAAGTAAACCAAAACACTTCCCTTTGTAAAATCAAGTAACAACATTATTTTCCAAACGTCCAAGTTTGCCTAATTTCAAATGTTCACGTTTCTTATTTTAGAAAGGTTTCGTAGTTCATAGTCTTATTCATTTAAGAATATAATTCTCTTTTAAACAATCTGAGAAACATATGTCTTATATGTGAGTAGGTTATTCTTGTTCATAATCAATCTTATTAAGCAGCCATGATCTAGGAAATGTAATATCATTTTGTCTCATCTTAGCTTCTATGCAGATGGAGGTTTCTACTGGTTTTAATAATACTTCATTAATCAAAACATTTCCCTTTATTAACGCTGCAGTGGTTTGTCGATACTCATTCTGATTTCCGAAATCAGTAAAACATTATTCCTTTAAAAAAACCAAGTACTCATTACTCACGAATGAGGTTTCACACAAAATTCATATTAATTTAATTAAGTCAAGTCTCTTATCTTTTAAGATCAAGTCTCTTAACTTCTAAAATCAATAAATCATTCATTTTATCTTTCTTAAGCCGTTATACCTAACTTCCCATAAAGCTATTATAACTCTTAAGTTTTTAAAACCATAAAGCATTTTCTTACCTACATAAGGCTGTTATAACCAACTTCCCATAAATCCGTTATAACACTTTATGTTTTTAAACCAATCAAATACATTTAACACATGTACGTCTACCGTACTACATAGTTATACACATATCATGCTAGAAAAGATAGGAAGAGGTTCACATACTGTCACGACCCGAACCCGGGCCCGTGACTGGTGCCTTACCCCGGGCACCCTAGTGATACAACATCAGAGAAAATCAGCGGAAATAAAAACATGAACATGAATTAAGAGAAAAGATAAATAAGCAAAGCCAACCAAAACGATTGCCTTTATCATATATACATAAATACGAACAGTTATCCTTTTTACAAACCCCGCCACAACAAAGGTTCTGCACTTAAGATTTACACAACAACTATGACGACAGGGCCCCGCCATACCACGAATGTACAGTCCTACTGACTGTGGTAACATACCAAAAGATAAGCCTCCGAAGGAACGGAGCTTCCCAATACGCTGAAAAGTGATCCTAAACGCGGGAATCGATAGCCGATGTACCTCTACCTGCGGCATGAACGCAGCCCCCCGAAGGAGGTCAGTACAACAGGTACCAAGTATGTGAAATCAGAAAATCATCAGAAATGAAATCATAATAGTCTATAAAAGCAGTGAGATGTATGATAACCAAACTACAAGACACACACATAATGATTATATCAATTCGTGGTCTCACGCCCACAACATCAATCCCGCGTGAGTACCTTCCTCACCGCCGGATGCATGATATGATAACAACAAGATAGCAATCCAAATGGAGCATACCCGCGCTACGCATCGTGTCGATGTCCAAAGGGAACAAATAAGACAATATTCCAAATGGAAGCATACCCGCAGCGCTACGATCGTGTCGATGAGTCCAAAGGGAACAAATAAGACAAAGATTCCAAATGGAAGCATACCCGCGCGCCACGATCGTGTCGAGATGTCCAAAGGGAAACAATAAGACAACAAGGCGGTAATCAAAGTGGAAGCATACCCGCGCGCCACGATCGTGTCGTGATGTCCAAAGTGATTAACAAAAGTAACACTATCAGCGTGAACGCACTGCGGAATTTCTCCGCATCGCCGCAAGACGCCCAAGTAAGTTCTCAACAAGTTAACCGACTCCATCGAGAGACGCCAGAGTATAGAAACACAATCTTTGCACAACAAAGGCTATCACAACAAGCATAGGCAAGTTTCATAACAACAAGCATAGGCAAGTTTCACATCAACAAGCATAGGCAAGTTTCACAACAACAAGCATAGCAAGTTATACACAACTCAAAGTACTTTCATTTTATGCCAAAGTCCGGTTTTAACCTAAAGTACTACGTGACGTTAAATTCCTTTTAAAGAGATCTAATCCTTTTCTAAAAGTCACCGATACGTAGTATAAAAATAGAGTGACTTATATCTTTTAAGTAAACCAAAACAATTTCCATACTTTCCTTTTTAAAACCAAATTAAGGCAACACCATGCCTTCTTTTTTGACCAAAACACTTTTCTTTTAAAGTCAAGTTACCACATTAAAACCAATGATAAAACCTTTCTTTTGTTTTCATAAGATCGTTATAACCAACTTCCCATAAAGTTGTTATACACCTTATGTTTTAAACCATTTTAAGACAACACAATGCCTTTCTTTTCCTAAAGTTCGGTTTGCCTAATTTCAAATACACAAGTCTCTTTTTGAAAAGTTCATAGTTCAATGTCTTAATCTCTTTTAAAACAATTGAGTAACATATGCCTTAAGCGAGTAGGTTATTCTTGTTCATAATCAATCTTATTAACACCATGATCTAGAAATGTAATATCATTTTGTCTCATCTTAGCTTCATGCGGATGGAGGTTTCTACTGGTTTTAATAACACTTAATTATTCAATACATTTCCTTTATTAACGCTGCATGGTTTGTCGATACACATTCGATTTCGAAATCAAGAAACATTATTCCTTCCAAAACCAAGTACTCATTACTCACGAATGAGGTTTCACACAAACATTCATATTAAGTCAAGTCTCTTATCTTTTAAGAATAAGTCTCTTAACTTCTAAACCATTAAACCATTCTTTTTATCTCTTAAGGCATTACACCTAACTTCTCATAAAGTGGTATAACTTTTATGTTTTCAAACCAAGTATACACTTCTTTCAAAAAGGTTTCTTAATCTTTTAGAATACTTGAAGGTTCTTTTACATCAAGTCGGTTATAAGTCAAATCGATTATCTTTTAAAACCACAAAGCATTTCTCATTTACATAGAGTTGTTATAACCAACTTTCCATAAAGCCGTTATAACACTTTATGTTTAAAGACAATAAAATACATTTAACATATGACGTCACCGTACTACATAGTTATACACATCGTGCTAGAACAGATAGGAAGAGGTTCACATACCTCGCGACGATTATCGACTAAAAGCAAAATGCTCCAAGTACCTCAAACCGCTCACACTCTCGCCAAGATCACCCATACGTAGTACTACAACCTATAGAGGCCACAAAGCGCCTATTAATATCTTTAGATCTCAATGTATAATATTCTACAGAAAATTCGGCAGCACCTCCCCCCCCCCCCCCGCAACAGCGTAAATCTCCTCCTCTATCGAGGCCGGCTCCCAAGCCAACCCGGGGGGGTTAACACGTCTAACCGGACGGGTACAATTCTACTACACAGTAATGGTACCCAAGTCCATCAGAATGATCCTACGTAATTACTGATTCGCTTCTTCTTAAAATTCAGCTTAAGTCGCAAGACATTGCTGTAAGTATTATTCGCTTAAGTCAAAAGACATTCTCGCACAATTATAATGTTCAGTTCTATATATAGTATACTTCAACTATATATTCCTACAACATGTAATTTCCAATTACAATAGAAGGTCAAGAGTGTTTACCTCGATAAGCCCAAAATTATCCGAGTTTATATGTCGATCTGAGCAAGGTTTAGCTCCTACTCATGCGCTCCAACCCGCTCCAACCAACCCTTAGAAGTTCGAACCACCGTCTACTCAAATACTTCAACTATCAATGAAGATTTCCTTAGGGTTTCGTCTAGTGGCTAAAGGAAGTATAATAGTATTTTCTGGGCTTTTTGTATAAGTGTAACCTTGGGAAAACTACAAGGTATTTGGGCCAAGGTATTTGGACATTACAACAATACTAGAGAGTATTTCTATACCACAACAAGGGGTATTATGAAAAACAACTAGGCTGGGGAAGCTCTCGGCCAAAGGGCCTCAAAGGGGGAGGGGGAGTGTGGTGGACGAGAGAACAAGAGGGAGGGAGTGTTTTGAGACTTAGATAGATTGCTCAAGTTTTGGATGAAGAAAGTCTTCAACTTAGAGGGGTATTTATAGGTCAAGTGAAGGCCAACCAATGGCCAAGATGAAGACAAGTGCATAGCAAGTGTAAGGCCAAGATTTAGCCATGTGCTACCTTATCCATCTACACAAAATATCCTACCTAACCCTTGACCAAAATTTCAACACCAAAAACGTGCAAATAGGCAAGCTTTGCCGTCCACTTGCTTCCAATGGGAGGGTGACACTTGTCCCCCTCCCGTTGGTCCAAAATGTTTCGTCTCTCGGAAAAATCCGCAAAAATTATTAATGACATAGCCGGAATTTTCCCTACGTAAGCTGTGGAAACGTTTCGTCGAAAAACGACTCCTTTTGGTAGTTATGCACAAATTCGAACCTATGCCTACTTTAAGGCTCAAATTGTATACGTACGCCCTCACGTACATACTCTGGAAATACGGGGTATAACATTCTCCCCTCCTTAGAAACATTCGTCCCGAATGTTCCTTCTCAAGACGGATAACGAAGAAGTTCTTCTAACAAGTTGCCAACGCCACACCTGGCCACGAAATATCACACGTTCTCTTCCTTCCTTACTCGTCGTTCCCTTCTCGGACACTTGAACTCCTCTTGTATACGTACCACACTTCAGTCATCACTTTCCCAAAACTTTGGAGTCACCACCTCCAAACTTGGTCATCTTACTAGCTTCAATCTCCCTTAAGGCCATTCCCGGCCTTCACGATCCGCTTCTGGTCGAACATATCCACGAACTCTTACGATGGTTATCTAATCATGGGCCTAGCGCCCTCGTGACCCTACCACCTGGCGGGACCACCCAGAGCTGACCCCACTTTGAAACCGGCCGCGGGTTGGCCCTCAATATGGCCCCAACCCGACCCACTTACGCATCACGCTCTTGTTCCCCGATCCGGAATAATCTTACCTCTACAGGTCATGAAAGCTACCACTTCCATTTTTACACTACCCAAGGAAATTTCCCCACAATTACTCTACGTATGATTTATACATTCTGACAAAGATCACCCGCAAGATCTTGTGCTCAAGACGACCTTACATCTAAGGTCTCAACTGTAATATCTTAAGGTTCATCATTTCTCACCCCCAGGCTTACCCTTTTTCACTAACCAGGTTTCTAAATCACATTTTAGCACAAAGCTATCCGAACATAACACATCATCAACATCAAAACATACAAAACTCTAGAGGGTTAAGGATATACCTGAAAATAGGCGGTTCAAAGGACCGCTAAAACTGGGAACTCCCACCGCGACCTCTACCGTGGCTCACGGTATGAACATCCCGCCTAGCTGTGGAAGGTGAAGAACCCGCAATCGATCCCGTAGTATGTGCTATCCTATCGCTACCACAGCCTGGACAGTTTCTCCCAAAACGCCTCATTGGCGCATGTAAAACAAACTCCGGACTAGCATGACACTCCTGTTATACCCGTAGTTGCAGGTATGTATGTGAGGACGACGCACGAGTACGCAGAAAATGTTGAAAAGAAAGAAAGATGTGAGTTTTCGACTAAAAGTTTCCGTTATTTGTGAAGAGAAAGGTTCGTTAATGGGAATTGATTCTGATTTGGTATTTGGACTTCATAGATTATATTAGAATTTTGAGATTTTATTTTGGAAATGGTCACGTGGGCCCACGGAGAAATTTACGGTAAGGGCCCGCTTTGTTTTTGAGATTTGGTATTTTGGATATTTTCTAAGACGAAATATTCAGGCGAATCGGGGCGACACGTGTCACCCCATGTGGCACCCTGGCCGATTTACAATCAGGCACAACACCCTGTTAGAGTCGTTTTCGACGAAACGTTTTCAGAGCTTGCGAAGGAAAATTCGCTATGTCGTTTTGTATTTTTGCGGATTTTTCCGAGAGACGAAACATTCGACCAACGAGGGTGATATGTCACCTCACAATGGAAGATGTGGGCGACTTGGCCAATTGGCGGGCAAGTTGTGGTAGATATTTGTGTAGATATTTGCAGGGTTTTAAGGAGTAGGTTCTGTGGTGCACTTGGCTTGATCTTGGCCTTACACTTGCCTTGCACATGGCTTGATCTTGGCCATTGGTTGGCTTTGGTTTTGCTATAAATACCTTCTGGCTCAAGACTTCATTCATCCAAAATGTTCCAAGTCTTGCTATCCTTCCCTCTCCTCTTGTTTGACTCTCGCCCAAGAGCCCCCTCCCTAGTTAAGGCCTTTGGCCGAGAGTCCCCTCCCCTTTGTGGTGCTAGCGGTGGGTACCCCTAGCCTAGTTGTTTCGTATAATACCCTCCTTGTGGTATTGAAATACTCCTAGTATTGTTATAATGCCCAAAATACCTTAGCCTTGTACCTTGTAGTATTCCAAAGATACCTCTTTACGTAGAGTCAGAAATACTACCTTTTGTCCTTTTTAGTCTCAAACCAAACCCTAAGGAAATCTTCTAGTTGGATTGGTTGAAGTATTTGAGTAGAAGTTAGTTAGAACTTCTAAGGGTTGTTGGAGTGGTTTGGAGCGCACTGTGAGCTAAACCTTGCTCAGGATCGACATTATAACTTGGATAATTTTGGGCTTGTCGAGGTAATTATCTTGTCCTCTATTGTAATTGGAAATTACATGTTTGTTAGAATATATAGTTGAAGTATACGTATATGGAACTATACTTAGTATTCGCAATGTCTTTTGACTTAAGCCCAAGAATAAAGAATCGAATCGAATCTGATTTTACATAGATTGTATTGCGGTAGACTTGTGTAAGACATCGAGTAGAATTGTACACGTCCGGTAGGCGTGTAAACCCCCTGGTTGGCTTAGCCTACTCGATAGAGGAGGAGATTTACGCCATGTAAGGGAGGTCTCGAATTTTCTATAGAAAGATAGAAACTTGTGTTTTGGGGTTAATAGACGTTTTGACCTTTATAGGTGAAAGTACTAAGAGTAGCGATTCTACTCAAGGAGTGGAAAGGGCTAGTGCGTTGTAGTACTTGGAGCATTTTGCTTATTGTCGATAAATCGTCGCGAGGTATGTGAACCTCTTCCTATCTTTTCTAGCATGATTGTTGTGAACTATGTAGTACGGTGAAGCGCATGCTAAGTGATTTGGTTGGTTTAAAACATAGGGTGTTATAATAGCTTTATGGGAGGTTAGTTATAACGACCTTATGTAGGTGAAAATGGTTTACTGATGTTAGAAGTTAAGAGACTTGATCTTATAAGATAAGAGACTTAACTTATTTGTTTTAATGTGGATGTTGTGTGAAACCTCATTCGTGAGTAATGAGTACTGGTTTTTAAAGGGATAATGTTTCCGATTTGGAATCGGAATGTATCGACAGCACCATTGCAGCGTTAATAAAGGAAAATGTATTGAATAATGATGTGTTGTATTAAAACCAGAGAAACCTCCATCTGCATAGAAGCTAAGATGAGACAAAATGATATTACATTTTCTAGATCATGGCTGCTGTAATAAGATCGTTATAAACAAGAATAAACTACTCACATATATGACATATGTTACTCAATTGTTTTAAAAGAGATTAAGACTATGAGTTATGAAACCTTTCTAAAATAAGTGACTTGATCATTTGAAATTAGGCAAATTTGAACGTTTGGAAAATAATGTTGTTACTTGATTTTACAAAAGGGGAAGTGTCTTGTTTACTTAAAAAGATAGTCACGATTTTTATACTACGGGTATTGTGTGGCTTATGTGAAAGTACTTTGAGTTGTGTGAAACTTGCCTATGCTTGTGATGATAGCCTTTGTTGTACAAGTGTTGTATTTCTGTGTTACCGCGTCTCTCGATAGAGGGTCGGTTGACTTGTTGAGAACTTACTTGGACATGCCGGCAGTGATGGAGAAATTCCACGGGTACGTTCCTGTTGATTGTGTTACTTTTGCTAATCGCTTTGGACATACTGACACGATGCGTAGCGCACGGGTATGCTTCCATGTTGATACTGCCTTATTGTTTCCCTTTGGGCATACTGACACGATGCGTAGCGCACGGGTATGTTTCCATTTGGAATGCTGTCTTATTGTTTCCTTTTGGACATACTGACACGATGCGTAGCGCACGGGTATGCTTCCATTTTGATTGCTGTCTTGTGGTTCCCTTTTGGACATACTGACACGATGCGTAGCGCACGGGTATGCTTCCATTTGAATTGTTAATCTGACTTTGGCATCGTAGGACTTGGTGTCCGTGTACTTCGGTGTTATCATATCATGATCACGCAGATGAGAAGGCATTCCACGCATGATTGATGTGGAGGGCGTGAGACCCTGAGTTGATATAACTGATATATGTGTGTACTGTAGTTTGGTTATCATTCAGGTCTCCTGCTTTAGATAGACTGCTATGATTTCATTTATGATTTTACGATTTCACATACTTGGTACTGTTATCGACCTCCTTCGGCCGAGCGTATAAAGAGGCGAGCTCTACCACGAACAGACCAACCGTGGCTCTCCGTATGGCACATCACGAGAAGCGGCCGTTGGGCATGCCTCGGGGATCGCAGCGACGGCACCATTTGTTGGGTCGCCGAGCAAGGCTCGCGACAAAGTGACAAAAGTGGTATCAGAGCAGTTAATCCTCGGAAAGTGTCTACAGACCGTGTCTAGTAGAGTCTTGATTATCGATGTGTTGTGCACCACATCTATAATCAGGAGGCTATAGGACATTTAGGATTGGTTTCCATTCTTCTCATTCTGAGATCGTGCCTTAGAGTTGTGTTGTAAGTTGGACCCCTCTGACGTATCTCGTTTTTACCAGTTATGCCTCCGCGCAAGGCGACCAGTGCCCAGAAGGGCAAGTCTGCCGAGGGTGCTGCTAGTGAGATACAGAGGAGTACGAGGGCGCAGGTCCGGACAGCGCCTGAGGTTGTGCTTCAGACGGCGGGTTTTGTGACGCCGCCAGCCCCAGCAGAGTTTAGAGCCGCAGCAGTGGCTGCTGAGACCACAGTACCTGAGCCTCCAGTCCCACAGCCTGGAGCAGATGAGATGGGGTACAAGGAGATGGCGATTATTGGCCGTTGTGGCGATATGAGGACAGCCGGATGCAGCAGCCTGGGCCCAGTGAGCACCGATGGTTCACCCCGAGCGAGATAGTTTGAGGCTACGGACTTTACGAGTCAGAGCCCGCGAGTTTTATGGGTCGAGGCACGAGGATGATCCGCAGGAGTTCATCCGCGATTCTGCGGTCATGAGAGTGATCAAGGCTTCGAGACCGAGTCGGTGGTCTTAGGTTCGCATCGTGCGCGATACCGCAATGATCGTTTGATTCGTGGAGTTATCCCGGAGAGCACGCGCTCAAAGCAGATGGGACGAGTTCTCGGAGGCATTCCTCACTCACTTCTTGCCTCCGCATGAGCGAGGGCACGGGCCGACAGATTTATGATGCCGAGGCGTACCCGCGCATGATCGGAGTACAACGTGGAGTTTGACTCGTTGGCTCGGTATGTCCCCGCTTTAGTGGCAACCATGGAGGATAGAGTGCACCGCCACGCCACCGGCTAGATGATTACTTGACAGAGGCTTGTTCGGTGTAGCTCTTCACCGGCATGGACATTGCCCGCATGCGAGCTCACGACCGGGATGTGAGGCACGAGAGATCGGCGGAATGACTGTGGTCAAAAAGAGGGCGAACAGCAGGGTCCTTTGGTGACTTTCGAGGCGCACCGCCAAGCAGCAGACTAGTTATGCGCCCGCCCGGCATAGTGGTCCTCCACAACCTTCAGGGCATCCAGAGTATTCGGGAGCAGGTCAGGGCTCCAAGGGTTCAGATTTTCGAGAGCAGGGTGTTAGCCAACCAAGCCACCCTACCTCGTTGTGGCCGTGGTAGACTCCATGGGGAGTGTCGTGCTAGTCCGGAGTTTGTTTTACATGCGGCCAGGCCATTTTGGGAGAAACTGTCCACTGGGGTAGCACTGGTAGGATAGCACAAAGCTGAGATCGATTATGGTTCTTCACCTTCCACAGCCTAGGCAGATGTTCATACACCGCGGCCACCAGAGGTCGCGGTGGAAGTTCCCAGTTTTAGCGGTCCTTGAACCGCCTAGTTTCAGGTATATCCTTAACCCTTTAGATACTTGTATGTATTGATGTGTTAAGTGTTATGTTCGGATAGCGTTGTGTTAATTGTGAGTTAGAAAACATGCTTAGTTGGGAGGATACGTATGGGGGCATGGTAAGTGTGAACCTTAGACTATGTCACGATCGGCACCTTGGGTAAGGTCGTCTTGAGTTAAAGATTTATTTTTGACCCTTATCAGAGTAGTAGTATACGTGGGATTTATTTGTGTGATAAGTCCGTGGGTAGTGTGAGATGGAAGTGGTAGCTTTCATGATGTGAATTAGTAAGATTGTTCCGGATCGGGGAACAAGAGTTTGGCGCGGTTGTGGGTCGGGTTGAGGACGTGATACGGGTCAACCCGTAGCCCGGATTAAGGTGGGGTCAGTTCTGGGTGGTCCCGCCAGGTGGTAGGGTCACGAGGATGCTAGGCCCAAGTTTGTGTGACCAACGTATGAGTTCGTGGACGCGTTCGACCAGAAGCGGTTCGTAAAGGCCGGGAATGGCCTTAAGGAAGTTTGAGGTTAGTAAGATGACCAAGTTTGGAGGTAGTGACTCGCAGATTTTCGGGAACGGAAGTAATGACTGAAGTATGGTACGTACTGGGAGAGTTCAAGTGTTCGAGAAGGGCACGGCGAGTAAGGAAGGAAGATAACGTGTGTTATTTCGTGGCCAAGCTGTGGCGTTGACAACTTGTTAGAGGAACTTCATCGATATCCGTCTTGAGAAGGAACATTCGGACGAATGTTTCTAAGGAGGGAGAATGTTATACCCGTAGTTGCGTGGTATGTATGTGAGGGCGTGCGCACGAGTACGCAGAAAATGTTGAAAAGAAAGAAAGATGTGAGTTTTCACGGAAAAGTTTCGGTTATTTGTGAAGAGAAAGGTTCGTTAATGGGAATTGGATTCCCAGATTTGGTATTTGGACTTCATAGATTATATTAGAATTTTGAGATTTTATTTTCTGAATGGTCACGTGGGCCCACGGGAGAAATTTACTGTTTAAGGGCCCGCTTTGTTTTTGAGATTTCGGTATTTTGGATATTTTGGAAGACGAAATATTACATGAATCGGGGCGACACGTGTCACCCCATGGCACCCTTGGCCGATTTTACAATTGTGCACAACACCTTGCAGAGTCGTTGACTAAACGCTTTCGTAACTGCGAAGGAAAATTCCGGCTATGTCGCTTTTGTATTTTTGCGGATTTTTCCGAGAGGCGAAACATTCGGACCAACGGGAGGGTGACATGTGTCACCTCACAATGGAAGCATGTGGGCGACTTGGCCGAATTGGCGGGCAAGTTGTGGTAGATATTTGTGTAGATATTTGTAGGGTTTTAAGGAGTAGGGTCTAGGTGCACTTGGCTTGATCTTGCCTTACACTTGCCTTGCACATGGCTTGATCTTGGCCATTGGTTGGCTTTTGGTTTTGCTATAAATACCCCTGGCTCAAGACTTCATTCATCCAAAAATGTTCCAAGTCTTGCTATCCTTCCTCTCCTCTTGTTTGACTCTCGTCCAAGAGCCCTCCCTAGTTAAGGCCTTTGGCGAGAGTCCCTCCCCCCTTTGTGGTGCTAGCGTGGGTACCCCTAGCCTAGTTGTTTTCGTATAATACCTCCTCGTGGTATTGAAATACTCCCTAGTATTGTTATAATGCCCAAAATACCTTAGCCTTGTACCTTGTAGTATTCCAAAGATACCTCTTTACGTAGAGTCCTAAATACTACCTTTTGTCCTTTTTAGTCTCAAACCGAAACCCTAAGGAAATCTTCATAGTTGGTTGAAGTATTTGAGTAGAAGTTGGTTAGAACTTCTAAGGGTTGTTTGGAGTGGTTTGGAGCGCATTTGAGCGAGCTAAACCTTGCTCGGGATCGACATTATAACTTGGATAATTTTGGGCTTGTCGAGGTAATTATCTTGTCCTCTATTGTAATTGGAAATTACATGTTTGTTAGAATATATAGTTGAAGTATATTGTATATGGAACTATACTTAGTATTCGCAATGTCTTTTGACTTAAGCTCAAGAATAAAGAATCAATCAGTATTTACATAGATCAGATTGCAGACTTGTGTAGTACATCGAGTAGATGTACACGCCCGGTAGGCGTAAACCCCCCGGTTGGCTTGGTAGCAGGCCTCGATAGAGAGAGATTTACGCTGTTGCGTGTGAGGTCTTCACGAATTTTCTATAGAAAGATAGAAACTTGTGTTTGGGGTTAATAGACGTTTTGACCTTTATAGGTGAAAGTACTAAGAGTAGCGTATTCTACTCAAGGAGTGGAAAGGGCTAGTGCGTTGTAGTACTTGGAGCATTTTGCTTATTGTCGATAAATCGTCGCGAGGTATGTGAACCTCTTCCTATCTTTTCTAGCATGATTGTTGTGAACTATGTAGCACGGTAGACGATACATGTGCTAAGTGATTTGGTTGGTTTAAAACATAGGGTGTTATAATAGCTTTATGGGAAGTTAGTTATAACGACCTTATGTAGTGAAAATGGTTTCTCGATGTTAGAAGTTAAGAGACTTGATCTTATAAGATAAGAGACTTAACTTATTTGTTTTAATGTGGATGTTGTGTGAAACCTCATTCGTGAGTAATGAGTACTTGGTTTTTAAAGGGATAATGTTTTACTGATTTCGGGAATCGGAATGTGTATCGACTGCACCATTGCAGTTAATAAAGGAAAATGTATTGAATAATGATGTGTTGTATTAAAACCGTAGAAACCTCAACTGCATAGAAGCTAAGATGAGACAAAATGATATTACATTTTCTAGATCATGGCTGCTGTAATAAGATCGTTATAAACAAGAATAAACTACTCACATATATGACATATGTTACTCAATTGTTTTAAAAGAGATTAAGACTATGAGTTATGAAACCTTTCTAAAATAAGTGACTTGATCATTTGAAATTAGGCAAATTTGAACGTTTGGAAAATAATGTTGTTACTTGATTTTACAAAAGGGGAAGTGTCTTGTTTACTTAAAAAGATAGTCACGATTTTTATACTACTGTATCATTGTGTGGCTTATGTGAAAGTACTTTGAGTTGTGTGAAACTTGCCTATGCTTGTGATGATAGCCTTTGTTGTACAAGTGTTGTATTTACGTGTTACCGCGTCTCGATAGAGGTCGGTTGACTTGTTGAGAACTTACTTGGACATGCCAGTGATGGAGAAATTCCACGCACGCGTTCGCTGATTGTGTTACTTTGCTAATCGCTTTGGACATACCGACACGACGCGTGCGCGCGGGTATGCTTCCATGTTGATACTGCCTTATTGTTTCCCTTTGGGCATACTGACACGATGCGTAGCGCACGGGTATGTTTCCATTTGGAATGCTGTCCTATTGTTTCCTTTTGGACATACTGACACGATGCGTAGCGCACGGGTATGCTTCCATTTTGATTACTGTCTTGTGGTTCCCTTTTGGACATACTGACACGATGCGTAGCGCACGGGTATGCTTCCATTTGAATTGTTAATACTGACTTTGGCATCGTAGGACTTGGTGTCGGTGTACTTCTTGGTGTTATCATATCATGATCGCCGTGATGAGGAAGGCATTCCACGCATGATTGATGTGGAGGCGTGAGACCGACTTGATATAAGCGATATATGTGTATCGTAGTTTGGTTATCATTCATGTCTCCTGCTTTATATAGACTGCTATGATTTCATTTACAGTATTTTACAGTTTCACATACTTGGTACTGTTATCGACCTCCGGGCTGCGTCATGCCGCAGTAGAGAGGTACATCGGTCGTGGATCCTCGCTCTTAGGATCTCAGTTCAGCGTTTTGGGAAGCTCCGTTTCTCCGGAGGCTTATCTTTCGGTATGTGTTCCCTGAGTTGTAGGTTCTTGTACATTCAGGGGTATGGCGGGGCCCTGTCCCGTCATAGTTGTTGTAAATCTTAGAGGTCTGTAGTACTGTTGTGGGCAGGGTTGTAAAAAGGATTAAACTGTTCGTTTTGAAAGAAGTTGTATTTATTTATGTTATTGGAAGGTAACCGTTGGGTTGGCCTGTTTTATGTTCATATATCTTGTTTCTTGTTAAAGTTTTATTTTCCGCTGGTTTTCTCTGATGATTGTATCACTAGGGTGCCCGGGATAAGGCACGATGGGCCCCTAACGGGTCGTTACACTCCCATCGCGAGTCTACCACGGGCCACAACGAGTAGGGGTGGCTTCACCGCTAACACCCCGCCTCTCGAAAATCTGAACCCTTGGAGCCCCGACCGCTCCCGAATACTCGATGCTCAAGATTGTGGAGGACCACTCAGATCGGGCGGAGGCGCATAACTGCCTGATGCTGAGGCGGTCCGCCTTGAAAGTCACCAAAGGACCTCATTGCTCGCCTCTTCTGCCGACCTCGTTATTTCGCCGATTTCTCCGCTCCTCACCTCAAGTGCATAAGCTCGCATGCGGCACGTCCATGTCCACCAAGAGCTACACCGAACAACTCTCTCGCTAGGTAATCATCGAGCCTGTAACATATCGGTGCACTCGATCCTCCATACTAGCTACTAATGCGGGGGCGTCGGGCGATGAGTCGAACTCCATTGTACTCCCGCAGACGCGCGTTACGCAACACCAAAAATCTGGCCCGAGCCCTCCTCATCCGTGGCGGCAAGAAGTGTGCAAGAAATGCCTTTGAGAACTCGTCCCATAAAGCGGAAGTGCATTCTCTCCCGGACAGCTCACGAATCAAACCAATCGATTGCGGTATCACGCGGCCGATGCGAACCTAGGACCACCGACTCGGTCTCCGATGCCTTGATCACTCTCGCGATCCAGTAGCTGCGGATGAACTCCTGCGGATCATCCTCGTGTCTCGACCCATAAAACTCGCGGGTTACACCTCGTAAAATCCCGTAGTCTCAAATGCGCTCGGGGTTGAATTACGGGTGCTCTCTGGGATGGCTGCTGCATCCACCTATCCTCAAGTTCGCCACAACCCCGCCATTAATCGCGGGCCATCTCCTTGTAACCCATCTCTCCGCCTGACTGTAGGTGGAGGCTCAGTATCGTGGTCTCTGCCACGCTCTACTCGCGACTCCTCTTTGCCTTGCCCTTCGGGCCGGGTTGCCTTACGCGAGGCATAATCGGTAAAACGGTTTGTCGGAGGGTCCAATCTTATTACACGACTCTAGGCACGATCTCGTAATGAGAAGAATGGAAACCAATCCTAAATGTCCTATAGCCTCACGATTATAGATGTGGTGCACAACACACCGATAATCAAGACTCTACTAGACACGGTTCAGTAAACACTTTCCGAGGACTAATCGCTCACGATACCACTTTTGTCACGACCGAACCGGGCGTGGATCGTGCCTACCGGGCACCCTAGTGATACAACATCGAGAGAAAATCGTGAAATAAAAACATGAACATGAATTAAGAGACAAAATAAATAAACAGCAACCAAAAAGCGATTTGCCTTTATCATATATACATAAATACCCGACAGTTATCCTTTTACAAACCACGCCCACAACAAATGTTCTGCACCTCTAAGATTTACACAACAACTATGACGGACAGGGCCGCCATACCACGAATGTACGGACCTGCTGCACTGTGGTAACATACCAAAGATAAGCCTCGAAGGAACGGAGCTTCCCAACACGAAAGGTGATCCTAAGCGGGGATCGACACCGATGTACCTCTACCGCGGCATGAACGGCCCCGAAGGAGGTCAAGACAACAGTACCAAGTATGTGAAGCGTAAAATCAGTAAATGAAATCATAATAGTCTATAAAAGCGAGATGGTATGATAACCAAACTACGATACACACACATATGATTATATCAATTCGTGGTCTCACGCCACAACATCAATCCCGCGTGAGTACCTTCCTCGCCACGGCGATGCATGATATGATAACAACAAGATAGCAATCCAAATGGGAGCATACCCGTGCGCTACGCATCGTGTCAGTATGTCCAAAGGGAACAAATAAGACAACATTCCAAATGGAAGCATACCCGTGCGCTACGCATCGTGTCAGTAGGTCCAAAGGGAACAAATAAGACAGCATTCCAAATGGAAGCATACCCGTGCGCTACGCATCGTGTCAGTATGTCCAAAGGGAAACAATAAGACAACAAGGCGGTAATCAAAGTGGAAGCATACCCGTGCGCTACGCATCGTGTCAGTATGTCCAAAGTGATTAACAAAAGTAACACTATCAACAGGAACGTACCCGTGGAATTTCTCCGTCACTGCCGGCACGTCCAAGTAAGTTCTCAACAAGTTAACCGACCCTCCATCGAGAGACGCGGTAGTATAGAAACACAATCTTTGCACAACAAAGGCTATCACAACAAGCATAGGCAAGTTTCATAACAACAAGCATAGGCAAGTTTCACATCAACAAGCATAGGCAAGTTTCACAACAACAAGCATAGGCAAGTTATACACAACTCAAAGTACTTTCATTTTATGCCAAAGTCCGGGTTTTAACCCTAAAGTACTACGTACGTTAAATTCCTTTTAAAGAGATCTAATCCTTTTCTAAAAGTCACCCGATACCCGTAGTATAAAAATAGAGTGACTTATATCTTTTAAGTAAACCAAAACAATTTCCATACTTTCCTTTTTAAAACCAAATTAAGGCAACACCATGCCTTCTTTTTTTTGACCAAAACACTTTTCTTTTTAAAGTCAAGTTACCACATTAAAACCAATGATAAAACCTTTCTTTTGTTTTCATAAGGTCGTTATAACCAACTTCCCATAAAGTTGTTATACACCTTATGTTTTAAACCATTTTAAGACAACACAATGCCTTTCTTTTTCCTAAAGTTCCAGTTTGCCTAATTTCAAATACACAAGTCTCTTTTTTGAAAAGTTCATAGTTCAATGTCTTAATCTCTTTTAAAACAATTGAGTAACATATGCCTTAGGCGAGTAGGTTATTCTTGTTCATAATCAATCTTATTAGCAGCCATGATCTAGAAATGTAATATCATTTTGTCTCATCTTAGCTAATATGCGGATGGAGGTTTCTCCGGTTTTAATAACACTTAATTATTCAATACATTTCCCTTTATTAACGCTGCAGTGGTTTGTCGATACACATTCTGATTTCCGAAATCAGTAAAACATTATTCCTTCCAAAAACCAAGTACTCATTACTCACGAATGAGGTTTCACACAAACATTCATATTAAGTCAAGTCTCTTATCTTTTAAGAATAAGTCTCTTAACTTCTAAACCATTAAACCATTCTTTTTATCTCTCTTAAGGCGTTACACCTAACTTCTCATAAAGCTGGTATAACTTTTATGTTTTCAAACCAAGTATACACTTCTTTCAAAAAGGTTTCTTAATCTTTTAGAATACTTCAAGGTTCTTTTACATCAAGTCGGTTATAAGTCAAATCAGTTATCTTTTAAAAACCACAAAGCATTTCTCATTTACATAGAGCTGTTATAACCAACTTTCCATAAAGCCGTTATAACACTTTATGTTTAAAGACAATAAAATACATTTAACACATGTATGTCTACCGTACTACATAGTTATACACATCTCATGCTAGAACAGATAGGAAGAGGTTCACATACCTCGCGACGATTATCGACTAAAAGCAAAATGCTCCAAGTACCTCAAACCGTCTGCTACACTCTCAGTCAAGCAGATCACTCCACACGTAGTACTACAACCTATAGAGGCCACAAAGCGCCTATTAATATCTTTAGATCTCAATGTAGAATATTCTACAGAAAATTCGGCAGCACCTCCCCCCCCCGCAACAGCGTAAATCTCCTCCTCTATCGAGGCCGGCTACCAAGCCAACCAGGGGGGGTTAACACGTCTAACCGGACGTGTACAATTCTACTACACAGTAATGCTACACAAGTCTACTGTAATACAGTCCTATGTAATTACAGTTCAGTTCTCTTCTTAAAATTCAGGCTTAAGTCGCAAGACATTGCCGTAAGTATTATTCAGGCTTAAGTCAAAAGACATTGCCGCACAATTATAATGTTCAGTTCTATATATAGTATACTTCAACTATATATTCCTACAACATGTAATTTCCAATTACAATAGAAGGTCAAGAGTGTTTACCTCGATAAGCCCAAAATTATCCGAGTTTATATGTCGATCCTGAGCAAGGTTTAGCTCCTACTCTGTGCGCTCCAACCCGCTCCAAACAACCCTTAGAAGTTCTAACCAACTTCTACTCAAATACTTCAACTATCAATGAAGGTTTCCTTAGGGTTTCGTTTAGTGGCTAAAGGAAGTATAATAGTATTATCTGGGCTTTTTGTATAAGTGTAACCTTGGGAAAACTACAAGGTATTTGGGCCAAGGTATTTGGACATTACAACAATACTAGGAGAGTATTTCTATACCACAACAAGGGGTATTATACGAAAACAACTAGGCTAGGGGGGGGGGGGAAGCTCTCGGCCAAAGGGCCTCAAAGGGGGAGGGGGAGTGTGGTGGACGAGAGAACAAGAGGGAGGGAGTGTTTTGAGACTTAGATAGATTGCTCAAGTTTTGGATGAAGAAAGTCTTCAACTTAGAGGGGTATTTATAGGTCAAGTGAAGGCCAACCAATGGCCAAGATGAAGACAAGTGCATAGCAAGTGTAAGGCCAAGATTTAGCCATGTGCTACCTTATCCATCTACACAAAATATCCTACCTAACCCTTGACCAAAATTTCAACACCAAAAACGTGCAAATGGGCAAGCTTTGCCGTCCACTTGCTTCCAATGGGAGGGTGACACTTGTCCCCCTCCCGTTGGTCCAAAATGTTTCGTCTCTCGGAAAAATCCGCAAAAATTATTAATGACATAGCCGGAATTTTCCCTACGTAAGCTGTGGAAACGTTTCGTCGAAAAACGACTCCTTTAGGTAGTTATGCACAAATTCGAACCTATGCCTACTTTAAGGCTCAAATTGTATACGTATGCCCTCACGTACATACTCTGGAAATACGGGGTATAACACATACCTCACGACGATTATCGACTAATAGCAAAACGCTCCAAGTACCTCAAACCGTCGGCTACTCCTTAAGCCAGGTAGATCGCGCCATACATAGTACTTCAACCTATAAGGCCACAAGGCGCTTATTAACATCTAGATCTTATCGTAGAACATTCTACAGAAAATTCGGCAGCACCTCCCCCTCGCAAATCACGTAAATCTCTCCTCTATCGAGGGCTATGTGCCAACAACTCACGAGGGGGTTTATACGTCTAACCGGACGTGTACAATTCTACTACACAGAATACCACACAAGCCTACTGTAATACAGTCCTATGTAATTACAGTTCAGTTCTCTTCTTTATATTCAGGCTTAAGTCAAAAGACATTGCCGAAAAACTACGTTCAGTTCTATATATAGTATACTTCAACTATATAATCCTACAACATGTAATTTCCAATTACAATAGGGGGACAAGAATATTTACCTCGATAAGCCCAAAATTATCCAAGTTATAATGTCGATCCTGAGCAAGGTTTAGCTCCTACTCCGTGCGCTCCAACCCGCTCCAAACAACCCTTAGAAGTTCTACACAACTTCTACTTAATACTCCAACCAACTATGGATATTTTCCCTAGGGTTTCGGTTTGAGACAAAAAGGACATACGGTAGTATTTCTGGGCTCTACGTATAGAGGTATATTTGGAATACTACAAGGTATACGGCTAAGGTATTTTGGGTATAGTAACAATACTTTGGAGAGTATTTCTACCAAGGGGGGGGGTATTTATACGAGACAACACCACAAGGGGGGGTGCATACCCCTCGGCCAACCCCACTAGGAGGGGGGGGTACTCTCGCCGAGGGAAGGGACTCTCGGCGGGGCCTCTCAAAGGGGAGGGGCTCTGGACGAGACACTACACTGGGGGAGGAAGAGAGCTTTCAAGACTTAGAGATTTTTATGAAGAAGTCTTGAAGCTTAGTGGGTATTTATAGGACAACCAAGGGCCTAGATCAAGCCATGTGGTAGGCAAGTGTAAGGTCAAGATTGGGACAAGTGTAAGTGGGTCCCACCTTATCCATCTACCATCCAAAATATCACAAAATATCCTACCAACCCAAGACCTCCCAATCGGCCACTTTACCGCCCCACACTCCATCAATGAGAGGGTGCCAGTGTCGCTTCTCGTTGGTCCAAAATGTTTCGTCTCTCGGAAAAATCCGCAAAAATAAGAAATGGCATAGCCGGAATTTACCCTACGCGAGTTGTGTAAAACGTTTCGTCGAAAAACGACTATAACCGGGTGTTGTGCACAAAGTAAAATCGGCCAAGCCACTTTTAAAGCCCAAACTTTTCTACGTACGTCCTTACGTACATACACTGGAAATACGGGGTATAACAAGACATTTACTGTTATACCCCGTATTTCCAGAATATGTACGTGAGGGCGTACGTACAAAAGTTTTTAGCCTTAAGTAGGCATAAGGGTCGAAATTGTGCACAACTAGCGAAAAGAATCGTTTTCCGACGAAACGTTTTCCAAACTTTGCGAAGGGAAAATTACGGCTATGTCATTTATTATTTTTGCGGATTTTTCCGAGAGATGAAATATTTTGGACCAACGAGAGGGTGACAAGTGTCACCCTCAAGTGGGCGGTATTAGGACGAATTGTTGGCACGTTTTTGTGCCTTGTTTTTGGTCAAGGATTAGGTAGGATATTTTTGGGATATTTTGTGTAGTTGATGAGCAAGTGGGACCCACTTACACTTGTCCAAATCTTGACCCTCCACTTGCCCCCCACTTGGCTCAATCTTGGCCATTGATTGGCCTATAAATACCCCTTAGTCAAGGATTTCTTCATCCACAAATCATTTTTCCAAGTCTAAAAATCCCTCCCCTCTTAGCAAAGCTCTCGTCCAAGAGCTCCCCCTCCCCGTTTGTGAGGCCTTGGCCGAAACCCCACCCCCCTTTCCTAAGTTGTTTTCGTAAAATACCCCCCCTTGGTAGAAAAGTATTCTCCAAGTATTGTTACTATTCCAAAATACCTTGGCCCAAATACCTTGTAGTATTCCAAGGTTACACCTATACTAAAAGCCCAGAAATACTATTATACTTCCCTTCAGTCACAAAACGAAACCCTAAGGAAAATCTTCATAGCCGGTTGAAGTGTTAAGTAGAAGTTGCGTAGAACTTCTAAGGGTGGTTTGGAGCGGGTTGGAGCGCTCGGAGTAGGAGCTAAACGTTGCTCAGGATCGACATATATGTCACGACCCGAACCGAGGCCCGTGACTGGTGCCTTACCCGGGCACCCCAGTAGTCATACATCAGAGAAATCAGCGGAATATAAAGACAATACATGAAACCAATGTAATAAGACAGTGAAATAAGAAGACAGGCTAACCAAAAACGGTTACCTTCAGTATATATATAAATAACAATTTGAGCGATATCCATTTCTACAACTCGCCACAACAGCATTTACTGCACCTCTAAGAATGATACGACAACAATGGCGACAGTGGCCCGCCATACCCCTGAATGTAAGTACCTACAACGACAGGGGACTATACCACTGATAAGCCTCCGGAGAAACGGAGCTTCCCAAACGCTGAACTGTGACCCTATGAGCGAGGATCAACACTGGTGTACCTTTACCTGCGGCATGAACGCAGCCCGGCGAGGTCGACAACAGTACCAAGTATGTGAAACTGAAAAATACTGTAAATAAAATCATAGTAGTCTATATAAAGCAGAAGACATGTATGATAACCAAACTACAGTTCACAATAAAGCAGTCATGTCAAGTCAGGGACTCACTCCCTCAAGTCATCACTCAAGTATAACAATGGGTCTCACGCCCACAACATCAATCATGCCCGTGGAATACCTTCCTCACTGCCGGCAGTCCATGATATAAAAGCACCACATGAACACCAGGTCCCACCTGTGTCATAATAAAACCGTACGGGGTAAGTACGAACGCATAGCCGACTACTAAAACCCACAGTACCAACAATGCTATAAAACGGTATCACGAGGTCTTTCTAGACCGCACTACATGATCGAAGCTGGCCACCCACCCGCAGTATCAATGTGCGCGTCTATTCCTGGAACTTACCGCAGCTCCGCATAGGTCACACACAGACCCGCATGAGGTATTCCTCGAATCATGGTCCCAGACCGCCTGAGGTATACCCTGCATCGGAGGCAGCTTAACCCTCGGTATCCGCCTGGACTCCCGCAGCCCGCATAGTCTCAAAAGACCGCATAGTCCCATGGACCGCATAGGGCATCCCCCGCATCGGGCTAAACACCCGGAATGATCAAATCCTGGAGCATACCGCTGCTCCTCATAGTCTCACAGACCGCATAGGCCGTATAGACCCGCATCAAGGGTGGCAAGCCGTCGGTATAACAAGTCAAGGGGGTAGGTGATATAATAATAGTACAACGGACTTACCGGTTAGCAACGTAAGCACAGCAAGAATGACCTCCTTACACAACAATCACAAGATACTAACACACATAGCATCCTAACATGTTTACTTATCAAATCAACAAGAAAGTATTACAAGGCTATCACAAACCAACAAAATCAAGTTATTCACACAAGGTACTTTATGCTAATAAGTTCGGGTATCTATCCCCAAAGTACTTCATACATTAACTCTTTTAAAAGATCCGTTTCTTTCACAGAAGTCACACAATACCCGTAGTATAAAATAGAGTGACTATCTTTTTAAGTAAACCAAAACACTTCCCTTTGTAAAATCAAGTAACAACATTATTTTCCAAACGTTCAAGTTTGCCTAATTTCAAATGTTCACGTTTCTTATTTTAGAAAGGTTTAAGTAGTTCATAGTCTTATTCATTTAAGAATATAATTCTCTTTTAAACAATCTGAGAAACATATGCCTTATATGTGAGTAGGTTATTCTTGTTCATAATCAATCTTATTAAGCAGCCATGATCTAGGAAATGTAATATCATTTTATCTCATCTTAGCTTCTATGCAGATGGAGGTTTCTACTGATTTTAATAATACTTCATTAATCAAAACATTTCCCTTTATTAACGCTGCAGTGGTTTGTCGATACTCATTCTGATTCAAATCAAGAAACATTATTCCCTTTTAAAAACCAAGTACTCATTACTCACGAATGAGGTTTCACACAAAATTCATATTAATTTAATTAAGTCAAGTCTCTTATCTTTTAAGATCAAGTCTCTTAACTTCTAAAATCAATAAATCATTCATTTTATCTCTCTTAAGCCGTTATACCTAACTTCCCATAAAGCTAGTATAACTCTTAAGTTTTTAAAACCAAGTATTAATCTTCTTTCAAAAAGGATTCTTAATTCTTTTGAAATACTTCAAGATTCTTATTATTCAGGCTTAAGTCAAAAGACATTGTCGTAGAACTACATTCAGTTAACATGCGTACGTCTACCATACTATATATATATTCATTTAAAATATCATGCTCAAGAGGATAGGAAGAATCACATACCTCGCGACGATTATCGACTATTAGCAAATCGCTCCACGGCTATAACCCGGCTAGCCTTGTCCACCTTTCAAGTAGTACACGCTACTCGCAGAACATTTAACCTATAAAGGTTATATAGTCTATCAAAGCCTAGACTACTCGGTAGAATAAATCTAGATACAAGATTCTACGGAAAATTGGGCAGTACTTCTCTACCCGTCAAACTTCACAATTCTATCAGAATACACCCTATGTAAATCTGATTCATTTCCTTCTTATATACTTTCCTTGTATATACTTATACTTATTCTTATACTTCAATAGTATGTACACTTAATTACAAAAGGGAGACAAGATATTTACCTCGATAAGCCCATAATTATCCAAGTATAAATGTCGGTCCTTAGCAACGTTTAGCTCCTACTCCGGGTGCTCCAACCCGCTCCAAACAACCCTTAGAAGTTCTACGCAACTTCTTCTTAATACTCCAACCAACCATGGAGATTTTTCCTTAGGGTTCGGTTTGAGACAAAAAGGACATAAGGTAGTATTTCCGGGCTCTACGTATAGAGGTATCTTTGGAATACTACAAGGTATACGGCTAAGGTATTTTGGGTATAGTAACAATACTTGGAGAGTATTTCTACTAAGAGGGGGGTATTTATACGAGACAACACCACAAGGGGGGGGGGGTGTATACCCCTCGGCCAACCCCACTAGGCGGGGGGGGGGGTAATCTCGACCAAGGGGGGAGGGGCTCTCGGCCAAGGGGCCTTCTCAAAGGGGAGGGAAGGCTAGACGAGAACTTCAACACAAGGGGGGGAGAAAAGCTTTCAAGACTAAGAACAATTTTTGGGATGATGAAGTCTTCAAGTTAGGGGGGGTATTTATAGGACAATCAAGGGCCAAGATCATGCCAAGTAGTAGGCAAGTGTAAGGTCAAGATTTGGACAAGTGTTTGTGGGTCCCACTTGCTCATCAACTACACAAAATATCCTACCAACTCCAATGCTCCATTTCGGCTCAATACCGCCCACAAGTCCACCAATGAGAGGGTGCCAAGTGTCGCCCTCTTGTTGGTCCAAAACATTTCGTCTCTCGGAAAAATCCGCAAAAAATATAAATGACATAGCCGGAATTTTCCCTTCGCAAAGTTTGTAAGACGTTTCGTCGAAAAACGATTCTAATCGGGTGTTGTGCACAAAGTATTTCGGCCAAGCCTACTTTAAAGCCCAAACTTTTCTACGTACGTCCTTACGTACATACTCTAGAAATACGGGGTATAACAATATAAACTTGGATAATTTTGGGCTTATCGAGGTAAATACTCTTGTCCTTCTATTGTAATTGGAAATTACATACTGTAGTTGTATAGAAGTGAGTATAAGATATATAGAAGGATGGTATAAAAGAAGAGAATTGAATTGAAATCACATCAGAAGAATATTAAAGAAAGACCGAATCAGATTTACATAGATCAGATCTGATGAGACTTGTGTAGTTTGGCGGGTAGGGAAGTGCTGCCCAATTTTCCGTAGAATAAGGAATCTGTATCAAGACGTTGATAGACTTGTATGACCATTATAGGTTGAAGTACTGCAAGTAGCGTATTCTACTCGAAGGGTGGAAAGGGCTAGCCGGATTACAGTACTTTGAAGCTATTTGCTTATAGTCGATAATCGTCGTAAGGTATGTGATTCTTCCTATAGTCTTGAGCATGATATTTTAAAAGTATATATATATATATATAGTACGGTAGACATACGTGTGTTAACTGAACGTAGTTTTACGGCAATGTCTTTTGACTTAAGCCTGAGTAATAAGAATCTTGAAGTATTTCAAAAGAATTAAGAACCGTTTTTGAAAGAAGAGTAATACTTGGTTTTGAAAACTTAAGTTATACTAGCTTTATGGGAAGATAGGTATAACGACTTAAGAGAGATAAAAGGAACGGTTGACTTAATTAAATTGATTTTTAAAGTCTGTTAAAGTGTGAAACCTCATTCGTGAGTAATGAGTACTTGGTTTTTAAAAGGAATAATGTTTTGCTGATTTCGGAAATCAGAATAAGTATCGAACAAACCACAGCAGCGCTAATAAAGGGAAATGTATTGACTAATAAAGTATTATTAAAACCAGTAGAAACCTCCATCTGCATAGAAGCTAAGATAAGACAAAATTGTATTACATTTCCTAGATCATGGCTGCTCTAATAAGATTGTTATAAACAAGAATAACCTACTCACACATAAGGCGTATATTACTCAACTGTTTTTAAAAAAAAGAGAATTATGTTATTAAATGATTAAGACTATGAACTATGAAACCTTTCGAAAATAAGAGACGTGAATATTTGAAATTAGGCAAACTTGAACTTTTGGAAAAGAATGTTGTTACTTGACTTTAAGAAGGAAAGTGTGTTGGTTTAAAAAGGTTGGCCTACTATTGCCTTAGTTGATTTAAAAGGAAAACATGGTATTATCTTAATCTATCTTAAAGGAGCGTTAGATGTTAGGGCCACACGACACCGCGTCCATGAGATGGACCGGGAATGTATTTCATGCGACACCGCGTTCATGGGATGAACCGGGAATGTATTCCATCCGATTTCTATCGAGTCCCATGAGATGGGCCGAGACATGTGCGATTTCTATCGAGTCCTATGAGATGGGCCGAGACATGTGCGATTTCTATCGAGTCCCATGAGATGGGCCGAGACATGTGCGATTTCTATCGAGTCCCATGAGATGGGCCGAGACATGTGCGATTTCTATCGAGTCCCATGAGATGGGCCGACACATGTGCGATTTCTATCGAGTCCCATGAGATGGGCCGAGAAATGTGCGATTTCTATCGAGTCCCATGAGATGGGCCGAGACATGTGCGATTTCTATCGAGTCCCATGAGATGGGCCGAGACATGTGCGATTTCTATCGAGTCCCATGAGATGGGCCGAGACATGTGCGATTCCATACGATTCCTATCGAGTCCCATGAGATGGGCCGAGACATGTATTCCACACGATTCCACCTCGAGTCCCATGGGATGGGCCGAGACATGTTATACGTATCACACGATTTATACCTAGACTGCCGGCAGTGAGGAAGAAGTTCCACGGGCATGAGGGATGACTTTGAGGGCGTGAGTCCCTGACTTGACATGACTGTTTTTATGTTGTGAACTATAGTTTTGTTATCATACATGTCTCATGTTTTATTTTAGACTGTTATGATTTCATTTACAGTATTTCTCAGTTTCACATACTTGGTACCTGTTGTACTGACCTCCTTCGGGGGGGCTGCGTTCATGCCGCAGGTAGAGGTACACCGGTTGTTGATCCTCGCTCATAGGATCACGCCAACAGTATTGGAAGCTCCGTTTCTCGAGGCTTATCTTTGTATGTTCCCGACTTGTAGGTTCTTGTACATTCGTGGTATGGCGAGCCCCGTCGTCATAGTTGTTATTACATTCTTGAGGTCATGTAAATCTTGTTGTGGGTGGTTGTAAAGGATGAATCGCTTCAAAATTTCGTATATATGCAAGAAGGCAACCGCTTTGGTTGCTTTGCTTTATTATCTTATCTCTTGTTTCATATCTGTATGTTTTATATTCCGCTGATTTCTCTGATGTATGACTACTTGGGTGCCCGGGTAAGGCACCAGTCATGGGCCCCGGAACGGGTCGTGACAAAAGTGGTATCAGAGCAGTTAATCCTCGGAAAGTGTCTGGCATCGTGTTCAGTAGATTCTTGATTATCGGTGTGTTGTGCACCACATCTATAATCAGGAGGCTGCATGACATTTAGGATTGGTTTCCATTCTTCTCATTCTGAGATCGTGCCTTAGAGCTGTGTTATAAGTTGGACCCCTCTGACGTATTTCGTTTTTACCAGTTATGCCTCCGCGCAAGGCAACCCGGGCCCAGATGGGCAAGGCGTGAGAGAGCTGCTAGTGGGATCTGAGGAGTACGAGGCGCGAGCCGGACATTACCTGAGATAGTGCTTCAGACTGCGAGTTTTGCGACGCCGCCAGCCCCAGCAGAGTTTAGGGCGCGGTGGGCTGCTGAGACCACGCACTGAGCCTCCAGTCCCACAGCCTGGAGCAGAGGAGATGGGTTACAAAGAGATGGCCCAGTTACTGGCCAGGATCGTGGCCAGACATGAGGATAGGCTGGATGCAGCAGTTCCAGTTCCAGTAGTACCCATGGTTCACCCTAGATCGGATAGTTTGAGGCTACGGGACTTTCTGAGTTGTAGCCCGCCAGAGTTCTACGGGTCGAGGCCTGAGGATGATCCGCAGGAGTTCATTCGACAGTTACAGCGGATCATGAGAGTGATCAAGGCTTCGGAGACCGAGTCGGTGGTCTTAGGTTCGCATCGGCTGCGTGATACTGCGATGATCGTTTGATTCGTGGGAGCTATCCCAGGGAGAGTATGCACTTCCAGCCGTATGGGACGAGTTCTCAGGGGCATTTCTTGCACATTTCTTGCCTCCACAGATGAGAAGGGCTCGGGCCGACATATTTTTGACGTTGAGGCAGACCGGGCGTACGGTTCGGGAGTACAATGTGGAGTTTGACTCATTAGCTCGGTACGTCCCCGCATTGGTAGCCGACATGGAGGACAGAGTGCACCGCTACGTCACCGGGCTCGATGACTACTTGACAGAGGCTTGTTCGGGTGTAGCTCTTCAGCCGGGCATGGACATTTCCCGCATACAGGCTTATGCACTTGGATGTGAGGAGCGGAGAGGTCGACGGAATGACCGAGATCAGCAGAAGAGGGCCAGGACAGCAGGGTCCTTTGGTAACTTTCGAGGCGGACCGCCTCAAGAAGAGCTAGTTATGTACCTCCGCCCGATCTGAGTGGTCCTCCGCGATCTTGGGGCGTTCGGGTATTCGGAGCCGGTCGAGCTCCGGGCTTCAGCTCGGTATACATGGGTTCCGATCGGGTTCATGCTTTCCTCAGTGTGCACGATGCGGCAAATGTCATCCCGGGGAGTGTCGTCTTCTTACTGGTGCTTGTTTCACCTGCGGCCGACAGGGCCATGTGACGAGGGACTGTCCTAAAAGAAGGGATACAGGTGGAATGACACGACCTACGGGTCGATGGCGGGATCATCGCCTTACTATCGCATGCTGCAGGCGTGCCTATGATTAGAGTGGAGCAGATGGTACATGTATATTCTTACCCCTCTAGAGACTAGTATGCGTAGATGATATGATGAAGTGCTAAGTATTATGTTCAGATAACATTATGTTAAAATTGTGTTTAGAAAGCATGGTTAAGGGTAAGTTTGGGGACAGGGAAAGTGTGAGCCTTAGAGTTTTATACGTAGAACCCTTAGATGCGAGGCCATCTTGAGTAAAAGATTTATGTTTGTATTGACCTTTATCAGAGTGCATAGTATACGTGGGATATATTTGTGTGATAAGTCCCTGAGTGGTATGAAATGAAAGAGGGTAATTGAGCTAAGAAGACCACTAGGTTTTCCTGACTTGATTTGTGAGATTGTTCGGATCGAGAACAAGAGAGTTCGCACGCGAGGGCGTAGTGCGGGTCAGCCCGTAGGCCGGATTAAGGTGGGGTCAGTTCTGGGTGGTTCCGCCAGGTGGTAGGGTCACGAGGGTGCTAGGCCCAGGTTTAGGTAACCATCGTATGAGTTCGTGGATATGTTCGACCAAGAATCGGATCGTAAAGGCCGGGAATGGCCTTAAAGGAGATTGAGACTGGTAGGATGACCAAGTTGGAGGTAGTGACTCCAAGGTTTTGGGAGCTGAAGCGATGACTGGAGTATGGTACGTGTACTAGAAAAAGTTTGGGTGTACGAGAAGGGTATGACGAGTAAGGAAAGAAGTGAACGTGTGTTAACAAAATAAAAGTGATCATTTTGTTGTGAAGTGAAGATGCGAAGGGAGTATCCTTTAGACCTTGGGTGGAACTTTTTGTGATGTTAGAGGTGATTCCTTGTTGGCTTGGATTTGAGTTTTTCGCGTATGTTATATTATGGCCATTGGTGGCATAATTGGTTTCGTAAGTATAGTAGTGAAGGCTATACCGGCGCATGTACGTTTGGAGACTTAGAAGGAACATTCGGGACGAATGTTTCTAAGGGGGGAAGAATGTTATACCCCGTATTTCCAGAATATGTACGTGAGGGCGTACGTACAAAAGTTTTTAGCCTTAAGTAGGCATAAGGGTCGAAATTGTGCACAACTAGCGAAAAGAATCGTTTTCCGACGAAACGTTTTCCAAACTTTGCGAAGGGAAAATTACGGCTATGTCATTTATTATTTTTGCGGATTTTTCCGAGAGATGAAATATTTTGGACCAACGAGAGGGTGACAAGTGTCACCCTCAAGTGGGCGGTATTAGGACGAATTGTTGGCACGTTTTTGTGCCTTGTTTTTTATCAAGGATTAGGTAGGATATTTTTGGGATATTTTGTGTAGTTGATGAGAAAGTGGGACCCACTTACACTTGTCCAAATCTTGACCCTCCACTTGCCCCCCACTTGGCTCAATCTTGGCCATTGATTGGCCTATAAATACCCCCCCCCCCTTAGTTGAAGGATTTCTTCATCCACAAATCATTTTTCCAAGTCTAAAAATCCCTCCCCTCTTAGCAAAGCTCTCGTCCAAGATCTCCTCCTCTGCGAGGCCTTGGCCGAAACCCCACCCCCCTTTCCTAAGTTGTTTTCGTAAAATACCACCCCTTGGTCGAAAAGTATTCTCCAAGTATTGTTACTATTCCAAAATAACGTGGCCCAAATACCTTGTAGTATTCCAAGGTTACACCTATACAAAAAGCCCCGAAAAACTATTATACTTCCTTGATCCTACAAAACGAAACTCTAAGGAAAATCTTCATAGCCGGTTGAAGTGTTAAGTAGAAGTTGCGTAGAACTTCTAAGGGTGGTTTGGAGCGGGTTGGAGCGCTCGGAGTAGGAGCTAAACGTTGCTCAGGATCGACATATAAACTTGGATAATTTTGGGCTTATCGAGGTAAATACTCTTGTCTTTCTATTGTAATTGGAAATTACATACTGTAGTTGTATAGAAGTGAGTATAAGATATATAGAAGGATGGTATAAAAGAAGAGAATTGAATTGAAATCACATCAGAAGAATATTAAAGAAAGACCGAATCAGATTTACTACATAGATTTGTATTCTGATGACTTGTGTAGTTTGGCGGGTAGGGAAGTGCTGCCCAATTTTCCGTAGAATAAGGAATCTGTATCTAGACGTTGATAGACTTGTATGACCATTATAGGTTGAAGTACTGCAAGTAGCGTATTCTACTCGAAGGGTGGAAAGGGCTAGCCGGATTACAGTACTTTGGAGCTATTTGCTTATAGTCGATAATCGTCGCGAGGTATGTGATTCTTCCTACACTCTTGAGCATGATATTTTAAAAGTATATATATATATATAGTACGGTGAGCGTCGTGTGTTAATCGAGCGTAGTTTTACGGCAATGTCTTTTGACTTAAGCCTGAATAATAAGAATCTTGAAGTATTTCAAAAGAATTAAGAACCGTTTTTGAAAGAAGAGTAATACTTGGTTTTGAAAACTTAAGTTATACTAGCTTTATGGGAAGTTAGGTATAACGACTTAAGAGAGATAAAAGGAACGGTTGACTTAATTAAATTGATTTTTAAAGTCTGTTAAAGTGTGAAACCTCATTCGTGAGTAATGAGTACTTGGTTTTAAAAGGAATAATGTTTCGATTTGGAAATCGAATAAGTATCGAACAAACCACAAATGCTAATAAAGGGAAATGTATTGACTAATAAAGTATTATTAAAACCAAGAGAAACCTCCATCCGCATGAAGCTAAGATAAGACAAAATTGTATTACATTTCCTAGATCATGGCTGCTCTAATAAGATTGTTATAAACAAGACTAACCTACTCACACATAAGGCGTATATTACTCAACTGTTTTTAAAAAAAAGAATTATGTTATTAAATGATTAAGACTATGAACTATGAAACCTTTCGAAAATAAGAGACGTGAATATTTGAAATTAGGCAAACTTGAACTTTTGGAAAAGAATGTTGTTACTTGACTTTAAGAAGGAAAGTGTGTTGGTTTAAAAAGGAGGGCCTACTATTGCCTTAGTTGATTTAAAAGGAAAACATGGTATTATCTTAATCTATCTTAAAGGAGCGTTAGATGTTAGGGCCACACGACACCGCGTCCATGAGATGGACCGGGAATGTATTTCATGCGACACCGCGTCACGGGATGAACCGAATGTATTCCATCCGATTTCTATCGAGTCCCATGAGATGGGCCGAGACATGTGCGATTTCTATCGAGTCCCATGAGATGGGCCGAGACATGTGCGATACCTATCGAGTCCCATGAGATGGGCCGAGACATGTGCGATTTCTATCGAGTCCCATGAGATGGGCCGAGACATGTGCGATTTCTATCGAGTCCCATGAGATGGGCCGAGACATGTGCGATTTCTATCGAGTCCCATGAGATGGGCCGAGACATGTGCGATTTCTATCGAGTCCCATGAGATGGGCCGAGACATGTGCGATTCCATACGATTCCTATCGAGTCCCATGAGATGGGCCGAGACATGTATTCCACACGATTCCACCTCGAGTCCCATGGGATGGGCCGAGACATGTTATACGTATCACACGATTTATACCTAGACTGCCGGCAGTGAGGAAGGAGTTCCACGCGTGAGGGATGATTTTGAGGCGTGAGTCCACGACTTGACATATTGCTTTTTATGTTGTGAATCGTAGTTTTGTTATCATACATGTCTCTGCTTTTATTTTAGATCATTATGATTTCATTCTGATTTCTCGATTCACATACTTGGTACTGTTATCGCCTCCTTCGGGGCTGCGTTCACGCCGCAGGTAGAGGGACATCGGTTGTGGATCCGCGCTCATAGGATCACGTCAACAGATTGGGAAGCTCCGTTTCTCGAGGCTTATCTTTGGTATGTTCCACGACTTGTAGGTTCTTGTACATTCAGGTGGCGGCGGCCCCGTCCGTCATAGTTGTTGTTACATTCTTAGAGGTCTGTAGTACTGTTGTGGGCAGGGTTGTAAAGGATGTAACTGTTCAAAAATTTCTGTATATATATGCAAGAAGGCAACCGTTTTGGTTGGCCTGTTTTATTATCTTATCTCTTGTTTCATATCTGTATGTTTTATATTCCGCTGATTTCTCTGATGTATGACTACTTGGGTGCCCGGGTAAGGCACCAGTCACGGGCCCCGGAACGGGTCGTGACATTTACTTTGACAATGCTATCAAATCTTTTGATTTCGTCGGAAGCAAAGAGGATCCTTGTGTTTATTTCAAACGCAAGGATGAGGGCATTGTCTTCATTATTATATATGTTGATGACATATTGATAATGGAAGACAATAGGGTCCTTATGTAGTCAGTTAAGGATTGGTTGTCCAAGACCTTCATGATGAAGGATTTAGGTGAAGCCTGCTACATTCTGGAAATTAGGATCTATAGAGATAGACCTAATAGATTGTTGGGCTGTCACAATCAATCTACATAGACAAAGATCTTAGACGTTTTTCAATGGAGAATTCCAATAAAGACGATCTTCCGATGGGTCAAGGCATCAAGTTATCAAAGAAGGGCTACCCTTCTAATGTTGCTGAACTTGAGCGCATGAAGAGGATTCCATATGCTTCGGTTATAGGATCGATCATGTATTCCATGACATGTACTAGGCCAGATGTGGTTTTTGCACTTAGTATGACTTGCAAGTTCTAGCAGAATCCTGGTGAGGAACACTGGAAAGCAGTCAAGAGTATTCTCAAGTATCTCAGACGTACTAAAGATTACTTTCTATTCTATGGTGGAGATAATGAGTTGGTTGCCACTGGGTATACCGATGCTAGTTTCCAAACAGATGTTGATGATTTTAAATCTCAGTCTGGTTACACGTTCATTTTCAATGGAGGAGCAGTGAGCTGGAAGAGTTCCAAACAAGCTACTACTGCAGACTCGACTACTGAAGCGGAGTACATTGCTGGATCGGAAGCTACTAAGGAAGCTGTCACGATTTCTGAGTTCCTGAAGGAACTAGGGGTTGTTTTGAATGCTAGTTGTCCAATAACTATTTATTGTGACAACACTGGTGCGATTGCACAGGCAAAAGAACTAAGATCAACAAACAGAAACAAGCATGTACCGAGAAAGTACCACATTCTCCGAGAGATGGTGGAAGCTGAAGATATCAAGATAGATTATATTACCACATACAATAATCTAGCAGACCCGTTTACTAAACCATTAAGCTTGGTTAAGTATAATGGTCATTTTGAGAACATGAGTATTAGATATGTTGGTGATTGGCTCTAGGCCAAGTGGGAGATTGAAAATATATGTATGTCCTAGAGACAATCTGTATTAGGACACAATGTACTTTATACACATTCATATTTATATTAATGATGATTAATATTATGACATTTGCATTTGTTGAATTATTAGTTGATTGTTAATAATATTCTATAAATGCATCCCTAGAGTTTACGTGTTTATTAATGATGTGAGAATTAAGTTATAACGTAACTCTTGAATTACCTCGACTAATGATTATCGAGATTGAGATATCGATGATATGCGATACGTCGACATGTGGTATGCATCATATCCTTATGGGATGTAGTATGTCTCACTTGCTACGAGTTATGGCAACTCGTGATGGACACATGTGTTACACCCCGTAGTTCAGGTCATGCGTATGAGAGTGTACGAAAGGGAGTAAGACTTAAATTTTCGAAAGATAGGTTGACGGATTGTTTCGGACGGGTTTCAGTCAACTTTGAGGTGGGTTATGACCCGTTACATTGAGAGTTTCCAGGTGTTTCAAAGGCCTAGTGCGTAGTTCGTTGAGTCTAGTTTCCAACGCAACCAACCGTTCGTCGATAGGACATCGGAGTAAGAAGTTATGGAAGTTACAAGTTCGGTCGTGATCGGGCGAGAAAGGTGTTTGGTCGGGGCCACGAGGGCTGGCGCGGTTATTCTGAGGGAGCGCTGAAGTTGCAGCGCTGCGGCGCCAGGAAGCAGGGCCGCGGCGCCGGAAGTTCCAAAAGTCCGCAGAAGTTTCAGCGCCGAGGCGGGAATCCTGGCGGAAAAAAACTGAGAAAATCTGAATTTCTTCTTTTTAAAAGGCAATGGGAGGGTGACAAGTGTCCCCCCCCCCCCATCTGATTTTTGCATGTCCCTTATATTGACCAAGTCTTGAAGACTTGGTCATCTTTTAAGACTTTCCCTCTCTCTAAGTTAGAGCTCCCACTTCTCTCTAGAATTCCAAGGGGAATTCAAGCCTAAGAAAAATCTGAAAAGTTAAGGACAAGAAGGAAGCTTGTGGCTAGCTTGTAGGAGTTGTTGTGGTGGTGTTCTTGGAAGGAGGCTAGCAAAGTTGTTGGAATAGTTTTGGTTAAAGCTCTAAAGGTAACATTTCTTCTCTTATAGCTAGTATTGATGTTGCATGTGTAGAAGAATGAACTTGTAGTAGTAAATAATGCTCTTAGATTCATTGCATGTAAGAAATATGGTTTGGATGTGAAAGAATTGGTTAAGAAGATATTATGAGCATGTTGTAGCCTAAGAACTACCTTAAACTTGATTAAGTTAATTGTGTACCTTTTGGGGCAGAATTTTTACACACCCAAGTTTAGGTGTGTAATCCCCTTGAGATGTTTGGATTGTTGGGCCTAAGAAGTGGCGTTTGGATGTTGAATTCGGCCTTGAGAAAGGTGGCAAAGTATGTAGAAACAAAGGAAATGCTGCCCAATTTTCCATAGAATTTAGTGGCTTTGAACTTAGATTATTTCTACATTGAAATTAGAGGTTAATAAACGTATCATGGTTATTATAGGTTGACATATTACTTGCGGTAGTTTGGGCTTAGCAAGTGGATTGACCGAAGAGGTATGTGGAAACTTTCTTATCTCTTGAGCATGAGTAGTTATAACTATATAGTACGGTAGACGTACGTGTTTTAAATGAAGTAAATCCTTTTGTTATACTTGACTTGTGTTAAGAAAATGTCTAAGTTGGTTGGGTTAAGAAGTTAACCCGCTTGTTCTTGAGGAGTGGTTTATCCTAAATAAGGTGGACAAGGATTTCTTGACATAAAGAAGTATAAAGTACTTGGTGTGAAAGTATTGAGTATTGAATTATTCTAAAGATAAGAGGCTTGAAGTATTTTGAAAATTGTGTAAATTTGTTTGAAGTATAAATCTCTTGGTTAGTAAAAGAACGAAATGGTTTATAAGGAGTTATAACGGCTTTATGGGAAGTTAGTTATAACGGCCTTATGAAAGGATAATAATGTCTTAATTTCTAAAGCATAAAGTTAGTATAACGGCTTTATGGGAAGTTGGTTATAATAACTTTATGGAAGGTTAAGAAAGTTGTTGTTACACCCCGTAAGTCCATGACATGTGTAAGAAAGTGTATGTAAGGAATCAAGACTTGGAAATTGGTACGAAAGGAAGAATTGTTTTTCCGACGGAAAATCTTTCGGACGTCGGAAAGGAAAACTGTTCGTTGTTGAGAATTAGATTCTCAAAGTGCATTATTTGAAGAATATGGAAATTTATTTTTATGGATTTGGTCACGTGGGGCCCACCCGGGGAATTTTGCATTTTTGTGGGGCCCACGAGGGTTACGGAATTTTATGGACGAATGAGAGGGAGACACGTGGCACCCCCCACATGTGGTCTTGGACGAAAATACTAAGGGTAAAATGGTCATTTACCATGGTGGAAGATAAGTCTTGCAAGCTTGATTTTGTTGACTTGTCAACTTGTCCACATGGGCTTGATCCTAGTGAAACTCATCTTAGCCACCCATTTGTTTAAGTCTAGACCCTCCAATATGTTATAAATACATACTAGTAGCAAGACAAGGTCTTGAAGACTTAGAAAAATTTCCCAACACTTTGTGCTAGCATAAGTGCTCTCGGGTTTGAGCATCCCCACACAAAAAAATTTTGCAATTTTGATCCATTAGCCACAAGACTTAAACCCAATGTCCCTAAGGGTATTGTAAGGATATCTCAATAGAAAGATTTCGGAAAAATGGCGTTTTCGTATTAGTCGCAAGGCGGAAACTTAAGGAGTTCTTCAACTTTGAAGTTGGAACTTGAAGATGGGTTCTTCATAGGCTTCTAAGGGGTGCTTGGAGCGGATTGGAACTTAAGGAAAGGAGCTAAGAATTGCTAAGGCGCGACTTTGAATCTTGGAATTTTTAAGGGCTTATAAAGGTATAAATCTTGTCGTTTTAGTAATTAAGTTTACTTATTGTTGTAGCTATGGATAATAGCAAGCATGAGTTATTTATTATGAAGTTGGATAAGTGTTTTGGCTATTGGAACCCTAATCTGAAAAACTAGCATGTTAGCCTTAAGATTACAATTCAAGTCGATTATTAGTTTAAGTCGTCGCATGTTGTAGAAATAAGGAAATTGTAGTTGTTGAAGTTGTTTATGACTTTATAACATGTTAGACCTTAGAACTTGGAATTTGAAAAGGGTTGGAAAAGACTTTGAATTGATGGTTATGTTGTTGGCCGAAAATGGCTTGTATATGGAACTACTTCGTATTAATTGTGGGGCGAAATTTTACACGTATTGTAAGGCGTGTAATCCCCTTTTGTTTGGTTGTTGTTTTGAGCCTTAAATGTGGTGTGTTGGTTATTGTATTCGGCCTTGAAAAAGGTGGCAAAGCAAGTAGAAACAAAGGAAGTGCTGCCCGATTTTCCGTAGAATTAGAGACCGTATACTTAGTATTATTTTACATTAGAGACTAGAAGTTGATAGTCATGTTGTGACCATTATAGGTTGACACTTCTACGTACGGCGTATTCGGCTTAGCTTGTGGATTTAGCCGAAAAGGTATGTGAACTATCTCCTCTTCTAGCATGATTCCTTAAGATAAAGAAAGTATATCCTACTCCTTAAATGATCCATTCCTTGGTTGTATTTGGATTGCCTAAAGTAGAAATTGTTCTATGTACTTCCTTGATTGTACTTTGATGTTTAACTTATAAGTTGTATAATCCGTTGCCTTAGTGAAGTTTGGATTCTTAAAAGTGAAAGTATTTTTACTTAAAGTACATGGAGTCTTGAAAAGGAAGTGGTTTCTAAACCTTTTGGCTAGTGCCTTAGTTCCAAAACCTAAAGGTCATTATAATGACTTTAGGGGAGTCAAAGGAGTGATTTACTTAATTGTTTTAAAAAAGGATAAATGACATGATTTAAGAGAAGTAACTTGTTTTAAAGGTGTGAGTTACTTGAGGTTTAAAAGTAGAAGAAACTTGTTTTCTATATATTAAGAGACTCGAAGTATTTTTGAAAGTTAAGAAACTTGATTTGAAAGTTTGTGATACTTGGTTTTAAGTATAAGTCTCTTGGTTATAAAAAGAATGAAATTGTCTAAAAACCATAAATGGTTATAACAGCTTTATGGGAAGTTGGTTATAACGGCTTTATGGAAGGTTTAGAAAGTTGTCTATTTTGATTAATGGGCATAAGTTACCTAGATTGTGAAAAATTGAAGTTACTTGGTTTCAAGCTTTGAGATGAGTTTCTAAAAGTGTAGTAACTTACTTTGAAAAATAGACACACCCGGTAGACTTGTGTAGCATTGTTGTGTAGTAGAATGGTACACGTCCGGTTTATGTAGGACTTGTATAACAGCTTTATGTAGGTAAGAAAATGGTTTACTGATGTTAGAAGTTAAGAGACTTGATCTAATAAGATAAGAGACTTAACTTATTTGTTTTAATGTGGATGTTTGTGTGAAACCTCATTCGTGAGTAATGAGTACTTGGTTTTTAAAGGGATAATGTTTTACTGATTTCGGAAATCAGAATGTGTATCGACAGACCACTGCAGCGTTAAAAAAAAAAAGGAAAATGTATTGAATAATGATGTGTTGTATTAAAACCAGTAGAAACCTCCATCTGCATAGAAGCTAAGATGAGACAAAATGATATTGCATTTTCTAGATCATGGCTGCTGTAATAAGATGTTATAAACAAGAATAAACTACTCACATGTATGACATATGTTACTCAATTGTTTTAAAAGGGATTAAGACTATGAGTTATAAAACCTTTCTAAAATGAGAAACTTGAGCACTTGAAATTAGGCAAACTTGAACGTTTGGAAATAATGTGGTTACTTGATTTTTGCAAAGGGAAGTATTTTGGTTTACTTAAAAAGATAGTCACTCTATTTTTATACTACGGGTATTGTGTGACTTATGGGAAAGTACTTTGAGTTGTGTGAAACTTGCCTATGCTTGTGATGATAGCCTTTGTTGTACAAGTGTTGTATTTACGTATTCTGGCGTCTCGATAGAGAGCGGTTGACTTGTTGAGAACTTACTTGGGCGTCTTTGGCGTGACGGAGAATTCCACGGGTATGTTTCCATTTTGATTCTTGTCTTGTTGTTGATGTCACGTGGACATGTCTACACCGAGGTAGAATTAGGGGCATGTGGCTACGCGGCGGGGTTGATTACCCGATATATTGTTATTGTGGTTACATGGACATGTCTACACCGAGGTAGAATTCGGGGCATGTGGCGTGCGGTTGATCACCCAAGATATTATTGTTGATGTCACATGGGCGTGTCTACACCGGCGCAGTCCGGGGCATGTGGCGTGGGGCATTGGTATTATTGTTGCATCATGGACATGTCTACACCGATGCAGAATTCCGGGGCATGCGACCGTGATGCGAACATGATTGATGTTGTGGGCGTGAGACCCATAGTTATATTTGAGTGATGACTTGAGGCGTGAGTCCTCGATCGACATGATCGCTTTTATGTTGTGAATCGTAGTTTGGTTATCATACATGTCTCGCTTTATATAGACTAGTATGATTTCATTTCTGATTTTCTGATTTCACATACTTGGTACTGTTATGCGACCTTCGGGGCCTGCGTTACGCCGCAGGTAGGTACATCGTCGTGGATCCTCGCCATAGGATCACAATTCAGTATTGGGAAGCTCCGTTTCTCGGAGGCTTATCTTTTGGTATGTGTTTCCACTGAGTTGTAGGTTCTTGTACATTCGTGGTATGGCGGGCCCTGTCCGTCATAGTCGTTGTAAATCTTAAGTGCAGGAATCTCTTGTAGGCGGGGTTGTAAAGGATTAAACTGTTCAGGTTTTATGTATATACTGAAGGCAACCGTTTTGGTTGGCCTGTTTATTATTATATCTCTTGTTTCATGACTCATGTTTTATTTTCCGCTGGTTTTCTCTGATGTTGTATCACTAGGGTGCCCGGGGTAAAGCACCAGTCACGGGCCCGAATTCGGGGTGTGACAATTACAGTATTTTACTGTTTCACATACTTGGTACATTCTTCGTACTGACCTCCTTCGGGGGGCTGCGTTCATGCCGCAGGTTTAGGTACGCAGTTTGGTGATCGGCAGGTGTAGGACCCTGCTCAGAGTTTTTGGATAGCTCCCTCTGTTCAGGAGTTTATCATTTTTGGTATAGTTCGCGATGCAGGCTTTTGTCTGATTATGGGTACGGCGGGGCCTTGTCCCGTCATATTTCAGTTTAACTCTTAGAGGTCTGTATTCATATGTGGGATTGGACTCATGTACGGTGTAGTGTCTTTTGTTTATGTATATTATATGGCAGCCTTGTCGGCTTTGCCTTGCACGTACGTTGGTTTTAAAAAAGAAAAAAAATGAGGTGTTATTTGATTTCCGCAGTTTACTTAGTTGTTAAGGTAAAAGGGTGCGGGTAGGCACGATCCACGCCCGGGTTCGGGCGTGTGATTGTCTAATTTGATTAATGGGCATAAGTTGCCTAGATTGTGAAAAATTGAAGTTACATGGTTTCAAGCTTTGAAATGAGTTTTCTAAAGGTGTAGTAACTTACTTTGAAAAATAGACACGCCTTGATAGTACTTTGGCTTGTTTAATTTGAGAATTATTCTATTTGTGCCTTGATAGTACTTTGGCTTGTTTAGTTGAGAATTATTCTATTTGTGCCTTGATAGTACTTTGGCTTGTTTAATTGAGAATTATTCTATTGGTGCCTTGATAGTACTTTGGTTTGTTTAATTTGAGAATTATTCTATTTGTGCCTTGATAGTACTTTGGCTTGTTTAGTTGAGAATTATTCTATGTGTGCCTTGATAAGTACTTTGGCTTGCTTAAATAAGGATTCTCTTGGTTTATGTGAAAAAAAGGCATGGTAGTTGTCTTGGTTTATGTAAAGACATGGTATTGCAATTCGAATTAAAAGCATGTAGTTATGAGTTTACTTGGACGTACCGTCAGTGATGGAGGATTCCACGGGTATGCGGCCATGATGAGGGTTCGTTCCCTGTTGATAGTGTTATTCCATGGACTAGCTCTCCATGAGGTCTCACGATGCAGGTGGATCGTAGCTAGCCCTCGTACTTTCCGGTCGGAGGCGTGATGCGGGTGGATCTGGTAGTTGGCTTCGTCTTGCCGGTCAGTGATAGGGCGAAGTTGCATGATGCAGGGTGGATCTGGTGGTTAGCCTGCGTACTTGCCCCGGTCAGCGATGTGACGCAGGGTGGATCTGGTGGAGGCTATCGTACTTGCCCCGGTCAGCTTCGTGATTCAGGTAATTAGTATTGTTGGTACGGGTGGATCTGGTAGCTGGCTTTCGTACTTGCCCCGGTCAGTTAAGGATGCAGGGTGGATCTGGTAGCTATGCCTTCGTACTTGCCTCGTACGGTTCTTATGACACAGGTGGGATCTAGTGTTCATGTGTACTCCTTGGTGTTGTTATATCATAGACTGCCGACAGTGAGGAAGGAATTCCACGGGCATGATTGATATTATGGGCATGAGACCTATGGTTATATTTGAGTGATGACTTAGAGTACGTGAGTCCCTGACTTGACATGGCTGCGTATATGTTGTGTACAGTAGTTTGGCTATCATACATGTCTCCTGCTTTATATATACTATTATGATTTCATTCTGATATTTTGATTTCACATACTTGGTACCTGTTGTACTGACCTCCTTCGGGGGGCTGCGTTCATGCCGCAGGTCGAGATACGTAGCTTGCTCATTCGCACTCTTAGGATCACTGTTCAGTTCTTGGAAAGCTCCATCTCTCCGGAGGCTTTGTCTTTTTGGTATGATTCCTTGAGGTTATAGACTTTTGTACATTCAGGGGGTATGGCGTGGCCCTGTCCCGCCATAGTTGTTATTCCTAGAGGTCTGTAGTCACGTTTGTGGTTTGGGCTGTAAGAGTGAGTTGTACTGTTTCACTTTCGATTAAGTTATTTTATGGAAGGCGGCCTTGTCGGCTTGCCAGTGATGTTTACCTTATATAGATTTTGTATTATGTATGTTCCGCTGCTATTCTCTGATGTGTACGGCTGCGGTGCCGATAGGGCACCGCCGCGGCCCGGTCGGTCGTGACAAAAGTGGTATCGAGCGATTAGTCTCGAAAGTGTCTACAGACCGTGTCTAGTAGAGTCTTGATTATCGGTGTGTTGTGCACCACATCTATAATCAGGAGGCTGCAGGATATTTAGGATTGGTTTCCATTCTTCTCTCTCTGAGATTGTGCAGTAGAGCTGTCCTACTAGGTTGAATCCTATCTGACCTCTTCTTATGTACCAGTTATGCCTCCACGCAAGACAACCAGAGCCCAAAAGGGCAAGGCAACTGAGGGAGCTGCATGTCACACCCCGAACCCCGGGGCCCGTGACTGGTGCCCTACCTGGGCACCCTTCTATCTTAACAACTAAGTAAACTGCGGAAATTAAATAACACCCCCTTTTTTTTTTTTTAAAACCAATAGTACGTGCAAGGGCAAAGCCGACAAGGCTGCCATATAATGTACATAACAAAAGACACTACACCGTACACGAGCCCAATCCCACATATGAATACAGACCTCTAAGAGTTTTACTGAAATATGACGGGACAAGGCCCCGCCGTACCCATAACTGTACAAAAGCCTGTACTGAATGAACTATACCAAAAGATAAACTCCTGAAAAGGGGGAGCTATCCAAAAACTCTGAGCAGGGCCCTACACCTGCCGATCACCAAACAGCGTACCTAAACTCGCGGATGAACGCACCCGGCGAGGTCGAGACGAAGAATGTACCAAGTATGTGAGCGATGAATCTTGTAATGAAATCATAACAGTCTAAACAAAACAGGAGACATGTATGATAGCCAACCTACAGTATACAATACATAAGCAGTTATATCAAGTCAGGGACGCATGCCCTCAAAGTCACTATTCAAATATAACTATGGGTCTCACGCCCATAATATCAATCATGCACGTGGAATCCTTCCTCACTGCCGACAGTCCATGATATAATATAACACCAATAAGCATATCCAAGGAGTATCCCTCGTGGTCGCATGCCCCGGAATCCCACATCGTATAAGCATGACCATGGGGTATACAAACAAATCCGGGAATCAAACCCGCTCCTGGTCACATGCCCCGGCATCCCACATCGTATAAGCATGTCCAAGGAGTATCCCTCGTGGTCGCATACTCCGGCATCCCACATCGTATAAGCATGACCATAGGGTATCCTTCGCGGTCGCATGCCCCGGCATCCCACATCGTATAAGCATGACCGTAGGGTAACACAAACAAATCCGGGAATCTAACCCGACTCCTGGTCACATGCCCCGGAATCCCACATCGTATAAGCATGTCCAAGGAGTATCCCTCGTGGTCGCATGCCCCGGAATCCCACATCGTATAAGCATGACCATAGGGTATCACAAATAATGGAAGCATACCCGTGGAATCCCACCTCACTGTCGGTACGTCCAAGTAAACTTACAACAAGACAGCCGACCCTCCAACCGAGAGTCGCGGCAACGTAATAAAACATAATACTTGCACTCAAAGGCTATCACCAGCACATATAGGCAACTCTCAATTAATCAAGCCAAAGTACTTATCAAGGCACACATAGACAAATTCTCAATTTATCAAGCCAAAGTACTAATCAAGGCACACTTAGACAAATTCTCAATTTATCAAGCCAAAGTACTAATCAAGGCATACTTAGACAAATTCTCAATTTATCAAGCCAAAGTACTAATCAAGGCACACTTAGACAAATTCTCAATTTATCAAGCCAAAATACTAATCAAGGCACACTTAGACAAATTCTCAATTTATCAAGCCAAAGTACTAATCAAGGCACACTTAGACAAATTCTCAATTTATCAAGCCAAAGTACTACGTACGTACATTCTTTTCAAAAGACTCCTTTTTATGTAATACCCCAAGATACTAACACCCGTAGTATCAAGGTGTGTCTATTTTTTCAAAGTAAGTTACTACACTTTAGAAAACTCATTTCAAAGCTTGAAACCAAGTAACTTCAAATTTTCACAATCAAGGCAACTCATGCCCATTAATCAAAATAGACAACTTTCTAAACCTTCCATAAAGCCGTTATAACCAACTTCCCATAAAGCCGTTATAACCCTTTATGGTTTTTAGACAATTTCATTCTTTTTATAACCAAGAGACTTATACTTACAAATCAAGTTCTCAACTTTCAAAATACTTCAAGTCTCTTAATATTTAGAAAACAAATTTCTTCTACTTTTAAACCTCAAGTAACTTACACCTTTAAAACAAGTTACTTCTTTTAAATCATGTCATTTCTCCTCTTTTAAAACAATTAAGTACATCACTCCTTTGACTTCCCTAAAGTCATTATAATGACCCTTAGGTTTTGGAACTAAGGCACTAGCCAAAAGATTTGGAAACCACTTCCTTTTTAAGACTCTATGTACTTTATGTAAAATACTTTCACTTTTAAGAATCCAAACTTCACTAAGGAAATGGATTATACAACTTACAATTTAAACATCAAAGTACAATCAAGGAAGTACATAGAACAATTTCTATTTTAGGCAATCCAATTACAACCAAGGAATGGATCATTTAAGGAGTAGGATATATTTTCTTTATCTTAAGGAATCATGCTAGAAGAGGAGATAGTTCACATACCTTTTCGGCTAATATCCACAAGCTAAGCCGAATACGCCGTACGTAGAAGTGTCAACCTATAATGGTCACAACAAGACTATCAACTTCTAGTCTCTAACGTAGAATAATACTAAGTATACGGTCTCTAATTCTACGGAAAATCGGGCAGCACTTCCTTTGTTTCTACTCACTTTTCCACCTTTTTCAAGGTCGAATACAATAACCAACACGCCACATTTAAGGCTCCAAACAAAAACCAAACAAAAAGGGGATTACACGCCTTACAATACGTGTAAAATTCCGCCCCACAATTCATACGAAGTAGTTTAAAAACTCCAAGCCATTCTCGGCCAACCTATAACCAACAACCCAAAGTCTTTTCCAATCCTTTTCAAATTCCAAGTTCTAAGGTCTAACATGTTATATAGTCATAAACAACTTCAACAACTATAATTTCCTTCTTTATACAACATGCGACGACTTAAACTAATAATCGACTTGAATTGTAATCTTAAGGCTAAACATGGTAGTTTTCGGATTAGGGTTCCAATAGCCAATCTACTTATCCAACTACATAATACATAACTCAAGCTTGCTAAAATCCATGGCTACAACAATAAGTAAGTCTTAACTACTAAAACGACAAAATTTATACCTTTATAAGCCCTTAAAATTTCCAAGATTCAAAGTCGCGCCTTAGCAATTCTTAGCTCCTTTCCTTAAGTTCCAATCCGCTCCAAGCACTCCTTAGAAGCCTATGAAGAACTCTTCTTCAAGTTCCAACTTCAAAGTTGAAGAACTCCTTAAGTTTCCGCCTTGCGACTAACGTAAAAATGCGTTTTTTCCGAAATCTTTCTATTGAGATAACCTTACAACACTCTTAGGAACCTTGGGTTAAAGTCTTGTGGCTAATGGATCAAAACTACAAAATTTTGTCTTCCTAAATGGCACAAAGCCGAGAGCATGTAGTGAAGAACAACAAGGTTTCTAATTTTTCTAAGTGTGGAAATGCCAAGTCTTGCTACTAGTGTAGTATTTAAAACACATTGGAGGGCTTAGATATCAACAAATGTGTGTCTTGGATGAGTTTCACTTGGATTAAGCCTATGTGGACAAGTTGACAAGTCAACAATGTCATGCTAGCAAGACTTATCTTCCAAGGTGGTCAATGACCATTTTACCCCTCCTCCAATTCGACCAAGACCTTGTGGGGGTGTCACGTGTCACCCTCTCATTCGTCCATAAAATTTCTGTAACCCTCGTGGGCCCCGCAAAACGTAAAATTCCTCGGGTGGGCCCCACGTGACCAAATCCGTAAAAAATAATTTCCATAAGGTTAAGAGTTACATACTCTTCAAATAATGCCTTTTGAGAATCCAATTCTCAACAACGAACATTTTTCCTTTCCGACGTCCGGAAGATTTTCCGTCGGAAAAACAATTCTTCCTTTCGTACCAATTTCCAAGTCTTGATTCCTTACGTACACTCTCTTATACAAGTCCTGGACTTACGGGGTGTAACATTCTTCCCCCCTTAGAAACATTCATCCCCGAATGTTCTTAGTCGGTTTTCAAGCCATACAAACTCCGGCATAAACTCTATACTATGCCTCTCAATCAAAACTGCACAAGACCAACGATGTCACACATGACCACCACATAACATACGTAAACATATCAATGGACCTTCCGTCCGCGGCCCCTTCTCACAAAACTCGAAGGTTACAGTCTTCTAAAACACGGGATCCTTAGAGGTTCCTTTATTTCCTTACTTGTCATACTTTCTCGTACTTTCAAACTTATCTAGTACACGTACAAAATCTCAAATATGGTTTATGTCCTCCAATCCTTGGAGTTACTATCCAAACTTGGCCATATTGCCACTTGAATTTCCTGCTAAGGCTCATCTCGGTCCTTACGACCTAGTTCCGGTGGAACGCATCCACGAACTCGTACAACGATTAACTAAACTTGGGCCTGACATCCTCGGGACCCTATCACATAGCGGGACCATTTCTAACTGACATCACCTCATTCCATACTACCGGCTGACCCGAAATGAGTCCATAACCCGACTCATCGTCACACTTAACTTCTCATTCTTAGTCTGAAATAAATCTTTCTCTTATCTCAAGGTACTTCTCACCCTATCCCCCTAATCACTAGAGGTTAGTCACATAGGTCGAAGTATTTCTACCGTACATTCTTCCCTATTGGTCTTACACTGTCATGGGGCAATTACTACGTGTGAACTCTACACAACTATAGTCTCAGTTCACTTACCATTCTTGTCAATATTCTTAACTTCTCACTCTACTAATCAAAGTATCCCTACCTCTGGGGTACTATCACTTTACAACTCTAGCAATAAAGGGAAAACATATACGCTAGGGTAAAATCTGAATCTATCAATGCACGTATGATTCAAAAGAATCGACATATACATGAAACCCCGTGCGGTGTCGCCTCCTGATCCTGTCCAGTAGTCACGTCATCTCTGCGGTTCGAAGGACCGCCAGAACTATAAACTCCACCCTGACCTCTACCACGGCTGGCTGACATCTGAACACCCTGCCCTGGGGGACGCACAGCTGCGGAGGAAAGAGAATCAACCATCGGCCTCATAGGCTGAGCCACCTTACCGGCGCTCTTTCTAACCGGACACTCCCACTTCTTGTGGCCCGGACGGCCACAATAATAACAACCATCTGTGTCATAACGGCATTTCCCCGAATGACGCTTACCACATATGATACACTGAAGAATATGTGGCCTCGACCGAGAAAATCCTCTGCTCCTCTGAGAACCTCTACCTCTGGAGCTTGGACCGGCTCCTAAATACCTTGTGGGGTCAAACCTCCCACCTGTGGACTGCGGGGGTATGTACTGGGTAGGCTGGGACGAATATCTCACTCGCTGCTGAGGCTGCTCGTCCGGAAACTCACCGGGATAACGAACCGGTCTAGCCCTCTTACGCTGATTTCCACGTTGGCCCTCTACCCTCTGTACACCTGTCTGTACTGGCCGAATAACCTCCTGCTGATGAAACTGTAGCACCTCTATCTTGGTCAATAACATAACTGCTTCCCTCATGACCCTATAGTCTTCTCCTAACTGAGAAACTGGAGGCTCTGGTGCTGGGGTCTCAAAACCTGGCGCAGAAGAACTCGCCGACTGCGGCACAACATCCAGATATCACGGCACGAGCCCTATCAACTCTCGAGTCGACTAGTAGCTCTTGCTACTCCTTTGCCCTTACAGGCGGTGTTGCCTCCTTGAGGCATAATCGTAACACAAAATTACGTCGGAGAGGAATTATCTTACTAACACGGCTATGGCACGATCTTAGAGTGAGAAGAATAGAAACCAACTCCTAAAAGTCCTGTAGCCTCCTGTTTATGGGTGTGGCGCGCAACACACCGATAATCAAGACTCTACAAGACACGGTCTGTAGACATTCCGAGGACCGATCGCTCGATACCACTCACACACCCCGAACCCCGGCTCGTGGGATCGGTGCCCTACCTGGGCACCCTTCTACCTTAACAACTAAGTAAACTGCGGAAATTAAATAACACCCCTTTTTTTTTTAAAAAACCAATAGTACGTGCAAGGGCAAAGCCGATAAGACTGCCATATAATGTACATAACAAAAGACACTACACCGTACACGAGCCCAATCCCACATATGAATACAGACCTCTAAGAGTTTTACTGAAATATGACGGGACAAGGCCCCGCCGTACCCATAAGCGTAAAAGCACATCGAAGGAACTATACCAAAAGATAAACTCACGAACATGGGAGCTATCCAAAACTCGAGCGGGCCCTACACTGCCGATCACCAAACAACAGACCTAAACTGCGGCGATGAACGCAGCCGGGCGAGGTCAAGACAAGAATGTACCAAGTATGTGAGCAGTAAATCAGTAATGAAATCATAATCTAAACAAAACAGAGACATGTATGATAGCCAACCTACGATACAATACATAGCGATTATATCAAGTCGTGGACGCGTGCCTCAAAGTCACTATTCAAATATAACTGGGTCTCACGCCCATAATATCAATCATGCCCGTGGAATCCTTCCTCACCGCGATCCATGATATAATATAACACCAATAAGCATATCCAAGGAGTATCCTCGTGGTCGCATGCCGAATCCCACATCGTATAAGCATGACCATGGGTATACAAACAACCAGGAATCAAACCCGCCTCGTCACACGCCGGCATCCCACATCGTATAAAGCATGTCGAGCGAGTATCCTCGTGGTCGCATGCCGATCCCACATCGTATAAGCATGACCATAGGTATCCTTCGCGTCGCATGCCGGCATCCCACATCGTATAAGCATGACCGTAGGGTAACACAAACAACCGAATCTAACCCGACTCGGTCACACGCCGGAATCCCACATCGATAAGCATGTCCAAGGAGTATCCTCGTGGTCGCGTGCCCGAATCCCACATCGTATAAGCATGACCATGTGGTATCACAAATAATGGAAGCATACAGTGGAATCCCATCTCACCGCTTGCACGCCCAAGTAAACTTACAACAAGACAACCGACCCTCCAACCGAGAGTCGCGGCAACGTAATAAAACATAATACTTGCACTCAAAGGCTATCACCAGCACATATAGGCAACTCTCAATTAATCAAGCCAAAGTACTTATCAAGGCACACATAGACAAATTCTCAATTTATCAAGCCAAAGTACTAATCAAGGCACACTTAGACAAATTCTCAATTTATCAAGCCAAAGTACTAATCAAGGCATACTTAGACAAATTCTCAATTTATCAAGCCAAAGTACTAATCAAGGCACACTTAGACAAATTCTCAATTTATCAAGCCAAAATACTAATCAAGGCACACTTAGACAAATTCTCAATTTATCAAGCCAAAGTACTAATCAAGGCACACTTAGACAAATTCTCAATTTATCAAGCCAAAGTACTACGTACGTACATTCTTTTCAAGAGACTCCTTTTTATGTAATACCCCAAGATACTAACACCCGTAGTATCAAGGTGTGTCTATTTTTTCAAAGTAAGTTACTACACTTTAGAAAACTCATTTCAAAGCTTGAAACCAAGTAACTTCAAATTTTCACAATCAAGGCAACTCATGCCCATTAATCAAAATAGACAACTTTCTAAACCTTCCATAAAGCCGTTATAACCAACTTCCCATAAAGCCGTTATAACCCTTTATGGTTTTTAGACAATTTCATTCTTTTTATAACCAAGAGACTTATACTTACAAATCAAGTTCTCAACTTTCAAAATACTTCAAGTCTCTTAATATTTAGAAAACAAATTTCTTCTACTTTTAAACCTCAAGTAACTTACACCTTTAAAACAAGTTACTTCTTTTAAATCATGTCATTTCTCCTCTTTTAAAACAATTAAGTACATCACTCCTTTGACTTCCCTAAAGTCATTATAATGACCCTTAGGTTTTGGAACTAAGGCACTAGCCAAAAGATTTGGAAACCACTTCCTTTTTAAGACTCTATGTACTTTATGTAAAATACTTTCACTTTTAAGAATCCAAACTTCACTAAGGAAATGGATTATACAACTTACAATTTAAACATCAAAGTACAATCAAGGAAGTACATAGAACAATTTCTATTTTAGGCAATCCATTTACAACCAAGGAATGGATCATTTAAGGAGTAGGATATACTTTCTTTATCTTAAGGAATCATGCTAGAAGAGGAGATAGTTCACATACCTTTTCGGCTAATATCCACAAGCTAAGACGAATACGCCGTACGTAGAAGTGTCAACCTATAATGGTCACAACAAGACTATCAACTTCTAGTCTCTAACGTAGAATAATACTAAGTATACGGTCTCTAATTCTACGGAAAATCGGGCAGCACTTCCTTTGTTTCTACTCAATTTGCCACCTTTTTCAAGGTCGAATACAATAACCAACACGCCACATTTAAGGCTCCAAACAACAACCAAACAAAAAGGGGATTACACGCCTTACAATACGTGTAAAATTCAGCCCCACAATTCATACGAAGTAGTTTAAAAACTCCAAGCCATTCTCGGCCAACCTATAACCAACAACCCAAAGTCTTTTCCAATCCTTTTCAAATTCCAAGTTCTAAGGTCTAACATGTTATATAGTCATAAACAACTTCAACAACTATAATTTCCTTCTTTATACAACATGCGACGACTTAAACTAATAATCGACTTGAATTGTAATCTTAAGGCTAAACATGGTAGTTTTCGGATTAGGGTTCCAATAGCCAATCTACTTATCCAACTACATAATACATAACTCATGCTTGCTAAAATCCATGGCTACAACAATAAGTAAGTCTTAACTACTAAAACGACAAAATTTATACCTTTATAAGCCCTTAAAATTTCCAAGATTCAAAGTCGCGCCTTAGCAATTCTTAGCTCCTTTCCTTAAGTTCCAATCCGCTCCAAGCACTCCTTAGAAGCCTATGAAGAACTCTTCTTCAAGTTCCAACTTCAAAGTTGAAGAACTCCTTAAGTTTCCGCCTTGCGACTAACGTAAAAATGTGTTTTTTCCGAAATCTTTCTATTGAGATAACCTTACAACACTCTTAGGAACCTTGGGTTAAAGTCTTGTGGCTAATGGATCAAAACTACAAAATTTTGTCTTCCTAAATGGCACAAAGCCGAGAGCATGTAGTGAAGAACAACAAGGTTTCTAATTTTTCTAAGTGTGGAAATGCCAAGTCTTGCTACTAGTGTAGTATTTAAAACACATTGGAGGGCTTAGATATCAACAAATGTGTGTCTTGGATGAGTTTCACTTGGATTAAGCCTATGTGGACAAGTTGACAAGTCAACAATGTCATGCTAGAAAGACTTATCTTCCAAGGTGGTCAATGACCATTTTACCCCTCCTCCAATTCGACCAAGACCTTGTGGGGGTGCCACGTGTCGCCCTCTCATTCGTCCATAAAATTTCTGTAACCCTCGTGGGCCCCGCAAAACATAAAATTCCTCGGGTGGGCCCCACGTGACCAAATCCGTAAAAAATAATTTCCATAAGGTTAAGAGTTCCATACTCTTCAAATAATACCTTTTGAGAATCCAATTCTCAACAACGAACATTTTTCCTTTCCGACGTCCGGAAGATTTTCCGTCGGAAAAACAATTCTTCCTTTCGTACCAATTTCCAAGTCTTGATTCCTTACGTACACTCTCTTATACAAGCCCTGGACTTACGGGGTGTAACACTGCAAGTCGGACGCAGAGGGTTACGAGGGCACAGGCCCAGTCCTTGCCGGAGGTGATGTTTCAGACAGCGAGTTCCACGACATCGCCTGTCCCAGCATAGTTCGGGGCGGCAGCAGCGGCTACTAAGACCGCGGTACCCGAGCCCCCAGTTCCACAGCCAGGGGCAGAGTATAGGGATTACGGAGAGCAGATCAGGTTGTTGACTAGCATCGTGGCGGCGAAGACCGCGGCCGTGGCTAACCCAGTACGGCAGTTTAAGGATTTGGGACTTTCTGAGTTGTAATCCACCCGAGTTCTATGGTTCGAGGTCTGAGGAGGATCCTCAGGAGTTTATTCGACTGGTGCGGCGGACTACGCAGGTGCTTAGGGCCTCGGAGACGGAGTCCGTTTTGTTAGCTTCTTACCGGTTACGCGATATTGCGTTGAACTGGTTTGAGTCATGGGAATTGTCTAGAGGAGGTGCTCTTCCTGTTTGGGAGGAGTTCACAGAGGCCTTCTGGATCACTTCTTTCCTCACGAGTTGAGAGAGCCGGCGTGGATAGATTCTTGACCTTGAGGCGAGAATGGGAGCACCGTGAGTACATCACGAGTTTGACTCATTGGCGGTATCGCGCACTATTGTAGGCGACATGGCGGGCGAGTTCATCGCTATGTGATGGGGCTAGACCGTCATATGATTACTGCATGCTTGAGAGTGGCTCTTCAGCCAGGTATGGATATTGCCAGGATGCAGGCATATGCGTAGGGGATAGAGGACAGAGAAAGGGAGGGTCGGCTTGCTCGAGCCAGCCAGAGGCGGGGCGAGGATCTCGATTTCGGCGGACCACCTCGGCCGAGCTAGTTATGCGCCTCGGCCGTCACGAGTACTCCATCGCGATCTTGGGGCGTTCGGGAGGTCGGGGCGGTCGGGGCTCGAGGTTGAGTTTTCGGGAGAGTAGGGGTGTTAGTCTGAGGAAGCCACCTCTACCTCGGTGTAGTCATTGTGGTAGGACCCATTATGGGGAGTGTCGTGCTAGTTTGGGTAATTTCTATACATGCGGCAGGCCATTATGCGAGGCTGTCAGGCGGAGATAGAACGGATGTAGAGATTCAGCCTTCGGGATCAGTGGCTGGTTCATCGCCTTCTTTTGTTATGCGTCGTGCATGGCAGGATCATGATTAGAGCGACAAGGGGAACGTGAAGCAATAGTTACAGGTATATTTATTACCCTTTAGAGATTAGTATGCATGATAGGATTGTTGTATTATTTAGTGTTATGAACAGAGGATATTGAGACTATGTACATGTGTTAGAATAAGTTGGTAGATACGAACAGGCAATCCCGTTAGGCCGGGAAAGGGAGTAAGTGGTGATGGTTCACACCTTGGGTTCGTTTTCCTGTTTGACTTATGAGGAATGATTAAGCGTGTGCGATATCTTAGGGTCACAAGTGGCATAGTAAGGTCCCATTAGGCGCAAAGTACGCGGATGTACCGAGGAATATTAGATTGGCTCCAAAAAGAACATTCGGGGACGCATGTTTCTAAGGGGGGGAGAATGTTACACCCCGTAGTTCAGGTCATGCGTATGAGAGCGTACGAAAGGGAGTAAGACTTAAAATTTTCGAAAGATAGGTTGACGGATTGTTTCGGACGGGTTTCAGTCAACTTTGAGGCGGGTTATGACCCGTTACATTGAGAGTTTCCAGGTGTTTCAAAGGCCTAGTGCGTAGTTCGTTGAGTCTAGTTTCCAACGCAACCAACCGTTCATCGATAGGACATCGGAGTAAGAAGTTATGGAAGTTACAAGTTCAGTCGTGATCGGGCGAAAGGTGTTTGATCGGCGGCGAGCGCGGCGCGGATCACGAGGCAGCGCGGTTATTCGAGGCGCTGAAGTTGCAGCGTCGTGGCGCCGAAGCGAGGGCTGGCGCGGAAGTTCGAAAGTCGCGAAGTTTCAGCGTCATGGCGCGTTGTAGGCCGCTGAGGCGGAATCTGGCGGAAAAAGCGAGAAATCTGAATTTCTTCTTTTTTAAAGGGCATGGGTGGGTGACAAGTGTCCCCCCCCCCCCCCATCTGATTTTTGCATGTCCCTTATATTGACCAAGTCTTCAAGACTTGGTCATCTTTCAAGACTTTCCCTCTCTCTAAGTTAGAGCTCCCACTTCTCTCTAGAATTAGAGAATTCAAGCCTAAGAAAAATCTGAAAAGTTAAGGACAAGAAGGAAGCTTGTGGCTAGCTTGTAGGAGTTGTTGTGGTGGTGTTCTTGGAAGGAGGCTAGCAAAGTTGTTGGAATAGTTTTGGCTAAAGCTCTAAAGGTAACATTTCTTCTCTTATAGCTAGTATTGATGTTGCATGTGTAGAAGAAGGAACTTGTAGTAGTAAATAATGCTATTAGATTCATTGCATGTAAGAAATATGGTTTGGATGTGAAAGAATTGGTTAAGAAGATATTATGAGCATGTTGTAGCCTAAGAACTACCTTAAACTTGATTAAGTTAATTGTGTACCTTTTGTTGCAGAATTTTTACACACCCAAGTTTAGGTGTGTAATCCCCTTGAGATGTTTGGATTGTTGGGCCTAAGAAGTGGCGTTTGGATGTTGAATTCGGCCTTGAGAAAGGTGGAAAAGTATGTAGAAACAAAGGAAATGCTGCCAAATTTTCCATAGAATTTAGTGGCTTTGAACTTAGATTATTTCTACATTGAAATTAGAGGTTAATAAACGTATCATGGTTATTATAGGTTGACATATTACTTGCGGTAGTTTGGGCTTAGCAAGTGGATTGACCGAAGAGGTATGTGGAAACTTTCTTATCTCTTGAGCATGAGTAGTTATAACTATATAGTACGGTGAGCGTCGTGTTTTAAATGAAGTAAATCCTTTTGTTATACTTGACTTGTTTTAAGAAAATGTCTAAGTTGGTTGGGTTAAGAAGTTAACCCGCTTGTTCTTGAGGAGTGGTTTATCCTAAATAAGGTGGACAATGATTTCTTGACATAAATAAGTATAGAGTACTTGGTGTGAAAGTATTGAGTATTGAATTATTCTAAAGATAAGAGGCTTGAAGTATTTTGAAAATTGTGTAAATTTGTTTGAAGTATAAGTCTCTTGGTTAGTAAAAGAACGAAATGGTTTATAAGGAGTTATAACGGCTTTATGGGAAGTTAGTTATAACGGCCTTATGAAAGGATAAGAATGTCTTAATTTCTAAAGCATAAAGTTAGTATAACGGCTTTATGGGAAGTTGGTTATAATAACTTTATGGAAGGTTAAGAAAGTTGTCTAATTTGATTAATGGGCATAAGTTGCCTAGATTGTGAAAAATTGAAGTTACCTGGTTTCAAGCTTTGAAATGAGTTTTCTAAAGGTGTAATAACTTACTTTGAAAAATAGACACGCCTTGATAGTACTTTGGCTTGTTTAATTTGAGAATTATTCTATTTGTGCCTTGATAGTACTTTGGCTTGTTTAGTTGAGAATTATTCTATTTGTGCTTTGATAGTACTTTGGCTTGTTTAATTGAGAATTATTCTATTGGTGCCTTGATAGTACTTTGGCTTGTTTAATTTGAGAATTATTCTATTTGTGCCTTGATAGTACTTTGGCTTGTTTAGTTGAGAATTATTCTATGTGTGCCTTGATAAGTACTTTGGCTTGCTTAAATAAGGATTCTCTTGGTTTATGTGAAAAGAAGGCATGGTAGTTGTCTTGGTTTATGTAAAGACATGGTATTGCAATTCGAATTAAAAGCATGTAGTTATGAGTTTACTTGGACGTACCGTCAGTGATGGAGGATTCCACGGGTATGCGGCCATGATGAGGATTCGTTCCCTGTTGATAGTGTTATTCCATGGACTAGCTCTCCATGAGGTCTACTGATGCAGGGTGGATCTGGTAGCTAGCCCTCGTACTTGCCCCGGTCAGAGACGTGATGCAGGGTGGATCTGGTAGTTGGCTTTCGTACTTGCCCCGATCAGTGATAGGGCGAAGTTGCATGATGCAGGGTGGATCTGGTGGTTAGCCTGCGTACTTGCCCCGGTCAGCGATGTGACGCAGGGTGGATCTGGTGGAGGCTATCGTACTTGCCCCGGTCAGCTTCGTGATTCAGGTAATTAGTATTGTTGGTACGGGTGGATCTGGTAGCTGGCTTTCGTACTTGCCCCGGTCAGTTGAGGATGCAGGGTGAATCTGGTAGTTATGCCTTCGTACTTGCCTCGTACGGTTCTTATGACACAAGTGGGATCTAGTGTTCATGTGTACTCCTTGGTGTTGTTATATCATAGACTGCCGACAGTGAGGAAGGAATTCCACGGGCATGATTGATATTATGGGCATGAGACCTATGGTTATATTTGAGTGATGACTTAGAGGGCGTGAGTCTCTGACTTGACATGGCTGCGTATATGTTGTGTCTGAGTTTGGCTATCATACATGTCTCTGCTTTATATATACTATTATGATTTCATTACTGATATTTTGATTTCACATACTTGGTACTGTTATCTTGACCTCGCCCGAAGTGCGTTAATCTGCAGTCGAGATACGTAACTGGTCGATCCGCTCTTAGGATCACTGTCATTCTTGGAAAGCTCCATCTCTCGGAGGCTTTGTCTTTGGTATGATTCCACGAGGTTATAGACTTTTGTACATTCGGGGTATGGCGGGGCCTGTCCCGCGATTGTTATTCTGAGTGCAGTAGTCACGTTTGTGGTTTGGGCTGTAAGAGTGAGTTGTACTATTTCACTTTCGATTAAGTTATTTTATGGAAGGCGGCCTTGTCGGCTTGCCAGTGATGTTTACCTTATACAGATTTTGTATTATGTATGTTCCGCTGCTATTCTCTGATGTGTACCTGACAGGGGGCCCCGATAGGGCACCAGTCGCGGCCCCGGGGTCGGGTCGTGACAACATGGATACTTGTTGAAGTATTGGTATACCCTGCTGATGCACTATTTGTTATATGTCTATAATGTCATCGACATGTGAAAGATAAAAGTCCTTAGTGTCACGACCCGAACCCGGGCCCGTGACAGGTGCCTTACCCCGGGCACCCTAGTGATACAACATCAGAGAAAATCAGCGGAAATAAAAACATGAACATGAATTAAGAGAAAAGATAAATAAACAGGCCAACCAAAACAGTTGCCTTCATCATATATACATAAATAGCCGACGATTATCCTTTTACAAACTCGCACAAGCGATTACTCTGGACCTCTCGATTTTTACAACGGCTATGACGGGACGGGGCCGCCATACCACGAATGTATAAGAATCTCTGGACTCGAGGGTAACATACCAAAGATAAGCCTCGAAGGCGGAGCTTCCCAACACTGAAATGTGATCCTATAAGCGGGGATCGGCGATCGATGTACCTTTTACTGCGGCATGAACGGCCCCGAAGGAGGTCGAGATAACAGTACCAAGTATGTGAAGCGTAAAATCAGTAAATGAAATCATAATAGTCTATAAAGCGGGACATGTATGATAACAAACTACGATTCCACAACATAAGAGCGATCATGTCAAGTCGTGGACTCACGCCTAAAAGTCATCCTCATGCGTGGAACTCCTTCCTCACCGCGGCGATCTAGGTACAAATCATGTGATACGTATAACGTGTCTCGGCCCATCTTATGGACCCAATATAGAAAGCGTGTGGAATACATTCGGTTCATCCCATGAACCGTAGTCGAGTGAAATACATTCGGATGAACCGTAGTCGAGTGAAATACATTCCGGATGAACCGTAGTCGGTGAAATACATTCGGATGAACCGTGTCAGTGAAATACATTCCGGATGAACGTGTCAGGTGAAATACATTCGGATGAACCGGTAATCAAGTGAAATACATTCGGATGAGCCGGTAATCAAGTGAAATACATTCGGATGAACCGTAATCAAGTGAAATACATTCCGGATGAACCGTGTCGAGTAGAACACAATACTTGCACAACAAGGCTATCACACGTAACATGGTCAAGTTTCATAACAACAAGCATAAGCAAGTTACACACAACTCAAGGTACTTTCATTTTATGTCGAAGTCCGGATTTTTAACCTTAAAGTACTACGTCCGATAAATTCCTTTTAAGATCCATTTCTTTTACAAAGGTCACCTGATACCCGTAGTATAAAATTAGAGTGATTAACATTGTTAAGTAAACCAAAATGCTTTCCTTTGTAAAATCAAGTAACAACCTTATTTTCCAAACGTTCAAGTTTGCCTAATTTCAAATGCTCAAGTTTCTCATTTTAGAAAAGGTTTCGTAGTTCATAGTTTTAAATCCTTTAAAACATAATTCTCCTTTAAACGTTTTGAGAAACCTATGTCTTATAAGTGAGTAGGTTATTCTTGTTTATAATCAATCTTATTAAGCAGTCATGATCTAGGAAATGTCATTTTGTCTCATCTTAGCTTCATGCGGATGGAAGTTTCTCGGTTTTAATAATACTTAGTTATTCATTACATTTTCCTTTATTAATTGCGATGGTTTATTGATACACATTCGATTTAGAAATCAAGAAAGCGTTATTCCTTTTAAAACCAAGTACTCATTACTCACGAATGAGGTTTCACACAAAATCCATATTAATTCATTTAAGTTAAGTCTCTTATTTATAAGATCCAATCTCTTAACTTTTGAAATTAATAAACCATTCATTTACCACCTTAAGACGTTATACCTAACTTCCCATAAAGCTAGTATAACACTTATTGTTTTAAAACAACCAAATACGCTTAACACGTACGTCACCGCACTACATAGCTCACACATGTCATGCTAGAAAAGATAGGAAGAGGTTCACATACCTCGCGACGATTATCGACTAATAGCAAAACGCCCAAGTACCTCAGCCGTCGGCTACTCCTTAAGCCAAGTAGATCACGCCATACGTAGTACATCAACCTATAGAGGCCACAAGGCGCCTATTAACATCCTAGATCTCAATGTAGAATATTCTACAGAAAATTGGGCAGCACCTCCCTCCACACATGGCAGTAAATCTCCTCCTATCGAGGCTAGCAAGCCAACCAGTGGGGTTAACACGTCCAACCGGACGGGTCCAATTCTACTACACGATGTGCTACACAAGTCTCTTGTATGTCTGATCTATGTAATTACAGTTCAGCTCACTTTTTAAATTCAGGCTTAAGTCGCAAGACATTGCCGTAAGTATTATTCAGGCTTAAGTCAAAAGACATTGCCGCACAACTATGTTCAGTTCTATATATAGTATACTTAACTATATACTCCTACAACATGTAATTTCCAATTACAACAGAAGGTCAAGAGTGTTTACCTCGTTAAGCCCAAAATTATCCAAGTTATATGTCGAATCTGAACAACGTTTAGCTCCTACTCCGGGCGCTCCAATCCGTTCCAACCAACCCTTAGAAGTTCTAACCAACTTCTACTTATGACTTCAACTACGGGTGAAGATTTACTTAGGGTTTCGTTTTTGTGACTGAGGGAAGTATAATAGTATTTTCTGGGCTTGTAAAAGTGTAACCTTGGGAAAACTACAAGGTATTTGGGCGAGTATTTGGGCATTATAAAATTACTTGGATAGTATTTATATCCCACAAAAGGGGGTTTTTTTTTGAGACAACTAGGCTAGGGGTACCCACTGCAAAACACCACAAAGGGAGGAGGTGGCTCTCGGCCAAGGGCTCTCAAAGGGGAGGGTGTGGTGGGCGAGCTCGAGGAGAGGGAGTATTTTGAGACTTAGTTAGATTGCTCAAGTTTTTGGATGAAGAAAGTCTTCAACTAGAGGGGTATTTATAGGTCAAGTGAAGGCCAACCAATGGCCAAGATCCATCCAAGTGTTAGGCAAGTGTAAGGCTAAGATTAAGCCAAGTACACCTTATCCATCTACCACCAAAATATCATACCTAACCCTTGAATAAAAAGCCAAGGCCAAATCGACCAACAGGACGCCTCGAAGTGCTCGATTAGTGGGTGACAAGTGTCGCCCTCTCGTTGGTCCAAAATGTTTCGTCTCTCGTAAAAATCCGCAAAAATTATAAATGAAATCGCCGGATTTTTCCCTACGAAAGCTGTGGAAACGTTTCGTCGAAAAACGACTCTAATCGGGTGTTGTGTACAAATTTCGAAACTAGCCAACTTTTAAGGCTCAAATTATAATACGTACGCGCTCACGTACATACTCTGGAAATACGGGGTATAACATTCTCCCCTCCTTAGAAACATTCGTCCCGAATGTTCCTTCTAAGCCTCAAACAAACATGCGCCGGTATAGTCTTCACTGCTATACTTACGAGAACAATCCTGTCACACCTGGCCACAGAAACACCTGCGCAAATACTTACATCCAAGTCCACGAGGAAACACCTCTAACATCACAAACTTTTGTCACTTTGCGCGAGGTTCTAGTGTCACTTCCGACCCAACCAATGGTACGGATCGCATGCGATTCCTGAGGTCTAAAATATACATCCTTCGCACCTTCTCCCTTTACAAGAAATGATCATATCTATGCTCGCAATACATTCTCGCCTCTACCCTTACTCGTCGTACTCTTCTCGAACTCTTGAACTCTTCCGATATCGTACCACACTTGATCATCGCCTGATTCTCCAAACCTTGGAGTCACCACCTCAACTTGGTTATCTTACTAGCCTCAATCTTCCTTAAGGCCACTTGGCCTTCACGATCCGCCAGTCGAATATATCCACGAACTCATACGATGGTCATCTAAACTTGGGCCTAGCACCCTCGTGACCTACCGCTGGCGGGACCACGAGCTGACCCCACCTCATTCCGGCCACGGGTTGACACGCAACACGTCCTCAACCCGAGCCTCGCCAAGTAATCGTCGGCCCGGTGGCGTAGCGGTGTACTCGTCCTCCATATCTGCATTACGGGAACATACCGAGCTAATGAGTCGAACTCCACATTGTACTCTCTGGTCGCGATCACGCCTCAGCGTCAAAAATTGCCGGCCCGAGCCCTCTCATCCGTGGAGGCAAGAAATGTGCAAGAAATGCCCCGAGAACTCGTCCCAAATGCTGGAAGTGCATGCTCTTCCGGGACAGCTCCACGAATCAAACCGATCAGCTGCGGTATCACGCGGTGATGCGAACCAATACCACCGACTACGCCTCGAGGCTCGATCACTCTCATGATCCGTTGTAGTCGGATAAACTCCGAGGGTCATCTCGGCTCGATCCATAGAACAACGGCGGGCTACAACTCGTAAAGTCACGTAGCCTCAAACTGCTCGGGGTGAACTACGGGTGCTCGGGGTGGGCTGCGCATCCGGCCTATCCTCATATCGGCCACGACCACGGCGATGGCCAGCCATCTCATGTACCCGTCTCATCGGCTCCAGTGTGGGGTGGAGGCTCAGTGCTGTAGTCTCGGCAGCCATCGCTGCGGCTCTAAACTCTTGGTCTTTGGCGGCGTCGCGAAACCCGTCGTCGGGCTTAACATCTCAGTCTTGGCCGGGCTGCGCCTCGTACTCCTCTGTATCTCGCTAATGACTCCTCATCGCCTTGCCCACTGGCTGGGTTGCCTTACGTGGAGGCATAACTGGTAAAAAAAAAGGGATACGTCAGAGGGGCCCAACTTATCACACAGCTCTAGGGCACGATCTCAAAATGAGAAGAATGGAAACCAATCCTAAATGTCCTATAGCCTCCTGATTATAGATGTGGTGCACAACACACCGATAATCAAGACTCTACTAGACACGATGCATGTAGACACTTTCAGAGGACTAATCGCTCGATACCACTTTTGTCACGACCGAACCGGGCGTGGTCGTGCCTACCGGGCACCCTAGTGATACAACATCGGAGAAAATCGTGAAATAAAAACATGAACATGAATTAAGAAAAGATAAATAAACAGGCCAACCAAAGCGATTTGCCTCATCATATATACATAAATACGACGATTTATCCTTTTACAAACCACGCTAGCGATTACTACGGACCTCTCAGATTTTTACAACGGCTATGACGGGACAGGGCCGCCATACCACGAATGTATAAGAATCTACGGACTTAGGGTAACATACAAAGATAAGCCTCGAAGAACGGAGCTTCCCAACACTGAAATGTGATCCTATAAGCGGGGATCGGCGATCGATGTACCTTTTACTGCGGCATGAACGGCCCGAAGGAGGTCGATCTAACAGTTGCAGTATGTGAAAGCAGAAAATCAGTAAATGAAATCATAATAGTCTATAAAGCAGAGACATGTATGATAACCAAACTACGATTCCACAACATAAAGCGATCATGTCAAGTCGAGGACTCACGCCTAAAAGTCATCCATGCCCGTGGAACTCCTTCTCACCGTGATCTAGGTACAAATCATGTGATACATATAACGTGTCTCGGCCCATCTTATGGACCCAATATAGAAACGTGTGGAATACATTCCGGTTCATCCTATGAACCGTGGTCGAGTGAAATACATTCGGATGAACCGGTGGTCGAGTGAAATACATTCCGGATGAACCGGTAGTCGGTGAAATACATTCGGATGAGCCGTGTCGGTGAAATACATTCGGATGAGCCGTGTCGGTGAAATACATTCGGATGAACCGTGTCAAGTGAAATACATTCGGATGAACCGTGTCAAGTGAAATACATTCGGATGAGCCGTGTCAAGTGAAATACATTCGGATGAACCGTGTCGAGTAGAACACAATACTTGCACAACAAGGCTATCACACGTAACATGGTCAAGTTTCATAACAACAAGCATAAGCAAGTTACACACAACTCAAGGTACTTTCATTTTATGTCGAAGTCCGGATTTTTAACCTTAAAGTACTACGTCCGATAAATTCCTTTTAAGATCCATTTCTTTTACAAAGGTCACCCGATACGTAGTATAAAATTAGAGTGATTAACATTGTTAAGTAAACCAAAATGCTTTCCTTTGTAAAATCAAGTAACAACCTTATTTTCCAAACGTTCAAGTTTGCCTAATTTCAAATGCTCAAGTTTCTCATTTTAGAAAAGGTTTCGTAGTTCATAGTTTTAAATCCTTTAAAACATAATTCTCCTTTAAACGTTTTGAGAAACCTATGTCTTATAAGTGAGTAGGTTATTCTTGTTTATAATCAATCTTATTAAGCGGCCATGATCTAGGAAATGTCATTTTGTCTCATCTTAGCTTCTATGCAGATGGAAGTTTCTACTGGTTTTAATAATACTTAGTTATTCATTACATTTTCCTTTATTAACGCTGCAGTGGTTTATTGATACACATTCTGATTTCCGAAATCAGTAAAACGTTATTCCTTTTAAAAACCAAGTACTCATTGCTCACGAATGAGGTTTCACACAAAATCCATATTAATTCATTTAAGTTAAGTCACTTATTTATAAGATCCAATCTCTTAACTTTTGAAATTAATAAACCATTCATTTTACCACCCTTAAGACGTTATACCTAACTTCCCATAAAGCTAGTATAACACTTATTGTTTTAAAACAACCAAATACAGTTAACAAATGTACGTCTACCGTACTACATAGCTCACACATGTCATGCTAGAAAAGATAGGAAGAGGTTCACATACCTCGCGACGATTATCGACTAATAGCAAAACGCTCCAAGTACCTCAAACCGTCGGCTACTCCTTAAGCCAAGTAGATCACGCCATACGTAGTACTTCAACCTATAGAGGCCACAAGGCGCCTATTAACATCCTAGATCTCAATGTAGAATATTCTACAGAAAATTCAAGACTCCCGCATGACAGCGTAAATCTCCTCTCTATCGAGGCGGCTACCAAGCCAACCGAGTGGTTAACACGCCTAACCTGGGCGTGTACAATTCTACTACACAAGAATGCTACACAAGTCTCGTAATACATCTATGTAATTACTGTTCATTTCACTTTTAAATTCAGCTTAAGTCGCAAGACATTGCTGTAAGTATTATTCAGCTTAAGTCAAAAGACATTGCCGCACAACTATGTTGATTCTATATATAGTATACTTAACTATATACTCCTATAACATGTAATTTCCAATTACAATGTAAGGTCAAGAGTGTTTACCTCGTTAAGCCCAAAATTATCCAAGTTATATGTCGATCCCGAACAACGTTTAGCTCCTACTCCGGCGCTCCAACCGTTCCAACCAACCCTTAGAAGTTCTAACCAACTTCTACTTATGACTTCAACTACGGGTGAAGATTTACTTAGGGTTTCGTTTTTGTGGTGAGGAAGTATAATAGTATTTTCGGGCTTGTAAAAGTGTAACCTTGGGAAAACTACAAGGTATTTGGGCAGGTATTTGGGCATTATAACAATACTTGGAGTATTTCTATACCACAAAGGGGTATTTATATGAGACAACTAGGCTAGGGGTACCCACGGCAAAACACCACAAAGGGGAGGAGGTGGCTCTCGGCGAGGGCTCTCAAAGGGGAGGGGTGTGGTGGGCGAAGCTCGAGGAGAGGAGTATTTTGAGACTTAGTTAGATTGCTCAAGTTTTGGATGAAGAAAGTCTTCAACTAGAGGGTATTTATAGGTCAAGTGAAGGCCAACCAATGGCCAAGATCCATCCAAGTGTTAGGCAAGTGTAAGGCTAAGATTAAGCCAAGTACACCTTATCCATCTACCACCAAAATATCCTACCTAACCGCGACTAAAAAGCCAAGGCCAAATCGCCCAAGGGCGCCTCAAGTGCTCGATTAGAGGGTGACAAGTGTCGCCCTCTCGTTGGTCCAAAATGTTTCGTCTCTCGGAAAAATCCGCAAAAATTATAAATGACATAGCCGGAATTTTCCCTACGAAAGCTGTGGAAACGTTTCGTCGAAAAACGACTCTAATCGGGTGTTGTGTACAAATTTCGAAACTAGCCAACTTTTAAGGCTCAAATTATAATACGTACGCGCTCACGTACATACTCTGGAAATTATTGGGTTCGTCTTCCGGCGCAGTCTAGGAGTTCCGTGAAGATCCTAATATAATTAGTGACGATATGTAAAGGCCTGAAGGGTAACACTAAGTCGAATGTTCCGTCGATTGAAGGATGTAATTAGAAGTAGATTAAATATATGTTCGTTTGATGACCGGGACATTAGAAATGGGAACAAGGCTGAAAATTGGGACAGGACGCGGTGCCTTCGATTTAGGACCGCGGTTCCGAAACGCGCGTAGGCACCGCGGTGCCACTTACTTTGGGCCGCGGTGCCGAGGCTTTTTCGTGCAGTCCGAATTTTAGTCAGTTCGGTTTCTGCTGGGCCTAGCTCGATGGAAACCCTAGAAGCCTCTATTCTAAGTTATAAATAGAGGGTTTCCCCCTCCCATTTCAATGCACTAATTGCTAGAGACAAATCTCTTCTAAAGCTCTGTCAGAATTTTTAACATTTTAGACTTAGCAATTACATCATAGTTTCCAGAAACTTGCAAATCGAGAGACGTTTGCGTGTGCACCCTCGGACTACACAAAGCTTCAGATTTCGCGGAGCAATATACAAAAATGTAAGTCTTCTATCGAAGTATTACATTTACTTTGTGTTTTGTTTACATTATATATCATACTACAGTTTGACCGCTTATGTTGGGTTTGAAACATAAATTTTCAAATTTCGCTGCGTGTACGAACCCGACGTAAACACCTACAATTTCATACATCAGTTTAAGCTGAATTTGTAGGGTATTTCGAGCATTTACTCGGGGAAGTGAATATTATAAGATGATCATGAGTTAGTTTGATTTGTGTTTTCGTTATCCTAGCATATTTTATAAACTTTTCACATGTTTTCTTACATAATTTAAAATTTCACTCCTTTGTTTTAAAATTGGATCTTTAGGCCCGTTTGGTTAGAAAAAGTTGTCCTAATAAAGATCTTCCCACGACTCAAAAGCAACAGCTTCTCGATCAGAAAAAAATTATAGACAAATTTCAACTAGATTTATCAATTCTAAAAGACCAGAGCAACTATGATGCTGTGTAATTATATACTACTCAGAGTTGGATGGAGAGTATTGGTACCAGATTCATTTGAAGTAATTACTTTTGATGTAGAACATAAATTTATGTGTAAAAATTTATAAAATTATAATAAATACTATCTATGAATCTATAATTTTTAAAATATATTGAGTTCAATGCTAAAGACCTTAAAGGTTGAGCCATAAAACATAAATACTAATTTCAACTCTTATCCTACTATATCTAGATAGCATGCGTTCATCATCTTATATACATGGGACTCCACGATGATGGAAAAAATCGTTGTACTATACTATATAGTGTATATATAAAATAGATTATTTTTGCCTTTCAGAGAAATTGGTTCAGAACAAAGAGGTGTTTCATGACAAGGATCTCTTCCAGGAAGACTACAAGGAAATGAATAGAACCCAAAAGATATATATATGTATCCCCAGCCCCAGGCCAACCCTAAAGATATATATATGTATCCCCAGGCCATAAGAGGAATGGCCCCTTTGCAAATGTGTTATTTTCAGTACGTTGACCATGAACCAACAGGGAACTATGCAAGTGATAGTTATTTCAAAAAAGCCCTTTACAAAAGTCATTTCATCACAAATGACCCCAAAGAAGTTGATATTTTTTATCTGCCATTTTCAATAGCAAGTCTGAGAAATGACAAGAAGGTAGGGGTTGGTGGGATCCAAGATTTTATAAAAATTATGTAGTTGAGATTAGTGAAAAATACCCTTATTGGAATAAGTCAGGAGGGGCTGACGATTTCTATGTTGCCTGTCATTTGGTTGGAAGGTCGGCAATGAAAATTCATGTGAAGTTAAATGATATCCAAGTGGTTTATTCTTCAAGTTTCTTCCTATCTAGTTATGTTGCTCATAAAGATGCTTCCATTCCTCAAATTTGGCCTAGAAAAGAAGTATCCCTACAAATGGTCCTTCAAAGAGGTGCATTTCTTTATCAACCCCCCAAATGTTATTTTTCCTTTTGTTGTTAGTAGATATTTTTCAGTTTTACTATGCTCCAGTATTTCGTGTGACACCTTTTTAGCATTTTCGACAAAAATGATGACCATTTGTAGCTCCCGTTTTTTACCGCGGGGTCGGAATGAAACTGCAACGTATTGCTTTGCGCGATTCCCTGGATTGAACAAAATGATGCTATTGAGGAGTCGCCACCTAATTATTTAAGTGAATTAGGACACTTGAATTATTGCAATAAAATACTAAAAAATGATCTCCATATAATTAGTCTGAGAAATTAATAAGATTCTGAATCAGAGTTTTTTATTATCCTAAATGAAAGGGGTTAGACATCCTTTAAGATTCGCTAACTTGCGGTTATCCGGTCCAACCTAGGTTAATTATTTTGATAAAGAAAAATGCATTTTTAGGTACAAAATTAATTAAAATAAATAAATAAATATTGTAAGTAGTTAACTTAAAGATGAAGGTCTAGAATAAATAAACTAGAGGCGTTTTGAAACATGCATAACGAGCCTAAGAAATAAACTAGCGGGTCCTGATTTTAATCTATCTTTTTAATTATTAATTATAAGTTTACCTATTCCAAATATTTCAATAATTACGATTACAATAAAATACAATACAAAATAAGAATAAAACTGAATTTAAATTCAACAACAAAAATAAATCTCCGAATGGTATCTTGTCTTCTTTAGACTTTATAGACATTCTTCACAAGCTGTCAAAACAAACGATTAGAAACAATTAAATATAAATAACTTCAGATCCTTGCCCTGAAGATTTTATTTTCCGTCTTTTCAAATGTGGAGGCCTCCGAAATCGAAGGATATTTTTTCATCGACCATGTTTAGTATTTGTTCAAATCAGTTTATTTTAAGCTAGTATAACAATATGTTCTTTTAAATGAAATCAACATCCATTCAACAACATATAGGAGAAACGAGTAGTAAGCCCAAACAACAGTGACCCATAGAAAGAAACGAAACAGTAGCAAAAATGTAATAGCAACAAGACATGAAAATCACTAGGAAACAACAAACCAGTGACAAAAGAAAACGTGCAGATGCCAAAATATAGTGCAAAATAAATCCATAAGCAAAAGCAGCCAACATATCCCAAAAATAAAGCCGACAGAGGTCGCCGGAGTTTTAAAAACTCTGGCCGACTACCAAAATCGGAAAAATCAGTCCGGTTAACCAAAGCAGTCAAACAAATCCCAGAAATAAAACCGACAGAGATCGCCGGAATTTTTAAAACACCGGCCAGATACCAAAAAATCGAAAAATCAGTTCGGTTAACAAAAATAAACAACATATACCAAAAAGATAAAATCAACACAGGTCACCGGAGTTTGGAGCTCCGGCGATATACCAAAAATAGAAAAAAAATCAGTTCATTAACACAATCAGACAACAGATACCAAAAGATAAATCCAAACTAGTCGTCGGAGTTCGGAGCTCCGGCGATATACCAAAAATAAAAAAAAATCAGTCAAACAAACACATGCTAACTGCAAGAGATATATAAACACCAAGCGTCGCCGGAGTTCTTCGCCAGTTAGCATGTGGAAAGTATATGGAAAGTACGTTGTTCAATGTGGGACTGCTCTGGATCATCGGAGCTTGAAGCCCCTCGCCGGAGAAATGGCGGCGACAGGAGAAAAATTAGAGAAGTGGGGTGCAGCTGGGGAGACGAGGGAAAGGGGGAGGGATCGATGGGTCTGATCGAAAAAAATGAGAGAGTGTGAGAGGGTAAAGGGGGTGGGGTATTAAGGGTGTGCAGCTGACCTTGGTTTGATAAAGGAGGGGGGGTGATTGAAAAATAAAATGGGGGTGAGGGGTCCACGACTGCTCTGCTCTTTTTTTTTCAAGATGGGGAGTATTTTATTTATAAGGTATTATTAGGTTTAGGTTTTAGTTTTGGGGGGGAAATAAAAAAGGGTTTGATTTTTAGGGGGGAAATAAAAAAGGGTATTGGACTGGGCTGGTCTGAATTGTGTCTTGGATTGGGCTGATTTTTTGTGGGTTGGGTAGAAAGTTTAGATGGGGTTTAGGTTTAAAAATGGGTTGTGGTTAAATGGATTTGGGTTATAAGAATGTGTTTATTATTTTTAAAAAAAAAGAATTGAAGAGATGCAAAATTTAAAAAATGACGATTTGATAATAATAAAACATTATATTTAAGAAATGCTTAATAAAAAATAAAAGTGCGATGCTGTTTTTTGTGAAAATACGATAGCATGGAATAAAAAATACAAAAATAATGATAAAAATGTGATGTCAAAAATATTTAGAATTTCAACAAATAATCTAAAAAGATGGGTCAAAATTGGGTGTCAACAAATGTTCGTGTTTGGCTAAAGACGATGAAAGAGTTTTCGGCCAAACACGTTGACTAATTAGCTAATTTTGGCCCGATCATCTAAGATTAAGGATATGGGTGGAGGTGGAACTCCGGAGAGAAGAGATTCGACCTATGGGAGAATCGTAACTCCGGAGTCAGTGCGAATTCAAGAAATTATGTTCTAGTGTCGAGTTATGACGACACTGGGTTATAGGTGCGATATGGTGCTGGAACAGACACGGTGTGTGTTCCCTGTAATACCTCTAGGGTGTTTGCTCCTGAGGTCAAGATGAAAAAGGTGTTTGCAGATGTTGAGAAAGACAGGGTGTTGGTGACGTCATTGTGTTGACATGATGCTGATGACGTCATTGTGTTGACGATGCTGATGACGTCATTGTATTGACGTGATGATGTCGTCATTGTATTAACGATGCTGATGGCGTCATTGTGTTGACGTGGTGTAGATGTTTGCATAGACGAAAAGGAAGTCATTGTATAGGCTTAATAAAATAACGTTGTTGTATAGACGTGATGCAGATATCGTCGTTGCATAGACGAAAATGAAGTCATTGCATAGACGTGATGCAGATGTCGTCGTTGAATAGACGAAAATGAAGCGGTTGCATAGTCTTAATGAAATGACGTCGTTGCATAGACGTGATTCCGATGTCGTCATTGCATAGACAAAAATGAAGTTGTTGCATAGACTTAATGAAATGACGTTGTTGCATAGACGTGATTGTTATACCCCGTATTTCCAGAGTATGTACGTGAGGGCGTACGTACAAAAGTTTAAGCCTTAAAGTAGACTAAGGGACGAAATTTTGTACACAACTACCATAAAGAATTGTTTTCCGACGAAACGTTTTCCAAACTTTGCGAAGGGAAAAATACGGCTATGTCATTTATTATTTTTGCGGATTTTTCCGAGAGATGAAATATTTTGGACCAACGGGAGGGTGACATGTGTCACCCTCAAAAGTGGACGGCAAAGGGCATTCCTTGCACGTTTTTTGTGCCTTGTTTTTAGTCAAGGATTAGGTAGGATATTTTTGGGATATTTTGTGTAGTTGATGAGCAAGTGGGACCCACTTACACTTGTCCAAATCTTGACCCTCCACTTGCCCCCCACTTGGCTCAATCTTGGCCATTGGTTGGCCTATAAATACCCCCCTTAATTGATGAACTTCTTCATCCACAAATCATTTGCTAAGTCTTGAAAATCCCTTCCCCCTCTTTGTAGTGTTCTCGTGCAAAGAACACCCCTCCCCTTGAGAAGGCCGTTGGCGAAACCCCACTCTCTTGAAAGTTGTTTCGTAAAACACACCCCTTGGTAGAAAAGTATTCTCCAAGTATTGTTACTATTTTCCCAAATACTCTAGCCCAAAACCTTTGTAGTATTTCCAAGTACCCTCATCTGAAAAGCCGGAAAATACTACTATACTTTCTTTAGTCACGAAAACGAAACCACAGGAAAGATCTTCACAAGTAGTTGAAGTATTAAGTAGAAGTTGCGTAGAACTTCTAAGGGTTTCTTGAGGCGAATCGGAGCACTCGGATTAGAGCTAAACCTTGCTCGGGATCGACATTAAACTTGGATAATTTTGGGCTTATCGAGGTAAATAATCTTGTCCCTTATAGTAATTGGAAATTACATCGTTGTAATATATAGTTGAAGTATACTACTATATATAGAATGAATATTAAAAGGAATCGAATCAGTAATTACATAGAAGGATATCAAAGAAGATAATTGAATCAGATTTACATAGATGTATTCTGATGACTTGTAGTGTTATTGTGAAGTAGAATTGTACACGTCAGTTAGGCGTATAACCCCCTCTCGGGAGTTGTTGGCTGTTAGCGGGCCTCGATAGAGAGGAGATTTCTGTGATTTGCGGGAGGAAATCTTCGAATTTTACGTAGAATATTCTACGATGAGATCTAGATGTTAATAGGCGCCTTGTGGCCTTTATAGGTTGAAGTACTCGTGTGGCGTGATCTACTTGGCAAGGAGTAGCCGACGGTTTGAGGTACTTGGAGCGTTTTGCTATTAGTCGATAATCGTCGCGAGGTATGTGAACCTCTTCCTATCTTTTCTAGCATGATATGTGTATAACTATGTAGTACGGTAGACGTACATGTGTTAAATGAATTTGGTTGGTTTAAAACATAAGGTGTTATAACGGCTTTATGGGAAGTTGGTTATAACAACTTTATGTAGGTACGAAAATGGTTTGTGGTTTTTTTTTTAAAAGATAACTGGTTTGACTTATAACTGGCTTGATGTGAGATAATAAAGAACTGAAGTATTTCAAAAGAATCATTTTGAAAGAAGAGTAATACTTGGTTTGTGAAAGCTTAAGAGTTATACTAGCTTTATGGGAAGTTAGGTATAACGACTTAAGGAAGATAAAAGGAATAATGTTTTACTGATTTCGGAAATGAGAACAAGTATCGAACAAACCACTGCAACGTTAATAAAGGAAAATGTATTGATTAATTATTATTAAAACCAGTAGAAACCTCCATCTGCATAGAAGCTAAGATAAGACAAAATGATATTACATTTTCTAGATCATGGCTGCTTTAATAAGATTGTTATAAACAAGGATAACCTACTCACACTTAAGACATGTGTTACTCAAGTGTTTTAAAAAGGAATTTCGCTTTTAAGTGATTAAGTCTATGGACTATGAAACCTTCTAAAATAAGAGACTTGAATGTTTGAAATTAGGCAAACTTGAACCTTTGGAAAAGAATGTTGTTACTTGATTTTAAAAAGGGAAAGTGTTTTGGTTTACTTAAAAATGTTAGTCACTCTAGTTTTATTCTACGGGTATCGGGTGACCTTTGTAAAAGAAATGGATCTTTAAAGGAATTTAACGTACGTAGTACTTTAGGGTTAAAACCCGTACTTTGACATAAAAAGAAAGTACCTTGAGTTGTGTGTAACTTGCCTATGCTTGTTGTTGTGTAACTTGCCTATGCTTGCTGTTGTGTAACTTGCCTATGCTTGTTGATGTGTAACTTGCCTATGCTTGTTGTTGTGTAACTTGCCTATACTTGTTGTGATAGCCTTTGCTGTGCAAGAATTGTGTTTCTATACTCTGGCGTCTCGATGGAGGCGGTTGACTTATTGAGAACTTACTTGGGCGTCTGGCGGTGTGGAAGATTCCACGGGTATGCTTCCATTATTATTGTTACATGGGCATGTCTACACCGCTGCTGGATTCTGTGGGCATGTGACCATTATGGTTATTTATGGCGAAGTATCGTGACTTACGGGTGTGATCGAGTGCAGAGCCTGTTTACTTGCCCCGTCGGCTCGTGGCGGTGGATCTGGTATAGGTTATCGACTTGCCACGTGTCGACCGCGACGAAGTATCGTGACTTACGGTTGTGATCTGGTGGTTAGCCTGGTTACTTGCCCCCGTCAGCTACGTGGCGCAGGGAGGATCTGGTGGAGGCTATCGCACTTTCCACGTGTCAGCTTCGCGAGTCAGTGTTTGGATGGAGCTTCGTGACTTACGGTTGTGATCTGGTGGTTAGCCTGGTTACTTGCCCCCGTCAGCTATGTGGCGCAGGGAGGATCTGGTGGAGGCTCTCGCACTTGCCACGTGTCAGCTTCATGATGTGGTTGTTCAGTATTATTGGTAGGGTGGGGCCTGGTGTTCATGTATACCCCTTGGTGTTGTTACATCATAGACTGTCGGCAGTGAGGAAGGAATTCCACGGGCACGAGTGATGTTGTGGGCGTGAGACCCATTGTTATATTTAAGTGATGACTTGGAGGGCGTGAGTCCCTGACTTGGTATGCTGCTATACGTTGTATCGTAGTTTGGTTATCATACATGTCTCCGCTTTATATAGACTATTATGATTTCATTCTGATATTTTCGATTCGCATACTTGGTACTGTTATCGACCTCCTTGGCCGCGTTCATGCCGCAGTAGAGTACATCGTCTGTTGATCCCCGCTTCTAGGATCACATTTAGCGTATTAGGAAGCTCCATTCCTTGGAGGCTTATCTTTTGGTATGTTACCACAGTGCAGCAGGTTCTTGTACATTCAGGGGTATGGCGGGGCCCTGTCCCATCATAGTTGTTGTAAAAATCTTAGAGGTTTGTAGCACTGTTGTGGTCAGGGTTGTAAGGATTGTAACTGTTCAAATGTTGATATATATATATATATGCAGAAAGACAACCGTTTTGGTTGGCCTATTTTCTTTTATCTTGATCCATATCTATTTGTATGTTTAAGTTTTTATTTCCGCTGGTTTTTCTCTGATGTTGTATCACTAGGGTGCCTAGGGTAAGGCACCAGTCACGGGCCCGGGTTCGGGTCGTGACAAAAGTGGTATCAGAGAAGTTAGTCCTCGGAGAGTGTCTATAGACCGTGTCTAGTAGAGTCTTGATTATCAATGTGTTGTGCACCACATCTATAATCAGGAGGCTATAAGACATTTAGGATTGGTTTCCATTCTTCTCATTCTGAGATCGTGCCTTAGAGCTGTGTTATAAGTTGGACCCCTCTGACGTATTTCGTTTTTACCAGTTATGCCTCTGCGCAAGGCAACCACGGCCCAGAGGGGCAAGCGGCCGGGAAGTCGCTAGTAGGATCTGAGAGAATGCGGGGCACAGCCCGGTCGACTGAGATAGTGCTTGACGGCGAGTTTTGCGACGCCGCCCGGCCCAGCGAGTTTAGAGCGCAGCGATGGCTGCCGAGACCACGATACACGAGCCTCCATCCGCGATGCAGGCGAGGAGATGGGTTACAAGAGTTGGCCCGATTATTGGCGTGGTTGTGGCGAACATGAGGATAAGTGGGCCAGCGGCGGTTCGATGCACCGATGGTTCACCCTAGATCAGATAGTTTGAGGCTACGGGACTTTCTGAGTTGTAGCCCGCCAGAGTTCTACGGTTCGAGGCCTGAGGATGATCCGGGGAGTTCATCACAGCGATTCTGACGGATCATGAGTGATCAAGGCATCGGAGACCGAGTCGGTGGTCTGAGTTCGCGTCGGTGCGTGATACCGCATGATCGTTTGATTCGCGGGAGCCGTCGGGAGAGCATGCGCTTCCAGCTGGTTGGAACGAGTTCTCAGGGGCATTTCTTGCGCATTTCTTGCCTCCCCAGATGAGGAGGACTCGGGCCGATAGATTTTTGGTGTTGAGGCAGAGCGGGCGTACGGTTCGGGAGTTCAATGTGGAGTTCGACTCGTTGGCTCGGTACGTCCCCGCGTTAGTAGCTAGTATGGAGGATCGAGTGCACCGATATGTTACAGGGCTCGATGATTACCTAGCAGAGAGTTGTTCGGGTGTAGCTCTTCAGCCAGGCATGGACATTGCCCGCATGCAGGCTTATGCACTTGGATGTGAGGAGCGGAGAGATCGGCAGTGGCGAGATCGCGAAGAGGCGCGTAACGAGGTCCTTTGGTGACTTTCGAGGCGGACCGCCTCATCGTGAGCGATTATGCGCCTCCGTCAAGACGAGTGGTCCCCACCGTCGTCGGACGCTGGATATTCGAGAGCAGTCGGGGCTCCCGTGTTTGAGATGTTCGGGGGAGTAGGAGTGCTCGCCGGATGAGGCCACCCGTATCTCAGTGTGGCCGTTGTGGTAAATCCCATAGGGGGCAATTTCGTACTGATTTGGGAGATTGTTATGCTTGCGGACAACAGGGCCATTTGGCGAGCTGTCCACCAGGGTAGCTGGTGGGATAGCACAGACTACGAGATCAGTTGCGGGTTCTTCACCTTCCATAGCTAGGCAGGATGTTCATACACCGGCAGGCCACGGCAGAGGTCGCGGTGGAAGTTCCCAGTTTTAGCGGTCCTTTGAACCGCCTATTTTCAGGTATATCCTTAACCCTCTAGAGACTTGTATGTATTGATGTTTTGATGATGTGTTATGTTCGGATAGCTTTGTGCTAAAATGCGATTTAGAAGCCTGGTTAGTGAAAAGGGTAAGCTTGGGGGTGAGAAAATGATGAGCCTTAGAGTTTTTACGTAGAGACCTTAGATGCGAGACCATCTTGAGTAAGATCTATGTTTATGTTGACCTTTGTCGGGGTGCATTGTACACGTGGGATATATTGGCGTGATAAGTCCCTGAGGGGTATAAAATGAGAGGGTAGTCGAGCTAAGAAGACCAATAGGTTTTAGTGACTTGATTTGTGAGATTGTTCCGGTTCGGGGAACAAGAGTTGGCGCGATTGTGGGTCGGGTTGCGGACCATTCGAGGGTCAACCCGCGGCCTGTATTGTGGTAGGGTCAGTTCTGGGTGGTCCCGCCAGGTGGTAGGGTCACGAGGGTGCTAGGCCCAAGTTTAGATGACCATCGTATGAGTTCGTGGATATGTTCAACCAGAAGCGGTTCGTGAAGGCCGGGAACGGCCTTAAAGGAGATCGAGACTAGTAAGATGACCAAGTTTAGAAGTAGTGACTCCAGAAATTTTGGGAACTGAAGTAATGACTGAAGTATGGTACGTATACTAGAAAGAGTTCAAGTGTTCGAGAAGAGTACGGCGAGTAAGGAAAGAATTGAACATGTGCTAAGGAGATAGAAACGATCATTTTGTTGTGAAGTGAAGATGCGAAGGGAGTATCCTTTAGACCTGGGTGGAAGCTTTTGCGATGTAGGAATGATTTCTCGTGAACATGGGTTAAGTATTTTCGCGTGTGTTATTTTGTGGCCAGGCGTGACATTGGCAACTTGTTTCCGTTAAGAAGAACTTTATCGTTATCCGTCTTGAGAAGGAACATTCGGGACGAATGTTTCTAAGGAGGGAGAATATTATACCCCGTATTTCCAGAGTATGTACGTGAGGGCGTACGTACAAAAGTTTAAGCCTTAAAGTAGACTAAGGGACGAAATTTTGTACACAACTACCATAAAGAATTGTTTTCCGACGAAACGTTTTCCAAACTTTGCGAAGGGAAAAATACGGCTATGTCATTTATTATTTTTGCGGATTTTTCCGAGAGATGAAATATTTTGGACCAACGGGAGGGTGACATGTGTCACCCTCAAAAGTGGACGACAAAGGGCATTCCTTGCACGTTTTTTGTGCCTTGTTTTTAGTCAAGGATTAGGTAGGATATTTTTGGGATATTTTGTGTAGTTGATGAGCAAGTGGGACCCACTTACACTTGTCCAAATCTTGACCCTCCACTTGCCCCCCACTTGGCTCAATCTTGGCCATTGGTTGGCCTATAAATACCCCCCTTAGTTGATGAACTTCTTCATCCACAAATCATTTGCTAAGTCTTGAAAATCCCTTCCCCCTCTTTGTAGTGTTCTCGTCCAAAGAACACCCCCTCCCCCCTCTCTTGAAAGTTGTTTTCGTAAAACACACCCCCCCTTGGTAGAAAAGTATTCTCCAAGTATTGTTACTATTTTCCCAAATACTCTAGCCCAAAACCTTTGTAGTATTTCCAAGTACCCTCTATACGAAAAGCCCGGAAAATACTACTATACTTCCTTTAGTCACGAAAACGAAACCCTAAGGAAAGATCTTCACAAGTAGTTGAAGTATTAAGTAGAAGTTGCGTAGAACTTCTAAGGGTTTCTTGGAGCGAATCGAGCACTCAGTTAGAGCTAAACCTTGCTCAGGATCGACATTAAACTTGGATAATTTTGGGCTTATCGAGGTAAATAATCTTGTCCCCCTATAGTAATTGGAAATTACATATTGTTGTAATATATAGTTGAAGTATACTATATATAGAATGAATATTAAAAAGGAATCGAACTGTAATTACATAGAAGGATATCAAAGAAGAGAATTGAACTGTACTTACATAGGACTGTATTTATAGTAGACTTGTAGTGTTACTGTGAAGTAGAATTGTACACGTCCAGATTAGACGTATAACCCCCCCCCCCCCTCTCGGGAGTTGTTGGCCTGTTAGCAGGCCTCGATAGAAGAGGAGATTTACGCGGTTGCGGGAGAGGTCTTCGAATTTTATGTAAAATATTCTACGATGAGATCTAGATGTTAATAGGCGCCTTGTGGCCTTTATAGGTTGAAGTACTACGTGTGGCGTGATCTACTTGGCTTAAGGAGTAGCCGACGGTTTGAGGTACTTGGAGCGTTTTGCTATTAGTCGATAATCGTCGCGAGGTATGTGAACCTCTTCCTATCTTTTCTAGCATGATATGTGTATAACTATGTAGTACGGTAGACGTACATGTGTTAAATGAATTTGGTTGGTTTAAAACATAAGGTGTTATAACGGCTTTATGGGAAGTTGGTTATAACAACTTTATGTAGGTACGAAAATGGTTTGTGGTTTTTTTTAAAAAGATAACTGGTTTGACTTATAACTGGCTTGATGTGAGATAATAAAGAACTGAAGTATTTCAAAAGAATCATTTTGAAAGAAGAGTAATACTTGGTTTGTGAAAGCTTAAGAGTTATACTAGCTTTATGGGAAGTTAGGTATAACGACTTAAGGAAGATAAAAGGAATAATGTTTTACTGATTTCAGAAATGAGAACAAGTATCGAACAAACCACTGCAGCGTTAATAAAGGAAAATGTATTGATTAATTATTATTAAAACCAGTAGAAACCTCCATCTGCATAGAAGCTAAGATAAGACAAAATGATATTACATTTTCTAGATCATGGTTGCTTTAATAAGATTGTTATAAACAAGGATAACCTACTCACACTTAAGACATGTGTTACTCAAGTGTTTTAAAAAGGAATTTCACTTTTAAGTGATTAAGTCTATGGACTATGAAACCTTCTAAAATAAGAGACTTGAATGTTTGAAATTAGGAAAACTTGAACCTTTGGAAAAGAATGTTGTTACTTGATTTTAAAAAGGGAAAGTGTTTTGGTTTACTTAAAAATGTTAGTCACTCTAGTTTTATTCTACGGGTATCGGGTGACCTTTGTAAAAGAAATGGATCTTTAAAAGGAATTTAACGTACGTAGTACTTTAGGGTTAAAACCCGGACTTTGACATAAAAAGAAAGTACCTTGAGTTGTGTGTAACTTGCCTATGCTTGTTGTTGTGTAACTTGCATATGCTTGTTGTTGTGTAACTTGCATAGACGTTGTGCGTTTGCAACCCGCATGGGCTTATTGTTGTCCTCTAGACTTTTGCTGATATGAAGATCCTGCACTCAAAGAAAACTTGTGAGTTTTAGGAAAGTGGCGGTTGATTCGCGTCGACTTTGTAGCTTTGTCTCTTGACGTTTGCATGCTCAGACTGATTTGGACTGAAGGCTCAATTGGCCGGCTCTTTTCCATGTCTATTGCCATCTTCTCACAAAAAATCCTTAAAATGCCCCAGTTTCTGGTAGATGAGGATGCTGAACTTTCAATTGGGCAGGATGAGTGTTGATGCCATCAAGTTGATCAGGTGGCATATTTATTTATATATCAAACATGGATGCAAAGCTAATGTGGATACATATGTGATGTACAATGAGTATATGAGAATCCGACCCTCAAAATATGCCCCAGTTTCTGGTAATGAGGATGCTGAACTCCCCACTAGACAAAATTGAGTCCTGTGTAGATAGTTTGCCTGCTCTATCAAGGTGATTAGATGAGTTTATCTTGTTATGTGCAAGAGAGAACGAATTCTGATAGTGTGACCGAAGCCGATGTGACTGCCTACGTATCCCGCTGAGAGAATCAGGTCGTAACGTAGTTCGTTGTAAGAAAAAAATAAGGATTTTAATGTTTCGATAATGTGGGACCGAATATTATGTGGCCGCTTGTATCTCGCCGAGGGAATCAGGTCAAGACGTAGTTCATGATAAACAAAAGGGATTGCAACAATATTTTTGTTGTTTTTCTGGAAAAAAAAATGAAAAGACTAATCACGTTTTTTACTTCAATTGGTACCAACAATTAGTATTGTGCTTAGGAATTCCGTTATTTGCTTTCTGTCTAACCGAGACTGACTCCGGTGTAATTCCTATAGCTTCAGATGGTACCTCAAACATACCTGAGTATCGACACTTGCTTGCAGCCAAGGTTTCAATGTATATGTATCCTCATGTTTCAAATGCCCTCACTAGAAAGAAAGTCCCCTCCTCACATATATTTCAGTATTTTCAACTTTGGGACGTTTAGAGAAGTACACTCACACTCTGAAAGATGTTCAATGCATGCAATTATGATACCATAGGCTTGGCTGTCATGTACGTCTCCACTAATGTGAGAACCCTCAGTATAGGATCATGTAGGGCTTGTCACGAGTTTGTAATGTAGGCTTGGGGAAAGGGACAAATATCATTTGGGTAGGGAGTGACTAATCCTTCCTTGAGCGTTGGACTATGTCTGCACTTGGTATTTGTGTGCTTTAATGCTGACTTGCTTCCTTTTCTATCCCACTTATTTTGTACTGACTTCTTTTGAATCTTTCGTTTGGAGTTTTCCCTTTTTCTGAGTTATTTTCTCATATTTTTTTTGATATCGTCGGGGCTTTTTGATTTCTTCTTTGTGTGAAGTCCTCCTTTGCTTTTTTTTTTTCTCTTTTGGGACTTTGCAACTTTATCTTTGGAAACTTCAACTCGGATCTTTATCAGCAATTTGCATATTTCCAAGACGCTCAAGAAGGTCGGTGTTACACCCCGGAATTTCCAGGATATGTTTATAAGGAACATACGTAAGAACTCAAATGTTAAGATTTGAGACGAGTAAAAATTTATCGGAATTATGGAATTGTCGGAAAACGAAATATTGCGACGAACGGGAGGGCGACACGTGTCACCCCCCTTACTTGGTCTTGGACGAAATATACATGGATAGGATGGTCATTTGACCATAATTTAAATGACCATGTCTTGCTAAGACAAAGAGCTTGACACTGTTGACTTGTCAAAGGGCCACTTGGCTTGATCCTAGTGAAACTCATCTAGGCCACCCATTTGTTCTAATCTTAACCCTCCATAGTGTTATATATATGTACTAGTAGCAAGACAAGTTCTACACTTAGCTAAATTTTCAAGAAAAATTGGATGAATAAGAGAGGGGCTCTTGGCTTTCATGAGGGTTTCAAGAGAATTTTTTTAGTTTGTTCTCCAATAATCCCCATACTTTAAACCAAGGTTCCTAAGAGTATTGTAAGGTTATCTCAATAGAAAGATCCCGGAAAAGTGGCGTTTTCGTATTAGTCGCAAGGCAGAAACTTAAGGAGTTCTTCAACTTTGAAGTTGGAACTTGAAGATGAGTTCTTCATAAGCTTCTAAGGGTTGCTTGGAGTGGATTGGAATGTCAAAAAGTGGAGCTAAAGTTGCTAAGGATCGACTTGTAATCTTGGATCATATTTGGGCTAAATGAGGTATAATCTTCGTCTTACTTTTGTAATTGAAGATTTCATGTTATGATAAGTTAGAAATGATCATGTGATATGTGTTATGAAGATTGATAAGTGTTATGGAAATTTAGAAGCTCAAATCCGAAAATGACATGTTGAGTCATTTGAAATTGAATTACAATCTGGTCGTTAACTAGAATCGTCGCATGTTATCTACTTGAAGATTGTAGTAGCTATAATCGATTGCGGCTTGATTACATGTTATAATAAACCACTTGGATTGAAAAGGAGTTGGAATAGACATTGTATTGTTGTCCCTAATTGCCGAATGTACATTGTAGTTTAGACTAGTTTGATATAAATTGTGGGGCGGAATTTTACACGTCTTGTAGGCGTGTAATCCCCTATTGTTAACTACATTGTTGAGCCTTAAATGTGGCGTGCTTGGTTATTGAATTCGGCCTTGAAAAAGGTGGCAAAGTATGTAGAAACAAAGGAAGTGTTGTCCGATTTTCCGTAGAATTTAGTGACTTTGCACTTGGAATATTCTACGTTTGAAGCTAGAAGTTAATAGACGTATTATGGTCATTATAGGTTGACATACTACGTATGGCGTATTGGACTTATCAAGTGGATTAAACCGAAGAGGTATGTGGAACTTTCTTATCTCTTGAGCATGAATAAGTTGTAAATATATAGTACGGTAGACGTACAAAATTTTGACAATCTAGTCCATTTGATATCCTTGGCTTATTTTAAGAATGTCCAAGTTGGTTGAGTTAGGGAATTAACTCACTTGTTTAAAAATATTAAGGATATCTTGGTTTTTTTAAAAGTTAAGAGACTTTAAGTATGTTGAAAGTATTTTTGATACTTGTTTTGTTGGAAAGTTTAAGTCTCTTGGTTATAAAGAAGAATGTAAGTTTCTAAGGTATAAAGCTAGTATAACGGCTTTATGGGAAGTTGATTATAATAGCTTTATGGAAGGTTAAAAAGAGTGATTTACTATAAGTAATTTAAGTATGATAAATGACTTGAAATAATGAAAGGCAAATTGATTTAAAGGCATCAATTGCTTAAAGTTTTAAAAGAAAGAAGTCACTTGATTTAGAAGCCTATAATTGTATTTCTAAAAGGTATTGTGACTTGTCTTGAAAAGTAGTCATGACTTGATACTATGTTTATTAGTATCTTGGAAGTTTTGTATGAAAAAGAGTCATTTTAAAAGAGTAGAAGTACGTAGTACTTTGGGTTAAATTCCCGGATTTTTATAATGACATGTTAGTGTCTTAAGTAAACTAAAATGAGAGGGTACATGTATAAGACTAATAAGAAGTTAGGGGATTTCTTAACTTGCTTATGTTATGTATGATAAGCCGGTAGTGCTTATGTTAGGATATGGTAAGCCGGTAGCGCTTATGTTATGTATGGTAAGTCGGTAGTGCTTATGTTATGTATGATAGCCGATTTGTGCTAGTGATATATTATTCATTACGGGGTCATTCCCCAGGTTTGTGGCATTTGCATATTCTGTGGATTTGCTACCCATGATGCGAGGAATACCTCATGCGGGTCTGAAAGGGCTTATGCGGGTGAAATAGTCCCATGCGGGGAGGACCAGTCCTATGCGAGGAATACCTCATGCGGGTCTACACGACCTATGCGGGCGGATACAGTATATGCGAGGAATACCTCATGCGGGTCCATACGACCCTTGCGGGTGAAATAGTCCCTGGAGTAGGATTGCTTAATGATACTGCGGGCGGGTTGTCCTGCTTTGATCGCGAGCCTCCTATTTTTATGCAGTAAAGTATACTCTTGTTTACTCTCATTGTTAGTAAGGCACAGTGTACTGTTAATTGAGTTATCATACCTCTCTCCAGTTTTATTATAGACGTATGATTTCATTCTGATGCTTCGATTTCACATATTTGGTACATGTTGTCTTGACCTCCTTCGTTGCGTTCATGCCGCAGTAGAGTATACTGATTCTTGATCCTCACTCTAGGATCACTGTTCATTGTTGGGAATCTCCTTTACTTGGAGGCTTATCCTCGGTATGGTCGGTTGTTGTATATTCGAGGTATGGCGGGGCCCCGTCACGATTGTTATTCTTAAGTGCAGTAGTCACATTGTGGATTGGGTTGTAAAGAAAAAAAATGTCTTTATTTCATTTACGGATTGTGTATATTTTACGGAAGGTGGCCTTATCGGCTAGCATGTTGTTGTTTACTGTCTAAGTTTTTATGTGTGTTGTATATGTTCATTGCTATTCTCTCGATGTATACTGCGGGGGTGCCTGGGTAGGGCACGATCGCGAGCTTGAGGGCGGTCGTGACAAAAGTGGTATCAGAGCAGTTAGTCCTCGAAAAGTGTCTACAGACCGTGTCTAGTAGAGTCTTGGTTATCGGTGTGTTGTGCACCACATCTATAACCAGGAGGTTGCAGGACATTTAGGATTGGTTTCCATTCTTCTCACTTTGAGATCGTGCGATAGAGCTGTGTAGTTAGGGTCGTCTCCCTAACAAGTTATGTTGTTTGCAGCTACGAGGAAGGCAGCAGTGACCCAGGAAAAATGATGTGGATTGCGTATCCAGGTAGGTAATGTTTGTAGTATAGTTGGTATTGTGACATACAGCTATACGGATTTATGTATGAGGGTCGGACGCGTGTTGCCTAGAATGGTTTTAGGTTACCAGGATTTGGTAAGGACTAAAAAAATACCGGGAAGGTATGAAACAGTTTAATGAATTCTCATCAAGGTTTTACGTACTAATTTGAGATAATTAGGAGACGATGAGCTGTCTGAGAAGGAAATGAACCCTTAAGAAGTTATTATTAATGGAGTTAATGGAAGACTATGTTAATAGATTGAGCTACGAAGTATGATTAAGACAATGGTACGGATAAGATCCGTAGTTGTTGTGGTCAAGACAACACGATTATAATATTACGATAAGTTTTTGTACCCGTTTACGGGGGGGACTGATAAGGTAGGCGTGGAGCATGGAAATTGCGAGCCTAAGAATATTGTTAACCACCGAGACCTTAGGTATATAAGGCCTTCTCGGGTAGTAAAAGGTTAAGACAGACCAAGGGTAAGAGTTAAATACGACGCCGAGTCGGGTTGAGGACCTATTAAGGGTCGCCCCATAACTTGAAATGGTATGGGATCAATTGGTAGTAGTCCCGCTACGTGACAGGGTCACGAGGGTGCAAGGCCCAAGTTTAGTTAATCATTTTACGGGTTCGTGGACGCGTTCCACCGGAACCAGGTTGAGAGAGCCGGAAATGGCCTTAAGTTGTTTAGAATAGTAACTCCAAAGATTGGAGGCCCGAATCAGTATGAAGGCTATGTACATACGCTAGAATAAGTTTGGAAGTACGGGAAGAGTACGACCAGTAAGAAAGAGAGCAACCAAGTGTAAAGAAATGGAGCCTGAATCCATGAGGACCTTTCGAGGTGACTACACCCGTGAGTGTTGGGTGGTAGCTGAGTGGGTAGATAATAGTTGCCGGTAACGATACAGTCGTTGGACCCTATCAGACCTAGCAGAGCTGTTATGACAGACATTGAGGTCATTATGAGTACGGGCTAGTTGGCCTCTTGTTATGCCAACGTGGACTACAGAGAGAGATTGATTCGGTACCAGTAAGCCGGTTATCGAGTGGAAAGGAAGAGAAGTGGTGGTAACCAGTGAATTATCCTTCCTTCTTTGGCATCATTGTTTTTAATAAGTCTGTGTGACTTGTTTATTTGAGGTAAATTGACGCAGAAAGTAAGTAATAATAGAATTTGAAGGAATTTATGTTAAGTGCCCTTGGAGGTACTTGGAGTTGGTCTGGTGTGGCGGTCAAGGCCACGACCTTTCGGATAATTTCAGGAAAGCGCGCGAGCAAGAATAAGATAAGTGCGAGTGTTGGCTGGGGAAAACAGAAGACGTCGTTGGTAGATTTTGAAAATCTATACGATTAAGGTGGCGCTTGATGATTAGGATTTCGATTGGGAGATAAATTCTCTCCCCCACGTAAAAGGATAGTTTTACGTATTATGGGGTTATGTGTACCCATGTTGTTAGACGCCGTATAGGAGACTGGTAAGGTCTTCCGTATCGTAATACCATATGTTACAGTTTTAGATAACCGCGGCAAAAGTATTGTGTTGAGATACTTAGGAACGACGTTACGAAATGGTCGAGGAAGTATCGTAAGAATGTGAATGCAGGTAGTACGCATGTATGAAACTGTACGATTATGATTCAAGAGAGAAATACTGTTGCTAATTATAGGCTTAAGGAAGGGTTATGACCAGAATGATAAAAGAAAATACAACTATGGTATGTAAGTTGCACGAGTTATGATTACCCCAGACTAGTGTAAGGACCATTAGTAAATGATGGGCAGTAAGAACACCCCGAGGAAAGGTGGTAACATCCGTACTGACGAGAAAGATAGTAGGAAGATACGGAGGGGTAAGGGACCCCAGGACCATTTTGAAATGAATTATAAAGGAGAGACGAGTAGACACTCTAACGATAAGAAATCTTGACAAGTCATGGGATTATGTAATACCATGAATTGAGGTTGAACACCTGACTATAAGCTCTACGAGCTGGGAAAGAATAATCAGGTTACTACTTGACAAGAACAAGGAAATATCTCCCCCCTAAATTGTGATTGACAGGAAGTCTTAGCCAGGAGGCAAGCAAAAGAATCAAATCTAAGTTAGTGACCAAGTTTGGTTGCAACAGAGAAAAGGAAACAGGAACCATAATTGAGATTAAGGACACCCGAATATTTCGCAAGAATGAGAAAGGTTTCCAGTTATAGGAAGATAAGTTGACTCGACTACAGTTCTAACCCCTCCTGAAAGACTAGAGGGTTAGGTTATTATGATAACACGTTGGGTGTTGGGCTAGGTTGTGTGCTGACGCAACCCGATAAGGATAGAGCCTATGTTTTCCCGGTAGTTAGGGAAGCAGGAAAGGAAATTACGCCACTCACGATTTGGAGTTGACGGCAGTTAAATCATGCCTTGAATATTTGGGGGCATGACGTATATATAGACTTCATGTGGATATTTGTGCAAACCACAAGAGCCTCCGGTATATCTTCAGAAAGAGGTAGTTGAATTTGCGACAGAGACGGTGGTTAGAGTTACCCAAGGATTGTGATATTGATATCCTATACCCTCCGAGGAAAGCCAAGACAGTTACAGATACTCTTAGTCGTGGATCTATGGGTAGTCTGTCAGATGGGCAGCCAGATAAATGGGACGTGGTTCGTAAGATTCATCAGCTACCGAGCCGAGGGGGTTCGATTATTTGTTCCAAGGTAAATGAAGGTTGGATCCGAGAGGTTGTCGAGTCTTCCGTCGTTGAGGAGGTAAAGAGGCGACAGTATGAGGATCCAGTTATGATACGGTATCGAGTTACAGCTCTCCGAGAAAAGAAGAGCCTGTTTGAGTAGCACCGGATGAGGTGCTGTGATATGAGGATAGATTGTGTGTACCCGGCGCTGCAGGACTAGTCATCAGGTTTTAGGGGAGGCACGCAGTGCTTATTACTCTAATTATTCGGGGTCGACTAGTCGTGTCGTGACCTCAGATGCATGTATGGGTTAGATGACCGGAAAAGGGACATAGCGGAGTTTACTGCTTAGTGTCCGAATTAGTAGCAGGTCAAGGTTGAATACCAGAAGCCCAGTGGGCTATTACAGGCGATTTAGATCCCGACTTAGATTTGAGGGGTGATTAATGTGGATCTTGTTACAGGGTGGAATCGTACTCAGAGGAAGTGCGACCCCCTGGGGGTCATGGTAAACATGCTGACGAAACCAGCCGTGTTCTTCCGGTTAGGACCACTTGCTCGGCTGAGGTTTATGCCAGCTTTCATAGCAGGGATATTGTGAGACTGCACGGGGTTCCTACGTTTATGATGTCAGACAGATGAGCTCGGTTACGGATAACTTCTGGAGGTTGTTCAGAAGGGTTTTAGGGACACAGGTGAGTCTCAGTGTTGCATTTCACCCTCAGACCAACGGACAGACAGAGCGTACTATCCAGGCACTTGAGGATAGGTGGCGGGCATGTGTTCTTGATTTCAGAGATAGCCGGGAAGGTTATTTGCCTCTTGTTGAGTTACGTACGATAACAGATACCCTTCCAGTATTCAGATGGCCCTGTATAAGGCCTTGTATGGAAGAAGGTGTAGATCGTCGGTTGGCTGGTTCGACGTAGGCGAGATTCAGTTATTTGGTCCAGACTTGATTCAGCGGGCTGTGGATAAGGCGAAGCTTATCCAGTAAAGATTATTAGTAAGCTCAGAGTCAACAAAAGCTTTATGCAGATAACCGACGTTGACACATAGGGGTTCAGGTTGACATTTTAGTATGAGCATTGTTATGTGGCCACGTGTGGCATTATTGGTATGTAGGGGTTGTAAGGAGACTATGTCGCTATCTTTAAGTTGACTCCCAAAAGAACATTCGGGGACGAATGTTTCTAAGGGGGGAAGAATGTTACACCCCGGAATTTCCAGGATATGTTTATAAGGAACATACGTAAGAACTCAAATGTTAAGATTTGAGACGAGTAAAAATTTATCGGAATTATGGAATTGTCGGAAAACGAAATATTGCGACGAACGGGAGGGCGACACGTGTCACCCCCTTACTTGGTCTTGGACGAAATATACATGGATAGGATGGTCATTTGACCATAATTTAAATGACCAAGTCTTGCTAAGACAAAGAGCTTGACATTGTTGACTTGTGCCACTTGGCTTGATCCTAGTGAAACTCATCTAGGCCACCCATTTGTTCTAATCTTAACCCTCCATAGTGTTATATATATGTACTAGTAGCAAGACAAGTTCTACACTTAGCTAAATTTTCAAGAAAAATTGGATGAATAAGAGAGGGGCTCTCGGCTTTCTTGAGGGTTTCAAGAGCTAATTTTTAGTTTGTTCTCAAATAATCCCCATACTTTAAACCAAGGTTCCTAAGAGTATTGTAAGGTTATCACAATAGAAAGATCCCGGAAAAGTGGCGTTTTCGTATTAGTCGCAAGGCGGAAACTTAAGGAGTTCTTCAACTTTGAAGTTGGAACTTGAAGATGAGTTCTTCATAAGCTTCTAAGGGTTGCTTGGAGTGGATTGGAATGTCAAAAAGAGGATCTAAAGTTGCTAAGGATCGACTTGTAATCTTGGATCATATTTGGGCTAAATGAGGTATAATCTTCGTCTTACTTTTGTAATTGAAGATTTCATGTTATGATAAGTTAGAAATGATCATGTGATATGTGTTATGAAGATTGATAAGTGTTATGGAAATTTAGAAGCTCAAATCCGAAAATGACATGTTGAGTCATTTGAAATTGAATTACAATTTGGTCGTTAACTAGAATCGTCGCATGTTATTGTCACGACCCGATCCCGGGCCCGTGACTGGTGCCCTACCTGGGCACCCCTCTCGGTATACATCAGAGAATAGCAGCGGAACATACACAACTGATAAAATGCTGAAACATAAAATAACAACAAGCTAGCCGATAAGGCCACCTTCCGTAAATTATACAAATAAAACAGTACATTTTTTCCCTTTACAACCCAAACCACAATGTGACTACAGACCTCTAAGAATAACAACTCTGGCGGGACAGGGCCCCGCCATACCCCTGAATGTACAACAACCGACAATACCAGGGATAAGCCTCCGGAATAAAGGAGCTTCTCAACAGCTGGACAGTGATCCTAAGAGCGAGGATCAACAACCTGTACTCTACCTGCGGCATGAACGCTGCCCCCCGAAGGAGGTCAGTACAACATGTACCAAATATGTGAAACTGAAAGTACTGTAATGAAATCATAAGTCTATAACAAAACTAGAGACAGGTATGATAACTTAATTAACAGTACACAGTGCCTTACTAACAATGAGAGTAACTAGGAGTATACGTACAACATAAAAATAGGAAGCTCACGATCAAAGCAGAACCATCCGTCCGCAGTATCATTAAGAAATCCTACTCCTGGGACTATTTCACCCGCATAGGTCGTGCGGACCCGCATGAGGTATTCCTCGCATAGGCTGTACCCGCCCGCATGGGACTATTTCACCTGCATAAGCCCATAAGGACTCGCATGAGGTATTCCTCGCATCATGGGTAGCAAATCCACGGAAAAACAGGTGGTATAACGTCTTGGGGGTTCACCCCTCATTTATACTCTTACCCTGAAGCAGGTGGTATAACGTCTTGGGGATTTACCCCTCATTTATACTCTTACCCTGGAGAAGGTGGTATAACGTCTTGGGGATTTATCCCTCATTTATACTCTTACCCTGGAGAAGGTGGTATAACGTCTTGGGGATTTACCCCTCATTTATACTCTTACCCTATCTCAACCGGCCATCATATATAACATAAGCCCTACCGGCTTATCATACATAACATAAACACTACCTGCTTATTATACAATAAATAAGCAAGTTAAGAAATCCTCCTAACTTCTTATTAGCCTTATTCATACACACTCTCATTTTAGTTTACTTAAGGCACTAGCATATCTTTTATAAAATTTCGGGAATTTAACCCAAGTACTACATACTTCCACTCTTTTAAAAATGACTCTTTTTCATATAAAACTTCCAAGATACTAATAACCGTAGTATCAAGTCATAACTACATTTTAAGACAAGTCACAATACCTTTTTAGAAAAATACATTTTCGGGCTTCTAAATCAAGTGACTTCTTTCTTTTAAAACCTTAAGCAATTGATGCCTTTAAATCAATTTGCCTTTCGTTATTTCAAGTCATTTAACATACTTAAATTACTTAGAGTAAACCACTCTTTTTAACTTTCCATAAAGCTATTATAACCAACTTCCCATAAAGCCGTTATACTAGCTTTATACATTAGCAACTTACATACTTCTTTATAACCAAGAGACTTAAACTTTCCAACAAAACAAGTATCAATAATACTTTCAACATACTTAAAGTCTCTTAACTTTTGAAAACCAAGATATCCTTAATATTTAAACAAGTGAGTTAATTCCCTAACTCAATCAACTTGGACATTCTTAAAATAAGCCAAGGATATCAAATGGACCTAGATTGTCAAAAACTTGTACGTCTACCGTACTATACATTTACAACTTATTCATGCTCAAGAGATAAGAAAGTCCCACATACCTCTTCGGTTTAATCCACTTGCTAAGTCCGATTCGCCGTATGTAGTGTGTCAACCTATAATGACCATAATACGTCTATTAACGCCTTACTTCAAACGTAGAATATTATAAGTGTAAGGTCACTAAATTCTACGGAAAATCGGACAGCACCTCCTTTGTTTCTACTTACTTTGCCACCATTTTCAAGGCCGAATTCAATAACCAAACACGCCACATTTAAGGCCCAATCAATGCAATTAACAATAGGGGATTACACGCCTACTGACGTGTAAAATTCCGCCCCACAAACGATATCAAACTAATACAAACTACTAGTCCAATTCGGCCACATTGAGATGCAACAATACCAATTCTTATCCAATTTCCATTTCAATCCAAGTTGTTAGCATAACATGATATCAAGTCGCAATCGATTATAACTACTATAATCTTCAAGTAAGTAACATGCGACGATTCTAATAAACAACCAAATTGTAATCCAACTTCACATGGCTTAAATGACATTTCGGATTTAAGGCTACAATCAATCCATAATACTTATAAAACTTCAACACATAAACTTCATGCTAGCAACATGTAAAGCTAACAACAATATATATAATTTTGTAACACTTTTAAGAGACAGGATTATTACCTCAACGAATCTTAATCCAACTCCAAATCCGAAGTCGCTCCTTAGCAACTTAGAGCCTCTTCAAGACACTTCAATCCGCCACTTGAGACCCTTAGAACAACACCAACCAATTTCCTTCAATCTTCCAAACAAAACCTAGAAAAGCAACTAGGTTTTCAACTTGCGACTAACACGAAAACTCTCTCTTTCCGGGATTTTTCTATTGAGATACACTTACAATACCCTTAGGTACCTTGGTTTAAAGTATGGAGCTTATTGGACAACAAACAAAAATTTTTGTCTTCTAAAAATCCTGAGCAGAGCACCATTGAAGCACAAGCTTCTTGAAATTTTTCTAAGTGTAAAAATAGCCTTGTCTTGCTCAATGGATGCATAAATAACTTAATGGAAGGTCTAGATTAAAACAAATGGGTGGTTTGGATGCATTCTAATTAAATATCATGCTATGTGGGCTCATTGACTTGGTCAATGTTGTCAAGCTCTAAGCCTTGCAAGTCTTTCTTCATAAATTAGGGGCAAATGACCATTCCACCCACGCATTTCGTCCATGTCCATAAATGGGGGTGACACGTGTCGCCTCTCGTTAAATCGCAATATTTCATTTTCCGACGATTCCATAATTCCGATAAATTTTTACTCGTCTCAAACCTTAACATTTTTGAGTTCTTACGTACGTTCTTAGAAACATATCCTGAAATTCCGGGGTGTAACATTCTTCCCCCCTTAGAAACATTCATCCCCGAATGTTCCTTTGGGAGCCAAACTTAAAGATAGCGACATAGTCTTCTTTTACAACCCCTACATACCAATAATGCCACACGTGGCCACATAACAATGCTCATACAAAGATGTCAAGCTGAACCCCATGTGTCAACGTCGGTTATCTGCATAAAGCTTCTGCTGACTCTAAGCTTACTAATAATCTTTCCCGGATAAGCTCCGCCTTATCCACAGCCCGCTGAATCAAGTCTGGACCAAATAACTGAACCTCTCCTATGTCGAACCATCCAACCGGCGATCTAAACTTTCTTACATACAAGGCCTCATACAGGGCCATCTGAATACTGGAAGGGTATCTGTTATCGTACGTAATACAAAAAGAGGCAATTAACCCTCCCGGCTATTTCTGAAATTAAGAACACCGGCCCGCAACCTATCCTCAAGTGCCTGGATAGTAAGCTCGCTGTCGTCGATGCGAGGTGTAATGCAACACTGAGACTCACCTGTGTCCCTAAAACCCTTCTGAAAAACCTCCAGAAGTTATCTGTAATCGAGCTCATCTGTCTGACATCATCAACGTAGGAACCCCGTGCAGTCTCACAATCCCCCTGCTATAAAAGCTAGCACGAACCTCAGTCGAGTAAGTGGTCCTAACCAGAAGAACACGGCTGGTTTCGTCAGCATATTTACCATGACCCCTAGGGAGTCGCACTTCCTCTGAGTACGATGCCACCCTGTAACAAGATCCATTTTAAATACCTCTCATGTCTAAGTCGGGGTCTAAATGCTTTGTAATAGCCCACTTGGGCTTCGGTGTTCAACCATGACTGCTACTAATTCGGATATTAAGCAACAACTCGCTACGTCCCCTTTTAGGTCATCTTACCCATACATACATCTGAGGTCACGACACAACTTAGTCGACCCCGAACAATTTGAGTAATAATCACTGTATGCCTCCCCTAAAACCTGCTGACTAGTCCTGCAGCACCGGGTACACACAATCTATCCTCATATCACAACACCTCATCCGGTGCTACTCAAACAGGCTCTTCTCTTCTCGGAGAGCCGTATCTCGATACCTTATCATAACTGGATCCTCATACGGTCGCCTCTATCTCCTCAACGACGGAAGACTCGGCAACCTCTCGGATCTAAACTTCATTAACCTTGGAAACAAATAATAGAACCCCTAGGCTCGGTAACTGAAGAATCTCACGGACCACGTCCAGTCTATCTGGCTGCCCATCTGACAGACTACCCATAGATCCACGACTAAGAGCGTCTGTAACCGTCTCGGCTTTCCCCGGGTGCTATAGGATATCGATAACACAATCCTTGAATAACTCTAACTACCGCATTTGTCGCGAAATTCTCCGCCTGCTCAAGATATACAGGGCTTTTGTGGTCTGCACAAATATTCACATGAAGTCTACATATAAGTCATTCCCCCAAATCTTCAAGGCATGATTTAACTGCCGCCAGCTCTAAATCGGAAGTGGCGTAATTTCCTTTCCTGCTTCCCTAACTACCGGGAAAACATAGGCTCTATCCTTATCGGGTTGCGTCAGCACACAACCTAGCCCAACACGCAACGTGCTATCATAATAACCTAACCCTCTAGTCTCACAGGAGGGGTTAGAACTGTATTCGTGGTCAACTTATCTTCCAATAACTGAAAGCCTTTCTCATTCCTGTGAAATATTCGGGTATCCTTAATCTCACCTATGGTTCCTGTTTCCCTTTCTCTGTTGCAACCAAACTTGGTCACTAAACTTAGATTTGATTCCTTTGCTTGCCCCATGGCTAAGACTTCCTGTCAATCACAATTTAGGGGATTTCTTGATCTCGTAAAGTAGTAACCCGATTTTCCTTTCCCAGTTTGTAGAGCCTATAGCTAGGTGTTACCACATTTCCTCGAAATGTTCTTACTTCCCATTATTTACTAATGGTCTTTACACTAGTCTGGGGTAGTCATATCTCGTGAAACTTACATAACCATAGTCGTATTCTCCTTTATCATTCCGGCCATATCCTTACTTTAGGCTTATTATTAGCAAAAGTATTTCTATCTTGATTCATAATCGTACAGTTTCATACGAGCGTACAACCTGCATTAATATCTTTACGATACTCCCCTGACCAATTAAATGCGTCGTTCTTAATTTCCAACACAACACTTTTCCCACGGTTATCCCCAATTGTAACCTATGGCATGACGATACTGAAGACTTTACCAGTCTCATATCCTTCGTCTAACAACATGGGTACACGCAACCCCATAATACGTAAATCTGTCCTTTTACGTAGGAGAGAGAACTTATCTCCCTTACTTAAACTTTCCTTGGAGTCACAACCCTAATCACAGGGTCCTCTCGCGGTCCAGTAAATATCTAATCATCACGCACCTCCTTAAAGTCATGTAGATTTTCAAAACCTACCAAAGATGCCCTCAGCTTTCCGCCGGCAGCACTCGTACTTATTTTATTCTTGCCTTGCACATTTTCCTGAAATTATCCGGAAGGTCGTGGCCCTGACCGCCACACCAAACCAACTCCAAGTACCCCCAAGGGCACTTAACATAAATTCCTTCAAATTCAATTATTACTTACTTTCTGCGTCAATTTACCTCAAGTGAACAAGTCACACAGACTTAAAAAGAAAAACAATGATGCCAAAGAAGGAAGGATAATTCACTGGTTACTACCACTTCTCTTCCTTTACACTGGATAATCAGCTTACCAGAAAACTGGAATCGAGCCAATCTCTCTCTGCAGTCAACGTTGGCATAACAAGAGGCCAACTAGCCCGTACTCATAATATCCTCAAAGTCTGTCATAATAGCTCTGCTAGGTCTGCTAGGGTCCAACGACTGTATCGTTACCGGCAATCATCTACCCGCTCAGCTACCACCCAACACTCACGGGTGTAGTCACCTCGAAAGGTCCTCATGGATTCAGGCTCCATTTCTTTACACTTGGTTGCTCTTTTTTTTTTTCACTGGTCGTACTCTTTCCGTACTTCCAAACTTATACTAGCATACGTACATAAATTCCATACTAATTCTGGCCTCCACTCTTTGGAGTTACTAAATTAAACAATATAAGGCCCATTCCGGCTCTCACAACCTGGTTCCGGTGGAACACGTCCACGAACCCGTAAAATGATTAACTAAACTTGGGCCTTGCACCCTCGTGACCCTGTCACGTAGTGGGACTACTACCAACTGATCCCATTTCATTTCAAGCTATGGGGCGACCCTTAATAGGTCCCCAACCCGACCTATAATAAGCAGGTAGTGTTTATGTTATGTATGATAAGCCGGTAGGGCTTATGTTATATATGATGGCCGGTTGAGATAGGGTAAGAGTATAAATGAGGGGTAAATCCCCAAGACGTTATACCACCTTCTCCAGGGTAAGAGTATAAATGAGGGGTAAATCCCCAAGACGTTATACCACCTTCTCCAGGGTAAGAGTATAAATGAGGGGTAAATCCCCAAGACGTTATACCACCTGCTTCAGGGTAAGAGTATAAATGAGGGGTGAACCCCCAAGACGTTATACCACCTGTTTTTCCGTGGATTTGCTATCCATGATGCGAGGAATACCTCATGCGGGTCCGAAAGGGCTTATGCGGGTGAAATAGTCTCATGCGGGGCGGACCAGTCCTATGCGAGGAATACCTCATGCGGGTCTACACGACCTATGCGGGCGGATCTGATCTATCACGAGGAATACCTCATGCGGGTCCATACGACCCTTGCGGGTGAAATAGTCCCAGGAGTAGGATTGCTTAATGATACTGCGGGCGGGTTGTCCTGCTTTGATCGCGAGCCTCCTATTTTTATGCAGTAAAGTATAATCTTGTTTACTCTCATTGTTAGTAAGGCACAGTGTACTGTTAATTGAGTTATCATACTTGTCTCCAGTTTTATTATAGACTTATGATTTCATTCTGATCTTTCTGTTTCACATATTTGGTACATGTTATCGACCTCCTTGAAGTGCGTTCATGCCGCAGTAGAGTATCTGATTCTTGATTCTCACTCTTAGGATCACTGTTCAGCTGTTGGGAATCTCCTTTACTTCGGAGGCTTATCCCTGGTATGGTCGGTTGTTGTATATTCATGGGTATGGCGGGGCCCTGTCCCGTCACAGTTGTTATTCTTAGAGGTCTATAGTCACATTGTGGATTGGGTTGTAAAGAAAAAAAAAGATGTACTGTTCTATTTCTGGATTGTGTATATTTTACGGAAGGTGGCCTTATCGGCTAGTCTGTTGTTGTTTACTCTCTAAGTTTTTATGTGTGTTGTATATGTTCCGCTGTTATTCTCTGATGTATACAGCGGGGTGCCTGGTAGGGCACCGATCGCGAACTGGGTCGGTCGTGTGATCGGCCCAAGAGAGGGATAGTGCATGTATGCACTCAGAAAGGGTATAGATTTAATATGTGGTTGTCAAAAGAATAAGTTTTAGGCTCAAAGGGGGAGTACTACGTATAATGCTATTTGGTAGACTGAAAAGGCTCAAACGGCTCAAAGAAAGCCTACGATCATTTCTTATACTAAGTGTTACTCAGGATTTCCCCTCAACAAATATTCGGGTCAAGTTCTAGATCACAATGCAATGCAATTGAACTTATTCTAAAACTCACTACACAATGGACATGAAACGATGAGGTTTGTTTCGTTCTTATCCTGGAGCATGCAAGACATTGTCATTACAGGTGTGAATGAGAGGTACCAAAAGAATCTATAGCTTACCAGAAGTCAGTCTCCTCCACCATATTGAGTGTTACTTGTTCTTTCCTCTGCACACTCCTAACTGTGTTGGTATCAACCAAGTCAATCAATGATAAAAAAAAATTGAATAACAGATTTTTGTGTTTTTTGAATAAAGAGTTTTTTTTTTGTATTTTTTGAATAAAATATTATTTGTATTTTTTTGAATAAAAGGGTACAGAACCCAAGTAGGGCTGCCTACGTATCTCACTTTTGATGAGAATCAGGTGCGCGTAGTTCGTTCAGATAAGTTATAAAATGTATGCTTGAAAAAATTTATCCATGATATGATAGCAGGAGTAAAAGTTGTGTAAAACAAATGATTGTCCACTATGAGACGAATGCAAAGTAAAATAAATGTAATAAAAAAATGAATTTTCATAATAGGATGAATGTAATGAAAAAATGAATGTTCATGATAGGATGAATGAAATAAAAAATAACTATTTAGGATAGGATAAATGAAATGGATGGGTGGGACAAATATGACCCCTTTTTGGGGTGTCGAACCCGAGAAGGATTGCCTACGTATCACACCGTATAGTGAGAATCGGACACGCATAGTTCGTGAATGTTGAAGAATTTTTTTTTTATTAATTTTTTTTATGCGGTGCCGAACCCAAGATAGGGTTGCCTACGTATCACATCGTATGGTGAGAATCAGACACGCGTAGTTCACAACGTTATGTTGTAAAATGCATGATATGAAATAATTATGTAACGAAAACTAAGCATATGAATTGAATCTGCAAGTATGTATAAAATATAAAAGTATAGACAACTCAGAGTGATGCCTCATTGATTCTGTTGTTGGCTGACTTCTTTCAGTCAAAACATCTCCCGGTCATGGATTGATTTTTTTTAAGACTGCCCTCGACTGTTTGCGAGGACGGGTTTCCTGCAAAAATAAGAGCAACGGGTGAGAGTAGAAAAGTGATGGAAAAATAATAAAATGCGAGAGTATGACAGTATAGTCAAAGACTCATCTGTTTGGTTTGCTCGGACTGAAGGTTGACTGACTCCTTTCAGTCGAAAAATATCTCTCGATCATCTTTGTGACGCTTATATTTTGTTCTTTCCTGGAGTATCTCCGGGGATAATATTTTAGAATGACCGTCCCCGACTGTTTGTGAGGACGGTCATCCTGCAAAAAATATGAGAAATTGATGAGAGTACGAAAGTCACAAAATAATAAAATGTAGGAGTGTGTTGGTATGATCAAAGACTCTTCTGATTAGTCTGTTTGGACAGGAGGTTGACGTTTCACAAAGTCCGAGTCATGATGTTCAAGATCGATTTATCCTCGGTTGGCAACACAGCTTATGTCCTATAACCTAGAGATATGGCGTTGCCCCAGTAGAAGTCCTTATTGAAGTTCGACAAACCAAAAATGTAAATGGCAAATGCTTATGCCCCGAGTTGCAAGCGACATGGCCAGATATGTACAGAGTTGAAGCGGATAATGATTGCTTTAAATAATATGTACAAAGCAAAAAACAGAAAAAATAGCAAACAAATTGCGCGGAAATTAAATGTTTGTCCTAACATGCATGAGACCTCTCTTATTGTTACACCCCGTAGTTCCAGGGTATGTATGTGAGGATGTACGTACGAGAATACGACATTAAGATTGGAAAGGAAGAAAGATTTGATTTTCCGACGGAAAAAAATTTCCGGATTTTGTGAAGGAAAAAGGTTCATTAATGGGAATAGGATTCCCAGAATTGGTATTCGAATTCTGAGAATATAATAGAATTATGGAATTTTATTTCCAGATTTGGTCACATGGGGCCCACGGGGAAAATTTACGGTTTTGTGGGGCCCACATTGTTTTCGAGATTTTGGCCCATATGGATGTTTACGGAAGATGAAATATTTTGGACGAATTGGAGGGCGACACGTGTCACCCCTTAGGTGGCATTGTAGCCATTTTGTGTGGACAAGTGGCCCTTGGCCGAAATGGTGAGCCACTTGTCTCAAGTTTTTGTGTGGACATGTGGATTGTGGGACCCACACACACTTGTTCCCCAATCTCACCACACACTTGCTTGCATCCTAGCCCTTGATTGCCCTATAAATACACCCCTTGGCATTGCAAGACTTCATCCCACACTTAGAGATTTCCAAGGCAAATACTCCCTCCCTTCCCTTGAGCTCTCGGCAATTGGCCTTCCCCTTGACCAAAAGTTGTCCAAAAATTCTTAAATTTTTAAGTGTTCTTCCTTGATGTGTTAGGAAGGTTGTTAACCAAGTGTTAGACAAGATTTCACACCCCTAGCCTTGAAAACCCACCTTGGCCGAAAGTTGCCATATTTGGAACCTAAGTGTTCTTCACTTTTTGGAGTTGAATCTTGAAGAGAAGTTGGTTAGGGCTTCTAAGGGTTACTTGTAGCGGATTGGAATGTAAGGAATTGGAGCTAATATTCCTAAGGATCCACTTTTAATCATTGGAAAATTTTAGGCTTATCGAGGTAATGATCTTTGTCCTTCTATTGTAATTGGAGATTACATGTTGTAGTAATTTATAATTGAGTATATGATATGTGGAAAGAAGATTGAAAATAAATGGACTGTGTTGTATTGTGGGGCAGAATTTTACACATCCAGTTAGGCGTGTAATCCCCTTTGTGATTGTTGTATTACTGCGCCTTAAATGTGGCATGTTGGCTATTGATATCGGGCCTTGAAAAAGGTGGAGGTAAGTAGATTCAGGGGAAGTGCTGCCCAATTTTTCGTAGAATAAGGAACCTTATACTTAGAATTATTCTACGAAGAGATCTAGACGTTGATAGACGTGTTTGGTTGTTATAGATGGATATTCTACGCGCGGCATACTCGACTTGGCTAGTGGATTAAGCCGAAGAGGTATGTGATTCTTCCTATTCTCCTGAGCATGATTATTTGTGAAATATATAGTGCGGTAGACGCACGTGTGTTAAAGGAGTTTGATTTCCTTTTTGTGTGTCCTTGACTTGATTCTAAAGTTAAGTGACTTGATATGAAATGTTAGGACTCGAATTGTGTTAAAAAGTTGTGAAATCTCATTCGTGAGTAACGGGTGCGTGGTCTTTAAAAGAATAAAGTTATCTTGATTTCGGAAATGAGAGTAGTTGTCCTTGGTTGGTTTAAAACGTAAAGTGTTATAATAGCTTTATGGGAAGTTAGTTATAAAGACTTTATGAAAATGAAAGAATGGTTTTATTATTGGATTTAAAACGGTAACTTGATATTTTTAAAAGTTATGAGACTTGGTTTTCAAAGTTACGAGATTTGATTTAAAGATTTTGAGACTTTGATGTAAGGTCTTGATTTCTAAAAGAGAAGAGACTTGAGAATTTGAAGTTATGAAGCTTAAACTATTTTGAAAAGTATATTGTTACTTGACTTTAAAAAGGAGAAGTGTTTTGTTTAAAAGGAAGGCATGATATTGTCTTGAGTTGGTTTTAAAGGAAGGCATGGTTTTATCTTGGTTTATTTAAAAGGAAGGTATGGAAATTGTTTTGGTTTACTTAAAGTGATAGTTACTCTATTTTGATACTACGGGTATTAGTATCGTGTGACTTTTGTGAAAGAAAAGAGATCTTTTTGAAAGAATTAAAGTATGTAGTACTTGGGGTTAAACACCCGGATTTTTGGCATAAAATGAGAGTCTAAAAGTATGTTAACCTTGCCTATGCTAGTGGTGATAGCTTTTGTTGTGCAAGTGTTGTATGTCTATGCTACCGCGTCTCTCGATGGAGCGTCGATTATCTTGTTATTTCCTTGGACCTACTGACACGTTGGGTGGCCCACGGGTATGGTTCCATTAGGATTGTTATTCCATGGACTAGCTCTCCATGAGGTTTAGTGACGCAGGCGGTATCTGGTAGTTAGCCCCGTACTTGCCCCGGTCGTGGCTGATGCAGGATGGATCTGGTAGTTGGCTTTCGTACTTGCCCCGGTCAGTTCTTTATCATGTTATTTACTTGGACATACTGACACGTTGGGTGGCCCACGGGTATGCTTCCATTGTTATGGTATTCCACGGAGTAGTTCCCCATGAAGTTTCGTGATGCAGGAGGTACCTGGTAGTTAGCTTTCGTACTTGCCCCGGTCAGCGACGTGACGCAGGAGGTACCTGGTAGTTAGCTTTCATACTTGCCCCGGTCAGCTTCATGAAGCATGTGGAATCTGGTTGTTGACGCAGGCGATTCTGGTAGATGGCTCTCGTACTCTCCCCGGTCGGCTGCGCGACGCAGGAGGTACCTGGTAGTTGGCCTTCATACTTGCCCCGGTCAGTTTTATAGCATAGTTGGTACGGTAGGCTCTGGTAGATGGCAACAGTGCTTGCCCCGGTCATATCTCGTGGCGACAGTGGATTCCGTAGGGCTTCGTACTTGCCCGTCGATTGATGATGCAGCTGGTTCGGTAGCTTTGCCGTACTTGCCCGGTCGATTTATGACGCAGTATGTATCGGTGTGTAGCTTTCGTACTTGCCCCGTACGGTTGTTTTTATGGCACAGGTGGGACCTGGTGTTCATGTGTACTTTTTGGTGTTATTATATCATAGACTGCCGGCAGTGAGGAAGGAGTTCCACGGGCATGATTGATATTACGGGCGTGAGACCCATGGTTATATTCGAGTGATGACTTTGAGGGCGTGAGTCACGACAACATATCGCTTATATATTATGTATTGTAGTTTGGTTATCATACATGTCTCTGCTTTATATAGATCGTTATAATTTCATTCTGATATTTTGATTTCACATACTGTACTGTTATCGACCTCCTTGAAGTGCATTCATGCCGCAGGTAGAGGTACACCGGTTGTTGATCCTCGCTCATAGGATCACGGTTCTGCGTATTTGGGAAGCTCCGTTTCTCCGGAGGCTTATCTTTTGGTATGATTCCCTGAGACTGTAGGTTCTTGTACATTCAGGGGTATGACGGGGCCCTGTCCCATCGTAGTAGTTATAAAAACTCTTAGAGGTCTGTAGTACTGTTGTGAGTTGGGCTTGTAAAGGATAACTGTTCGGGTTTGATATATATATGTAGAAAGGTGACCGTTTTAGTTAGCCTGTTTCTTGTATTACATTGTTTCATGTCTATGAGTTTTATTTCCGCTGATTTTCTCTGATGTATTATCACTAGGGTGCCCGAGGTAAGGCACCAGTCGCGGGCCAGAGGTCGGGTCGTGACAAAAGTGGTATCAGAGCAGTTAGTCCTCGGAAAGTGTCTACAGAACATATCTAGTAGAGTCTTGATTATCGGCGTGTTGTGCACCACACCTATAATCAGGAGGTTGCAGGATATTTAGGATTGGTTTCCATTCTTCTCACTCTGAGATCGTGCCTTAGAGCTGTGTGATAAGTTGGACTCCCTCTGACGTATTCTTATGTACCAGTTATGCCTCTATGCAAGGCAACCAGGGCCCAGAGGGGCAAGGCAACAGAGGGAGTTGCGAGTAGAACACAGAGGGTTGTGATGGCACAGGCCCAGTCATTACCTGAGGTGGTACTCCAGAGGAGGAGTTCTGCGACGCCGCCAGCCCCAGCAGAGTTTAGCGCATCGGCAGAAGTTTCTACTGAGGCCATGATATCTGAGCCTCCAGTTCCACGACCAGGAACAGAGGATATGGGTTACAAAGAGATAGCCCAGTTACTAGCTAGGATTGTGGCAAACAGGGAGGATAGAGTGCACCGATATGTCACGGGACTGGATGATTATCTAGCAGAGGGTTGTATGGGAGTGGCCCTTCAGCCGGGCATGGACATTGCCCGCATGCAGGCTTATGCACAGCAGACTGAGGAACGCAGAGGTCAGCGGATTGACGGAGTCCAGCAGAAGAGGGCCAGGACAGCAGGGTCCTTTGATAACTTCCGAGGTGGACAACCTCAGCAGCAGGCTGGTTATGCGCCTCCGCCAGTACATAGTGGTCCTCCACAGTCTTCAGGACATTCGGGGTATTCAGGAGCTGGTCAGAGCTCCAGGTCTTCTGGGTCACAGATATACATAGGTTCTAGCCAGCCGGATTCATTTTCCCTCAGTGTTCACGATGTGGCAGGCATCATCCCGGGGAATGTCGTCTTTTTACTGGTGCTTGTTTTACCTGCGGCCGTCAGGGCCATGTGATGAGAAAATGTCCTAGTAGGAGGGATACGGGTGGAATGACTCAGCCTACCGGATCAGTTGCGGGTTCATCGCCTTCTATATCTAGGCGCCCTGCAGGGCAGGATTATGATTAGCGCGGCAAAGGGAAAGTGAAGCAATAGTTACAGGTATATCCTTAACCCTCTAGAGACTAGTATGCGTGATAAGATGATTACATGATGAGTGCTATGTACGGGTAGTTTTGTGTAAATTGTGATTTAGAAGCCTGGTTAGTAAAAAGGGGAAGTTTGGGTACATAGAGATTGTGAGCCTTAGAATTTTGATAATCATGGAGACCTTAGATGCGAGGCCGTCTTAAGTAAAAGATTTTGCGGGTGATCTTTGTCGAGGTACATAGTATACGTGGGGTATATTAGTGTGATAATTCCATGAGTGGTGTGAAATGAAAGTGGGTAATTAAGCTAAGAAGACCACTAGGTTTTCATGACTTGAATAGTGAGATTGTTCCGGACCGGGAACAAGAGTTTGGTACGAAATGGGTCGGGTTGAGGCCAGATCGCGGGTCAACCCGCAACCCAGAATGAGGTGGGGTCAGTTTGGGGTGGTCCCGCTAGGTGGCAGGGTCACGAGGGTGCAAGGAACAAGTCTAGGTAACCATTGTACGAGTTCGTGGACGCATTCGACCAGAATCGGGTCGTGAAGGCCGAGAATGGCCTTAAAGGAAATTGAAGCTAGTAATGACCAAGTTGGAGGTAGTAACCCCAAGATTTTGAAAGCTGAAGCGATGACTGAAATATGGTACGTGTACTAGAAAGAGTTCTGGTGTATGAGAAGGGTACGACGAGTAAGAAAAGAAGCGAACATGTGTTAAGAAAATGGAAGTGATCATTTTGTGAAGTAAAGATACGAAGAGAGTATCCATTAGACCATGGGTGAGAGCTAATTGTGATGTTATACACGTTAGAGGTGATTCCTCGTTGTCTTGGATGTAAGTATTGCGCGTGTGTTATATTATGGCCATGGGTGGCATGATTGATTTTGTAAGTATAGTAGTGAAGACTATACCGACGCATGTGTGTTTGGAGACTTAGAAGGAACATTCGGGACGAATGTTTCTAAGGGGGGAAGAATGTTACACCCCGTAGTTCCAGGGTATGTATGTGAGGACGTACGTATGAGAATACGACATTAAGATTGGAAAGGAAGAAAGATTTGATTTTCCGACGGAAATTTTTTCCGGATTTTGTGAAGGAAAAAGGTTCGTTAATGGGAATTGGATTCCCAGATTTGGTATTCGGACTTCTGGGAATATAATAGAATTATGGAATTTTATTGTTATACCCCGTAGTTCCAGGGTATGTATGTGAGGACGTACGTACGAGAATACGACAGAATTTTGGAAAGAAAGAAAGATGTGATTTTTCGACGGAAAAGTTTAGGTTTTATGAAGAAAAGGTTCGTTAATGGGAATTGGATTCCCAGTTTGGTATTTGGACTTCTTGGATTATTTTAGAATTATGAGATTTTATTTTGGAAATGGTCATGTGGGACCCACGGGAGAAATTTACGGTTTTGTGGGGCAGCTTTGTTTTGAGATTTTGGTATTTTGGATATTTTGGAGAGCGAAATATTTTGGGCGAGTCGGGCGACACGTGTCACCCCATGTGGCACCTTGGCAGAAATGGTGGGACAGTGGCTAGCCACTTGTCCTCGCGAAAATGGGTTGACAAGTGGCAAGCCACTTGACCCTTGTTTCGTTGGCCATGTGGTGTGGTGGGACCCACACACATGGCCCAATCTTGACCCTACACTTACCTTGATCTTGGCCTTGAATCCTCTATATAAACCCCCCAAGTTGAAGACTAATTCATCCCTCACTTGAAAACTTTTCAAGGCAAAATATTTCCCTCCCTTTGTAGTGCTTTTTCGTCCCCCTCCCCTGTTGTGTAGAAAATACTTGGTGTATTATTGTATAATCCCAAATACCTTGGCCTAGTATCCCTAGTAGTATTCCAAAGTTATTTCAATACTAGGAGCAGGAAATACTACTTTATTCGATAATAGTAAAGTGAAACCACTCGAAAAATCTTCCTAGCTTGGTTGAAGTTTTTAGAGAAGTTGTTGGAAACTTCTAAGGGTCGCTTGGAGCGGGTTGGAGCGTAAGGAGTTGGAGCTAAACGTTGCCCAGGATCGACTTATAAACTTGGATAATTTTTGGGCTTATCGAGGTAATAATCTATGTCCCCTTATTGTAATTGGAAATTACATGTTGTAGTAATATATAGTTGAGTATACTATATATAGAATGAGTATTGAAAAGAATTGATTTGTATTTACATAGAAATTTGTATTTACATGAAATTTGTATTCTGATGGTATTGTATTATTGTGGAGTAGAATTGTACACGTCAGGTTAGGCGTGTAATCCTGAGAGTTGTTGGCACAGTAGCGGGCTGGATAGGAGGAGTTTTATGAGATAGCGGGGAGAGTCTTTGTAGAATTTTACGTAGAATAAGGAATCTTGTATTTAGAATATTCTACGAAGAGAACTAGAAATTGATAGATATATTGTGGCCTTTATAGGTGGATCTTCTACGGCATACTTGGCTTGTGGTTTAAGCTAAAAGGTATGTGATTCTTCCTATACTCTTGAGCATGATTGTTGTGAACTATATAGTACGGTGAGCGTGCGTGTGTGAAATGAGTTTTGTTTGTTTTAAACATAAGGTGTTATAATGGCTTTATGGGAGTTAGTTATAACGACCTTATGAAAATAAAAGAAAGATTTGATTTTGAAAGTTAAGAGACTTGATCTTGAAAGATAAGAGACTTGACTTATAAGCGACTTGTTTTGGAAAAGGAGAAGTATACTTGATGTTGTTCTAAAAGAAAAGCACTTGGTTTAAAAGGTATAGAGTACTTGATTTTAAAAGCCTTGTAAAGATTTTCTGAAGGTGAAGTAATTTGGTATTAAAAGTAAAGCGTGTTTTCTTTATATACTACGAGTATTAGTATCATGTGGCTTTACGTAAAAGAGGTCTTTTGAAAGAATAAATGTATGTTGAACTTGCCTATGCTTGTTGTGATAGTTTTTGATGTGCAAGTGTTTTGTTGATATCTTGTCGTGACTGCAGGAGTAGGCGGCTATCGATTAGTTGATTGGACATGCGGCGTTGGGTGGTCCACGAGTATCGTCACTTTGAGTATCGATCGGTTGTTTAATGCTAGTGACTCTGCAGGAGCGGCTATCCGATTATTTCCTTTGGACATCTTGACGCGATGGATGTTCCACGGGCGTCGTCGATGGGATGGTTTCATGGCCATGACTTCCGAGGTGAGATGTCGGGGCATGCGGTCATTATGAGGTTCAGATTGTTAGTCCATGGACCGCTAATCCATGAAGCTTGTCGCGGTGACGAGCGATCACGGGCTTGATTTGTACGTGTGTGTTATACCCCGTATTTCCAGAGTATGTACGTAAGGACGTACGTAGAAATTTGAACTTGTGATTTAGGCTTGGCCGAATTCTTTTTGTTCACAACACCCGATTTGAGTCGTTTTTAATGAAAGCGTTTCCTGACTTTCGTAGGGAATTTCGGCTATGTCATTTTTAATTTTTGCGGATTTTTCGAGAGGCGAAACATTTTGGACCAGCGGGAGGGTGGCGTGTCACCTCGCATTGGAAGCAGCGGCAACCATGGCGGGTGGGCTACTTTATGGCCTTGATTTGTGCCTTGTTTTGTGCCTTGTTTTGTGGAGTGTTTTGTGGAGTAGGGTTAGGGTGCACATGGCTTGATCTTGGCCCTACACTTGCTATGCACTTGGCAAGATCTTGGCCATTGGTTGGCCTTGGTGCTGCCGAATTTTCTGTAGAATGTTCTACGAAGGGATCTAAATGTTAATAAGCGTCTTGTGGCCTTATAGGTTGAAGTACTACGTATGGCGCGATCTACTGGCTAAGGAGTAGCCGACGGTTTGAAGTACTTGGAGCGTTTTGCTATTAGTCGATACTCGTCGCGAGGTATGTGAACCTCTTCCTATCTCTTCTAGCATGATATGTGTGAACTATGTAGTACGGTAGACGTACATGTGCTAAATGTATTTGATTGGTGTAAAACATAAAGTGTTATAACGGCTTTATGGGAAGTTGGTTATAACAGGTTTATGTTGGTAAGAAAATACTTGTGGTTTTTTTTTTAGGTAACTGGTTTGAACTATAACTGGCTTGTTATGTGTTAATAAAGAACTTGAAGTATTTCAAAAGATTTTTGAATCATTTTGAAAGAAGAAGTAATACTTGGTTTTTGAAAACTTAAGAGTTATACTAGCTTTATGGGAAGTTAGGTATAACGGCTTAAGAATGTTTCTTGATTTGGAAATCGAATGTGTATCGACAAACCATCTGCGGCGTTAATAAAAGGAAATGTTTTAACAGATTAAGTATTATTAAAACCGAGAAACTTCCATCTGCATAAAAGCTAAGATGAGACAAAATGATATTTCCTAGATCATGGCTGCTGTAATAAGATTGTTATAAACGAGAATATCCTACTCACATATAAGGCTTATGTTCTCAGATAGTTTAAAAGAGAGAATTATATTCTTAAATGAATAAGACTATGAACTACGAAACCTTTCTAAAATAAGAAACGTGAACATTTGAAATTAGGCAAACTTGGGCGTTTGGATAATAATGTTGTTACTTGATTTTACAAAGATAAGTGTTTTGATTCACTTCAAAAGATAATCACTCTATTTTCATATACTACGGGTATTGTGTGACTTTTGTGAAAGTAACGTATCTTTTAAAAAGTTAATGTATGAAGTACTTTGGGGATAGAAACCGAACATGTTGACACATAGTAGAAAGTACCTTATGTGTGAATAACTTGATTGTATTGGGTTGTGATAGCCTTGTAATACCTTCGTGTTGATTTGATAAGTAATCATATTAGGATGCTACGTGTGTTAGTGATACGTGATGTTTGTGTAAAGGGTTTTCCCTTGATTGTGCTTATGTTGTTTAAGCGTTAAACGTTATGTTGGTATTATACCACTCGCGTGTTTCCGGGGTTAAGCGCCCTCCGTCGGGGTAGACTCAGTGATGCAGGACCGTGATTCGAGAATACCTCATGCGGGTCACGGGGGCCTATGCGGAGCTACGAGAGTTCGAGTTAGTGTGCGGCCTTTATGGTCATGCGATTACATGTGGCGTGCGATGCGAGTCGGGGCGATGCCGGGAGTAGCTACCCTCGATGCGGGGTTATACCTCATGCGGGCGATGAGATTGGCCTATGCGGAGGCTGCGGAAAGTTCGAGGGCTAGACGCGCATTAGATCTGCGGGCAAGTGGCGGCTTTGATCATGTAATGATGCAGGCAGATCTTATAATCTGATTCATGACCTTGTTGGTGCGTAGGTGTTAGTAGTCGGCTATGCCTTCGTACTTACATGCGGTGTTATTATGGCACAGTGGGACACAGTGTTCATGTGTGTTCCTTGGTGCTTTTATATCATAAAGCTGGCGGTGAGGAAGGTATTCCACGGGCATGATTGATGTTGTGGGCGTGAGACCCATAGTTATTATTGAGTGATGACTTTGAGGCGTGAGTCCCCGGCAACATGGCTTATTTATTTTAAAGCGTAGTTTGGTTATCATACATGTCTCTGCTTTGTATAGACTACTATGATTTCATTCTGATATTTATTTTGATTTCACATACAAATTTTTGTTATCGACCTCCTTGAGGCTGCGTTCATCTGCGAGTAAAGGTACACGATCTTTGATCCTCGCTCTTAGGGTCACGATTCGGCGTTTGGGAAAGCTCCGTTTCTCGGAGGCTTATCGGTGGTATAGTCCCTGTTGTTGTAGGTGTTTACATTCGAGGTATGGCGGGCCTGTCCGCCATTGTTGTTGTATAATTTCTTAGAGTGCATGTAATGCTGTTGTGGCGGGGTTTGTAAAAGGGATTAAAGCTATTCATTTGTAAGAGTTGTTATTTATATATATGTGAAAGGCAAGTTTTCCTCGATTCTTCGTTTTGTACTTCATTTGTTTCATGTATGTGTTTTATGTTCATTGATTACTCGATGTTGTATCACTAGGGTGCGGGTAAGGCACGATCACGGGCGAGTTCGGTCGTGACAAAAGTGGTATCGAGCGATTAATCCTCGGAAAGTGTCTACTGAGTATCGATGAAGTCTTGATTATCGGTGTGTTGTGCACCACCAATGTCGAGGCTATAGGATATTTAGGATTGGTTTCTATTCTTCTCACTTTGAGATCGTGCCTTAGAGGCGTGTTGTAAGTTGGACCTCTCACGTATTTCTTTCCCTTACCGCTATGCCTCCGCGTGGCAACCCGGCCCGAGAAGGGCAAAGCGAGGAGGCTGAGTAGAGTTCGAGAGGTTACGTGGGCACGGGCCCATCATTACCTAGGGTAATGCTTCATTCGAGGATTCTGCGGCGTCGCTAGCCCGTGAGTTTAACCACGGCGACGGCGGTTCCTCTGCGGCCATGATATGTGAACGCCGGTTCACGGCCAGGAACAGAGAATATAGATTTCAAGGAGGCGACCTGTTACTAACTATGGATTTGACTACGGAGAGTATACCGATGTCTGCGCGAGTCTTGATGAATATCAGCGAAAAGGTTGTGCAAGTAAGTTCTTGATTGAGGCGAGCATGGCACGTATGCGGGCTTTTCTTGCGTGGCCGAGGCGTGTAGATCGGCGGGTTAACGAAGGGCGATAGAAGAGGCGAGCAGCAAGGTCCTTTGGTAACTTTCGAGGTAGTCGCCTCACCAACAGATTAGATTTGCACATCCACCATGCGAGTGGTCTTCGGATTTCGGGGCGTTCGGGGTATGCGAGTTGGTTAGAACTCCGGGGCTTCGGTTCGCGGTTGTGAGCGCCATCGGGAATGTCGTCTTTTAGTTGGTACTTGTTGTACCTATGGCCGTCAGTCGATGTCGAAAGAGTGTCACAGTAGAAGGACTTAGCCTTGAGGATCGGTGGGTAGTTCGTCACCTTCATAGCTATCGCCCTACAGGCGAGTTTGATTAGAACGACTAGGGAGTGAAGCGATGGGTCGTGCATATCCTTAACCTGCAGAGTTCAGTATGTGTGATAAGATGGGTATATCATAAGTGCCATGTTTTAATAGCAGTGTGTTAATATTGTGATTAGAAATCTTGGTTAGTTAACCAAGTAAGATTTGGGGGACAGAGAAGGTGTGAGCCTTAGAGTTTTATACGTAGAGACCTTAGAGGTGAGGCCATCTCGAGAAAAGGTGTAGTGTTATGTTTGATCCGTATCGGAAGTGCATAGTGCACGTGAGCTACGTTTGGGATAGGTCCCTAAGTAGTGTGGAATGAAAGGGGGTAGTTGAGCTAAGAAGACCGCTAGGTTTCGTAGCGTGATTAGTGAGTTTTCGCCGTGGAGCTAGCATTGTGCGGCGTTGCGGGTCGGGTTGAGGCCACGTTGCGGTCAACCCGCGGCATGTTTGGTGGTGGGGTCAGTTTGTGGTGGTCCGTCTTGTGTTAGGTCACGAGGTGTTAGGCCCAGTTTAGTTGACCAGTATGCGAGTTCGTGGACGCGTTCGACCGGTGGTTGGGCCGATGGGGGCAGCCCATCGTTTTCTTCGGTCGGGAACGTTCACTCGTCAGTGTTGTTTTAAGAGAAAGGTTGTAAGTCTGCACGGGGTGACTACCTTCACCTTATGGCGCAGTGGAGCCAGTGCGGCTGTTTTGTTTACGGAAGTTTTACCAAACATGTGTTAAGAACTTCGGTGAGTCTGAATCACATTCGCCTCGGGCGATGTTTGAATTTCGGGTAGTTGCGAGGTTTGTTGTCCCTGTTGAAGGAGTGTTAGCTACCATTTCGGTGTTCGGATGTCTCATATGAAGCCTTGTAGGGCGGAAGTGTAAGTTGCCGATCGATTGGTTCGATGTTGGCAAGGTTGAGATAGTTAGTTGAGTTTGTTCCAACAGTGTGGATAGGCGAAAGCTTATCTAGAAGAGGTTTTGGCGGCAGAGAATCGTGCGGATTATCGGCGGCAGCTTAGAGTTCAGTTGACGGTCGGTCTTGAAAGTACCACCGGACGAGTGTGACGAGCTTTGGAAGCGAGAGAAACTTAGCCCGAGTTACTTTGGGCCTTTGAGAGTTCATGTGAAGAATAGGCCAGGTTGCCTATATGTTAGCATTTGCCGTCCGACTTAGGAGGCAGGACGTCCGATCTTTCGTATTGTTATGATTCGGGAAGGTATCGAAGATCCATCCAGAATGTTCCCAGTTAATGATGCCCACGTAAAGAGATAGTAACCCCGAGTTTTGAAAACTAAAGCAGTATCAGAAATGTGGTAAGGGTTCGAGTGTCGGCGGCGGTGATCGCACGCGGCCGGTACCATTTGTTGGGTCGTCGGAGCAAGGCTCGCGACAAAGTGACAAAAGTGGTATCATTTTGGTGATGTTAGAGGTGTTTCCTCGTGGACTTGGATGTAAGTTTTTATGTGCGCGGGTGTTTACGTGGCGGATGTGGCGGAGTTGGTTCGTAAGTATAGTAGTGAAGACTATCTTGGCGCGCGTTGTTTGAGACTTAGAAGGAACATTCGGGGCGAATGTTTCTAAGGAGGGAGAATGTTATACCGTATTTCAGGTATATGCGTGGGGCGTGCGTAGAAATTTGAACTTGTGATTTAGGCTTGGCGAATTCTTTTGTTCCTGACACCCGATTTGAGTCGTTTTTCGGCGAAACGTTTCCACTTTCGTAGGGAATTTCGGCTATGTCATTTTAATTTTTGCGGATTTTTCCAGAGGCGAAACATTTTGGACCAACGGGAGGGTGACATGTGTCACCTCGCATTGGAAGCAAGGCGGCAACCTTGGCGAATTGGGCTACTTTATGGCCTTGATTTGTGCCTTGTTTTGTGCCTTGTTTTGTGGAGTGTTTTGTGGAGTAGGGTTAGGGTGCACATGGCTTGATCTTGGCCTACACTTGCTATGCACTTGGCAAGATCTTGGCCATTGGTTGGCCTTGGCTTGTCTTATAAATACCCCTCTCCCTGATGAATTCTTCATCCTTTCCACAAATCTTCTAAGTGTTAAAATCCTCCTCTCCCTCTTGTTGACTCTCGTCCAGAGCCCTCTCCCCTTTGAAAGGCCCTTGGCGAGAGCCCTCTTCCACTCCAGTGGTCGTGAGAACCCCACTAGCCTAGTTGCTTTAGTATAATACCCACTTTGTGGTGTAGAAATACTCTCAAAGTATTGTTATAATGCCCAAATTACCTTAGTATACCTTGTAGTATTCTAAGGTTATACTTATCTGAAAAGCCGAAATACTATTATACTTCCGTCGGTACAAAACCGAAACCACAGGAAAATCTCCATAGTCAGTTTGGAGTATTGTGTAGAAGTTGGTTAGAACTTCTAAGGGTGGTTTAGAGCGGGTTGGGCGCTCGGAGTTGGAGCTAAGCGATTGCGGGATCGACTTTATACTTGGATAATTATGGGCTTATCGAGGTAAATATCTTGTCCTCTATTGTATTTGGAAATTACATGATTGTTAGACTATAGTTGAAGTATACTATATGTAGAACGAGCGTTGTTATCGTGATGTCTTTTGACTTAAGCTGAATAATAAGAAACCTTTTGAAAGAAGAATCTTTTGTTTTACATAGGGTGTATTCTGATGGACTTGTGTAGCTTTTACGTGAGGTAGAATTGTGCACGTCCGGTTAGATGTATGAACCCACTGGTTGGCTTGATGGCCGGCCAGATAGAGGAGGAGATTTCTGTTGTTGCGGGGAGGTCTTTGCCGAATTTTCTGTAGAATGTTCTACGAAGGGATCTAAATGTTAATAAGCGACTTGTGGCCTTATAGGTTGAAGTACTACGTATGGAGCGATCACGGCTGAGGAGTAGCCAAGCGGTTTGAAGTACTTGGAGCGTTTTGCTATTAGTCGATACTCGTCGCGAGGTATGTGAACCTCTTCCTATCTCTTCTAGCATGATATGTGTGAACTATGTAGTGCGGTGAGCGTCATGTGCTAGATGTATTTGATTGGTGTAAAACATAAAGTGTTATAACGGCTTTATGGGAAGTTGGTTATAACAGCTTTATGTTGGTAAGAAAATACATGTGGTTTTTTTTAAGGTAACTGGTTTGAACTATAAGCGGCTTGTTATGTGTTAATAAAGAACTTGAAGTATTTCAAAAGATTTTTGAATCATTTTGAAAGAAGAAGTAATACTTGGTTTTGAAAACTTAAGAGTTATACTAGCTTTATGGGAAGTTAGGTATAACGGCTTAAGAATGTTTCTTGATTTGGAAATCGAATGTGTATCGACAAACCAACTGCGGCGTTAATAAAAGGAAATGTTTTATGATTAAGTATTATTAAAACCGTTAGAAACTTCCATCTGCATAGAAGCTAAGATGAGACAAAATGATATTTCCTAGATCATGGTTCTTGTAATAAGATTGTTATAAGCGAGAATATCCTACTCACATATAAGGCTTATGTTCTCGGATAGTTTAAAAGAGAATTATATTCTTAAATGAATAAGACTATGAACTACGAAACCTTTCTAAAATAAGAAAGCGTGAACATTTGAAATTAGGCAAACTTGGGCGTTTGGATAATAATGTTGTTACTTGATTTTACAAAGATAAGTGTTTTGATTCACTTCAAAGATAATCACTCTATTTTCATATACTACGGGTATTGTGTGACTTTTGTGAAAGTAACGTATCTTTTAAAAGTTAATGTATGAAGTACTTTGGGGATAGAAACCGAACATGTTGACACGTAGTAGAAAGTACCTTATGTGTGAATAACTTGATTGTATTGGGTTGTGATAGCCTTGTAATACCTTCGTGTTGATTTGATAAGTAATCATATTAGGATCTACGTGTGTTAGTATACGTGATGTTTGTGTAAAGGGTTTTCCTTGATTGTGCTTATGTTGTTTAAGCGTTAAAGCGTTATGTTGGTATTATACCACTCACCGTGTTTAGGGGTTAAGGCCCTCCGTCGGGGTAGACTCGGTGATGCAGGACCATGATTCGAGAATACCTCATGCGGGTCTGAGGGCCTATGCGGAGCTACGAGTTCGAGTTAGTGTGCGGCCTTTATGGTCATGCGATGCATGTGGCGTGCGGATGCGAGTCGGGGCGATGCCGGGAGTAGCTACCCTCGATGCGGGGTTATACCTCATGCGGGCGATGAGATTGGCCTATGCGGAGTCTGCGGAAAGTTCGAGGCTAGACGCGCATTAGATCTGCGGGCAAGTGGCGGCTTTGATCATGTAATGATGCAGACAGATCTTATAATCTGATTCATGACCTTGTTGAGTGCGTAGGTGTTAGTAGTCGGCTATGCCTTCGTGCCTGCATGCGGTGTTATTATGGCACAGTGGGACACGTGTTCATGTGTGTTCCTTGGTGCTTTTATATCATAAAGCTGCCGTGATGAGGAAGGTATTCCACGGGCATGATTGATGTTGTGGCGTGAGACCCATAGTTATTATTGAGTGATGACTTTGAGGCGTGAGTCCACGGCAGCATGGCTGCTTATTTATTTTAAAGCGTAGTTTGGTTATCATACATGTCTCTGCTTTGTATAGACTACTATGATTTCATTCTGATTTATTTTGATTTCACATACTAAATTTTTGTTATCGACCTCCGAGGCTGCGTTCATGCCGCGAGTAAAGGTACACGATCTTTGATCCTCGCTCTTAGGGTCACGATTGGCGTTTGGGAAAGCTCCGTTTCTCGGAGGCTTATCGATGGTATAGTCCCGTGTTGTTGTAGGTGTTTACATTCGGGGTATGGCGGGGCCTGTCCATTATTGTTGTATAATTTCTTAGAAGTGCATGTAATCTTATTGTGGGCGGGGTTTGTAAAAGGATTAAAGCTGTTCATTTGTAAGAGTTGTTATTTATATATATGTCGAAGGCAAGTTTTCCTCGATTCTTGTTTTGTACTTCATTTGTTTCATGTATGTGTTTTATGTTCGTGATTACTCGATGTTGTATCACTAGGGTGCAGGGTAAGGCACGATCCGGGCCAGTTCGGGTCGTGATGTGGTTCAGACACACTTTAGATACTTGTTCTGGTCATTTTCTCGTGTACTGGTAGCCTTTGGTAGATAGCTTAAGATTCTTGCCTCGGTCATATCTTGTGAGACGGTAGGCTATTGTACGTTAGCTTAAGATACTTGCCTCGGCGATTCGTGGCTAGCTTTTGGGTAGTAGTTGGCTTCGTACCTTGCGTGATGGGATATGACTAGCTTTTGGGGTAGTTGGCTATTCTACTTGGCGTCCCGGTTTGATAGCCTTGAGCGAGGATCTAGTGTTGAGTTCACATATGGGTGTTGTTTTACATCGTATGCTAAACGATGAGAATGAGTTCCACGGCGTAGGTGGTATTATGGGCGTGAGACCCATAGTTATGTGTGAGTGATTATGCGGGGATATGTGTCCCCTTACTTGACTTGTTTACTTATTGCGAAATGGTTTTATAAAATGATGAAATGTGATTTCATTCTGGTATTTCGATTTCACATACTTGGTACTGTTATCTTGACCTCCTTGAGGCTGCGTTCATCTGCGAGTAGAGGTACATCGGTTGTGGATCCTTTCATAGGATCACGATTCAGCGATATCAAAGCTCCGTTTCTCGGAAGCTTATCTTTTGGTATGTTTCCACGAGTTGTAGGTTCTTGTACATTCGGGGTATGGCGGGGCCACTGTCGTCATAGTTGTTATTACACTCTTAAGTGCAGAAATCTTGTTGTAGGCGGGGTTGTAAAGGATTATAGCTTCGGTTATGTATATATCTGAGGAAAGCGGCCGTTTTGGTTGGCCTATTTTCTTATGATGTATCTTGTTTCTGTTTAAGTTTTTATTTCGCTGATTTTCTCGATGTTGTATCACTAGGGTGCGGGGTAAGGCACGATCCAGGCAGTCGGGTCATGACAAAAGTGGTATCGAGCGATTAATCCTCGGAAGGTGTCTCTGACCGTGTCAGTAAGTCTTGATTATCGGTGTGTTGTGCACCATCTATAATCGAGGAGGCTGCGAGACATTTAGGATTAGTTTCCATTCTTCTCATTACGAGATCGTGCCTTAGTCGTGATATAAGTTGGACCTCTCAGCGTATTTCGTTTTACAGCTATGCCTCGCGCAAAAGCAACCGGGCGAAGAAAGCGGCCGTGGGAGTTGCTAGTAGGATCTGAGAAATCGAGCGCGAGCGTCGAGACTGAGATAGTGCTTGACGGCGAGTTTTGTAGCGCCGCCCAGCAGAGTTTAGAGCGCGGCGGTGGCTCACGAGACCACGCACGAGCCTCGGTCCGGCTGGAAGCGAGAGGAGATGGGTTACAAGGAGATGGCCCGATTCTGGCGGGATCGTGGCGAACACGAGATAGTTTGAATCTGGCCGATTCGATTCGGTAGCCCCGTAGTTCACCCGGTCCGGATAGTTTGAGGCTACGGGATTTTACGAGTTGTATCACTTGAGTTTTACGGGTCGAGGCACGAGGATGATCCGCGAGGAGTTCATCCATCGATTCTGAGAGGATCATGCAGTGATCAAGCCGTAGACCGAGTCCGTGATTTTCGGTTCGCATCGGCTGCGTGATACCGCAGTCGACTAGTTTGATTCGTGGGAGCTGTCCCGGGGGGAGCATGCGCCCCCAGCTATTTGGGACGAGTTCTCGGAGGCATTTCTCAGCCATTTCTTGCCTCCGCAGATGAGGAGAACGCGGGTAAACGAGTTTTGATCTTTGAGCGAGGAGGGCGCCGCAGTTCGGGAGTACAACGTAGAGTTCGACTCGTTGGCTCGATATGTCCCTGCGTTAGTAGCTAATATGGAGGACCGAGTGCACCACTTATCGAGGTAATGATCTTTGTCCTTCTATTGTAATTGGAGATTACATGTTGTAGTTTATAATTGAGTATATGATATGTGGAAAGAAGATTGAAAAGAAATGGACTGTGTTGTATTGTAGGCGAAATTTTACGTCGATTAGGCGTGTAATCCCCTTTGAGATTGTTGTATTACTGCGTCTTAAATGTGGCATGTTGGTTATTGATATCGGGCCTTGAAAAAGGTGGAGGTAAGTAGATTCAGGGGAAGTGCTGCCCAATTTTCCGTAGAATAAGGAACCTTATACTTAGAATTATTCTACGAAGAGATCTAGACGTTGATAGACGTGTTTGGTTGTTATAGGTGGATATTCTACGCGCGGCATACTCGACTTGTCTAGTGGATTAAGCCGAAGAGGTATGTGATTCTTCCTATTCTCTTGAGCATGATTATTTGTGAAATATATAGTGTGGTAGACGCACGTGTGTTAAAGGAGTTTGATTTCCTTTTTGTGTGTCCTTGACTTGATTCTAAAGTTAAGTGACTTGATATGAAATGTTAATGACTCGAATTATGTTAAAAAGTTGTGAAACCTCATTCGTGAGTAACGGGTGCGTGGTCTTTAAAAGAATAAAGTTATCTTGATTTCGGAAATGAGAGTAGTTGCCCTTGGTTGGTTTAAAACGTAAAGTGTTATAATAGCTTTATGGGAAGTTAGTTATAACGACTTTATGAAAACGAAAGAATGGTTTCATTATTGGATTTAAAACGATAACTTGATATTTTTAAAAGTTATGAGACTTGGTTTTCAAAGTTACGAGATTTGATTTAAAGATTTTGAGACTTTGATGTAAGGTCTTGATTTCTAAAAGAGAAGAGACTTGAGAATTTGAAGTTATGAAGCTTAAACTATTTTGAAAAGTATATTGTTACTTGACTTTAAAAATGAGAAATGTTTTTGTTTAAAAGGAAGACATGGTATTGTCTTGAGTTGGTTTTAAAGGAAGGCATGGTTTTGTCTTGGTTTATTTAAAAGGAAGGTATGTAAATTGTTTTGGTTTACTTAAAATGATAGTTACTCTATTTTGATACTACGGGTATTAGTATCGTGTGACTTTTGTGAAAGAAAAGAGACCTTTTTGAACGAATTAAAGTATGTAGTACTTGGGGTTAAACACCCGGATTTTTGGCATAAAATGAGAGTCTAAAAGTATGTTAAACTTGCCTACGCTAGTGATGATAGCTTTTGTTGTGCAAGTGTTGTATGTCTATGCTACCGCGTTTCTCGATGGAGGGTCGGTTATCTTGTTATTTCCTTGGACCTACTGACACGTTGGGTGGCCCACGGGTATGGTTCCATTAGGATTGTTATTCCATGGACTAGCTCTCCATGAGGTTTAGTGACGCATGCGGTATCTGGTAGTTAGCCCCCGTACTTGCCCCGGTCGTGGATGATGCAGGGTGGATCTGATAGTTGGCTTTCGTACTTGCCCCGGTCAGTTCTTTATTATGTTATTTACTTGGACATATTGACACGTTGGGTGGCCCACGGGTATGCTTCCATTGTTATGGTATTCCACGGAGTAGTTCCCCATGAAGTTTCGTGATGTTGGAGGTACCTGGTAGTTAGCTTTCTTACTTGCCGGTCTGACGTGGCGCGGAGGTACACAGTAGTTAGCTTCGTACTTGCCCGGTCGAACCCATGGCGGTGGAATCTGGTTGTTGACGCAGGCGGTTCTGGTAGATGGCTCTCGTACTCTCCCGGTCGGTCAGCGGCGAGAGGTACACAGTAGTTGGCGCCGTACTTGCCCCGATTAGTTTTATAGCATAGTTGGTACGGTAGGCTCTGGTAGATGGCAACAGTGCTTGCCCCGGTCATATCTCGTGGCGACAGGTTGGTTCTGGTAGTTGGCTTTCGTACTTGCCCCGGTCAGTTGATGATGCAGGCTGGTTCTAGTAGCTATGCCTTCGTACTTGCCCTGGTCAATTTTATGATGCAGGCTGGATCTGGGGTGTAGCTTTCCTACTTGGCACGTACGGTTGTTTTTATGGCACAGGTGGGACCTGGTGTTCATGTGTACTTTTTTGTGTTATTATATCATAGACTGCCGGCAGTGAGGAAGGAGTTACACGGGCATGATTGATATTGCGGGCGTGAGACCCATGGTTATATTCGAGTGATGACTTTGAGGGCGTGAGTCCCTGACTTGACATGAATGCTTATATATTGTGTACTGTAGTTTGGTTATCATACATGTCTCCTGTTTTATATAGACTGTTATGATTTCATTCTGATATTTTGATTTCACATACTTGGTACTGTTATCGACCTCGCCCGGGCTGCGTTCATGCCGCAGGTAGAGGTACACCGGTTGTTGATCCTCACTCATAGGATCACGGTTCTGCGTATTTGGGAAGCTCCGTTTCTCCGGAGGCTTATCTTTTGGTATGATTCCCTGAGACTGTAGGTTCTTATACATTCAGGGGTATGGCGCGGCCCTGTCCCGTCGTAGTTGTTATAAAAACTCTTAGAGGTATGTAGTACTGTTGTGAGTTGGGCTTGTAAAGGATAACTGTTCGGGTTTGATATATATATGCAGAAAGGTGACCGTTTTGGTTAGCCTGTTTCTTGTATTACATTGTTTCATGTCTATGAGTTTTATTTCCGCTGATTTTCTCTGATGTATTATCACTAGGGTGCCCGGGGTAAGGCACCAGTCGCGGGCCCGAGGTCGGGTCGTGACACTTATGCTAGAGATAGGCATAAACGCCAAATATACGAGATTGTGATAGATTGACCCAAGCTGTTAAGCATTAACTTTTGTTGGAATGAAAACAAAATGAATGTACTTTTTCCAATTTTGGCATTTCATTATTAGGCTTGGATCCGTCTATCATTATCGCGCTACATATAATATGTTGATTGGTCGTTGGGTTGTGAGACCCTTCGACAATTTGGTGGATTTTTAATTGTGGTATCGATACCAAGGACCGACCCACCTAAGGTGTATGCATACATGACTTAATATAAAGGGTGGTATCGCTCTATCCTAAATTTGCTAAGATTTGGCTTACTGGTTGCAAGGTTCCCGAGCGGACTACTCGAGTGAGAAGGCTACGCGGCTGTCCAGACGAACCGGACAACTCCGTGCATATGCCAACTCTCCTAAATTTTGGGTATTTGAAAGAAATTTTGCGGTGCGCGAAGCACACCTCACGTGTAATGTGTGATAATGTCTATTTTTCGAAGTGGAAGAAATATGAGCGGAATGTCAATTTAAAGAAAGCAGTAAAAGGAAGTAGCATTTAATGCAGTCAAGCAAACAAAGATAAAATGCAAACAATTTAAAGCACTAAAACAAATAAAAGCAAAACGAAGTGCAACAATAATAAACATAGGTTTGCAATGGTCAAGAACCTGAAAATTCCCAGCAGAATCGCCATGTTGTCGCACCCATTTTTTACCGCGGGGTCAGAACGGAACTGCAACGTATTGCTTTGTGTGATTCCCTGGATTGAGCAAAATGATGGTATTGAGGAGTCGTCACCTAATTATTTAAGTGAATTAGGACACTTGAATTATTGCAATAAAATACTGAAAAAATGATCTACATATAAATAGTCTGCGAAATTAATGAGATTCCAAATCAGGGTTTTTTATTATCCTAAAGGAAAGAGGTTAGACATCTTTAAAGATCCACTAACTTACGGTTATCCGGTCAAACCTAGGTTAATTATTTTGCTAAAGAAAAATGCATTTTTAGATACAAAATTAATAATAAAAAATATATTGTAAGTAGTTAACTAAAAGATGCAATGTCTAGAATAAATAAACTAAAGGCGTTTTGAAACATGCATAACGAGCCTAAGAAATAAACTAGCGGGTTCTGATTTTAATCTATCTTTTTAATTATTAATTCTAAGCGTACCGATTCTAAATATTTCAATAATTACGATTACAATAAAATACAATAAAAAATAAGAATAAAACTCGATTTAAAATACAACAACAAAAATAAAACTCTGAATGGTATCTTGTCTTCTTTAGACTTTATAGACATTCTTCACAAGCTGTCAAAATAAATGGTTAGAAACAATTAAATATAAATAACTTCAGATCCTTGCCCAGAAGATTTTATTTTGCGTCTTTTCAACTGTGGAGGCTTCCAAAATCGACGGATATTTATTCATCGACCAGGTTTAGTATTTGTACAAATCAGTTTATTTTAATCAAGTATAGCAATCCGTTCGTTTAAATGAAATCAGTAGCCATTCAGCAACATATAGGTGAAACGAGTAGTAAGCCCAAACAACAGTGACCTAGAGAAAGAAACGAAACAGTAGCAAAAATGTAATAGCAACAAGACATGAAAATCACTAGGAAACAACAAACCAATGCCAAAAGAAAACGTGCAGATGCCAAAATATAGTGCAAAATAAATCCATAAGCAAAAGCAAAATCGGAAAAATCAGTCCGGTTAACCAAAGCAGACAAACAAATCCCATAATTAAAGCCGACAGAGGTCGCCGGAATTTTTAAAACACCGGTCAGATACCAAAAAATCGGAAAATCAGTCCGGTTAATCGAAACCAACAACATATACCAAAAAGATAAAACCAACATAGGTTGCCCGAGTTTGGAGCTCCGGCGATATACCAAAAATAAATAAAAATCAGTTCGTTAACACAATCAGACAACAGTAACCAAAAGATAAATCCAAACCAGTCGCCGGAGTTCGGAGCTCTGGCGATATACCAAAAATAAAAAAACATCAGCCAAACAAACAACATCATGCTAACCACAAGAGAAATATAAACACCAAGCGTCGCCGGAGTTCTTAAATGCATCGATGGCGGCGTAAGAAGCGGATGGAAAGTACGTGGTTCATCAGGATCTGCTCGGTTCATCGGGCGTGAAGCCCTCATCGGGCGATGGCGATATGAGCAAAATAGAGAAGTGGGGTGTAGCTTGGGCGACTTGGGAAAGGGGAAGGGATCGATGGGTCTGATTGGAAAAAAATGAGAGAGTGTCAGAGGGTAAAGAGGGTAATGGGGGTGGGGTATGAAGGGTGTGCGACTGACCTTGGTTTGATAAAGGAGGGGGGGGGGGAGTAATTGAAAAATAAAAAAAGGGTGAGGGTCCGCGTCTGCTCTCTTTTTTCAAGATGGGAGAGTGTTTTATTTATAGGGTATTATTAGGTTTAGGTTTTAGTTTTTGGGGGAAATCAAAAGGGTTTGATTTTTAGAGGGGAAAATAAAAAAAGGTGTTGGACTTGGCTGGTCCGAATTGGGCTTATTTTTTGTTGAGATTGGGCTGATTTTTTGTGGATTGGGTAGAAAGTTCAGATGAGGTTTAGGTTTAAAAATGAGTTGTGGTTAAAATGGATTTGGGTTATAAAAATGTGTTTATTATCTAAAAGAAAAATGAATTGAAGAGATGCAAAATTTTAAAAATGAAGATTTGATAATAATAAAACATAATATTTAAGAAATGCTTAATAAAAAATAATAGTGCGATGCAGTTTTTTGCGAAAATACGATAGCATGGAATAAAAAATACAAAAAATAATGATAAAAATGTTATGTCAAAAATATTTAGAATTGCAACAATTAATCGAAAAAGATGGGTCAAAATTAGGTGTCAACACCATTTATATTTTAAAATAATTAAATTTTAAGATTCTAAACTTACTTTTGTGATATGTTTTTATAATCAAAATAATGTTATAAGGTATTTAACATCATAATTTCTAATGTATTTTTTACATGTGAAGTCTTTATATCTTAATTTTTCTACTTAGTGAAACACCGTCATATAAAATTAAAGAGTTGTTATACACTATCAGTGTAAATATTTTTTCACACCAAAAGGTCATTCAAATGATATTTGTAGTTAAGTCTCCTTAAAATTCTATAAATAAATATTTTATCTGCTATAATAAGTAAGTATGACTTGATGGTATAAAAATTATTTACACTAATAGTGTATATTACATATACTCTTTTTTTATTTGTTCTATTTAATTTAATTTAATTTAATTTGTTTGGAAACATGAAACTTCAAGAAGAATCTAGTCTTCTTCGCGAAAGAAATGAACACCAGAGTACGTGAAAACATGGTTCAAGTATGGAAAAACGATTCCAAGATCATCGTCTATAGCGGCCACATGAAAACACCATACTCAGAGGCCTTATTGGGCAGCAATTACTGCATTCACGCTAAAGGTTTTGAGATCAACACTACCCGAATTGGTGACGTCCTTTACTACGGTTGTGTTCCAGTGATATTGGCCGATAATTATGATCTACTGTACACTGACATTCTCAACTGTGAAAGCTTCTCTGTTGTTGTTTCATATCTTTATATTCCAAAACTAAAGCAAATTCTTGAAGAAATATAGGTTGAGAATTGTTCTAGTGTTATTTATGTTCTATTTTTAGTTGTAACAGCAAGTACATTTAAGGCCATCTGACAAATATAGCTAATGTATATATTGTATAGGGATAGATTCGCGTTATACATGTGGACGAATTATGTCGTGACACATGGCAGGAAGAGAAGAGTCGGATCCAAGTCAGCTACTGGTAGCATAGAAGTTGCACCGGGGGTATCAAAGGGTCGTAGGTACCCAAAAGAAAGAAGATCAGGGACCAGTCCGAATCCCAACGGGCAGTCGTTACTTGTTTTATTATACACCTTCCAAGGGTGCATTGATGGAATTTATGAAGATATTAATTGTCTAATTAGTAAAACATTCATGTATAGATATTATTAGAGTCATAATTCATGGAATGTATATCCAAGAGTCCAAGTATAAATATGACTAATTAACTCAATGTAAGGACATCATATTCAAGATATTACAACATTAATTTTCGATTCATGCTATTTGTCTTAATACTTGTGTTTGCACACCGTCGAAGATCTAATCTGAAGGCCTCGTCAAGAAGCTTCTTTCAGGCTCAGGCTAACTATATTCTAATTTTACTTTGCTATTCAATATTTGTCATAATTATCTGTTAATCAGTTTGCTAACCTAGTATTGAGACCCACGTGTCCTTGACCTCCTGTACAAATTCAACTATACCGATTTACGGGTAAACAGTTTGGCTCCCACTATGGGGACTGGGTAATAGTGGTGTCACAAGTGAACCCTTCTTTCTTTATCTGATCATTTCCTTAGTCTTATTTTATTAAATCAACAGATGACAGGTATAGAAGGACTTGAAGGAAACCGCACCCTTGGGAACAATGCTGAGTATAACTAAACCAGACCAGATAGCCTTCCGGTCGCAGACCTGGTACTAGAAGATCTGTCGGTCATAGACGAGGCCATTTTATGAGGTGGACATCCCCAAGGAGATGAGGTTCCCACTGACAAAATACACGAGGAGGATATGTAGATCCTAAGGGCACAAAATGTTGCGATAAGAAAGGAGTTGGGCAGCATAAAGCAGTTTGTTATACCCCGTGTTTCCAGAGTATGTACGTGAGGGCGTACGTGTACAATTTGAGCCTTAAGTAGGCATAGTTTCGAAATTTGTACACAAGTGCCGAAAGGAGTCGTTTTTCGACGAAACGTTTCCACGACTACGTTGGGAAAATCAGGCTAAGTCATTTATTATTTTTGCGGATTTTTACGAGCGACGGAACAATTTTGGACCCACCGGAGGGTGACACATGTCACCTCGTTGGGCAAAGAGAAGGCTTGGCCTTGGCCGATTGGCTCCCTCTTTTGTGCCTTGCTTTGTGGCTTGTTTTGTGGAGTGTTTTGTGGAGTGTTTTGTGGGTGCACTTGGCTTGATCTTGGCCTTACACTTGCCTTGCACATGGCTTGATCTTGGCCATTGGTTGGCCTTTGGTTTTGCTATAAATACCCTCTCTTTGAAGACTTCTTCATCCACTCTTCACTTGCCTAAGTCTTGAGAACCCCTCCTCCTCTTGTTGACTCTCGTCCAAGAGCCCTCTCCCTTGTGTAGGCCTTTTGGCGAAACCTTCCACTGTGAGCCTAAAGCGAGAACACCCTCCTTAGGGTGTTGTTCTCGTGTGGTACCCACTTTGTGGTATTAAAATACTCCTCAGTATTGTTATAATGCCCAAAATACCTTAGCCTTATACCTTGTAGTATTCCAAAGTTACCTCTATCGTGAGTCAGGAAATACTACCTTTTGTCCTTTTAGTCTCAAACCGAAACCACAAGGAACCCTTCATGTTGGTTGAAGTTTTGGAGTAGAAGTTGGATAGAACTTCTAAGGGTTGTTTGGAGCGGTTTGGAGCACTCGGAGTAGGAGCTAAACCTTGCTCAGGCGCGACATTATACTCGGATAATTTTGGGCTTATCGAGGTAAACACTATTGTCCTTCTATTGTAATTGGAAATTACATGTTGTAGAATATATAGTTGAAGTATACTATATATAGAACTATACTTAATCTTGTGGCAATGTCTTTTGACTTAAGCTGAAGATTTAAGAATCGTATTCTGATGAGACTTGTGTAGTATTCTTGTGTAGTAGAATTGTACACGTCCGGTTAGGCGTGTGAAACCCACTCTGGTTGGCTTGGTAGCGGCCTCGATAGAGAAGGAGATTCTGCGGTGGCGGGGAGATCTTGCCGAATTTTACGTAGAATATTCTACGTTGTGGTCTAGATGATAATAGGCGCCTTGTGGCCTTATAGGTTGAAGTACTACGTGTGGCGCGATTTACTTGGCTTAGGAGTAGGCCATTTGTTTGGAGCGTTTTGCTATTAGTCGATACTCGTCGCGAGGTATGTGAACCTCTTCCTATCTCTTCTAGCATGATATGTGTGTAACTATGTAGTACGGTGAGCGTCGTGTGTTTAATGTATTTGATTGGTTTGAAACATAAAGTGTTATAACGGCTTTATGGGAAGTTGGTTATAACGACTTTATGTAGGTAAGAAAATGGGTTGTGGTTTTTAAAAGATAATTGATTTGATTTATAAGCGGCAGGCGTTATAATAAAACTTGAAGTATTTCAAAAGATTTATAAATCGTTTTGAAAGAAGTGTAGTATTGTGCTTTGAAAACTTAAGAGTTATACTAGCTTTATGGGAAGTTAGGTATAACGGCTTAAGAATGGTTTACTGATGTTAGAAGTTAAGAGACTTGATCTTATAAGATAAGAGACTTAACTTATTTGTTTTAATGTGAATGTTTGTGTGAAACCTCATTCGTGAGTAATGAGTACTTGATTTTATTTAAAGGGATAATGTTTTACTGATTTCAGAAATCAGAATGTGTATCGACAGACCACTGCAGCGTTAATAAAGGAAAATGTATTGAATAATGATGAATTGTATTAAAACCAGTAGAAACCTCCATCTGCATAGAAACTAAGATGAGACAAAATGATATTACATTTTCTAGATCATGGCTGCTGTAATAAGAATGTTGTAAACAAGAATAACCTACTCTCACGTACGACATAATTTACTCAATTATTCTAAAAAGGAATCAAGTGATTAAGTTTATGAACTATGAAACCTTTTGAAAATGAGAAGCTTGAGTAATTGAAACTAGGCAAACTGGAACTTAGGAAAAGAATGTTGTTACTTGATTTTGAAAAGGAATGTGGGTTGGTCATTCTAATACTACGGGTATCGGGTGACTTTTATAAAAGTAATGGATCTCTTTTAAAAGAACTTAACGTATGTAGTACTTTGGAGTTAAAAACCCGGACTTTGGCATAAAATGAAAGTACTTTGAGTTGTGTGAAACTTGCCTATGCTTGTTGTTGTGAAACTTGCCTATGCTTGTTGTTGTGAAACTTGCCTATGCTTGTTGTTGTGAAACTTGCCTATGCTTGTGATGATAGCCTTTGTTGTGCAAGTGTGGTATTTACGTATTCTGGCGTCTCGATGAGGCGGTCGACTTGTTGAGAACTTACTTGGACGTCTTTGGCGGTGATGGAGAATTCCACGGGTATGCTCCTGTTGATAGTGTTATTCCATGGACTAGCTCTCCATGAGGTTTCTTACTGTTCGGCCTGGGTATCTGGTGGTCGGCTCTCGTACTTGCCCCGTCTCGTGACTGATTCGGCCTTGGTATCTGGTAGTCAGCCCTCGCACTTGCCCCGTTCGATTATAGTGTGAAGTTTCGTGATCTGACCTTGGTCCTCGGTGGTCACCCTCGTACTTGCCGGTCATTTGCGTGGCCGGCCTTGTATCCGATGAGTCGGCTCTCGCACTTGCCGTATCGGCCGTGTTTTGGTTGCATTGTATTATTGGTACGGTCGGATCTGGTAGTTATACTTGTCTGCGGTTTTATAACACAGGTGAGACATGGTGTTCATGTATAATCCTTGGTATGGTTATATCATAAAGCTGCCGGTGAGGAAGAAATTCCACGCACAGTGATAATTTGGGCGTGAGTCCTGTCTTGATGTAATCGGTTATATGTTATATCTCGTAGTTTGGTCATCATACATGTCTCTGCTTTATATAGACTATTATGATTTCATTTCTGATATTCTGATTTCACATACTTAGTACTGTTGTCTTGACCTCCTTGGGGCTGCGTTCATCTGCGGTAAGTGCGTCATTTGTCGATCCGCGTTTAGGATCTCATTTCAGCGTTTTGGGAAGCTCGTTCCGTCGGAGGCTTATCTTTGGTATGTTACCACAGTGCATGTAAGTTCTTATGCGTTCGGGGGTATGGCGGGCCCTGTCCGTCATAGTTGTTGTATAAATCTTAGAGTGCATGTAATCTTGTTGTGGCGGGGTTGTAAAAGGATTAAACTATTCGGAGTTTTATGTATATCTTGAAACAATCGCTTTGGTTGGCATGTTTATTTATTAAATATCTGATTTCTTTTGTAAAGTTTTTATTTCCGCTGGTTTACTCTGATGTTGTATCACTATGGTGCCCTGGGTAAGGCACGATGGCGGGCCGAGTTCGGGTCGTCACTAGTGGTATCAGAGCAGTTAATCCTCGGAAAGTGTCTACAGACCGTGTCTAGTAGAGTCTTGATTATCGGTGTGTTGTGCACCACATCTATAATCAGGAGTCTATAGGACATTTAGGATTGGTTTCCATTCTTCTAATTACGAGATCGTGCCTTAGAGGCTGTGATAAGATTGGACCCTCGGCGTGTTTCGTTTTTACGATTATGCCTGCGAAAGCAACCGGGCGAAGGGCAAAGCGTGAGAGGATCTGCCGAGTAAAGCGTGGCGAAGACCACGATACGAGCCTCGATCCGCGATGCAGGCGAGAGAGATGAGTTACAAGAGTGGGCCCGATTAATGGCGAGGTTGTGGCGAGACTTGAGGATAAAGTGAACCTGGCGGTTCGATGCACCGATGGTTCACTTAGATCGAGATAGTTCGAGGCTTGGGATTTTACGAGTTGTAGGCGCGAGTTTTATGGGTCGAGGCACGAGGATGATCGCGAGGAGTTCATCAAGCGATTCTGTGGATCGTGAGTGATCAAGGCATCGGAGATCGAGTCGGTGGCCTAGGTTCACATCAGCTGCGTGATACCGCAATGATCGGTAGTTTGATTCTTGGGAGCTGTCGAGGAGAGCATGCACTTCCAGCGTTATGGAGCGAGTTCTCGAGGCCTTTCTGCACATTTCTTGCCTCCCGGATGAGAGGGCTCGGTAAGATTTTTGGTGTTCTGAGCAGGCGTCTGGTTGAGTACAATGTGGAGTTCGACTCATTGGCGATGCGTCCGCGTTAGTAGCTAGTATGGAGGATCGAGTGCACCGATATGTTCTGAGGGCTCGATGATTGCCTTGCGAGAGAGTTGTTGGTGTAGCTCTTGGTAGGGCATGGACATTGCCGCGTCGCAGCGTATACACTTGGATGTGAGGCGGATAAATCGGCGGAATGACCAAATCGTGAAGAAGAGGCGAGCAGCGAGGTCCTTTGGTGACTTTCGAGCGGACCGCCTCGGCCAGCGAACTAGTTATGTACCTCCGTCGTCGATGAGTGGTCCTCGCGGCTTTCGGGACGCCAGGATATTGAAGCGGTCGGGGCTCCTGTGTTTCAGATTTTCGGAGAAGCGAGTGCTCGCGGATGAGTTGCCACTTGTCTCAGTGCGGCCGTTGTGGAAAGCTTCATAAGGGAGAGTGTCGTACTAACTCGGGAGATTGTTATTTTTGCGGCCAACAGGGCCATCTGGCAAGATACTGTCCAGGCCGAGTAGCTGGTAGGATAGCATGGACTACTAGAAGCGATTGCGGGTTCTTCACCTTCCGTAGCGAGCGGGATGTTTGTACCGGAAGGCCCCGGTAGAGGTCGCTGTGGGAGTTCCCAGTTTTTGCTGTCCTTGAACCGCCTAGTTTCAGTTATATCCTTTACACTATCGATTTTTGTTTGTATTTTTGTTGTTGATGTGTTTAATGTTATGTTTGGATAGCTTTGTGCTAAAATGTGATTTAGAAACACAGTTAGTGAAAAGGGTAAGTCACAGGTAGTGTGAGATGGAAGTGGTAGCTTTCATGATGTGAAATAGTAAGATTGTTAGGATCGGGAACAAGAGTTGGCGATTGGGGTCGGGTTGGGGACCATTTGGGTCAACCCGTAACCGATTTGGGGTGGGTCGATTAGGTGGTCCCGCCAGTGGTAGGGTAACGAGGTGCTAGGCCCAGTTTAGTTGACCATCGTATGAGTTCGTGGGTGTGTTCGACCAGAATCAGTTCGGGAAGGCCGGGAATGGCCTTAGGGGAAAGCGAGGTTAGTGAGATGACCAAGTTTGGAGGTAGTGACTCCAAGGGTTGGTAACAGAAGCGTTGTGAAGTGTGAATGCGGATACTAGAACGAGTTCAGTGTTCGTGACGAGTACTACGAGAAGGGAGAAGTGAGCGTGTGTTTTGTGGCGGTGTGGCATGATTGTTTTAAATGCGTATAGCGGTGAAGACTATCGGCGCTGTTTGTTTGAGACCTAGAAGGAACATTCGGACGAATGTTTCTAAGGAAGAATGTTATACCGTGTTTCAGTATGCGTGAGGCGTCGTGTACAATTTGAGCCTTAAGTAGGCATAGTTTCGAAATTTGTACACAAGTGCGAAAGAGTCGTTTTTTAAACGCGTTTCCACGACTTACGTTGGGAAAATTCGGCTATGTCATTTAGTATTTTTGCGGATTTTTCGGCGACGGAACATTTTTGGACCAACGGGAGGGTGACACTTGTCACCTCGTTGGGCAACAAAGAGAAGGCTTGGCCTTGGCGATTGGCTCCTCTTTTGTGCCTTGCTTTGTGGCTTGTTTGTGGAGTGTTTTGTGGAGTGTTTTGTGGGTGCACTTGGCTTGATCTTGGCCTTACACTTGCCTTGCACATGGCTTGATCTTGGCCATTGGTTGGCCTTTGGTTTTGCTATAAATACCCTCTCTTTGAAGACTTCTTCATCCACTCTTCACTTGCCTAAGTCTTGAGAACCCTCCTCCTCTTGTTGACTCTCGTCAAGAGCCCTCTCCCTTGTGTAGGCCTTTTGGCGAAACCTTCCCTTTGTGAGCCTAAAGCGAGAACACCCTCTCCTTAGGGTGTTGTTCTCGTGTACTTCCACTTTGTGGTATTAAAATACTCCTCCAGTATTGTTATAATGCCCAAAATACCTTAGCCTTATACCTTGTAGTATTCCAAAGTTACCTCTATACGTAGAGTCAGGAAATACTACCTTTTGTCCTTTTAGTCTCAAACCGAAACCCTAAGGAACCCTTCATTGGTTGAAGTTTTGGAGTAGAAGTTGGATAGAACTTCTAAGGGTTGTTTGGAGCGGTTTGGAGCACTCGAGTAGGAGCTAAACCTTGCTCGGTAGCGACATTATACTCGGATAATTTTGGGCTTATCGAGGTAAACACTCTTCTTTCTATTGTAATTGGAAATTACATGTTGTAAGAATATATAGTTGAAGTATACTATATATAGAACTATACTTAATCTTGTGGCAATGTCTTTTGACTTAAGCACGAAGATTTAAGAATCGAGCGTAGACATGGTAGACTTGTGTAGTATTCTTGTGTAGTAGAATTGTACACGTCCAGGTTAGGCGTGTGAAACCCCACTCTGGTTGGCTTGGTAGCGGCCTCGATAGAGAAGGAGATTTCTGTTGTGTGGGAGATCTTTGCCGAATTTTACGTAGAATATTCTACGTTGTGGTCTAGATGATAATAGGCGCCTTGTGGCCTTATAGGTTGAAGTACTACGTGTGGCGCGATTTACTTGGCTTAGGAGTAGCCGATTGTTTGGAGCGTTTTGCTATTAGTCGATACTCGTCGCGAGGTATGTGAACCTCTTCCTATCTCTTCTAGCATGATATGTGTGTAACTATGTAGCGGTAGGCGTACGTGTGTTTAATGTATTTGATTGGTTTGAAACATAAAGTGTTATAACGGCTTTATGGGAAGTTGGTTATAACGACTTTATGTAGGTAAGAAAATGGGTTGTGGTTTTAAAAGATAATTGATTTGATTTATAAGCGGCAGGCGTTATAATAAAACTTGAAGTATTTCAAAAGATTTATAAATCGTTTTGAAAGAAGTGTAGTATTGTGCTTTGAAAACTTAAGAGTTATACTAGCTTTATGGGAAGTTAGGTATAACGGCTTAAGAATGGTTTACTGATGTTAGAAGTTAAGAGACTTGATCTTATAAGATAAGAGACTTAACTTATTTGTTTTAATGTGAATGTTTGTGTGAAACCTCATTCGTGAGTAATGAGTACTTGATTTTATTTAAAGGGATAATGTTTTACTGATTTCGGAAATCAGAATGTGTATCGACAGACCACTGCAGCGTTAATAAAGGAAAATGTATTGAATAATGATGAATTGTATTAAAACCAGTAGAAACCTCCATCTGCATAGAAACTAAGATGAGACAAAATGATATTACATTTTCTAGATCATGGCTGCTGTAATAAGAATGTTGTAAACAAGAATAACCTACTCTCACGTACGACATAATTTACTCAATTATTCTAAAAAGGAATCAAGTGATTAAGTTTATGAACTATGAAACCTTTTGAAAATGAGAAGCTTGAGTAATTGAAACTAGGCAAACGGGAACTTAGGAAAAGAATGTTGTTACTTGATTTTGAAAAGGAATGTGGGTTGGTCATTCTAATACTACGGGTATCGGGTGACTTTTATAAAAGTAATGGATCTCTTTTAAAAGAACTTAACGTATGTAGTACTTTGGAGTTAAAAACCCGGACTTTGGCATAAAATGAAAGTACTTTGAGTTGTGTGAAACTTGCCTATGCTTGTTGTTGTGAAACTTGCCTATGCTTGTTGTTGTGAAACTTGCCTATGCTTGTTGTTGTGAAACTTGCCTATGCTTGTGATGATAGCCTTTGTTGTGCAAGTGTGGTATTTACGTATTCTGGCGTCTCGATAGTAGGTCGACTTGTTGAGAACTTACTTGGACATGCTGGCAGTGATGGAGAATTCCACGGGTATGCTCCTGTTGATAGTGTTATTCCATGGACTAGCTCTCCATGAGGTTTCTTACTGTTCGGCCTGGGTATCTGGTGGTCGGCTCTCGTACTTGCCCCGTCTCGTGACTGATTCGGCCTTGGTATCTGGTAGTCACCCTCACTTGCCCCGCTCGATTATAGTGACGAAGTTTCGTGATCTGACCTTGGTCCACGGTGGTCACCCTCGTACTTGCCGGTCGGTGCGTGACCGGCCTTGGTATCCGGTAGTCGGCTCTCGCGACTTGCCGTGTCGGCCGTGTTTTGGTTGCAGTGTATTATTGGTACGGTCGGATCTGGTAGTTATACTTGTCCTGTACGGTTTTTATAACACAGGTGGGACATGGTGTTCATGTATAATCCTTGGTATGGTTATATCATAAAGCTATGGCGGTGAGGAAGAAATTCCACGCACGCAGTGATAATTTGGAGGCGTGAGTCCTGTCTTGATATCGGTTATATGTTATATATCGTAGTTTGGTCATCATACATGTCTCGCTTTATATAGACTATTATGATTTCATTCTGATATTCTGATTTCACATACTTAGTACTGTTATCTTGACCTCCTTGGGGCTGCGTTCATGCCGCAGTAGAGTACATCTACCGTCGATCCGCGTTTAGGATCTCATTTCAGCGTTTTGGGAAGCTCGTTCCGTCGGAGGCTTATCTTTGGTATGTTACCACCAGTCCGTAAGTTCTTATGCGTTCGGGGTATGGCGGGGCCACTGTCCGTCATAGTTGTTGTATAAATCTTAGAGTGCATGAAATCTTGTTGTGGGCGGGGTTGTAAAAGGATTAAAGCTATTCGTGTTTTATGTATATCTTGAAGGCAACCGCTTTGGTTGCTTTATTTATTATATCTCTTATTTCTTGTGTAAAGTTTTTATTTCATTGGTTTTCTCGATGTTGTATCACTAGGGTGCCGGGTAAGGCACGATGTGGGCCGAGTTCGGGCGTCACGATTTTTCTCTAAGTTCGCATCCAACTTCATTGACATCACTCAAGCGTCCGCAGCGGCACCACCGAAAAATGTCCTAAGTGCTGTAAGGAATGACTATAATGAGCCAAGGAATGATGACGCTTTAGGAAGTGAAACTATTCCTGAAAATCCATTCCAGGAGCATATGCAAAACTTTATGAAGGAGATAATGGTAAAGGTAGATACAAATACTCGGGAGGGAGAAAGAAAAGAATGCCAAGGAAATATAACACCAACTGAACTATATACCGGGGGCCATTCCGGTGATCGAAGGTTTGGATGCAAAATGATATATTCAGTTGTCTTATTAATCTAAGTTTGCGCCCGAACCGATACCCAAGAGGTTCAAAATATTGTTCATACCTAAATACAATGGAATAATAATCCCAGAAGAATATGTAAGGACATTTACCACGACTGTCAAAGGGAATGATTTGAAGGAGCACGAGATAGAATCAGTACTGATCAAAAAGTTTGTTGAGACGCTTACTAAGGGAGCCCTAACATAGTAATAACTTCTACTCGATAATTCGATCGATTCATTCACTGCTAGATGATATGTTCATAAAAGCCCATGCTGGGGCAAGAAATATAAAGACGAGGAAGGCAAATATCTTCCACATTACATAGGGAGAGTCTGAACTCCTCAGGAACTTTTTTATGTGATTCCAGAAAGAGTGAATGTTGTTACATGCAGTCCCCGATGAATGGGCTATTGAGGCTTTTACTAAGGGTTTGAACCCTTTGAGTTCAGATGCCTCACATAAGCTCAAAGAAAATCTCATAGAATTCCAAGCTACTACCTGGGAAGACGTTCACAACTGATATGAGTCAAAGATTCAGGAGGAAGATGATTTACTAGGGAATCAGACTGGAAGTATTTCTCGAAGGGCAGATAAAGGAGCTGAATCCAATTATAACTCCTCAATGATTTCCAGCCTTATCCTACTCCCAGGAAGCAAGGTGATGGACATGGTTTTCATTTCCTTGACAGGAGTAACTGAGGACTGAAATTCATCTAATTCCTCCCTAAATGGACCCCAATACCCAAAATTATCTAAATACATAATAGGTAAAGAGTTAGGTCTTGTCTAACATGTATGCAGAATTGACCATGGCTAGTTTAATGTGACAGATGTCTTGTATGTGTTAAGTTATCTCTTTGTGCCATTCACTTGACTAAGGCCCCTGTCTAGTTCATAAGTCTATGCTAGTAAGGTTGTATACCTGGTTTATTTAAATGATAGGATATAGAAAGCGAAGAGTTTGATCCAAATGCTTGAGTTTTTCCTAATGTGATAAAAATTTGAATTTTATTTAGGGGGTATATTAATCTGATAATGACCATGTCTAATTTTGTGATGATGTCCTAAATGTCAACACCTGCCAAATATATGAAAAGTGGTCCATACATGTGATTTTGTCAACCTATTGTTAGTCCAATTCCTTGTGTAAAATGTTGCTTCTATCTCAATGTGACTAGACTCATTAAGAATATGTGAGCTTCCTATTTAAAATTAACTAAGAAGATGTCATGTTGTTTGGTTTCTTGTGTGCTGTTGATTATGAATCAAGAATCAACATGTATCCTATTTAAAATTATCTGCTAATCAATTTGCTAACCTAGTCACTTAAGACCCATGTATCCTTGATCTCATAGAAAAATTCAACTATACGGATTTACGGGTAAGCATTTTGGCGCCCACCATGGGGCTTGGGTAATAGTGATGTCACAGGTGACCCTTCTTTATTAATATGATCCTTTCCTTAGTCTTATTTTATTGAAGAAACAAATGACATGTATGGAAGGACTTGAAGGCAACCACACCCTTGGGAACAATGCCGAGAATAACCAAATCAGACTAGATGGAATTCCGATTGCAGACCCGGTACTAAAAGATCCGTCGGTCATAGATGGGGCCACTTTAAGAGGCGAACAACCCAAAAGAGACAAGGTTCCCAGTGACAAAACACATAGGAATATATGTAGATCCTAAGGGAACAAAATATTGCGATGAGAAAGGAGTTGGGTAGCATAAAACGGTTTTTCTTTGAGTTCACGTCCAACTTCGTTCACATCACTTAAGCGGCCGCAGCGGCGCTACCGATAAACGTTCCAAGTACTGTAAGGAGTGGCCAGAATGAGCTGAGGAATGGCAACACTTTAGGAAGTGAAACTATTCCTGAAAACCCATTCTACGAGCATGTGCTAAAATTTATAAAGGAGATAATGGGCAAGGTAGATACAAATACTCGGGAGGCAGAAAAAAATGCCAAGGAATTCTGACACCGACTGAACCATATACCGGGGCCCCTCTGGTGATTGAAGGTTTGGATGCGGAATGATATATTCAGTTGGCTTATTTGCCAAAGGTTGCGCCCGAACTGATACCCAAGAGGTTCAAAATATCATTCATAACTAAATACGATGGAACAATAGACCCAGAAGAATACGTAATGACATATACCATGATTGTCAAAGGGAATGATTTGAAAGAGCACGAGATAGAATTAGTACTGATCAAAAAATTTGCTGAGATGCTTACTAAGGGAACCATAACATGGTAATCACTTCTCCTTGATAATTTGATCAATTCATTCACCATGCTAGCTGATATGTTCATAAAAGCCCATGCGGGGGCAAAATGTAAAGATGAGGAAGGCATATATCTTCCGCATTGCATAGGGAGAGTCCGAACTCTTCAGGAACTTTGTTATGCGATTCCAGAAGAAACAAATGTTGTTACTTGAAGTCCCAGATGAATGGTCTATTGAGGCTTTAACTAAGGGTTTGAACCTCTTGAGTTCAGACGCCTCACGTAAGCTTAAAGAAAATGTCGTAGAATTCCAAGCTACTACATGGGAAGACGTTCACAACTGATATGAGTCAAAGATTCAGGTGGAAGACGATTTGTTGGGGAATCAAGCTGGAAGTATTTCTCGAAGGGCAGACAAAGGAGCCGGATTCGATTGTAACTCCTCAAATAATCGTTTCCAGTCTTATCCCACTCCCGGGAAGCAAGGTGATGTACATGGTTTTTGTTTTCTTGAAAAGCCAAACAACAGGGAGACTCTGGCAGGAGTAACCGAGGACTGATGAATCATAATATATGAAATTTATCTAATTCCTCCCTAAAGGGACCCCAATACCCAAAATTATCTGAATACATAATAGGAAAATGGTTAGGTCTTGTCTAACATGTATGCAGAATTGACAATGACTAGTTTAATGTAACCTATTCAGATTTCTTATATGTGTTAAGTTATCTCTTTGTGCCATTCACTTGACTAAGGCCCCTGCCTAGTTCATAAGTCTATGCTAGTAAGGTTGTATACCTGATTTATTTAAAAGATAGGATATAGAAAGTGAAGAGTTTGATCAAAGTGCTTGAGTTTGTGCTAATGTGATAAAAATGTGAATTTGCTTTAGGGGGTGTTTTAATCTGATAATGAACATGTCTAGTTTTGTGATGTTGTCTTAAATGTCAACACCTGCCAAATATATGAAAAGTGGTCCATACATGTGATTTTGTCAACCTACTATGTAAAATATTGCTTCTATCTCAATGTGACTAGACTCATTAAGAATATGTGAGCTTCTTATTTAAAATGAACTAAGAACATGTCATATTGTTTGGTTTCTTATGTGTTGTTGATTATGAATCAATAATCTATTAAGGTTTAGCCTGGTTGATTGTATGAACATATTAAAATGGTCTAAATGCTTTTGTGAGGACATGCCTTATGAATGCAAGGACATGTAATGAAAACTTAGAACTAGAATGTAGATTTGACTAAGTGTATATGCAATTAGAGTTAATGTGTCTTTTTTGTTCTTTGCCATATGAAATACCTTATGTTTTGAAACCTAATCAACATTAGACTGTCACTAAGCCTGCAATTTTAAATAGAAATCATGTGAATCTAATTTATGGTAACCTGATCAACTGATTGTTCCAATATGGTTTAAATTGCTTTACCTTCCACTTTCATTAACAAGAAGACCAAGTCTTAATAGGATCTGAATGACTTAAATGATATAAATATAGGATAGAAAAGTGATATGTGTAGCCCATTACTTCTAGACTTCCCAATGATGATATTTAACTTTGGTCTAAGAGTCTTAGAGGAATAGGTGTTGATACTGTTAATGTGTTCAATAACATCCTTCATAGTTATAGACCATACCATAGTTAACATCATAGACAACCTATGTATGCTCTTTGAACTACTCTTACTTGGTTCTACCTTTCCCCATTGTTTGGAATAACTACACTAGGTGATCCTATAGTCTTGCATTTTTATATATTCATACCTCCATCTATGTTATAGGAGAATCTGAGCTTCTAAATACATACTGCAAGTTTGTTGTTTGTCTGATAAGCTTGAATTTATGTCATGAAAGTACAAAGATAAAAATAGGAAAATGTATGATGTTTGTGTATGCATAGGTGTTTGCTCCAGCTTGCCTTCATCTAATTTGCTATGTTTTTTGGTTGAAATACATAGTGAATATACAAGAGTATATATAACCTATATATTATGTATACTCAATATACAAGGTATACATGACAAGTATATTGTTACACCCCGTAATTCCAGAACATGTATACGAGAATAGACGCGAGAACACAAGACTTAAAAATTTGAACGAAAGAAAGAATTGTTTTCCAAGGAAAAATCTTCCGAACCTCGGGAAGGAAAATTGTTCGTTAATGAGAATTGGGTTCTCAGAATTTTTATTTGAGATTGTTGGAATTTATCGGAACTATGGAATTTTATTTTCAGAGTTGGATACGTGGGACCACCCGAGAAATTTTACGTTTTTTTGTGGGGCCCACGAGGTTTCCGATATTTTGACCAATTATGAAAATTTTGGGAAACAAAATATTATGGGCCAATGGAAGGGCGACATGTGTCACCCTCCACATGCTTATGTTGGATGAATAAAAGAATTGACTAAGTCAATAAACAAGTGGAAGCTTGACATTATTGACTAAAATTGACCACATCCTAGCCACACATTTTCCTTGATCCAAGCCCTTGATTTTAGTATTTATCTACACTAGTAGCAAGACAAATTCCATACTTAGAGATTTTCAAGAAACTTTGTGCAAAGCAAGAGAGGCTCTCGGCATTGGCACCATTCCAACACAAAAATTTTGCAATCTTGCTTCATAAATCCCAATATTCAAACCCAAGATCCCTAGAGGTATTCTAAGGATATCCCAATACAAAAATCCCGAAAAAACTACGTTTTTACGTTAGTCGCAAGATGAAAACCTAAGGTGTTCTTCAACTTTGAAGTTGGAAATTGAAGAGAAGTTGTTTATGAACTTCTAAGGGTTGCTTGGAGTGGATTGAAATGGTAAGAAGAGGAGCTAAAGTTGCTACAGATCGACTTTAGGTTTTGGATCGTATTTGGACTTAAAAAAGGTAATAATTTTCGTCTTGCTATTATAATTCAAGATTTCATGTTGTAGTAGTTGATAGATGAGCATGTGATATTTAGAATGAAGATTTATAAATGTTATGGAATTTGGAAGCTTAAATCTGAGATTGGCATGTTAGCCATTAAAATTGGAAATCAATTTGGTCGATAGTTATAATCGTCGCATGTTATATAAGAAAGGGATTATAGTTGTTATATTTGATTGCGACTATATAACATGTGTTACACCCCGTAGTTCCAGGGTATGTATGTTAGGACGTACGTACAAGAATACGACATTAAGATTGGAAAGGAAGAAAGATTTGATTTTTCCGACGGAAAAATTTCTGGATTTTGTGAAGGAAAATGGCTTATTAATGGGAATTGGATTCCCAGATTTGGTATTCGGACTTCTGGGAATATAATAGAATTATAGAATTTTATTTCCAGATTTGGTCACGTGGGACCCACGAGGAAAATTTACCTCTTTGTGGAGCCCACATTGTTTTCGAGAGTTTGGCCATTATGGATGTTTTCGGAAGATGAAATATTTTGGACGAATTGGAGGGCGACACGTGTCACCCCCTTAGGTGGCATGCGGCCGAAATTGAGTGACAAGTGGCCAAGTCTTGCAAGATATTTGTTGGACAAGTGGACAAGAGGGACCCACACACACTTGTCTCAATCTCAACCCCACACATGCTTCTATCCTAGCCCTTGGTTGTCTTATACATACACCTCTAGTTGATGAAATCTTCCACACTTAGAATTATTTCAAGACTTGAAAAACCTTCTTCTTCTCCCTATCTTGCTCTCGGCAATGCTCCCTCCTCTTGACCTAATGCTGTCCAATAATTCTTAAACTTCTAAGTGTTCTTCCTTGATGTGTTAGAAAGATTAGTAACCAAGAGTTAGACAAGATTTCACACCCCTAGCCTCAAAAACACACCTTGGCCGAAAGTTGTGAAGTTTGGAACCTAAGTGTTCTTCACTTTTTGGAGTTGGATCTTGAAGAGAAGTTGGTTAGGATCTTCTAAGGGTTGCTTGTAGAGGATTGGAACGTAAGGATTTGGAGCTAAACTTGCTAAGGAGCGACTTTAAGTTCTTGGATATTTTTTGGGCTTTTTGAGGTATTGATCTTAATCCTCTTTGTGAAGTTGGATATTATATATGTTGGAAGTATATAAATGAGTATGAGATATGTGGAATGAAGGTTGGAAAGATTTGGAACTTGTTAAGTTGCTAAAATGGAGAATTGGCATGTAAGCCATAAAATGGTAAAAACGTATCTATTACATGTTGAAAGTTAATAACAAAGTAATTATAACTTATATAAAGATTGGAATATAAGTTGGAAGATTAATGAAGTAATTCCGGCATGCTAGCCGAAAATTGGATAAGTTTGATTGTAGTAGTTGGCCAAGAACACCAACTAATGGACTGTATTTACATTGGACTGTATTTACTTTGGACTGTATTTACATTGGATTGTATTTACATTGGACTGTATTTACATTGGACTGCCTTTACTTTGGACTATGGACTTGTTCCATTTCGGTTTTTATGTTGTTGTTGTTTTAAGGGGAAGATTTTTTAACACGTCCGTTTAGGCGTGTGATCCCCTTCTTTAGTTGTTGAATTGTTGCGCCTTAAATGTGGCATGTTGGTTACTGTTATCGGGCCTTGAAAAAGGTGGAAAAGTGCGTAGAAACGGGGGAAGTGCTGCCCAATTTTCTGTAGAATAAGAGATCTTACTTAGAAATGTTCTACGAAGAGAACTAGAAGTTGATAGATGTATTGTGGTTATTATAGGTGGATATTCTACGCGCGGCATACTCGACTTGGCTAGTGGATTAAGCCGAAGAGGTATGTGATTCTGCCTATTCTCTTGAGCATGACTATTTGTGAAATATATAGTGCGGTAGACGCACGTGTGTTAAAGGAATTTGATTTTCTTTTTGTGTCCTTGACTTGATTGTAAAGTCAAGTGACTTGATATGAAATGTTAAGGACTTGAATTGTGTTAAAAAGTTGTGAAACCTCATTCGTGAGAAATGAGTACTTGGTCCTTAAAAGAATAAAGTTATCTTGATTTCAGAAATAAGAGTAGTTGTCCTTGGTTGGTTTAAAATGTAAAGTGTTATAATAGCTTTATGGGAAGTTAGTTATAACGACTTTATGAAAATGAAAGAATGGTTTTATAATTGGTTTTAAAACGGTAACTTGATATTTTTAAAAGTTATGAGACTTGGTTTTCAAAGTTACGAGATTTAATTTGAAGACTATGAGACTTGATGTAAGGTCTTGATTTCTAAAGATAAGAAGAGACTTGAGAATTTGAAGTTATGAAGCTTAAACTATTTTTGAAAAGTATATTGTTACTTGACTTTGAAAAAAAAAGAGAAGTAACTTGATTTAAGAGTATAGGTTACTTGTTTTGAAAAGAGTATAGGTTACTTGTTGTAAGTAACTTGTTTTTAACTTGTCTCGATTGGAAAAGTATAAGTGGCTTGATTTTAAAAGGTGTGAGTGTCTTGATCTTAAAAGAGTGAGTTACTTGGGTTTTAAAAGTATACTTGACGTTGTTTTAAAAGTGTAAGCCACTTGGTTTAAAAAATACTTGATTTAAACATGAGAGTGTCTTGATACTACGGGTATTAGTACCGTGTGGTTTTTACTTAAAAAGGGATCTTTTTAAGAGAGTTGAAGTACGTAGTACTTTGGGGTTAAAACCCAGATTGTTGGCATAAAATGAAAGTACCTTGTGTGAGTAACTTGCCTATGTTTTTCTTGTGATAGCCTTGTAATTATTTCTAAAGGTGTGGTAAGTTGGTGTGATAAGTAAACATGTTATGATACTACGGGAGTTAGTGTCTTGAGACTTTTTGTGTTAAGGGGGTTTTCTTGTTGTGCTTATGTTGTTTACGATAAGCCGGTTGCGCTTGTATTATATCACATACCCCCCTGACTTGTTATGTTGCCGTGGGTTAGCTACCCCCGATACGAGGAATACCTCATGCGGGTCCACGTGACTATCACGGCTACTGTAGTCGAGAATCACTCGGTGTGTTCTGGCCGTCGAGAATACCTCATGCGGGTCCACGTGGCTATGCGGATTGCGAGTCCAGGAAATGCCGCGGGTTAGCCACCGTCACGAGAATACCTCATGTGGGTCCAGCGTGACCTATGCGGACTCGGTAGTCCAAGTAGGACTCGCACAATGATACTAAGGCGAATGGCCCAACCGATCATTGGCGGTCTAGAAAGACCGTCGGCGTCGTGATCTGATTTTATAGCATTGTTAGTACGGTAGGTTACGGTAGGCGGCTTTCGTACTTGCCGTCTGGTTGTTTTTATGGCAGTGGGACACGTGTTCATGTGTACTTTTTGGTGTTATTATATCATAGACTGCCGGCAGTGAGGAAGGAGTTCCACGGGCATGATTGATATTGTGGGCGTGAGACCCATGGTTATATTTGAGTGATGACTTTGAGGGCGTGAGTCCCTGACTTGACATGACTGCTTATATATTATGTATTGTAGTTTGGATATCATACATGTCTCCTGTTTTATATAGACTATTATGATTTCATTACAGTATTTTCAGTTTCACATACTTGGTACATGTTATCGACCTCGCCCGAGGCTGCGTTCATGCCGCGGTAAGTACAGGTTTTTGATCCTCGCTCATAGGATCACAGTTCTGCGTATTGGGAAGCTCCGTTTCTCCGGAGGCTTATCTTTTGGTATAGTCCCCTGTCATTGTAGGTACTTGTACATTCAGGGGTATGGCGGGGCCCTGTCCCGTCATAGTTGTTATAAAAACTCTTAGATGTTTGTAGTACTGTTGTGAGTTGGGCTAGTAAAGGATAATTGTTCGGGTTTTATATATATATGCAGAAAGGTGACCGTTTTGGTTAGCCTGTTTCTTATTTCATATCTTGTTTCATGTCTATGATTTTATTTCTGCTGGTTTTTCTCTGATGTGTTATCACTAGAATTGCAGGGTAAGGAACGATCGCGGGCGAGGCAGTCGTGACAATAGTGGTATCAGAGCAGTTAATCCTCGGAAAGTTTCTACAGACCGTATCTAGTAGAGTCTTGATTATCGGCGTGTTGTGCACCACACCTATAATCAGGAGGCTGCATGATATTTAGGATTGGTTTCCATTCTTCTCACTCTGAGATCGTGCCTTAGAGCTGTGTGATAAGTTGGACTCCCTCTGTCGTATTCTTATGTACCAGTTATGCCTCTATGCAAGGCAACCAGAGCCCAGAAGGGCAAGGAAGCAGAGGGAGCTGCGAGTAGAGCACAAAGGGTTACCAGGGCACATGCCCAGTCTTTACCTGAGGTGGTGCTTCACACGGGGAGTTCTACGACGTCGCCAGCCCCAGCAGAGTTTAGCGCAGCGACAACAATTTCTACTGCAGCCATGATAACTGAGCCTCCAGTTCCACGACCAGGAACAAAGGATATGGGTTACAAATAGATAGCCCAATTACTAGCTAGGATTGTGGCAAACAGGGAGGATAGAGTGCACCGATATGTCGCAGGTCTGGATGATTATCCAGCAGAGGGTTAGATGGGAGTGGCCCTTCAGCTGGGCATGGACATTGCCCGCATGCAGGCTTATGCACAGCAGACCGAGGAACGCAGAGGTCAACGGATTGACAGAGTCCAGCAGAAGAGTTCCAGGACAGCAATGTCCTTTGGTAACTTTCGAGGCGGACAGCCTGGCCAGCGGTTATGCGCCTCGCCCGATGCAGTGGCCTCGCGATCTTGAGGCGTTCGGATATTCGGAGCGATTCGAGGCTCCAGTTTCAAGTTTTCGGAGAAACGAGGGCGTTAGCGAGAGAGGCCACCTACCTCGGTGTGGCCATTGTGGTAGGTTTCATTTTGGGGAGTGTCGTACTCGCCGGCGACTTATTATGCTTGCGGCGGCAGGCCATATGGTGGCTTGTCAACCGTAGTGCGGCTGGTGGGATAGCCGATCTCGGATCTGTTGCGGGTTCTTCGCCTTCAATAGCTAGGCAGGATATTCATACACCGGCAGGCCATGGAAGAGATCGTGGTGGAAGTTCCCAGTTTTAGCGGCCCTTTGAACCGCCTATTTTGATTTCAGGTATATCCTTAACCCTCTAGAGACTAGTATGCGTGATAAGATGATTATATGTTAAGTGTTATACTCGGATAGTATTGCGTTCAATTGTGATTTAGAAAACCTGGTTAGTAGAAGAGGTAAGTTTGGGGACATGGAGATTATGAGCCTTAGAATATAGATAACCGTGGAGACCTTAGATGCGAGGCCGTCTTGAGTAAAAGATTTTTTTACGGGTGATCTTTGTCGGAGTACGTAGTATACATGGAGTATATTTTTGTGATAATTCCATGAGTGGTGTGAAATGGAAGTGGATAATTAAGCTAAGAAGACCACTAGGTTTTTGTGACTTGAATAGTGAGATTGTTCCGGACCGGGAACAAGAGTTTGGTACGAAATGGGTCGGGTTGAGGCCAGATTGCGGGTCAACCCACAGCCCGGAATGAGGTGGGGTCAGTTTGAGGTGGTCCCGCTAGGTGATAGGATCACGAGGGTGCTAGGCCCAAGTTTAGGTAACCATCGTACGGGTTCGTGGATGCGTTCGACCAGAATCGGATCATGAAGGCCGGGAATGGCCTTAAAGGAAATTGAAGCTAGTAATGACCAAGTAGGTGGTAGTAACTCCAAGGTTTTGGAAACTGAAGCGATGACTGAAATGTGGTACATATACTAGAAAGAATTCAGATGTACGAGAAGGGTACGACGAGTAAGAAAAGAAACGAACCTGTGTTAAGAGAATGGAAGTGATCATTTTGTGAAGTAAAAATGCGAAGAGAGAGTATCCTTTAGAACATGGGTGGGAGCTTATTGTGATGTTATAAACGTTAGAGGTGATTCCTCATTGGCTTGGATTTAAGTATTGCGCGTGAGTTCTATTATGACCATGTGTGGCATAATTGGTTTTGTAAGTATAGTAGTGAAGACTATACCGGCGCATGTGTTTTTGAGACTTAGAAGGAACATTCGGGACGAATGTTTCTAAGGGGGAAGAATGTTACACCCCGTAGTTCCAGGGTATGTATGTGAGGACGTACGTACAAGAATACGACATTAAGATTGGAAAGGAAGAAAGATTTGATTTTTCCGACGGAAAAATTTCCGGATTTTGTGAAGGAAAAAGGCTTATTAATGGGAATTGGATTCCCAGATTGGTATTCGGACTTCTGGGAATATAATAGAATTATGGAATTTTATTTCCAGATTTGGTCACGTGGGACCCACGGGGAAAATTTACGGTTTTGTGGGGCCCACATTATTTTCGAGATTTTGGCCATTATGGATGTTTTCGGGAGATGAAATATTTTGGAAGAATTGAAGGGCGACATGTGTCACCCCCTTAGGTGGCATGCGGCCGAAATTAAGTGACAAGTGGCCAAGTCTTGCAAGATATTTGTTGGACAAGTGGACAAGAGGACCAGCTTTGTCTCAATCTCAACCCCACACATGCTTCTATCCTAGCCCTTGGTTGTCTTATACATACACCTCTAGTTGATGAAATCTTCCACACTTAGAATTATTTCAAGACTTGAAAAACCTTCTTCTTCTCCCTATCTTGCTCTCGACAATGCTCCCTCCTCTTGACCTAATGTTGTCCAATAATTCTTAAACTTCTAAGTGTTCTTCCTTGATGTGTTAGGAAGATTAGTAACCAAGAGTTAGACAAGATTTCACACCCCTAGCCTCAAAAACACACCTTGGCCGAAAGTTGTGATGTTTGGAACCTAAGTGTTCTTCATTTTTGGAGTTGGATCTTGAAGAGAAGTTGGTTAGGAGCTTCTAAGGGTTGCTTGTAGCGGATTGGAATGTAAGGACTTGGAGCTAAACTTGCTAAGGAGCGACTTTAAGTTCTTGGATATTTTTTGGGCTTTTTGAGGTATTGATCTTATTCCTCTTTGTGAAGTTGGATATTATATATGTTGGAAGTATATAAATGAGTATGAGATATGTGGAATGAAGGTTGGAAAGATTTGGAGCTTGTTAAGTTGCTAAATGGAGAATTGGCATGTAAGCCATAAAATGGTAAAAACGTATCTATTACATGTTGAAAGTTAATAACAAAATAATTATAACTTATATAAAGATTGGAATATAAGTTGGAAGATTAATGAAGTAATTCCGGCATGCTAGCCGAAAATTGGATAAGTTTGATTGTAGTAGTTGGCCAAGAACACCAACTAATGGATTGTATTTACATTGGACTGTATTTACTTTGGACTGTATTTACATTGGACTGTATTTACATTGGACTGTCTTTACTTTGGACTATGGACTTGTTCCATTTCGGTTTTTATGTTGTTGTTGTTTTAAGGGGAAGATTTTTTAACACGTCCGTTTAGGCGTGTGATCCCCTTCTTTAGTTGTTGAATTGTTGCACCTTAAATGTGGCATGTTGGTTACTGTTATCGGGCCTTGAAAAAGGTGGAAAAGTGCGTAGAAACGGGGGAAGTGCTGCCCAATTTTTCGTAGAATAAGAGATCTTACTTAGAAATGTTCAACGAATAGAACTAGAAGTTGATAGATGTATTGTGGTTATTATAGGTGGATATTCTACGCGCGGCATACTCGACTTGGCTAGTGGATTAAGCCGAAGAGGTATGTGATTCTGCCTATTCTCTTTAGCATGACTATTTGTGAAATATATAGTGCGGTAGACGCACGTGTGTTAAAGGAATTTGATTTCCTTTTTGTGTCCTTGACTTCATTCTAAAGTCAAGTGACTTGATATGAAATGTTAAGGACTTGAATTGTGTTAAAAAGTTGCGAAACCTCATTCGTGAGAAATGGGTACTTGGTCCTTAAAAGAATAAAGTTATCTTGATTTCGGAAATAAGAGTAGTTGTCCTTGGTTGGTTTAAAACGTAAAGTGTTATAATAGCTTTATGGGAAGTTAGTTATAACGACTTTATGAAAATGAAAGAATGGTTTTATAATTGGTTTTAAAACGGTAACTTGATATTTTTAAAAGTTATGAGTCTTGGTTTTCAAAGTTACGAGATTTAATTTAAAGACTATGAGACTTGATGTAAGGTATTGATTTCTAAAGATAAGAAGAGACTTGAGAATTTGAAGTTATGAAGCTTAAACTATTTTTGAAAAGTATATTCTTACTTGACTTTGAAAAAAAAGGAGAAATAACTTGATTTAAGAGTATAGGTTACTTGTTTTGAAAAGAGTATAGGTTACTTGTTGTAAGTAACTTGTTTTTAACTTGTCTCGATTGGAAAAGTATAAGTGGCTTGATTTTAAAAGGTGTGAGTGCCTTGATCTTAAAAGAGTGAGTTACTTGGGTTTTAAAAGTGTCACGCCCCGAACCGGGCAGTGGTGGTGCCACTACAGGCACCATACACTTAACAACTAAGCAAACTGCGGAAATTAAATAACACCTCATTTTTTTTAAAACCAACATACGTACAAGGGCAAAGCCGACAAGGTTGCCAAAATATACATAAACAAAAGACACTACACTGTACTTGAGTCCAATCCCACATATGAATCTGGACCTAAGAGTTTCTTGAAATATAACGGACAAGGCCCGCAGTACCCATGCAGTACAAAAGCACATCTTGAAAGAACTTATACCAAAAAGATAAACTCCCGAACAGAAGGAGCTGTCCAAAACTCTGAGCAGGGTCCTACACCTGCCGATCACCAAACAGCATACCTAAACATGCGACATGAACGCAGCCCCCCGAAGGAGGTCAGTACGAAGAATGTACCAAGTATGTGAAACAACAAATACTGTAATGAAATCATAACAGTCTAACAAACAGGAGACATGTATGATAGCCAACCTACAGTACACAATAAATAAACAGTCATATCAAGTCAGGGACGCATGCCCTCAAAGTCATTACTAAAATATAACCATGGGTCTCACGCCCATAATATCAATCAAAGCAGGTGGTATAACGTCTTGGGGGTTTACCCCTCATTTATACTCTTACCCTGGAGAAGGTGGTCAAGCAGGTGGTATAACGTCTTGGGGGTTTACCCCTCATTTATACTCTTACCCTGGAGAAGGTGGTAAAGCAGGGGGTATAACGTCTTGGGGGTTACCCGCCGTTTATACTCTTACTGGAGAAGGTGGTATAACGTCTTGGGGTTTACCCGCCGTTTATACTCTTACCCTAGCTCAGTGACCATCAAACAAAACATAAGCACTACCATGTCTTTTATAAAAATCAGAATTTAACCCAAGTACTACAAATAACGGAAGCATACGGTGGAATCCCATCACCGTCGATGCGTCGAGTAACTTACAACAAGACAATGACCCTCCGGCCAGAGTCGCGGTAACGTAATAAAACATAATACTTGCACTCAAAGGCTATCACCAGCACACATGGGCAATTCTCAATTAATCAAGCCAAAGTACTTATCAAGGCACACATAGAATAATTCTCAATTAATCAAGCCAAAGTACTTATCAAGGCACACATAGAATAATTCTCAATTAACCAAGCCAAAGTACTTATCAAGGCACACATAGAATAATTCTCAATTAACCAAGCCAAAGTACTTATCAAGGCACACATAGAATAATTCTCAATTAATCAAGCCAAAGTACTACGTACGTACATTCTTTTCAAAAGACTCCTTTTTATGTAAAACCCCAAAATACTAACACCCGTAGTATCAAGGTGTGTCTATTTTTTTCAAAGTAAGTTACTACACTTTTTAGAAACTCATTTCAAAGCTTGAAATCAAGTAACTTCAAATTTTCATAATCTAGACAATTTATGCCTAATAATCAAAATAGACAACTTTCTAATCCTTCCATAAAGCCGTTAAAACCAACTTCCCATAAAGACGTTATAACCCTTTATGGTTTTAGACATATCCATTCCTTTCATAACCGAGAGACTTATACTTTTAAAACCAAGTATCACATACTTACAAAACAAGTTCTTAACTTTCAAACCTCAAGTAACACACGCCTTTAAAACAAGTTACTTCTCTTAAATCATGTCATTTCTCCTCTCTTAAAACAATTAAGTAAATCACTCCTTTAACTCCCCTAAAGTCATTAAAACAACCCTTAGGTTTTGGAACTAAGGCACTAGCCAAAAGATTTGGAAACTACTTCCTTTTCAACACTCTATGTACTTTAAGTAAAATACTTTCACTTTTAAGAATCCAACTTCACTAAGGCTATGGATTATACAACTTACAATTTAAACATCAAAGTACAATCAAGGGAGTACATAGAACAAATTCTATTTTAGGCAATCCAAATACAACCAAGGAATGGATCATTTAAGGAGTGGGACATACTTTCTTTATCTTAAAGAATCATGCTAGAAGAGGAGATAGTTCACATACCTTTTCGGCTAAATCCACAAGCTAAGCTGAATACGCCGTACGTAGAAGTGTCAACCTATAATGGTCACAACAAGACTATCAACTTCTAGTCTCAAATGTAGAATAATACTAAGTATACAGTCTCTAATTCTACGGAAAATCGAGCAACACTTCCTTTGTTTCTACTCACTTTGCCACCTTTTTTGTTATACCCCGTAGTTCCAGGGTATGTATGCGAGGACGTACGTACGAGAATACGACAGAAAGATTGGAAAGGAAGAAAGAGGCGATTTTTCCACGGAAAAGTTTCCGGTTTTTGTGAAGGAAAAAAGTTCGTTAATGGGAATTGGATTCCCAGATTTGGTATTCGGACTTCCTGGAATATTAGAGAATTATGGAATTTTATTTTCGGAAATGGTCACGTGGGGCCCACGGGAGAAATTCTGGTTTTGTAGGGGCCCACTTTGTTTTGAGATTTTGGCCATTGTGGATATTTTGGAAGATGTTTTATTTTGGGCCAATAGGAGGGTGACACGTGTCACCCCCTAGGTGGCTTAGCGAATGGCATTTGTGCCTGACACGGTTAGGAGTCGTTTTTCGACGAAGCGTTTTACATAACTTGCGAGGAAAATTCGGCTATGTCTTTTCTTATTTTGCGGATTTTTAGAGGCGAACATTTTGGACCAACGAGAGGCGACACTTGGCACCCTCCGTTGGTGGGCAAGGTGGGCGACTTGGGCGTTTGGGAAGGCAAGTGGGAGATATTTTTGGTAGATATTTTGTGTGCAAGTTGGCTAGGTACACATGGGTGAATCTTGGCCTACACTTGCCTAACACTTGGTGTAATCTTGGCCATTGGTTGGCTTTCACTTGACCTATAAATACCCCTTTGAAGACTAATTCATTCACAAATTGCCTAAGTCTTGAAAGCTTCTTCCTTCCCTTAGTGTAGTGTCTTGGCGAGAGCCCCTCTCTCCCCCTTGGCGAGAGTCCCCTAGTGGGGTAGGCCGAGGGTAGACACCCACTCCTTTGAGGTGCTAGCCGTGGGGTACCCACTGCTAGTTGCTTCGTATAATACCCCTGTGGTATAGAAATACTCTCAGTATTGTTATAATGCCCAAATACCTTAGCAGTATACCTTGTAGTATTCTAAGGTTATACCTATCTGAAAAGCCAGAAATACTATCATACTTCCGTCATCCACAAAACCGAAACCCTAAGGAAAATCTCCATGGTTAGTTGGAGTGCTTTGTAGAAGTTGGTTAGAACTTCTAAGGGTTGTTTGGAGCGGACGGAGCACCGGTGTAGGAGCGAAACATTGCTAAGGATCGACTTTAAACTCGGATAATTATGGGCTTATCGAGGTAATTATCTTGTCCCCTATTGTAATTGGATATTACATGTTGTTAGAATATATAGTTGAAGTATACTATATATAGAATGAACGTAGTTGTTGGCAATGTCTTTTGACTTAAGCTGAAGAATAAGGAATCGAATCTTGTAATTACATAGGTGTATTCTGATGAGACTTGTGTAGTATTACGGTATAGTAGAATTGTACCCGTTCGGGTTAGATGTATAACCCCGGTTGGCTTGGTAGCGGCCTCGATAGAGAGAGGAGATTTCTGTTGTGGCGGGGAAGTCTTTGCCGAATTTTACGTAGAATGTTCTACGATGTTAATAAGCGCGCTTGTGGCCTTATAGGTTGAAGTGCTACGTGTGGAATGATCCACGGCTTAGGAGTAGCCATGTTTGGAGCGTTTTGCTATTAGTCGATACTCGTCGCGAGGTATGTGAACCTCTTCCTATCTCTCCTAGCATGATATGTGTGAACTATGTAGTGCGGTAGGCGTACGTGTGTTTGATTGTTGTAAAACATAAAGTGTTATAACGGCTTTATGGGAAGTTGGTTATAACGACTTTATGTAGGTAAGAAAAATGGGTTGTGGTTTTGAAAGGTAACTGATTTGATTATAACTGACTTGTTATGTGTTAATGAAGAACTTGAAGTATTTCAAAAGGTTTATAAATCATTTTGAAAGAATATGTGTAGTAATGTATTTTTGAAAACTTAAGAGTTATACTAGCTTTATGGGAAGTTAGGTATAACGGCTTAAGAATGTTTTACTGATTTTGGAAATCAGGATGTGTATCGACAAACCACTGCAGCGTTAACAAAAGGAAATGTTTTGAATAATTAAGTATGATTAAAACCAGTAGAAACTTCCATCTGCATAGAAGCTAAGTGTTATACCCCGTAGTTGCAGGGTATGTATGTGAGGACGTACGTACGAGGGTACGGCAGAAATTTTGAAAGGAAAGAAAGATGTGAGTTTTCGACGGAAAAGTTTCCGGTTATTTGTGAAGAAAAAGGTTCGTTAATGGGAATTGGATTCCCAGATTTGGTATTTGGACTTCATAGATTATATTAGAATTTTGAGATTTTATTTTTCGGAAATGGTCACGTGGGGCCCACGGGAGAAATTTCGGTTTTGTAGAACCACTTTGTTTCGAGATTTTGGCCATTGTGGTTTTTTTTTTTGAAGAGCGTTTTGAGGGCCAATAGGAGGGTGACACGTGTCACCCCGCCTAGGTGGCAGCGAAGTTACGTTTGAGCGCAGTCTGGCTAAGTCGTTTTCCGAAAGCGTTTCCACGGCTTAGTAGGAAAATTCCGGCTATGTCGTTTTGTATTTTTGCGGATTTTTCGAGAGGCGAAACATGTTGGACCAACGGGAGGGTGACATGTGTCACCTCGCATTGGAAGCAGTGGGCGTCAGTGAGCGAATGGTTCACGTTTTTGGCTTGATCTTTTGGCTCACGTTTTGTGCCTATTGGTTCCTTGTTTTGTGCCTTGTTTTGGCCTTGTTTTGTGGCTTGTTTGGTGCAATGTTTTGTGGAGTAGGGGTTAGGGTGCACTTGGCTTGATCAAGGCCTTACACTTGCCTTGCGTGGCTTGATCTTGGCCGTTGGTTGGCATTTGGGTTTGCTATAAATACCCCCTGTGAAGACTTCATTCATCCACAAATGTTTCCAAGTCTTGAATCCTCCTCCCTCTTGTTGACTCGTCCAAGAGCTCCTCTCCCCTTGAAAGTGGCCTTTGGCGGGTGAGGTCTTCCACTCCCTTGTGAGGTCTGGCCAGTAGGGTACCCACTAGCCTAGTTGTTTCGTATAATACCCTTGTTGTGGTATAGAAATACTCCTAGTATTGTTATAATGCCCAAAATACCTTAGCCTTGTACCTTGTAGTATTCCAAAGATACCTCTTTGCGTAGAGTCGGAAATACTACCTTTTGTCCTTTTAGTCTCAAACCGAAACCCTAAGGAAATCTTCATAGTTGGTTGAAGTATGTGAGTAGAAGTTGGTTAGAACTTCTAAGGGTTGTTTGGAGTGGTTTGGGCGCTCGAGTGGAGCTAAACCTTGCTCGGGATCGACAGTATCACTTGGATCATTTTGGGCTTATCGAGGTACTTATCTTGTCCCACTATCGTAATTGGAAATAACATGTTTGTTAGGATATATAGTTGAAGTATACTATATATGCAACTATACTTAGTATTATGGCAATGTCTTTTGACTTAAGCTGAAGAATGAAGAATTGAGCGATAATCACATAGAAGGTTAATAAAGAGAAGAAGACTGTAATTACCTAGGGTTGTATTCTGATGAGACTTATGTAGCATTCTTGTGTTGTAGAATTATGCAGCGTCGGTTAGGCGTGTTAACCCCACTGGTTGGCTTGGTAGCGACCTCGATGAAGGAGGAGATTTCTGTTTGTTGCGGGGAGAGTCTTCGAATTTTACGTAGAAAGATGGGAACATGTGTTTAAGATTTTAATAGGCGTTTGTGACCTTTATAGGTAAAAGTACTAAGAGTAGCGTATTCTACTCGAGGAGTGGAAAGGGCTAGCAAGGTTGTAGTACTTGGAGCATTTTGCTTATTGTCGATAAATCGTCGCGGTATGTGAACCTCTTCCTATCTCTTCTAGCATGATATGTGTGAACTATGTAGTGCGGTGAGCGTGCATGTGTTAACTGTGTTTGATTGTTCTTAAAACATAAAGTGTTATAACGGCTTTATGGGAAGTTGGTTATAACAGCTTTATGTAGGTAAGAAAATGGGTTGTGGTTTTTAAAAGATAATTGATGTGATTTATAAGCGGCTTGAGGCGTTATAATAAAACTTGAAGTATTTCAAAAGATTTATGAATCGTTTTGAAAGAAGTGTAGTATTGTGCTTTGAAAACTTAAGAGTTATACTAGCTTTATGGGAAGTTAGGTATAACGGCTTAAGAATAGTTTCTTGATGTTAGAAGTTAAGAGACTTGATCTTATAAGATAAGAGACTTAACTTATTTGTTTTAATGTGAATGTTTGTGTGAAACCTCATTCGTGAGTAATAAGTACTTGATTTTATTTAAAGGGATAATGTTTCTTGATTTGGAAATCGGAATGTGTATCGACAGGACCAACTGCGGCGTTAATAAAGGAAAATGTATTGAATAATGATGAATTGTATTAAAACCGGTAGAAACCTCCATCTGCATAGAAACTAAGATGAGACAAAATGATATTACATTTTCTAGATCATGCATTTCTTTGTAATAAGAATGTTGTAAACAAGAATAACCTACTCTCACGTCTGACATAATTTACTCAATTATTCTAAAAGGAATCAAGTGATTAAGTTTATGAACTATGAAACCTTTTGAAAATGAGAAGCTTGAGTAATTGAAACTAGGCAACCGGAACTTAGGAAAGAATGTTGTTACTTGATTTTGAAAAGGAATGTGGGTTGGTCATTCTAATACTACGGTATCGGGTGACTTTTATAAAAGTAATGGATCTCTTTTAAAAGAACTTAACGTATGTAGTACTTTGGAGTTAAAAACCGGACTTTGGCATAAAATGAAAGTACTTTGAGTTGTGTGAAACTTGCCTATGCTTGTTGTTGTGAGACTTGCCTATGCTTGTTGTTGTGAAACTTGCCTATGCTTGTGATGATAGCCTTTGTTGTGCAAGTGTGGTATTTACGTATTCTGCGTCTCTCGATGAGGGCGGTCGACTTGTTGAGAACTTACTTGGACATCTTTGGCGGTGATGGAGAATTCCACGGGTATGCTCGCATTGCTAGTGTTATTCCATGGACTAGCTCTCCGCGAGGTTTCTTCTTGTTCGGCTGGGTATCGGTGGTCGGCTCGTACTTGCCGTCTCGTGGTGATTCGGCCTTGGTATCGGTAGTCGACCCTCGCGCTTGCCCCGTTCGATTATAGTGACGAAGTTTCGTGATCTGACCTTGGTCCTGGTGGTCGACCAGTACTTGCCGGTCGGTGCGTGGCCGCCTGAGTATCCGTAGTCGGCTCGCACTTGCCCCGTGAACCGTGTTTTGGTTGCATTGTATTATTGGTACGATCGGATCTGGTAGTTATACTTGTCTGCACGGTTTTATAACACAGTGGGACATGGTGTTCATGTATAATCTCGGTATTGTTATATCATAAAGCTAGCGGTGAGGAAGAAATTCCACGGCACAGTGATAATTTGGAGCGTGAGTCCTGTCTTGATATCGGTTATATGTTATATCTTGTAGTTTGGTCATCATACATGTCTCTGCTTTATAGACTATTATGATTTCATTCTGATATTCTGATTTCACATACTTAGTACTGTTATCGACCTCCTTGAAGCTGCGTTCATCCGCGGTAGAGTACATCTACCGATCCGCGTTTAGGATCTCATTTCAGTTTTGGGAAGCTCCGTTCGTCGGAGGCTTATCTTTGGTATGTTACCACAGTGCGTAAGTTCTTATGCGTTGAGGGTATGGCGGGCCACTGTCGTCATAGTTGTTGTATAAATCTTAGAGTGCAGTAATCTTGTTGTGGCGGGGTTGTAAAAGGATTAAACTGTTCGTGTATTATGTATATCTTGAAAAGCTATTTTAGTTGCTTTGTTTATTTATTATATCTCTTGTTTCATGATTCATGTTTTATTTTCGTGGTTTTCTCGATGTTGTATCACTAGGGTGCAGGGTAAGGCACGATGCGGGCCGAGTTGGGCGTTACAAAGTGGTATCGAGCGATTAATCCTCGGAAAGTGTCTCAGAACCGTGTCTAGTAAGTCTTGATTATCGATGTGTTGTGCACCACATCTATAATCGAGAGGCTATAGGACATTTAGGATTGGTTTCCATTCTTCTCATTACGAGATCGTGCCTTAGAGGTGTGATAAGATTGGACCCTCGACATACCGTTTTTACGATTATGCCTGCGAAAGGCAACCGGGCGAGAAGGGCAAAGCGGCGAAGGATCTGCGAGTAAAGCGTGGCGAGACCACGATGCACGAGCCTCGATCCGCGATGCAGGCGAGAGAGATGAGTTACAAGTGGGCGATTAATGGCGGGGTTGTGGCGGACTTGAGGATAGGCTGGGCCGGCGGTTCGATGCACCGATGGTTCACCCTAGATCGAGATAGTTCGAGGCTACGGGATTTTTACGAGTTGTAGGCGCGAGTTTTATGGGTCGAGGCACGAGGATGATCGCGAGGAGTTCATCCAAGCGATTCTGACGAATCATGAGAGTGATCAAGGCATCGGAGATCAGTCGGTGGCCACTAGGTTCACATCAATCGCGTGATACCGCAGTCGACTGGTTTGATTCGTGGGAGCTGTCCCGGGGAGAGCATGCACTTCCAGCTGTGTGGAACGAGTTCTCAGAGGCCTTTCTTGCATATTTCTTGCCTCCCCAGATGAGGAGGGCTCGGTACAGATTTTTGGTGTTCTGGCGAGAGGCGTGCGGTTGAGTACAATGTGAGTTCGACTCATTGGCGTGACGTCCGCGTTAGTAGCTAGTATGGAGGATCGAGTGCACCGATATGTTCTGAGGCTCGATGATTGCCTTGCGAGAGTTGTTGGTGTAGCTCTTGGTAGGGCATGGACATTGCCGCGTGCGGCGTATACACTTGGATGTGAGCGGATAAATCGGCGGAATGACCAAAGTCGCGAAGAGGCGAGAACAGCGAGGGTCCTTTGGTGATTTTCGAGGCGGACCGCCTCGGCCAGAACTAGTTATGTACCTCGTCGATCTGAGTGGTCCTCCACGACTTCCGGGACGCCGGGATATTCGGGAAGCGGTGGGGCTCCTGAGTTTCAGATTTTCGGGAAGCGAGTGCTCGCGGATGAGGTTGCCCTTGTCTCGGTGTGGCGTTGTGGAAAGCTTCATAAGGGAGGTGTCGTACTAACTCGGGAGATTGTTATTTTTGCGGCCAGCGGGGCCATACAGCAAGGATCGTCCGACCAGGGGTAGCTGGTAGGATAGCATGGACTACTAGAAGCGATTGCGGGTTCTTCACCTTCCGTAGCTTGAGCGGGATGTTCGTACCGGAAGGCCGGTAGAGTCGCGGTGGGGTTCCCGATTTAGCGGTCCTTGACCGCCTAACCAGTATATCCTTAACCTCTAGAGTTTTGTTTATGTTGTTGATGTGTTTAATGTTATGTTCGGTTAGCTTTGTGCTAAAATGTGATTTAGAAACACGGTTAGTGAAAAGGGTAAGTCACAGGTAGTGTGAGATGGAAGTGGTAGCTTTCATGATGTGAAATAGTAAGATTGTTCGGATCGGGAACAAGAGTTGGCCTTGATTGGGGTCGGGTTTAGGACCATTTGCGGGTCGAACCGTAACCGGTTTGAGGTGGGGCCAGTTCTGGGTGGTCCCGCCAGTGGTAAGTCACGAGGACGCTAGGCCCAAGTTTGTATGATCATCGTATGAGTTCGTGGGCGTTCGACGAAGCGGTTCGTAAAGGCGGGAATGGCCTTAAGGAAGTTTGAGGTTAGTAAGATGACCAAGTTTGGAGGTAGTGACTCCGCAGATTTTCGAGAGCGGGTAATGGTGAAGTATGGTACATACCGGGAGAGTTCAAGTGTTCGAGAAGGCACGACGAGTAAGGAAGGAAGATAACGTGTGTTATTTGCATTGGCGGTGTGGCGTTGACAACTTGTTAGAGGAACTTCTTCGATATCCGTCTTGAGAAGGAACATTCGGGACGAATGTTTCTAAGGAGGGGAGAATGTTATACCCCGTAGTTGCAGGGTATGTATGTGAGGACGTACGTACGAGTGTACGGCAGAAATTTTGAAAGGAAAGAAAGATGTGAGTTTTCGACGGAAAAGTTTTAGTGTATTTGTGAAGAAAAAGGTTCGTTAATGGGAATTGGATTCCCAGATTTGGTATTTGGACTTCATAGATTATATTAGAATTTTGAGATTTTATTTTCGGAAATGGTCACGTGGGGCCCACGGGAGAAATTTACGGTTTTGTGAGCCAGCTTTGTTTTGAGATTTTGGCCATTGTGGTTTTTTTGAAGAGCGTTTTGAGGGCCAATAGGAGGGTGACACGTGTCACCCCCTAAGTGGCTTGGCCAAAGTTACATTTGAGCGCAGTCTGCAGAGTCGTTTCCGACGAAACGTTTCCACGACTTCCGTAGGAAAATTCCGGCTCTGTCGTTTTGTATTTTTGCGGATTTTTCGAGAGACGAAACATGTTGGACCAACGGGAGGGTGACATGTGTCACCCTCACATTGGAAGCAAGTGGGCGTCCAAGTGAACGAATGGTTCACGTTTTGGCTTGATCTTTTTGGCTCACGTTTTGTGCCTATTGGTTCCTTGTTTTGTGCCTTGTTTTGGCCTTGTTTTGTGGCTTGTTTGGTGCAATGTTTTGTGGAGTAGGGGTTAGGGTGCACTTGGCTTGATCAAGGCCTTACACTTGCCTTGCGTGGCTTGATCTTGGCCGTTGGTTGGCATTTGGGTTTGCTATAAATACCCCCTTTGTGAAGACTTCATTCATCCACAAATGTTTCCAAGTCTTGAATCCTCCCTCCTCTTGTTGACTCTCGTCCAAGAGCTCCTCTCCCCAGAAAGTGGCCTTTGGCGGGTGAGGTCTTCCCTCACTTGTGAGGTCTAGCCGGTAGGGTACCCACTAGCCTAGTTGTTTTCGTATAATACCCTTGTTGTGGTATAGAAATACTCCCTAGTATTGTTATAATGCCCAAAATACCTTAGCCTTGTACCTTGTAGTATTCCAAGATACCTCTTTGCGTAGAGTCGGAAATACTACCTTTTGTCCTTTAGTCTCAAACCGAAACCCTAAGGAAATCTTCATAGTTGGTTGAAGTATGTGAGTAGAAGTTGGTTAGAACTTCTAAGGGTTGTTTGGAGTGGTTTGGAGCGCTCGGAGTGGAGCTAAACCTTGCTCAGGATCGACATTATAACTTGGATAATTTTGGGCTTATCGAGGTAATTATCTTGTCCCTCTATTGTAATTGGAAATTACATGTTTGTTAGGATATATAGTTGAAGTATACTATATATGGAACTATACTTAGTATTATGGCAATGTCTTTTGACTTAAGCCTGAAGAATGAAGAATTGAACAGTAATCACATAGAAGGTTAATAAAGAGAAGAACTGAACTGTAATTACCTAGGGTTGTATTACAGTAGACTTATGTAGCATTACTGTGTTGTAGAATTGTACGCGTCCGGTTAGACGTGTTAACCCCCCCCTGGTTGGCTTGGTAGCCGACCTCGATAGAGGAGGAGATTTACGCTGTTGCGGGGGGGGGGAGGTGCTGCCGAATTTTCTGTAGAAAGATGGGAACGTGTGTTTAAGATTTTAATAGACGTTTGTGACCTTTATAGGTAAAAGTACTAAGAGTAGCGTATTCTACTCGAGGAGTGGAAAGGGCTAGCAAGGTTGTAGTACTTGGAGCATTTTGCTTATTGTCGATAAATCGTCGCGAGGTATGTGAACCTCTTCCTATCTCTTCTAGCATGATATGTGTGAACTATGTAGTACGGTAGACGTACATGTGTTAACTGTGTTTGATTGTTCTTAAAACATAAAGTGTTATAACGGCTTTATGGGAAGTTGGTTATAACAGCTTTATGTAGGTAAGAAAATGGGTTGTGGTTTTTAAAAGATAATTGATGTGATTTATAACTGGCTTGGGGCGTTATAATAAAACTTGAAGTATTTCAAAAGATTTATGAATCGTTTTGAAAGAAGTGTAGTATTGTGCTTTGAAAACTTAAGAGTTATACTAGCTTTATGGGAAGTTAGGTATAACGGCTTAAGAATGGTTTACTGATGTTAGAAGTTAAGAGACTTGATCTTATAAGATAAGAGACTTAACTTATTTGTTTTAATGTGAATGTTTGTGTGAAACCTCATTCGTGAGTAATAAGTACTTGATTTTATTTAAAGGGATAATGTTTTACTGATTTCGGAAATCAGAATGTGTATCGACAGACCACTGCAGCGTTAATAAAGGAAAATGTATTGAATAATGATGAATTGTATTAAAACCAGTAGAAACCTCCATCCGCATAGAGACTAAGATGAGACAAAATGATATTACATTTTCTAGATCATGGTCATTGTAATAAGAATGTTGTAAACAAGAATAACCTACTCTCACGCATCTGACATAATTTACTCAATTATTCTAAAAAGGAATCAAGTGATTAAGTTTATGAACTATGAAACCTTTTGAAAATGAGAAGCTTGAGTAATTGAAACTAGGCAACCGGAACTTAGGAAAAGAATGTTGTTACTTGATTTTGAAAAGGAATGTGGGTTGGTCATTCTAATACTACGGGTATCGGGTGACTTTTATAAAAGTAATGGATCTCTTTAAAAGAACTTAACGTATGTAGTACTTTGGAGTTAAAAACCGGACTTTGGCATAAAATGAAAGTACTTTGAGTTGTGTGAAACTTGCCTATGCTTGTTGTTGTGAGACTTGCCTATGCTTGTTGTTGTGAAACTTGCCTATGCTTGTGATGATAGCCTTTGTTGTGCAAGTGTGGTATTTCAGATACCGCTGCTCTCGATAGAGGCGGTCGACTTGTTGAGAACTTACTTGACACGTCGCGGTGATGGAGAATTCCACGGGTATGCTCTCGTTGCTAGTGTTATTCCATGGACTAGCTCTCCATGAGGTTTCTTCTGTTCGGCTGGTATCCGTGGTGGCTCGCATTTGCCCCGCCTCGTGACCGATTCGGCCTTGGTATCCGTAGTCACCCTGACTTGCCCCGTTCGAGATAGTGACGGTTTCGCGATACGCTCGTCCCCGGTGGTCACCAGATTTGCCTTGCCACCGGTGCGTGACCGCCTTGGTATCCTGAGTCGGCTCGCACTTGCCCCGTGTCGGCCGTGTTTTGGTTGCATTGTATTATTGGTACGATCGGATCTCGTAGTTATACTTGTCTGTCACGGTTTTTATAACACAGTGGGACATGGTGTTCATGTATAATCTCGGTATTGTTATATCATAAATCCGCGGTGAGGAAGAAATTCCACGCACGAGTGATAATTTGGAGCGTGAGTCCACGCTTTGATGTAATCGGTTATATGTTATATATCGTAGTTTGGTCATCATACATGTCTCTCGCTTTATAGACTATTATGATTTCATTACGATATTTACTTTCACATACTTGGTACTGTTATCGACCTCCTTCGGGGCCGCGTTCATGCCGCAGTGAGGTACATCTACCGTCGATCCGCGTTTAGGATCTCATTTCAGCGTTGGGAAGCTCCGTTCCGTCGGAGGCTTATCTTTGGTATGTTACCACAGTCCGTAAGTTCTTACGTTCAGGGTATGGCGGCCCCGTCCCGTCATAGTTGTTGTATAAATCTTAGAGGTGCAGTAATCACAAGTGTGGCGGGGTTGTAAAAGGATTAAACTGTTCGGTATTATGTATATATCAAGGCAAATCGCTTTGGTTGGCCTGTTTATTTATTATATCTCTTGTTTCATGATTCATGTTTTATTTTCCATGGTTTTCTCGATGTTGTATCACTAGGGTGCGGGTAAGGCACGAATCTGCCCGGTTCGGGCGTTACACTAAGATAAGACAAAATGATATTTCCTAGATCATGGTCATTGTAATAAGATTGTTATAAATAAGAATAACCTACTTACATGTAAGGCTTATGTTTCTCAATTGGTTAATAAAAGGATTATATTCTTGAATGAATAAGACTATGAACTACTAAACCTTTTTAAAATAAGAAACCGAACATTTGAAATTAGGCAAACTCGAGCGTTTGGAAAATAATGTTGTTACTTGATTTTACAAAGGTAAGTGTTTTGGTTTACTTTAAAAAGACAAATACTCTATTTTATACTACGGATATTGTGTGACTTATGTGATAGAACGGATCTTTTAAATATTTAATGTATGAAGTACGTTGGGGTTAGATACCCGAACTTGTTAGTAGAAAGTACCTTGTGTGAACAACTTGATTGTATTGGTTTGTGATAGCCTTGTAATACTTTCTTGTTGATTTGATAAGTAAACATGTTAGGACGCTACTTGTGTTAGTACCTTGTGATTGTTATGTAAGGGGGTCATTCTTGCGTGCTTACATTATTAAAAGGTAAGTCCATCATCTTGTTATTATATCACCTACCCTCGATCGTATACCGGTGGCTTGCCACCCTTGATGCGGTCTATACTACTACGCGTCCTTGAGACTACGCGAGCCGCGGTATGCTCCATGATTGGTGATCATTCCGGTGTTTAGCCCGATGCGGGATTCCTATGCGGTCTCGAGGGACTACGCGGTCCTCGAGGGCTATGCTGGCCGCGAAGTCCGTGACGGATACCGGTGGTTAGGTCGCTTCGACGCGGTATACCTCGTGGTTCTAGGACCAGGATTCGAGGAATACCTTATGCGGTGCGTGTGTGACCTATGCGAGTCGCGAGAGTTCCAGAATAGACGCGACATTGATATCGCGGGCGATGGCCGCCGATCTGTGGTGCGGTCTAGAGACCTCGTGATACGATTTGTGGCATTTGTGGTATCGGGGTCTTAGTAGTCGGCTATGCCTTCGCATTACCCCGCACGCCTTATTGTGATGACTTTGAGGGCGTGAGTCACGACTTGACACGATCGCTTAGTTGTTGTGAATCGTAGTTTGGTTATCATACATGTCTCTCGCTTTATATAGACTACTATGATTTCGCCATGATACTTTACGATTTCACATACTTGGTACATGTCAGATCGACCTTCGGGCCGTTCATGCCGCAGAAAAGGTACACGATCGATGATCCTCGCTCTAGGTCACAAGCCAAAGATTTGGGAAAGCTCCGTTTCTCGGAAGCTTGTCGGTGGTATAGTCCTGTCGTTGAGGTATTTACATTCGTGGGTATGGCGGGCCCCGTCCGTCATAGTTGTTGCAAATCTTAGAGTGCAGTAGTACTGTAAGGTGTGGTTTGTAAAAGGATTAAACCGTTTCTCTTTAAAAGATTGTTTATATATGCCGAAAGGCAAGTTTTCACTGATTATTGTTTTATACTTCATTGTCTCATGTTATGTTTTCATGTTCACTGACACTGATGTTGTATCACTAAGGTGCCCGGTAAGGCACCGCCACGCCCGGTTTCGGGTCGTGACAGAGTGGTATCAGAGCAGTTAATCCTCGGAAAGTGTCTACAGACCGTATCCAGTAGAGTCTTGATTATCGGTGTGTTGTGCACCACATCAATAATCAGGAGGCTATAGGATATTTAGGATGGTTTCTATTCTTCTCACTCTGAGATCGTGCCTTAGAGCGGTGTTGAAAGTTGGACCCTCTGACGAAATTCTTTCCCTTATCGTTATGCCTCGCGTAGGCAACCCGCCCGGAGGCGCGCGCCGGCGGAGCTGCGAGTTGAGTTCGGAGGGTTGCGTGGGCACAGGCCCAATTACCACCTGGGGCGGTGTTTTGTTCGGGGAGTTATGCTACGTCACTAGCCCCAGCAGAGTTTAGCACGGCGGCAGCAGTTCCTACTGCGGCCATGATATTTGAACCTTCGCCCACGATTGGGAGCAGAGTATAGATTGCAGAGACGACCGTTACATTAGCTATGGATGTGGCTACCAGAGAATATACCGATGTACCGCGAGTCTTGATGACTATCTAAAGAGAGGGTTGTACAAGAGTAATTCTTCAGCTAGGCGTGAGCATGGCCTATGAACGGGCTTATACGCAGCAGGCCGAGAAACGTAGAGATCGACGGGTTAACGAGGGACATCAGAAGGGGGCCAGAGCAGCTAGGTCCTTGGTAACCGAGGCAAGTCGCCTCACCGCCAGATTAGATTATGCACATCCGCCAGCAAAAGAGGTCCCCACGGGATTCAAGACGTTCGGGTATGCAGGAGTTGGTCGACTCGGTGGTTTTCGATTCATCAGGTGCGACGCCATCCCGGGAATGTCGTCTTTAGATTGATACTTGTTGTACTCGCGTCGGGGCCATATGTCGAATAGGTGACCTAGTAGAAGGATTTTGTCTTGATGCACGGTGGGTAGTTCGTCACCTTCCTTAACTGCGCCTACAGGCGTGTTCGATTAGAACGACATAGGAGTGAAGCAAGTAGATGCAGCATATCCTAAACCTCTAGAATTTTGTTTATGTGATAAGGTGAGTATACCTTAAGTGCTATGTTCAGTAGCGATGTTAGTTGTGATTAGAAATCATGGTTGTTTAACCGAGTAAGATGTTGGGGATAGAGAAAGTGTGAGCCTTAGAGTTTTACGTAGAGACCTTAGAGGTAAGGCCATCTCGAGTAAGAGACGTATGTTGATGTTTGACCTTATAGGAGTGCATTGTGCACGTGAGCTATGTTTTTGGGATAAGTCCCCGAGTAGCGTAAAATGAGAGAGGGTAGTTGAGCTCGTAAGACCGCTAGGTTTTCGTAACGTGATTAGTGAGAGTTTTCCTCCGGAGGCTAGTGTGTCGCGCTAAGGTCGGGTTGAGGCCACGTTGCGTCAACCCGCGGCCTGTATGGTGCGGGTCGGTTGTGGTGGTCCCGCTTGTGATAGGGTCATGAGGTGTTAGGCCCAAATTTAGTTAACCAACAGACGAGTTCGTGGACGCGTTCGACCGGTGGTCGCCGATGGGGTAGCCGTGAGATCGTTGTCTCGGTTGGGAGTGTTTAAGCTACCATTTCGTTGATCGGATGTCGCCTTATGAAGCCTTGTAGGGGAAGAAATGCAAGTTGTCGGTCGATTGGTTCGATGTTGGCAAGGCTCAGGTAGTTGGTTCAGGTTTGTTCCAGCAGACGGTGGTTAGGGTGTGACGAGTTTTGAGGAACAGAGGAACTTAGCCCGAGTTACATTGGGCCTTTGTGAGTTCATGTGAAGAATAGGCCGTGCCTTATAGGTTAGCATTTGCCGTCCGACTTAGAGGCAAGACGTCCGGCCCTTCAGATTGTTATGTTCGGGAAGTATCGAAGATCCATCCAGTGTTCCCGAATAATGACCACGTTAGAGATAGTAACCCGAGTTTTGGATATCAAAGACGTAAATGTGGTAAGAGTTCGAGCGCGGCGGCCGGTGATCTCATGCAGTCCGGTACCATTTGTTGGGTCGCCTGAGAAGGTTAATGCCTCAGGCAAAGTGACAAAAGTAGTATTATTTGTGGTGATGTAGAGGTGTTTCCTCGTGGACTTAGATGTAAGTTTTGCGCAGGTGTTTCCATGGCCAGGTATGGCAGGATTGTTCTCGTAAGTATAGTAGTGAAGACTATATTGGCGACGCTTGGTTTGAGACTTAGAAGGAACATTCGACGAATGTTTCTAAGGAGGGAGAATGTTATACCCGTAGTTCCGTGGTATGTATGCGAGACGCACGCACGAGAATACGCGTAAAGATTGGAAAGGAAGAAAGAGGTGATTTTTCCACGGAAAAGTTTCGGTTTTGTGAAGGAAAAGGTTCGTTAATGGGAATTGATTCCCAGATTTGGTATTCGGACTTCTGAATATTAGAGAATTATGGAATTTTATTTTCGGAAATGGTCACGTGGGCCCACGGGAGAAATTTACTGGCTTTTGGGCCCACTTTGTTTTGAGATTTTGGCCATTGTGGATATTTTCGGAAGATGTTTTATTTTGGGCCAATAGGAGGTGACACGTGTCACCCCGCCAGTGGCTCGCCGAATGGCATTTGTGCACAACACCCTGTTAGGGTCGTTTTTCGACTAAACGCTTTACATAACTTCAGGGGAAAATTCGGCTATGTCTTTTCTTATTTTTGCGGATTTTTCCGAGAGACGGAACATTTTGGACCAACGAGAGGCGACACTTGGCACCCTCTCATTGGTGGGCAAGGTGGCGACTGGACGTTTGGGAAGACAAGTGGGAGATATTTTTGGTAGATATTTTGTGTGCAAGTTGGCTAGGTACACACGGGTGAATCTTGGCCCTACACTTGCCTAACACTTGGTGTAATCTTGGCCATTGGTTGGCTTTCACTTGACCTATAAATACCCCTTTGAAGACTAATTCATTCACAAATTGCCTAAGTCTTGAAAGCTTCTTCCTTCCCTTAGTGTAGTGTCTTGCCGAGAGCCCTCTCTCCCCTTGGCCGAGAGTCCCCTAGTGGGTAGGCCGAGGCAGACACCCCTCCTTTGAGGTGCTAGCCGTGGGTACCCCAGCCTAGTTGCTTTCGTATAATACCCCTTTGTGGTATAGAAATACTCTCAAGTATTGTTATAATGCCCAAATACCTTAGCCAGTATACCTTGTAGTATTCTAAGGTTATACCTATACGAAAAGCCCGTAAATACTATCATACTTCCCGTCAATACAAAACCGAAACCCAAGGAAAATCTCCATGTTAGTTGGAGTGCTTTGTAGAAGTTGGTTAGAACTTCTGGGTTGTTTGGAGCGACGGAGCACCCGCAGGTAGAGCGAAACATTGCTAAGGATCGACTTTAAACTCGGATAATTATGGGCTTATCGAGGTAATTATCTTGTCCCCCTATTGTAATTGGATATTACATGTTGTTAGAATATATAGTTGAAGTATACTATATATGTAATCGAACGTAGTTGTTGGCAATGTCTTTTGACTTAAGCTCAAGAATAAGGAATCGAATCGAATGTAATTACATGTGTATTACATGAGACTTGTAGTATTACGGTATAGTAGAATTGTACCGTTCGGGTTAGATGTATAACCCCCCCCTGGTTGGCTTGGTAGCCGGCCTCGATAGAGGAGGAGATTTACGCTGTGGCGGGGGGGGGAGGTGCTGCCGAATTTTCTGTAGAATGTTCTACGATGTTAATAAGCGCCTTGTGGCCTTATAGGTTGAAGTGCTACGTGTGGAATGATCCACTTGGCTTAAGGAGTAGCCGATTTGTTTGGAGCGTTTTGCTATTAGTCGATACTCGTCCGCGAGGTATGTGAACCTCTTCCTATCTCTCCTAGCATAATATGTGTGAACTATGTAGTACGGTAGGCGCATACGTGTTTGATTGTTGTAAAACATAAAGTGTTATAACGGCTTTATGGGAAGTTGGTTATAACAGCTTTATGTAGGTAAGAAAATGGGTTGTGGTTTTCGAAAGGTAACTGATTTGATTATAACTGACTTGTTATGTGTTAATGAAGAACTTGAAGTATTTCAAAAGGTTTATAAATCATTTTGAAAGAATATGTGTAGTAATGTATTTTTGAAAACTTAAGAGTTATACTAGCTTTATGGGAAGTTAGGTATAACGGCTTAAGAATGTTTTACTGATTTTGGAAATCAGGATGTGTATCGACAAACCACTGCAGCGTTAACAAAAGGAAATGTTTTGAATAATTAAGTATTATTAAAACCGGAGAAACTTCCATCTGCATGAAGCTAAGATAAGACAAAATGATATTTCCTAGATCACGGTCTTTGTAATAAGATTGTTATAAATAAGAATAACCTACTTACATGTAAGGCTTATGTTTCTCAATTGGTTAATAAAAGGATTATATTCTTGAATGAATAAGACTATGAACTACTGAAACCTTTTTAAAATAAGAACTGGAACATTTGAAATTAGGCAAACTCGAACGCTTGGAAAATAATGTTGTTACTTGATTTTACAAAGGTAAGTGTTTTGGTTTATTTAAAAAGACAACTACTCTATTTTATACTACGGGTATTGTGTGACTTATGTGATAGGAACGGATCTTTTAAATATTTAATGTATGAAATGCGTTGGGGTTAGATACTCGACCTTGTTAGTAGAAAGTACCTTGTGTGAACAACTTGATTGTATTGGTTTGTGATAGCCTTGTAATACTTTCTTGTTGATTGGATAAGTAAACATGTTAGGATGCTACTTGTGTTAGTACCTTGTGATTGTTATGTAAGTGGGGTCATTCTTGTGCTTACATTATTAAAAGCGTAAGTCCATCAGATCATATTATATCACCTACCCTCGATGTATACCGGTGGCTTGCCACCCTTGACGCGTCTATACGGCTACGCGGTCCTCGAGACTACGCGAGCCGCGGTATGCTCCGTGATCGACCGATCATTCCGGTGTTTAGCCCGACGCGGGGATTCCTACGCGGTCTCGAGGGACTATGCGTCCTCGAGGGCTATGCTGGTCGGAAGTCCGGGACGGATACCGGTGGTTAGGCCGCCGACGCGGGTATACCTCGGTGGTCTAGGACCGTGGATTCGAGGAATACCTTATGCGGTGCGTGTGACCTATGCGAGTCGCGAGAGTTCGAGGAATAGACGCAGACATCGACATCGCGGGCCGTGGCCGCCTTCGATCTCGTGGCGGTCTAGAGACCTCGTGATACGTTGTGGCATTTGTGGTACCGGGGTCTTAGTAGTCGGCTATGCCTTCGCATTTACCCCGCACGGTCTTATTGTGATGACTTTGAGGCGTGAGTCACGACTTGACACGATCGCTAGTTGTTGTGGAATCGTAGTTTGGTTATCATACATGTCTCCCGCTTTATATAGACTACTATGATTTCGATTCTGATACTTACGATTTCACATACTTGGTACATGTTATCGACCTCTTCGGGCCGCGTTCATGCCGCAGAAAAGGTACACGATCGATGATCCTCGCTCTTAGGGTCACGCCAAGATTTGGGAAAGCTCCGTTTCTCGGAAGCTTCGGTGGTATAGTCCCTGCCGTTGTAGGTATTTACATTCGTGGTATGGCGGGGCCTCGTCCCGCCATAGTTGTTGCAAATCTTAGAGGTGCAGTAATCTTTGTGGCGCGTGGTTTGTAAAAAGGATTAAACTGTTCTCTTTAAAAGATTGTTTATATATGCCGAAAGGCAAGTTTTCACAGATTATTGTTTTATACTTCTGTTGTCTCATGTTATGTTTTCATGTTCCGCTGATTACTCTGATGTTGTATCACTAAGGTGCCCGGGGTAAGGCACCAGTCACGGGCCCGGGTTTCGGGTCGTGACATTTTTCAAGGCCGAATACAATAACCAACACGCCACATTTAAGGCTCAAACAACAACCAAACAAAGGGGATTACACGCCTTACAATACGTGTAAAATTCCGCCCCACAATTCATACGAAGTAGTTCCATATTTAAAGCCATTCTCGGCCAACTACATAACCAACAATTCAAAGTCTTTTCCAATCCTTTTCCAATTCCAAGTTCTAAGGTCTAACATGTTATATAGTCTTAAACAACTTCAACAACTACAATTTCCTTCTTACACAACATGCGACGACTTAAACGAATAATCAACTTGAATTGTAGTCTTAAGGCTAACATGCTAGTTTTCGGATTAGGGTTCCAATAGCCAATAAACCTATCAAGCCTCATAATATATAACTCATGCTTGCTAATATCCATAACTACAATGATAAGTAAACCTAAATTGCTAAAACGACAAGAATTATACCTTTACAAGCCCTTAAAAATTCCAAGATTCAAAGTCGCGCCTTAGCAATTCTTAGCTCCTTTCCTTATGTTCCAATCCGCTTCAAGCACTCCTTAGAAGCCTATGAAGAACCTGTTATACCCCTTATTTCCAGAGTATGTACGTGAGGGCGTACATATATAAATTTAAGCCTTAAGACTTGGCATGTTTCGAAATTTGTACACAAGTGCCGAAAGGAGTCATTTTTCGACGAAACGTTTTACTAAACTCGCGAAGGGAAAATTCCGGCTATGTCATTTATAATTTTTGCGGATTTTTCCGAGAGACGAAACATTTTGGACCAACGGGAGGGTGACAAGTGGCGGCAAAGGGACGAAATAGGTGGCTTGTAGTTGGTAGGATATTTTGTGCAAGTTGGTGTGGTAGATGGATAAGGTGCACATGGCTTAATCCTAGCCCTACACTTGCCTAACACTTGGAAGGATCTTGGCCATTGGTTGGCCATTCCTTGACCTATAAATACCCCTCTAAGTGATGAACTTTCTTCATCCAAAAATCATTTCCTAAGTGTTAAAATCCTCCCCCCCTCCCTCTTGTTTGCTCTCCTCGCCCCAGCCCTCTCCCCTCTTTGAGAGCCTCGCCGAGAGCCTCCCCTCCCCTTGCCTAGTTGGTTTCGTATAATACCCCCTTTGTGGTATAGAAATACTCTCCAAAGTATTGTTATAATGCCCAAATACTCTAGCCCAAATACCTTGTAGTACTTTCCAAAGTTACCTCAATACGTAGAGCCCGAAAATACTATTATACCTTCCTTTAGCCACTAAACGAAACCCTAAGGAAAACCTTCATAGTCGGTTGAAGTGTTTAGTAGAAGTTGCGTAGAACTTCTAAGGGTTGTTTGGAGCGGATTGGAGCACTCGGAGTAGGAGCTAAACGTTGCTCAGGATCGACGTTAAACTTGGATAATTTTGGGCTCATCGAGGTAAATACTACTGTCCTTCTAGTGTAATTGGAAATTACATACTGTAATTGTATAGAAATGAATATAAGATTCATAGAAGAGAATTGAACTGTAATAGAAGGATATTACGTAAAAGAATTGAATCAAATCACATCGGAAGAATGTTTAAGTAGAAGTTTAAATCAGATTTACATAGACTGCATTTACAGTGATCGATAACCTTTATTGGTTGAATGTTCGCAAGTAGCATGTGCTACTTAGAAGGTGGACAAGGCTAGCCGTTATAGCCGTGGAGCGCTTTTTGCTTATAGTCGATAATCGTCGCGAGGTATGTGATCCTTCCTATACTCTTGAGCATGAATATATAGTACGGTAGACGTACGTGTGGCAATGTCTTTTGACTTAAGCCCGAATAATACATATATATAGTACGGTAGACGTACGTGTGTTAACAGAACGTAGTTGTACGGCAATGTCTTTTGACTTAAGCCTGAATAATAAGAACCTTGAAGGTAATTCAAACGAATTAAGAAACCTTTTTGGAAAGAAGAGTAATACTTGGTTTTGAAAACATAAGAGTTATACTAGCTTTATGGGAAGTTAGGTATAACGTCTTAAAAGTGATAAAAAGAATGGTTTACTGATTTAGAAGTTAAGAGACTTAATCTTAAAAGATAAAAGACTTGACTTAATATGGATGCTTGTGTGAAACCTCATTCGTGAGTAATGAGTACTTGGATTTTTCAAAAAGGAATAATGTTTTACTGATTTCGGAAATCAGAATGTGTATCGACAAACCACTGCAGCGCTAATAAAGGAAAATGTAATGAATAATGAAGTATTATTAAAACCAGTAGAAACCTCCATCTGCATAGAAGATAAGATGAGACAAAATGATATTACATTTTCTAGATCATGGCTGCTTTAAATAAATGGTTATAAACAAGAATAAACTGCTCACGCCTATAGCATATGTTACTCAATTGCTTTAAAAGAGATTAAGACATTGAACTATGAAACTTTTCTAAAATAAAGAGACTTGAGTAATTGAAATTAGGCAAACTGGAACTCTAGGGAAAAGAAGACATTCTTTTGTCTTAAATTGGTTTAAATCATAAAGTGTTATACCAGCTTTATGGGAAGTTAGTTATAACGACTTTATGAAAACAAAAGAAGGGTTTCATCATTGATTTAAATGTGGTAACTTGACTTTTTAAAGAGAAGTGTTTTGGTCCAAAAAGAAGGCATGGTATTGCCTTAAATTGGTTTTAAAAAGGAAAGTATGAAAGTTGTTTTGGTTTACTTAAAAGATATAAGTCACTCATTTTTTTTTATATACTACGGGTATCGGGTGACTTTTATAAAAGGAATGGATCTCTTAAAAGGAATTTAACGTACGTAGTACTTTAGGGTTAAAACCCGGACTTTGTCATAAAATGAAAGTACTTTAAGTTGTGTGTAACTTGCCTATGTTTGCGTGTGATAGACTTGTTGTGCAAGGAATGTATTTCACTCGACTACCGCGTTCATGAGATGAACCGGGAATGTATTTCACTCGACTACCGCGTTCATGAGATGAACCGGGAATGTATTTCACTCGACTACCGCGTTCATGGGATGAACCAGGAATGTATTTCAGTCGACTACCGCGTTCATGGGATGAACCGGGAATGTATTTCACTCGACTACCGTGTTCATGGGATGAACCGGGAATGTATTTCACTCGACTACCGCGGCCCACGGATGGACCGAATGTATTCCATCCGACTACCGAAGTTCATGACGATGACCGAATGTATTCCACACGCTTTCTATCGGGTCCATGATGGGCCGAGACATGTTATACGTATCACATGATTTGTACCTAGATCGCGGCGGTGAGGAAGGAGTTCCACGTACGGCAGGGATGACTTTGGCGTGAGTCACGACTTGACATGATCGCTTTATGTTGTGAATCGTAGTTTGGTTATCATACATGTCTCCCGCTTTACATAGATCGTTATGATTTCATTTACGATTTTTACGCTTTCACATACTTGGTACTGTTATCGACTCCTCCTGGGCCGTTCATGCCGCAGTAGAGGTACATCTACCGCCGATCCCCGCGTTAGATCACCTTTCAGCGTATTGGAAGCTCTGCTTTCCTTCTGAGGCTTATCTTTGGTATGTTACCCCGAGTGCAGAGGTTCTTGTACATTCGTGGGTATGGCGGGCCCCGTCCCGTCATAGTTGTTGTAAAATCTTAGAGGTCCAGAAGACTGCACAAGTGTGGTTGTAAGGATTGTAACTGTTCAAATGTTTATATATATATATGTTGAAAGGCAACCATTTTGGTTGGCTTGTTTTCTTTCATCTTGATCCATATTTATTTATATGTTTAAAGTTTTTATTTCCGCTGGTTTTTCTCTGATGTTGTATCACTAGGGTGCCCGGGGTAAGGCACCAGTCACGGGCCTCGGAACGGGTCGTGACAGAACCCATCTTCAAGTTCCAACTTCAAAGTTGAAGAACTCCTTAAGTTTCTGCCTTGCGACTAACGTGAAAACGCCGTTTTTCCGAAATCTTTCTATTGAGATATCCTTACAATACCCTTAGGGACATTGTGTTAAAGTCTTGTGGCTAATGGATCAAAACTACAAAATTTATTGTGAGCAAAGTGTCAAACCCGAGAGCTCTTGTTCTTGCACAAGAGTTTCTCTAATTTTTCTAAGTGTAAAATGCCAAGTCTTGCTACTAGTTGGGTATATAAAACACAATGGAGGGTTTAGATTGCCACACATGAATGGCTAGGATGAGTTTCACTAGGATTAAGCACAAGTGGCAAGTTGACTTGGTCAACAATATCAAGCTTAGCAAGACATATCTTCCACCATGGTAAATGACCATTTTAGCCTTGCAAAATTCGACCAAGACCAAGTGTGGGGGTGCCACGTGTCGTACTCTCATTCGTCCATAAAATTTCGTAACCCTCGTGGGCCCCGCAAAACGTAAAATTCCTCGGGTGGGCCCCACGTGACCAAATCCGTAAAAATAAATTTCCATAAGGTTAAAAGTTCCATACTCTTCAAATAATGCACTTTGAGAATCCAATTCTCAACAACGAACATTTTTCCTTTCCGACGTTCGGAAGATTTTTCCGCCGGAAAAACAATTCTTCCTTTCGTACTAATTTCCAAGTCTTGATTCCTTATGTACATTCTCTTATACAAGTCCTGGACTTACGGGGTGTAACATTCTTCCCCCCTTAGAAACATTAGTCCCCGAATGTTCTTAGTCGGTTGTCAAGCTATACAAACTCCGGCACAATCTCTATACTATGCCTATCAATCAAAACTGCACAAGACCAACGATGCCACACATGGCCACCACAACATACGTAAACATATCAATGGACCTTCCGTCCGCGACCCCTCCTCACAAAACTCGAAGGTTACAGTCTTCTAAAACACGGGATCCTTAGAGGTTCCTTTCTTTCCTTACTTGTCATACTTTCTCGTACTTTCAAACTTATCTAGTACACGTACAAAATCTCAAATATTGTTTTTTGTTTTCCAATCCTTGGAGTTACTATCCAAACTTGGCCATATTGTTACTTACTTTCCCGTTAAGGCTCTTCTCGGTCCTTACGAACTGATTCCGGTGGAACGCGTCCACAAACTCGTACAACGATCAACTAGACTTGGGCCTTGCACCATCGGGACCCTACCACATAACGGGACCATTTCTAACTGACATCACCCCATTCCATACTACCGGTTGACTCGAAATGAGTCCATAACCCGACTCATCGTCACTCTTAACTTCTCATTCTTAGTCTGAAATAAATCTCTCTCTTATCTCAATGTACTTCTCACCCTATTCTCCCTATTCACTAGAGGTTCGTCACATAAGCCAAAGTATTTCTACTGTACATCCTTCCCTATCGGTCTTACACTGTTACGGGGTAATTACAACTTGTGAACTCTACACAACTATAGTCTCAGTTCACTTACCATTCTTGTCAACATTCTTACTTTTCACTTTACTAATCAAAGTATTCCTACCTCTGGGGGTACTATCACTTACAACTGCTAGCAACAAAGGGAAAACATATATGCTAGGGCAAAATCTGAATCTATCAATGCACGTATGATTCAAAATATACCTGTAACCCCATGGGATGTTGCCTCCTGATCCTGCCCAGTAGTCACGTCATCTATGCGGTTCGAAGGACCGCCAGAACTATAAACTCCACCCTGACCTCTACCACGACTGGCTGACCTATGAACACCCTGCCCTGGGGACGCACAGCTGTGGAGGAAAGGGAATCAACCATCGGCCTCATAGGCTGAGCCACCTCACCGATGCCTCTTCTAAAAGGACATACCCTCAGTATATGGCCCGGACGACCACAATAAAAACAAAGACCTGTGCCATAACGACATTTCCCCAAATGACGCTTACTACATCGGAAACACTGAGGAAAAAGTGGCCTCGACTGAGAAAATCCTCTGCTCCTCTGAGAACCTCGACCTCTGGAGCTCGGACCGACTCCTAAATACCTTGTGGGGTCCAAACTCCCACCTGTGAGATGCGGGGGTATGTACTGGGTAGGCTGGGACGAATATCTCACTCGCTGCTGAGGCTGCTCGTCCAAAAACTCACCGGGATAACCAACTGGTCTAGCCCTCTTACGCTGATCTCCGCTGCCTCTACCCTCGTACACTGTCTGCATCGCCGAATAACCTCTCGTGATGAAATCAGTAGCACCGCTTATCATGGTCGATAACATAACCGCTTCCCATAACCCTATAGTCTTCTCCTAATCGAAACTGAGGCTCGTGTCGGGCCTCAAAACTCGGCGCGAAGAACTTCGCCGATCGCGAACAACATCCGGTATACCCCGGGCATAAGCCCTATCAACTCCTCGAGTCCGACTAGTAGCTCGCTACTCCTTTGTCCTTCAAGGCCGTTGCCTCTCTCGAGGCATAATCAGAACACAAAATCACGTCGAGAGGAATTATCTTACTAACACAACTCTATGGCACGATCTCGAGTGAGAAGAATAGAAACCAACTCCTAAATGTCCCGTAGCCTCCTGTTTATGGGTGTGGCGCGCAACACACCGATAATCAAGACTCTACTAGACACGCTCAGACATTCCGAGGACCGATCGCTCGATACCACTGTCACGCCCAACCGGGCGTGGATCGGTGCCCTACCCGGGCACCCTTCTACCTTAACAACTAAGCAAATCTGGAAATTAAATAACACCTCATTTTTTTAAAACCAACATACGCATAAGGGCAAAGCCGATGCGTCGCCATAATATACATAAACAAAAGACACTACACCGCATATGAGTCCAATCCTACATATGAATACGCACTTAAGAGTTTTATCGAAATATGACGGACAAGGCCCCGCCGTACCATAACCGCATAAAAGCTCAGATCGAAAGAACTTATACCAAAAAGATAAACTCCGAACGTAAGGAGCTATCCAAAACTCGAAAGGTGGTCCTACACTGCCGATCACCAAACAACAGACCTAAACTCGCAAGATTTAACGCACTTCCGGGCGAGGTCAAGACGAAGAATGTACCAAGTATGTGAAATAAGAATATCAGAATGAAATCATAACAGTCTAACAAAACAGGAGACATGTATGATAGCCAACCTACAGTACACAATACATAAACAGTCATATCAAGTCAGGGACACATGCCCTCAAAGTCATTACTAAAATATAACCATGGGTCTCACGCCCATAATATCAATCAAAGCAGGTGGTATAACGTCTTGGGGGTTTACCCCTCATTTATACTCTTACCCTGGAGAAGGTGGTCAAGCAGGTGGTATAACGTCTTGGGGGTTTACCCCTCATTTATACTCTTACCCTGGAGAAGGTGGTAAAGCAGGGGGTATAACGTCTTGGGGGTTTACCCCTCATTTATACTCTTACCCTGGAGAAGGTGGTATAACGTCTAGGGGGTTTACCCCTCATTTATATTCTTACCCTAGCTCAACTGACCATCAAACAAAACATAAGCACTACCATGTCTTTTATAAAAATCCGGGAATTTAACCCAAGTACTACAAATAACGGAAGCATACCCGTGGAATCCCACATCACTGTCGGTACGTCCAAGTAACTTACAACAAGACAGCCGGCCCTCCAACCGAGAGTCGCGGCTACGTAATAAAACATAATACTTGCACTCAAAGGCTATCACCAGCACACATGGGCAATTCACAATTAATCAAGCCAAAGTACTTATCAAGGCACACATAGAATAATTCTCAATTAAGCAAGCCAAAGTACTTATCAAGGCACACATAGAATAATTCTCAATTAACCAAGCCAAAGTACTTATCAAGGCACACATAGAATAATTCTCAATTAACCAAGCCAAAGTACTTATCAAGGCACACATAGAATAATTCTCAATTAATCAAGCCAAAGTACTACGTACGTACATTCTTTTCAAAAGACTCCTTTTTATGTAAAACCCCAAAATACTAACACCCGTAGTATCAAGGTGTGTCTATTTTTTTCAAAGTAAGTTACTACACTTTTTAGAAACTCATTTCAAAGCTTGAAATCAAGTAACTTCAAATTTTCACAATCTAGGAATTTATACCTAATAATCAAAATAGACAACTTTCTAATCCTTCCATAAAGCCGTTAAAACCAACTTCCCATAAAGCCGTTATAACCCTTTATGGTTTTAGACATATCCATTCCTTTCATAACCGAGAGACTTATACTTTTAAAACCAAGTATCACATACGTACAAAACAAGTTCTTAACTTTCAAACCTCAAGTAACTCACGCCTTTAAAACAAGTTACTTCTCTTAAATCATGTCATTTCTCCTCTCTTAAAAAAATTAAGTAAATCACTCCTTTAACTCCCCTAAAGTCATTACAACAACCCTTAGGTTTTGGAACTTAGGCACTAGCCAAAAGATTTGGAAACTACTTCCTTTTCAAGACTCTATGTACTTTAAGTAAAATACTTTCACTTTTAAGAATCCAACTTCACTAAGGCTATGGATTATACAACTTACAATTTAAACATCAAAGTACAATCAAGGGAGTACATAGAACAAATTCTATTTTAGGCAATCCAAATACAACCAAGGAATGGATCATTTAAGGAGTAGGACATACTTTCTTTATCTTAAGGAATCATGCTAGAAGATGAGATAGTTCACCTACCTTTTCGGCTAAATCCACAAGCTAAGCTGAATACGCCGTACGTAGAAGTGTCAACCTATAATGGTCACAACAAGACTATCAACTTCTAGTCTCAAACGTAGAATAATACTAAGTATACGGTCTCTAATTCTACGGAAAATCGGCAAAGACTTCCTTTGTTTCTACTCACTTTGCCACCTTTTTCAAGGCCGAATACAATAACCAACACGCCACATTTAAGGTTCAAAACAACAACCAAACAAAGGGGATTACACGCCTTACAATACGTGTAAAATTCCGCCCCACAATTCATACGAAGTAGTTCCATATTTAAAGCCATTCTCGGCCAACTACATAACCAACAATTCAAAGTCTTTTCCAATCCTTTTCCAATTCCAAGTTCTAAGGTCTAACATGTTATATAGTCTTAAACAACTTCAACAACTACAATTTCCTTCTTACACAACATGCGACGACTTAAACGAATAATCAACTTGAATTGTAGTCTTAAGGCTAACATGCTAGTTTTTGGATTAGGGTTCCAATAGCCAATAAACCTATCAAGCCTCATAATATATAACTCATGCTTGCTAATATCCATAACTACAATGATAACTAAACCTTAATTGCTAAAACGACAAGAATTATACCTTTACAAGCCCTTAAAAATTCCAAGATTCAAAGTCGCGCCTTAACAATTCTTAGCTCCTTTCCTTATGTTCCAATCCGCTTCAAGCACTCCTTAGAAGCCTATGAAGAACCCATCTTAAAGTTCCAACTTCAAAGTTGAAGAACTCCTTAAGTTTCCGCCTTGCGACCACTGGCGGATCTAAAGGCAACATGGTGGTGCAGTTGCACCACCAGATTTTAAATTTTTTTTTGCCTTCTAGGCATAAAAAAAAAAAAAAAATTCCTTCTAGGCATAAAAAATTAAAAAAAAAAAAATTGCACCACCAAATATCGTCTCCTGGATCCGCCACTGCTTGCGACTAACGTGAAAACGCCGTTTTTCCAAAATCTTTCTATTGATATATCCTTACAATACCCTTACGGACATTGGGTTAAAGTCTTGTGGCTAATGGATCAAAACTACAAAATTTCTTGTGATCAAAGTGTCAAACCCGAGAGCTCTTGTTCTTGCACAAGAGTTTCTCTAATTTTTCTAAGTGTATAATGCCAAGTCTTGCTACTAGTTGGGTATATAAAACACAATGGAGGGTTTAGATTGCCACACATGAGTGGCTAGGATGAGTTTCACTAGGATTAAGCACAAGTGGCAAGTTGACTTGGTCAACAATATCAAGCTTAACAAGACTTATCTTCCACCATGGTAAATGACCATTTTAGCCTTGCAAAATTCGACCAAGACCAAGTGTGGGGGTGCCACGTGTCGCCCTTTCATTCGTCCATAAAATTCCGTAACCCTCGTGGGCCCCGCAAAACGTAAAATTCCTCGGGTGGGCCCCACGTGACCAAATCCGTAAAAATAAATTTCCATAAGGTTAAGAGTTCCATACTCTTCAAATAATGCACTTTGAGAATCCAATTCTCAACTACGAACATTTTTCCTTTCCGACGTTCGGAAGATTTTTCCGCCGGAAAAACAATTCTTCCTTTCGTACTAATTTCCAAGTCTTGATTCCTTACGTACATTCTCTTATACAAGTCCTGGACTTACGGGGTGTAACAAAAAGTATACTTGACGTTGTTTTAAAAATGTAAGCCACTTGGTTTAAAAAGTACTTGATTTAGACATGAGAGTGTCTTGATACTACGGGTATTAGTACCATGTGGTTTTTACTTAAAAAGGGATCTTTTTAAGAGAGTTGAAGTACGTAGTACTTTGGGGTTAAAACCCGGATTGTTGGCATAAAATGAAAGTACCTTGTGTGAGTAACTTGCCTATGTTTTGCTTGTGATAGCCTTGTAATGATTTCTGAAGGTGTGGTAAGTTGGTGTGATAAGTAAACATGTTATGATACTACGGACGTTAGTATCTTGAGACTTTTTGTGTTAAGGGGGTTTTCTTGTTGTGCTTATGTTGTTTACGATAAGCCGGTTGCGCTTGTATTATATCACACACCCCTCTGACTTGTTATGTTGCCACGAGTTAGCTACCCCCGATGTGAGGAATACCTCATGCGGGTCCACGTGACCTATGCGGTCTACGGTAATCCAGGAATCACTCCGGGTGTGTTACGCCGATGCGAGGAATACCTCATGCGGGTCCATGTGGCCTATGCGGATTGCGGGAGTCCAGGAAATGCCGCGGGTTAGCCATCCCCGATGCGAGGAATACTGTCACGACCCGAACCCCGGGCCCGTGACTGGTGCCCTACTTGGGCACCCTTCTACCTTAACAACTAAGTAAACTGCGGAAATTAAATAACGCCTCATTTATTTTTTTAAAACCAACGTACGTGCAAGGGCAAAGCCGACAAGGCTGCCATATAATATACATAAACAAAAGACACTACACCGTACATGAGTCCAATCCCACATATGAATACTGCACTTAAGAGTTTACTGAAACATGACGGACAAGGCCCCGCTGCATCTATAACCGTACAAAAGCACATCAAGGAACTATACCAAAAGATAAACTCCGAACAAAGGAGCTATCCAACAACTCGGCAGGTCCTACACTGCAGATCACCAAATCGCAGATTTAAACTCGCAGATGAATCGTTATACCGTATTTCCAGAGTATGACGTAGAAAAGTTTGAGCCTTAAAGTAGGCAAGTAAAATTTTGTTCACAACTACCGAAAAGGAATCGTTTTTCGACTAAACGCTTTACAAACTTTGCGAAGGGAAAATTCGCTATGTCATTTATATTTTTGCGGATTTTTCCGAGAGATGAAACATTTTGGACCAACGGGAGGGTGACATGTGTCACCTCATATCGACGTCAATTGGGGCGGCAAATGGACCATTTGGAGGTCTTGGTTAGGTAGGATATTTTGTGTAGTAGATGGATAAGGACACTTGGATAAATCCTCACCCTACACTTGCATAGCACTTGGCTTGATCTTGGCCATTGGTTGGCCTATAAATACCCTCTTAGTTGATGAACTTCTTCATCCAAAATTGTTCTAAGTCTTGAAAGCCCTCTTCCCCTTTGTGTAAAGTTATCGCCCTAGCCTCCCCTTTTCGTGAGGCCCTCGTCGAGAGTTATCTCTCCCTCGGTAAGGCCTTTGGCGAAACCTACCCCCTTGCCTAGTTGTTCTCGTAAAATACTACCCCCTCTCGTAGAAATACTCCAAGTATTGTTACTATTCCAAAATACCTTGGCCCAAATACCTTGTAGTATTACAATTTTACACTTATAAAAAAAGCCTAGAAATAATATAATACTTCACTTCATTAACTAAACGAAAACCTTAGGAAAATCTTCACGCTTGGTTGAAGTATTAGGAAGAAGTTTCAGAGAACTTCTAAGGGTTGTTTGAAGCGGGTTGGAGCACCCGGAGTAGGAGCTAAACGTTGCTCAAGATCGACATTTATACTTGGATAATTTTGGGCTTACCGAGGTAAATAATCTTATCCTTCTATTGTAATTGGAAATTACATACTGTAGTTGTATAGAAATAAATATAAGATTCATAGAAGAGAATTGAACTGTAATAGAAGGATATTACAGAATAGACTTGAACTGAAATCGCATCAGTAGAATATTAATGTAGAAGTTGATAGACTTATATAACCTTTATAGGTTGAATGTTCTGCAAGTAGCTTGTACTACTTGAAAGGTGGACAAGGCTAGCCGGGTCATAGCCGTGGAGCGTTTTGCTAATAGTCGACAATCGTCGCGAGGTATGAGATTCTTCCTATCCTCTTGAGCATGATATTTTGAAAGAATATATATATAGTACGGTAGACGTACGTGTGTTAACTGAACGTAGTCAGACGGCAAATGTCTTTTGACTTAAGCCTGAATAATAAGAATCTTAAAGTATTTCAAAAGAATTGAGAATCTTTTTTGAAAGAAGAGTAATACTTGGTTTTTAAAAGCTTAAGAGTTATACTAGCTTTATGGGAAGTTAGGTATAACGACTTAAGAGATATAAAAAGAATGGTTTATTAATTTTAGAAGTTAAGAGACTGATCTTAAAAGATAAGAGACTTGACTTAAATAAATTAATATGAATTTTGTGAAACCTCATTCGTGAGTAATGAGTACTTGGTTTTAAAAGGAATAATGTTTCTTGATTTGAAATCGAATAAGTATCGAACAAACCATCGCAGTTAATAAAGGGAAATGTCTTGACAAATAAGTATTATTAAAACCAGTAGAAACCTAAGCTAAGATGAGACAAAATGATATTACATTTCCTAGATCATGGCTGCTTTAATAAGATTGTTATGAACAAGAATAACCTACTCACATATAAGGCATATGTTTCTCAAATTGTTTTAAAGAAGAATTTTATTCTTAAGTGATTAAGACTATGAACTACGAAACTTTTCGAAAAATGAGAAACTTGAGCATTTGAAATTAGGCAAACTTGAACGTTTGGAAAATAGTGTTGTTACTTGATTTTACGAAGGGAAGTGTTTTGGTTTACTTAAAAAGATAGTCACTCTATTTTTATACTACGGGTATTGGGTGACTTTTGTGAAAGTAACGTATCTTTTAAAGAGTTAATGTATGAAGTACTTTGGGGATAAAAACCCGAACTTGTTTAACATAAAGTAGAAAGTATCTTGTGTGAATAACTTGATTGTATTGGTTTGTGATAGCCTTGTAATACTTTCTTGTTGATTTGATAAGTAAACATGTTAGGATGCTACGTGTGTTAGTATCTTGTGATGTTTGTGTAAAGGGGTTTCCCTCGATCGCGCTTTATGTTGTTTAACGATCAGCCGTTATGTTGGTATTGTACCACTCACCTTGACATGATCCCGGGGTTAAGCCGCCTCCACGAGGGTATATCTCGCGGTGCGGGACCATGATTCGAGAATACCTCACGCGGTCCAGGGACCTACGCGGAGCTACGAGAGTTCCGTGTTAGTGCGCGGCCTTTATAGTCATGCGATCTATGTGCCATGCAGATCGCGAGTCGGGGCGATGCCGGGAGTAGCTACCGATGCGGAATACCTCACGCGGGCCATCGAGTGGCGTATGCGAGTCTGCGGAAGTTGCAGGACTAGACGCGCACATTAGATCTGCGGCGAGTGGCGGCCTTTGATCATGTGACGGTCTAGGCAGATCTCATGATACAGTTTATGACCTTGTGGTACTGTGGGTTTTAGTAGTCGGCTATGCCTTCGTACTTACCCCATACGGTTTTATTATGACACAAGTGAAACCTGGTGTTCATGTGTATTTCTTGGTGCTTTTATATCATAGACTGCCGACAGTGAGGAAGGTATTCCACGGGCATGATTGATGTTGTGGGCGTGAGACCCATAGTTGTATTTGAGTGATGACTTTGAGGCACGAGTCACGACTTGACATGATCGCTTATTTATCGGGAATCGTAGTTTGGTTATCATACATGTCTCCGCTTTATATAGACTACTATGATTTCATTTACGTGATTTTCGCCACATACTTGGTACTGCATCGACTCCTTCGGGCCGCGTTCATGCCGCAGTAGAGTACACCGATTGTTGATCCTCGCTCATAGTGGTCACGTCGGCTTGGGAAGCTCCGCTTTCTCCGAGGCTTATCGATGGTATAGTCCCTGTCGTTGTAGGTTCTTACATTCGTGGTATGGCGGCCCCGTCCGCTATCATGATAAAACTCTTAGGTGCAGAGTATCGTTGTGCGTAATTGTAAAAAAGGGATGTAACTGTTCTAGTTGATATATATATATATATGCCGCAAGACAAGTTTTCTCAGATAACTGTTTTACACTTCACTTTATTCATGTCTTATTTTATATTCCGCTGATTACTCTGATGTATGGCTACTTGGGTGCCCGGGGTAAGGCACTACCACGCCCGGTTCGGTCGTGACAAAAGTGGTATCGAGCGATTAATCCTCGGAAAGTGTCTACAGACCGTATCTAGTAGAGTCTTGATTATCGGTGTGTTGTGCACCACACCAATAATCAGGAGGCTATAGGATATTTAGGATTGGTTTCCATTCTTCTCACTCTGAGATCGTGCCTTAGAGTTGTGTTATAAGTTGGACCCCTCTAACGTATTTCTTTCCCTCACCGTTATGCCTCCGCGTAAGGCAACCCGGGCCCAGAAGGGCAAGGCAGCCGAGGGAGCTGCGAGTAGAGCACAGAGGGTTACGAGGGCACAGGCCCAATTATCACCTAAGATAGTGCTTCATTCGGGGAGTTCTGCGACATCGCCACTTCAAAGAGAGTTTAGCACGGCGCAAGATCCTCACTGCGCCATGACATTTACACCTTCGCCCACGACCAGCGAAAGTATAGTTTGCAAGGACGCGACCACATTAGCTAGGGATTTGGCTACCAGAGAGTTTATGATATACCGATTTAACGCGGGCCTTGATGAATATCTAAGAGAGGGTTGTACTAGAGTAGCTCTTCAGTCAGGCTTGAGCATGGCCTGTGTACGGGCTTATGCGCAGCAGGCCGAGAGACGTAGGGATCAACGGGTTGACCAAGATCAGCAGAAGAGGGCCAGAACAGCAAGGTCCTTCGGTAACTTTCGAGGCGAACCGCCTCAGCAGCAGATTAGATATGCACCTCCGCCGGTGCAGAGTGGTTCTCCACAGGGTTCAGGACGTTCGGAGTATGCAGGAGTTGGTCAAGGCTCCAGGGCTTCTGGTGCACAGATACACGTAGGTCCAGCCAGCCGGATTCAGTTTTCCCCAGTGTTCACAGTGTGACAGGCGTCATCCCGGGGAATGTCATCTTTTGTTGATGCTTGTTTTACCTGCGGCCGTCAGGGCCATGTGTCGAAAGGATGTCCTAGTAGGAGGGATGCAGCGGGAGGACTCGGCTACCGGATCAATGCGGATTCGTGAGTTCGGAGAGGAAGGGTGTTAGTTGCAGGAGGCCACCCCCACCTCGGTGCGGCCGTTGTGGTAAGTGTCATTGTGGGGAGTGTCGTACTTCTTCGACGGCTTGTTATGCTTGCGCCCAGCAGGGCAGGATTGATTGGAACGACAGAGGGTAGTGAAGCAGTAGATACAGGTGTATCCTTAACCCTCTAGAGATAACATTGTGTAAATTGTGATTAGAAATAATGGTTAGTTAACCGGGTAAGATTGGGGGATAGAGAAAGTGGGAGACTTAGAGTTTTATACGTAGAGACCTTAGAAGTAAGGCCATCTCGAGTAAAAGATGTATTTTTTTATGTGTTTGACCCTTATCGGAGTGCATAGTGCACGTGAGTTATATTTGTATAATAAGTCCCTGAGTAGTGTGGAATGAAAGAGGGTAGTTGAGCTAAGAAGACCACTAGGTTTTCGTGACTTAAGTGTGGGATTGTTCCGGATCGGGGAGCAAGTGTTTGGCGCGATGGCGGGTCGGGTTGTGGACCGATTGTGGGTCAACCCGTGGCCGGTAATGTGGTGGGGTCAGTTCGAGGTGGTCCCGCCATGTGGTGGGGTCAGAAGGGTGTTAGGCCCAAGTTTAGTTAACCATCGTGCGAGTTCGTGGATGCGTTCGACCAGTAGTCGGGCCGATGAGGTCAGCCCCTCTTGTCTTTCAATCAAGATCATTTTACTCGGCAGAGGGTTATGCGAGATGTTATACCAGGAAGGTTGTAAGGCTGCACGAGGTTCCTACCTTCACCTTATGACAGTGGAGCCCGTGTTACTACCGCTTTTTCTCGGAAGTTTTACCAGCGGGGTTAGGAACTCGTGAGTCTCAAGCTCGCATTCGCTTCTGCCGTTGTTTGGATTTCGTGGGTATTGTGAGGATTGTTGTCTCTGTTGAGGAGTGTTTTATAGCTACCATTTCAGTATTCGAATGTCGCTTTATGACGCCCTTAGGAGCGGAAGTGTAAGTTGTCGCTCGATTGGTTCGATGTTGGCAAGGTTCGGATATAGTTGGTTCATACGTGTTCGCAGATGTGGATAGGGTGGAGCTTATCCGTAAGAGGTTATTGGCGCTCGAGTCACCGTGTTGTGCGGATAATCGGCGACGACGCTTGAGTTCAGCCGACGGGTCTTCGAAGGTACCACCGGCGGGTGTGACGAGATTCGGAAAACAGAGGAAACTTAGCCCGAGTTACTTTGGACCTTTTCAGATCTTTTGGAAAAAATAGGCCAAGTTGCCTATAGTTAGCATTGCCGTCCAACGTAGGAGGCAGTACGTCCGATCTTTCATGTTGCTATGTTCGGAAGAGTATCGGAGATCCATCCAGAGTGATCCCAGTTAATGATGACCAAGTTGGAGGTAGTAACCCAGAAATTTGGAAACTGAGGCAGTAACAGAAATGTGGTAAGTTATGAGAAAGGGTGCAAATGTACGAGAAAGGTACGACGAGTAAGGGAAGAAGCGAGCATGTGTTAAGAACATAGATGTGATCATTTCTTTTGTAAGTGAAGGTGCGAAGGGAGTATATTTTAGCCCTTGGGTGGGAGATTTTGTGAGGTTGAGGTGATTCCTCGTGGACTTGGATTACGTATATTGCGCGTGTGATATTTTGTGGCAATGGCAACTTGTTATGTTAAGAGGAACTTATCGTTATCTGTCTTGAGAAGGAACATTCGGGACGAATGTTTCTAAGGAGGGGAGAATGTTATACCCCGTATTTCCGGAGTATGTACGTGAGGACGTACGTAGAAAAGTTTGAGCCTTAAAGTAGGCAAGTAGAAAATTTTGTTCACAACTACCGAAAGGAATCGTTTTTCGACGAAACGTTTTACAAACTTTGCGAAGGGAAAATTCCGGCTATGTCATTTATATTTTTTGCGGATTTTTCCGAGAGATGAAACATTTTGGACCAACGGGAGGGTGACATGTGTCACCCTCATATTGACGCCAATTGGGGCAAGTGGACGATTTGGAGGTCTTGGTTAGGTAGGATATTTTGTGTAGTAGATGGATAAGGACACTTGGATAAATCCTCACCCTACACTTGCATAGCACTTGGCTTGATCTTGGCCATTGGTTGGCCTATAAATACCCCCCCTTAGTTGATGAACTTCTTCATCCAAAAATTGTTCTAAGTCTTGAAAGCCCTCTTCCCCCCTTTGTGTAAAGTTATCGTCCTAGCCTCCCCCCCCCCTTTTCGTGAGGCCCCCTTGGCCGAGAGTTATCTCTCCCCCTTGAGAAGGCCTTTGGCCGAAACCTACCCCCCCTTGCCTAGTTGTTCTCGTAAAATACTACCCCCCCTCTGGGTAGAACGACTCTCCAAGTAGTGTTACTCTTCCTAAATACCTTGGCCCAAATACCTTGTAGTATTCCAAGGTTACACTTATACTAAAAGCCCAGAAATACTATTATACTTCCCTTCAGTCACTAAACGAAACCCTTAGGAAAATCTTCACAGTTGGTTGAAGTATTAGGAAGAAGTTTCGTAGAACTTCTAAGGGTTGTTTGAAGCGGGTTGGAGCACCGGAGTGAGCTAAACGTTGCTCAGGATCGACATTTATACTTGGATAATTTTGGGCTTACCGAGGTAAATAATCCTATCCTTCTATTGTAATTGGAAATTACATACTATAGTTGTATAGAAATGAATATAAGATTCATAGAAGAGAATTGAACTGTAATAGAAGGATATTACAGAATAGACTTGAACTGAAATCGCATCAGTATAATATTAATGTAGAAGTTGATAGACTTATATAACCTTTATAGGTTGAATGTTCTGCAAGTAGCTTGTACTACTTGAAAGGTGGACAAGGCTAGCCGGGTCATAGCCGTGGAGCGTTTTGCTAATAGTCGACAATCGTCGCGAGGTATGTGATTCTTCCTATCCTCTTGAGCATGATATTTTAAAAGAATATATATATAGTACGGTAGACGTACGTGTGTTAACTGAACGTAGTTGTACGGCAATGTCTTTTGACTTAAGCCTGAATAATAAGAATCTTAAAGTATTTCAAAAGAATTGAGAATCCTTTTTGAAAGAAGAGTAATACTTGGTTTTTAAAAGCTTAAGAGTTATACTAGCTTTATGGGAAGTTAGGTATAACGACTTAAGAGAGATAAAAAGAATGGTTTATTAATTTTAGAAGTTAAGAGACTGATCTTAAAAGATAAGAGACTTGACTTAAATAAATTAATATGAATTTTGTGTGAAACCTCATTCGTGAGTAATGAGTACTTGGTTTTTAAAAGGGAATAATGTTTTACTGATTTCGGAAATCAGAATAAGTATCGAACAAACCACTGCAGCGTTAATAAAGGGAAATGTCTTGACAAATAAGTATTATTAAAACCAGTAGAAACCTCCATCTGCATAGAAGCTAAGATGAGACAAAATGATATTACATTTCCTAGATCATGGCTGCTTTAATAAGATTGTTATGAACAAGAATAACCTACTCACATATAAGGCATATGTTTCTCAAATTGTTTTAAAGAAGAATTTTATTCTTAAGTGATTAAGACTATGAACTACGAAACTTTTCGAAAAATGAGAAACTTGAGCATTTGAAATTAGGCAAACTTGAACGTTTGGAAAATAGTGTTGTTACTTGATTTTACAAAGGGAAGTGTTTTGGTTTACTTAAAAAGATAGTCACTCTATTTTTATACTACGGGTATTGGGTGACTTTTGTGAAAGTAACGTATCTTTTAAAGAGTTAATGTATGAAGTACTTTGGGATAAAAACCCGAACTTGTTTAACATAAAGTAGAAAGTATCTTGTGTGAATAACTTGATTGCATTGGTTTGTGATAGCCTTGTAATACTTTCTTGTTGATTTGATAAGTAAACATGTTAGGATGCTACGTGTGTTAGTATCTTGTGATGTTTGTGTAAAGGGGTTTCCCTCGATCGCGCTTATGTTGTTTAACGATCAGCCGTTATATTGGTATTGTACCACTCACCTTGACATGATCTCGGGGGTTAAGCTGCCCTCCGATGCGGGGTATATCTCAGGCGGTCTGGGACCATGATTCGATAATACCTCATGCGGGTCCAGGGGACCTATGCGGAGCTACGAGAGTTCCAGGTTAGTGTGCGGCCTTTATGGTCATGCAGTCTAAGTGGCCATGCGGACTGCGAGTCCAGGACGATGCCGGGGAGTAGCTACCCTCGATGCGGGGAATACCTCATGCGGGCCATTGGAGTGGCCTATGCGGAGCTGCGGGAAGTTCCAGGACTAGACGCGCACATTAGATACTGCGGGCGAGTGGCCAGCTTTGATCATGTGACGGTCTAGGCAGATCTCATGATACAGTTTATGACCTTGTGGTACTGTGGGTTTTAGTAGTCGGCTATGCCTTCGTACTTACCCCGTACGGTTTTATTATGACACAGGTGGAACCTGGTGTTCATGTGTATTCCTTGGTGCTTTTATATCATAGACTGCCGGCAGTGAGGAAGGTATTCCACGGGCATGATTGATGTTGTGGGCGTGAGACCCATAGTTGTATTTGAGTGATGACTTTGAGGGCATGAGTCCCTGACTTGACATGACTGCTTATTTATTGTGAACTGTAGTTTGGTTATCATACATGTCTCCTGCTTTATATAGACTACTATGATTTCATTTACAGTATTTTCAGTTTCACATACTTGGTACCTGTTGTACTGACCTCCTTCGGGGCCGCGTTCATGCCGCAGTAGAGGTACACCGCCGATCCTCGCTCATGTGGTCGCAGCGTTTGGGAAGCTCCGTTTCTGAGGCTTATCGGTGGTATAGTCCTGTCGTTGTAGGTTCTTACATTCGGGGTATGGCGGCCCTGTCCCGTCATTGTTGATAAAACTCTTAGAGGTCTGTAGTACTGTTGTGGGCAGAATTGTAAAAAGGGATGTAACTGTTCTAGTTGATATATATATATATGCCGCAAGGCAAGTTTTCTCAGATAACTGTTTTACACTTCACTTTATTCATGTCTTGTTTTATATTCCGCTGATTACTCTGATGTATGGCTACTTGGGTGCCCGGGGTAAGGCACGATCCACGCCCGTTCGGTCGTGACATTTAACGCATCCCCGGGAGAGGTCAAGACGAAGAATGTACCAAGTATGCGAGCGATAAAATGCATCAGAATGAAATCATAACAGTCTAAACAAAACAGGAGACATGTATGATAGCCAACCTACAGTACACAATACATAAGCAGTTATATCAAGTCAGGGACGCATGCCCTCAAAGTCACTACTCAAATATAACCATGGGTCTCACGCTCATAATATCAATCATGCCCGTGGAATCCTTTCTCACTGCCGGCAGTCCATGATATAATATAACACCAAGTCATAATAACAGTATCCCTCGTGGTCGCATGCCTCGGAATCCCACATCGTATAAGCATGATGTCACGACCCGTTCCGGGGCCCGTGACTGGTGCCTTACCGGGGCACCCAAGTAGTCATACATCAGAGAAATCAGCGGAAATATAAAACAAGACATGAAACAGTTTATAAAATAAGACACAGTTTATGTGAGAAAACATCGCTTTCGATATATATATAATCATAGTTCAACGATTACATCCGACATCGCATAACATGACTACAGCACTTCTAAGGAAATATACAACTATGGCGGACAGTTCCGCCATACCGATCGCATAAAACTATCTACAACAGGAGATCATACCAAAAGTAGAGCCTCGGAAGAGATGGAGCTCCCGACACCAACGTAGAGATCCTAAGGATGCGGATCTAGCACTGCCGCCCTTACCACCGGCATGAACGCAGCCCCGAAGGAGGTCGATTACAACGGTACTAAGTATGCGAAATCGTAAAGTACTTAAATGAAAGCGTATCATTTTAAAACCGGTTTACAAATATGTGTGAAACAACCAAGGAACCGCGCATAGTGCCACATCACAAACAAGAGCAACAATAGTAATCAGAATGAGTCTTGTCTAGGCTGCGAATGATCAAACAGGCCACTCGCCCCATCATCATTCTCGCAAGCCTAACTCGACTCCGAGTCCGCATAGGCCACTCACGTGGGCCCGCATGAGGTATAACCCGCATCGAGGGTAGCTACTCGGCATCGCCCCGACTCGCTTGTCCGCATGGCCACATAGACCGCATGAGGCATAACCCCGCATACTAACACGAACTCTCGTAGCTCGCATAGGCCCCCGGACCCGCATGAGGTATTCTCGAATCACGGTCCTGCATCACCGAGTCTACCCCAGACGGAGGGCAGCTTAACCCCCGGTATCATCTCAAGAGGTGAGTGATAGTATACTAACATAACAACTTATCTTTAAACAACATAAGCACAACAAGGATACTCACCTATACAAACGTTACAAGATACTAACACACATAACATCATATCATGTCTACTTATCAAACCATCTTATTATTCTTTTCACAATATAAGTCTGTTATAAACACATAGGCAAACTTGTTTCTTTTATCAATCTTAAGTGGTTATACTTAACTTCCCATAAAGCTAGTATAACTCTTAAGCTTCTGTTTTAAAAACCAATTAGTTCTCTTTAAAATGATTCAGTATTCTTTTGAAATGCTTTGGATCTTTATTATTCGGGCTTAAGCGTGAGGCATTCCGTAAGTGTTATTCGAGCTTAAGCGTGAGGCATTGCCGTAAGTGTTATTCAGCTTAAGTCAAAGACATTGCCGTAGTTATTATTCGCTTAACACACGTACGCCTACCGCATATATATATATTGTAAAATATCATGCTTTAGGAAGAATCACATACCTTCTCAGCGAAAACCACCTGCCAAGTTGAATATGTCGCGCGCAGAGAGTCAGCCTATAATGTCACAGATATCTATCAAAGACTACTCAAGGTCATTCTAAACAGAGGGTTCACAATTCTACGGAAAGTCGGGCAGACTTCCTACCCTATGAGCTATATAAGTTCATCGTGAAACGATCCCATGTAAGTACTGATTCAATTATTCTTCTTTAAACCCTTCTACTGTGATAACAGTTCAATTCTATTCGTGATATACTTCTAAGTATTTATACTTATCCTTATACTACAACAAAGATATATTTTCTAATTCAAAAGAGGGTTAGGATTAGTTACCTCGGTAAGCCCAATAATATCCTAGAAAAGTCGCTACCGAGCAAGGTTTTGCTCTAAGTTGTATGCTCCAAGAACCTTAGAAGTTCTTCACAACTTCTACTAAGTACTAAGGTATTTGGGCTAGGTATTTTGGGCATTATAACGATACAAGAAGGTAACTTTTCTACCGGAGGGGGTAGATTTTTGGCTAGTGGGGCCTCGCCAAACTACTAGGCTAGAGAGGGGGTATTCGGCCAAGGGCCTTCACAAGGGAGGGAGGTGTTTTTGGACGAGAAGACTACAAAGGGAGAGGAGAGGATTTTTCAAGACTTGGAAGATTTGTGGATGAAGAACTCTTCATCTCTAAGGGGTATTTATAGGTCAAGCCTTGCCAACCAATGGCCAAGATGAAGACAAGTGCAAGGCAAGTGTAGGTGAGGATTAACTAAACACAAATATCCTACCAACCTCGACTTGTGCACAAGGCACAAAACGTGCCTTGGCTCTCCAATTTCGTCCCATGGACGATTCAAGTCCATCAATGGGAGGTGCCAAGTGTTGCCCTCCCGTTGGTCCAAAATGTTTCGCCTCTGGAAAAATCCGCAAAAATAAGAAATGGCATAGCCGGAATTTACTCTACGAAAGTCGTGGGAAACGCTTCGTGAAACGATTCTTTTAGTGAGTTGTGTACAAAATAAAACGCCCAAGGCTTATCTTTAAGGCAAGACTTTCGACGTATTCCCTTACGCATATACTGAAATACGGGTATAACATTCTCCTCCTTAGAAACATTCGTCCCGAATGTTCCTTCCCAAGACGATTATCGAAGAAGCTTAAATAGCTTGTAAATGCCACACACGCCACAGAGCAACACATAGGCGTAAACGATAACGAAAATTTGCAAGTAGGAAAGTGAATTTACCGAGGTGTGGGAATAGGTGAGGATACTTCCGCCTCATGTCCTCCTCGGCTTCCCATGTCATCTCCTCCTCGAGCTGCTCCGCCACAAGACTTTGACGGCCACGCCCTTCGTCCGCAGACGCCTAACCCGACGATCGACTATCGCTATGGAATCTCTCATACGATAACCCCTGGTCACCGACATCGTCAATCGGTGCACCCTAGATGGATCCCCGATACATCTCCTCAAGATAGATACGTGAAACACGGATGCATCGCCTCCAGATCGGACGGCAGATTCAACTCGTAGTAACCTTGCCTACCCCGCGACAATCTGAAACGGCCCAATGTACCTTGGGCTGAGCTTCCCCTTCTTCCCGAATCTCATCACACCCTTCATGGGTGACACCTTTAGGAAAACCCAATCATGAACCTCGAACTCAAGATGTCGACGACGATGATCTGCATACGACTTCTGTCGACTCTGAGCTGTCAATAGCCGCTCTCGGATAAGTTTCACCTTATCCATCGCTCGTACTCAATCTGGTCCCACTAGCTGCCCCTCGCCCACATCGAACCAACCTATAGGCGATCTGCACTTCCTCCCATACAAGGCCTCATAAGGCGCCATCTGAATACTGGAGTGGTAGCTATTATTATAAGCGAACTCAACTAGAGGCAAATGATCCTCCCAACTACCACTGAAGTCAATAACACAGGCTCGCAGCATATCCTCAAGAGTCTGGATAGTGCGCTCTGCCTGTCCGTCTGTCTGTGGATGAAATGCGATCGTGCTCACCGCCCCTAAACCCTGCGAAGGACCTCCAGAAGTTAGCCGTAAACTGGGCTCCTCTCTCTGATATGATCGAAGTAGGGACTCATGCGATCGACGATCTCTGATGTAAAGTGCGCATAATCCTCACCGAAAAGTCGTCCCGACGGAAGAAAGTGGGCTGATTTCGCCACTGTCGACGATAACCCATATAGAATCATGTCTACTCTGAGTGCGAGGTAAGCCTGTTATGAAGTCCATGTTGATTAGCTCCCACTTCCGTGTCGGATCTCAATCGTCAGAATAAAACCACCGTGCCTCCGTGCTCTACCTTCACTTGTCGACAACACGCACCGAGCTACGAACTCGCAACGCCCCTCTTCAAGCCATCCCACCAATACACGATCTAAGGTCGTGGTACATCTTCGTCGACCCCGATGGATAGAGTAACGCGCGTTGTGCTTCCCAAGAACTCTTTGCGAAGTCCTCAAACATCCGGAACACACATACCGCCTCAAACCTTAGCACCCCATCGTGCTACTCAAAAGGACCCTTGCCCTCACGAAGAGTCAGATCACGATATCGAATCAAAGCCGGATCTCGAATCGTTGCCTCTTCACCTCCTCGACGATGGAAGACTCGGCAACCTCACGAACTCTAACCCCACCGCTATCGTAATCAATCAAACGGACACCAAGGCTCGCTAATCGATGCAAATCACGAACCATGTCCTCCTCTCTAGCTGCACATCCGATAGGCTCCCATCGACCTACGACTAAGAGCATCCGCCACAACATTGCCTTCCGGTGGTATAGGATATCAACATCGTAATCCTTAAGCAACTCTAACCACCGCCTCGCCGTAAGTTCAGCTCCTCTGGCCGAAGATATACCGAGGCTCTTGTGGTCCGTATAAATATCCACGTGAACCCCATACAAATAGTGCCTCCAGATCTTCAAAGCGTGAATCACTACGCTAACTCCAAATCATGGGTGGGGTAGTTCCTCTCGTGTTTCTTCATTGTCGGGATGCATATGCTATAACCCCGCCATGCCGCATCAATACACATCCCAACCCGATGCCCGACGATCACAATACACGACATAACCATCCGACCCTCCGAAGAGTAAGAACGGGCGCTGTCGCCTTCTTTCAAAGAATCGAAACCCCGCCACAAGCATCACCCATCAAACTTGGTCGCTTTCCGAGTCACCTAGTCAATGGTGCAGATAGAAGCAAACTTCTCCACGAACCGCCGATAATAACTCGCAAGGCCCGTAAAATCGCGAACCTGGTTTGAGTAAGGTCTCGCCAAGTCTCGATCGCCTCGATCTTGGCAGATCAACTCGAATGCCATCAGCCCCGACAATATGCCCAAGAAACGCCATCAAGTCAACCAAAACTCACATTTGGAAAACTTGGCGCATAACTGCTAGTCTGAGAACCGCAAGACGCCTCAAATGCTCCGCATGCTCCTGCTCTGAGCGAGAATAAACCAAGAACTCATCAATGAACACTATCACAAACGTGTCCAAAAATGGTTTGAACACTCGGTTCATCAAATCCATGAATACCGCGAGCATTGTCAACCCAAAAGACATGACCACGAACTCATAATGCCCGCACGGTCGGAATGCAAATTCAGGGACATCCACCTCTCGACTCGCACTGATGATAGCCCGATCGCAGATCAATCTTGAGAAACATCTCGCACTCGCAACCGGTCGAACAAATCATCAATCACGGGAGGGTATTCGTTCTTAATGGTCACCTTGTTCACCGCTCAGAATCAACACATGCGCGCAGCGGCCCCGCCCTTCTTCTTCACGAACAATACCGCGCTTCTGGGAGAAACACTGGGCCTAATGAAGCCCTTCTCTAGCAAATCCCTAAGCTGATCCTTCAGCTCTCTCAACTCGGCAGGTGCCATTTTGTATGGCGGAATGGAAATAGGCCGAGTATCTGGCAATATGTCAATACAAAACTCAATCTCCCTCTCAGGAGGGATACCCGGGAGGTCATTTGGGAACACGTCTGGGAACTCGCTGACTACGGAATCGATGAAAATCGTACCGCGACCTCGTGATCAAACACTCGAACTAGATGGTAGATATACCCTTCCGCACCATCTTCCTAGCCTTGAGGTAGGAAATAAACCTACCCCCGGCGATACCGTGCTCCTCCCACTCAACAACCGGCCCTCGTGAAACTGGAACCGCATTACTTTCTCTCTGCCTACATTGGCATAGCAAGAAGCTAGCCAATCCATCCACATAATCACGTCAAGTCAATCATCTCCAACTCTATCAAGTCGGCCAGTGGTCCGACGATCAGAATGGTCACAGACAAGCCCTATATACCCGCCGAGCTACCACCGAATCACCATGGCGTAGCTACTCGAAAGGGTCATGGACTCGTGCTCTATCCCTATCCTACTAGCAACAAGGGAGATATATAGACAGAGTAGAACCGGATCTATCAAGGCATAAACATCAAACCCGTAAACCGATAAGGTACTGTGGCGACATCGGTGAGGCCTCACGATCCCGGTGGACAAAGCATAAATGCGCTCGAGGACCGCTAGAATCGACACGAGCCACGACCGCCGCGACCTGGCCGACCCACGAGCACCACGCCTCGGGCGAGTAATCGTAGGAGATGATGGCCGCCACGTAACACGGCGTGAGCCCTACCACCAGCGCCGCCGGTCGGACGATCCGCAGTGACCGCTGGCCGCTACAATCGTAACAAGATCCATAAGTACCACACTTCCCGTAATGGGATCTACCGATCGCCACACCGGGTGGTCCCGATCGCCGCACTCTGCTACTCGACGCCCGAAGCCCCGCCACTGGCCGCCTCGAAAACTCGGGCCGTGGCCGAGGACGCGCAGAGTGCTCGAGCCGGCCGTGGTGCGAATCTAGATCGCTGGCCGAGGCCGCCACCACGATAACCACCGTAAGACCCTCCCGCCCCGCCTTCTTCTCGCTGGGCCGCCCACTCGTCGACCTCGCGCCTCGCATCCAGGGCGTGAGCCTCACGCGTAATGTCCATACGGTGGAGAGAAACCCCGCACATACGACTTCGGCCATATAGTCGTCTAGCCCGGTGACATAGCGGTGTACCCTATCCTCCATATCTCGCTGCAATCTTTGGGACATATCGAGCCAATGAATCAAACTCGACATTGTACTTCGACAAGGTCCCTCTCGCCTCGGCGAAAAAATCTATCACCCGCGCCTCCTCATCCGCGAGGCAAGTGAGTGAGAAAGCCTCGAGAACTCATCCCAGTACGGGGACGCGTGCTCTCCCGGATAACTCCCATGAATCAAACCAATCGATCGCGGTATCACGCAGCCTATGTGAACCAAAGATCACGGACTCGGTCTCCGACGCTCGATCACTCTCAAAATCCTGAAGGCGACGGATGAATTCCTCGCGATCATCCTCCCGCCTCGACCCATAAAACTCCGGCGGCTACAACTCAAGAAATCTCGTAGCCTCAAACTATCTCGCCTCGGGTGTACCACGTGCGACCGAGCCGAGCTGAACTGGAACTACCGTGATCCAATCTCTCTCAGATCGGGCCACAACTTTAGCCAAAAGTCGGGCTATCTCTCAGACTCCTAACCTCCGCCAGCCGTGGGGCGGGAGGTGTGGCACTGCGTGGTCCGTGGCCGGGCGGCGTCATAGAACTCGCCGCCTCGTATAGATCGGGCACGAGCCCTCGTGACTGGGTGTCTCGCTAGCGACTCCTACCGCTTTGCCCTTCGGGCCCGGTTGCCTTACGTGGAGGCATAATCACATGGGAAAGGAATACGTTAGAGGTCCAACTTATAACACTGACTCTAAAGCACGATCTCGGAATGAGAAGAATGGAAACCAATCCTAAATATCCTATAGCCTCACGATTATTGGTGTGGTGCACAACACACCGATAATCAAACTCTACTAGATACGATCAGTAGACACTTTCCGAGGATTAATCGCTCGATACCACTTTGTCACGACCTGCCCGGCCCGTGGATCGTGCCTCACGGCACCCAAGTAGTCATACATCGAGAAATCAGCGGAAATATAAAACAAGACATGAAACAGTTTATAAAATAAGACATACGCTTTATGTGAGAAAACATCGCTTTCGATATATATATAATCATAGTTCAGAGCTACATCCGACAATCGCATAACATGACTACGCACTTAAGGAAATATACAACTATGGCGACAGGCCCGCCATACCTCGATCTGCATAAAACTATCTACAACAGGAGATCATACCAAAAGTAGAGCCTCGGAAGAGATGGAGCTCCCGACACCAACGTAGAGATCCTAAGGATGCGGATCTAGCACCGCCGCCCTTACCGCGGCATGACGCAGCCCCGGAGGTCGATAACAGTACTAAGTATGCGAAATCAGAAAGTACTTAAATGAAAACGTATCATTTTAAAACGGTTTACAAATATGTGAAACAACCAGGAACCGCACATAGTGCCACATCACAAACAAGAGCAACAATAGGTAATCAGAATGAGTCTTGTCTAGGCCGCGAATGATCGAAACAGGCCACTCGCCCCATCATCATTCTCGCAAGCCTAATCTCGACTCGAGTCCGCATAGGCCACTCACGGGCCCGCATGAGGTATAACCCCGCATCGAGGGTAGCTACTCCTCGGCATCGCCCCGACTCATTGTCCGCATGGCCACATAGACCGCATGAGGCATAACCCCGCATACTAACACGAACTCGTAGCTCGCATAGGCCCCCGACCCGCATGAGGTATTCTCGAATCATGGTCCTGCATCACCGAGTCTACCCGCGTCGGAGGCGCTTAACCCGGTATCATCTCAAGAGGTGAGTGATAGTATACTAACATAACAACTTATCTTTAAACAACATAAGCACAACAAGGATACTCACCTATACAATCGTTACAATATACTAACACACATAGCATCATATCATGTCTACTTATCAAACCATCTTATTATTCTTTTCACAATATAAGTCTGTTATAAACACATAGGCAAACTTGTTTCTTTTATCAATCTTAAGTGGTTATACTTAACATCCCATAAAGCTAGTATAACTCTTAAGCTTCGCTTTAAAACCAATTAGTTCTCTTTAAAATGATTCAGTATTCTTTTGAAATGCTTTCAGATCTTTATTATTCAGGCTTAAGCCGTGAGGCATTGCCGTAAGTGTTATTCAGGCTTAAGCCGTGAGGCATTGCCGTAAGTGTTATTCAGGCTTAAGTCAAAGACATTGCCGTAGTTATTATTCGATTAACACATGTACGTCACCGTACTATATATATATTGTAAAATATCATGCTTTAGGAAGAATCACATACCTTCTCGTAAAACCACCGCCAAGTCAATATGTCGCGCGCAGAGAGTCACCTATAATGGTCACAGATATCTATCAAAGACTACTCGAAGGTCATTCTAAGCAGAGGGTTCACAATTCTACGGAAAGTCGGGCAAAGACTTCCCTACCGGTGAGCTATATAAGTCTCATCGTGAAAGCGATCCCATGTAAGTGATCAATTATTCTTCTTTAAACCCTTCTTTGTGATAACAGTTCAATTCTATACGTGATATACTTCTAAGTATTTATACTTATCCTTATACTACAACAGATATATTTTCTAATTCAAAAGAGGGTTAGGATTAGTTACCTCGGTAAGCCCAATAATATCCTAGAAAAGTCGCGCTGAGCAAGGTTTTGCTCTAAGTTGTATGCTCCAGAACCTTAGAAGTTCTTCACAACTTCTACTAAGTACTAAGGTATTTGGGCTAGGTATTTTGGGCATTATAACGATACAAGAAGGTAACTTTTCTACCAAGGAGGGTAGATTTTTGGCTAGGCTGGGGGCCTCGCCAAACTACTAGGCTAGAGAGGGGTATTCGCCGAGGGCCTTCAAGGGAGGAGGTGTTTTGGACGAGAAGACTACAAAGGGAGAGGAGAGGATTTTTCAAGACTTGGAAGATTTGTGGATGAAGAACTCTTCATCTCTAAGGGTATTTATAGGTCAAGCCTTGGCCAACCAATGGCGAAGATGAAGACAAGTGCAAGGCAAGTGTAGGGTGAGGATTAACTAAACACAAATATCCTACCAACCGCGACTTGTGCACAAGGCACAAAAACGTGCCTTGGCTCTCCATTTCGTCCATGGACGATTCAAGTCCATCAATGGGAGGGTGCCAAGTGTTGCCCTCCCGTTGGTCCAAAATGTTTCGTCTCTCGGAAAAATCCGCAAAAATAAGAAATGGCATAGCCGGAATTTACTCTACGAAAGCTGTGGAAACGTTTCGTCGGAAAACGATTCTTTTAGTGAGTTGTGTACAAAATAAAACGTCCAAGGCTTATCTTTAAGGCAAGACTTTCGTACGTATTCCCTTACGTACATACTCTGGAAATACGGGGTATAACACATGACCATGGGGTAATACAAACAAATCCGGGAGTCTAACCCGCCTCCTAGTCACATGCCCTGGAATCCCACATCGTATAAGCATGTCCAAGGAGTAACAATATCCCACGTGGTCGCATGCCCCGTAATCCCACATCGTATAAGCATGACCATAGGGTAATACACACAAATCCGGGATTCTAACCCGCCTCCTGGTCACATGCCCCGGAATCCCACATCGTATAAGCATGTCCAAGGAGTAACAATATCCCACGTGGTCGCATTCCCCTGATATCCCACATCGTATAAGCATGACCATAGGGTAATACACACAAATCCGGGATTCTAACCCGCCTCCTGGTCACATGCCCCGGAATCCCACATCGTATAAGCATGTCCAAGGAGTAACAATATCTCACGTGGTCGCATGCCCCGGAATCCCACATCGTATAAGCATGACCATGGGGTAATACAAACAACCGAATCTCACCCGCTCCGGTCACATGCCGGAATCCCACATCGTATAAGCATGTCGAGGTATCCTCGTGGTCGCGTGCCTGAATCCCACATCGTATAAGCATGACCATGGGTAATACAAATAATGGAAGCATACGGTGGAATCCCACCTCACCGTCGATGCGTCCAAGTAAACTTACAACAAGGCAAACACCCTCCAACCGAGAGTCGCGCAACGTAATTAAACATAATACTTGTACTCAAATGCTATCACCAAAGACACATTGGCAATTCTCAATTAAACAAGCCAAAGTACTTATCAAGGCACACATAGAATAATTCTCAATTAAGCGGCCAAAGTACTTATCAAGGCACACATAGAATAATTCTCAATTAAACAGGCCAAAGTACTTATCAAGGCACACATAGAATAATTCTCAATTAAAGAGGCCAAAGTACTTATCAAGGCACACATAGAATAATTCTCAATTAAACAGGCCAAAGTACTTATCAAGGCACACATAGAATAATTCTCAATTAAACAGACCAAAGTACTTATCAAGGCACACATAGAATAATTCTCAATTAAACAGGCCAAAGTACTTATCAAGGCACACATAGAATAATTCTCAATTAAACAGGCCAAAGTACTTCGTACGTGCATTCTTTTCAAAAGACTCCTTTTTATGTAAAACCCCAAGATACTAACACCCGTAGTATCAAGGTGTGTCTATTTTTCAAAGTAAGTTACTACAACTTTAGAAAACTCATTTCAAAGCTTGGAATCAAGTAACTTCAAATTTTCACAATCTAGGCAACTTATGCCTAATAATCAAAATAGACAACTTTCTTAACCTTCCATAAAGTCGTTATAACCAACTTCCCATAAAGCCGTTATAACCCTTTATGGTTTTAGACATATTCATTCCTTTTTATAACCAAGAGACTTATACTTAAAACCAAGTATCACATACTTACAAATCATGTTCTTAACTTTCCAAAATACTTCAAGTCTCTTAATATTTAGAAAACAAGTTTCTTCTCTTAAATCATGTCATTTCTCCTCTCTTAAAACAATTAATTAAATCACTCCTTTGACTCCCCTAAAGTCATTAAACGACCCTTAGGTTTTGGAACTAAGGCACTAGCCAAAAGATTTGGAAACCACTTCCTTTTCAAGACTCTATGTACTTTAAGTAAAATACTTTCACTTTTAAGAATCCAACCACTAAGGCAATGGATTATACAACTTACAATTTAAACATCAAAGTACAATCAAGGAAGTACATAGAACGAATTCTATTTTAGGCAATCCAAATACAACCAAGGAATGGATCATTTAAGGAGTAGGACATACTTTCTTTACCTTAAGGAATCATGCTAGAAGAGGAGATAGTTCACATACCTTTTCGGCTAAATCCACAAGCTAAGCCGAATACGCCGTACGTAGAAGTGTCAACCTATAATGGTCACAACAAGACTATCAACTTCTAGTCTCTAACGTAGAATAATACTAAGTATACGGTCTCTAATTCTACGTAAAATCGGGCAACACTTCCTTTGTTTCTACTCACTTTGTCACCTTTTTCAAGACCGAATACAATAACCAACACGCCACATTTAAGGCTCAAAACAACAACCAAACAAAGGGGATTACACGCCTCACAATACGTGTAAAATTCCGCCCCACAATTCATACCAAGTAATTTAAAAATCCAAGTCATTCTCGGCCAACTTATAACCAACAACTCAAAGTCTTTTCCAATTCTTTTCCAATTCCAAGTTCTAAGGTCTAACATGTTATATAGTCATAAACAACTACAATTTCCTTCTTTATACAACATGCGACGACTTAAACCAATAATCAACTTGAATTGTAATCTTAAGGCTAAACATGCTAGTTTTCGGATTAGGGTTCCAATAACCAAAATACTTATCAAAATTCATACTATATAACTCATGCTTGCTAATATACATAGCTACAACAATAAGTAAGTCTTAACTACTAAAACGACAAAATTTATACCTTTATAAGCCCTTAAAAATTCCAAGATTCAAAGTCGCGCCTTAGCAATTCTTAGCTCCTTTCCTTATGTTCCAATCCGCTCCAAGCACTCCTTAGAAGCCTATGAAGAACCCATCTTCAAGTTCCAACTTCAAAGTTGAAGAACTCCTTAAGTTTCCGCCTTGCGACTAATACGAAAACGCCGTTTTTCCGAAATCTTTCTATTGAGATATCCTTATAATACCCTTAGGGACATTGGGTTTAAGTCTTGTGAACAAAGGATCAAAACTACAAAATTTTCTTGTGTGGAAGAGCACAAAGCCGAGAGCTATGTTGTGTGCACAAGAGTTCTCTAATTTTTTCTAAGTGTTCAAGACTAGTCTTGCACTAGTGGTATGCTTATATAACACAATGGAAGGCTTAGACTTAAACAAATGGGTGGCTAAGATGAAGATCACATGGATTAAGCACAAGTGGCAAGTTGACTTGGTCAACAATATCAAGCTTAGCAAGACTTATCTTCCACCATGGTAAATGACCATTCTACCCTTACTAATTTCGTCCAAGACCATATGTGGGGGTGCCACGTGTCGCCCTCTCATTCGTCCATAAAATTCTGTAACCCTCGTGGGCCCCGCAAAATGTAAAATTCCTCGGGTGGGCCCCACGTGACCAAATCCGTAAAAAATAAATTTCCATAAGGTTAAGAGTTCCATACTCTTCAAATAATGCACTTTGAGAATCCAATTCTCAACAACGAACATTTTTCCTTTCCGACGTTCGGAAGATTTTCCGCCGGAAAAACAATTCTTCCTTTCGTACCAATTTCCAAGTTTTGATTCCTTACGTACATTCTCTTATACATGTCCTGGACTTACGGGGTGTAACAAATACCTCATGTGGGTCCACGTGACCTATGCGGACTACGGTAGTCCAAGAGTAGGACTCGCACAATGATACTAAGGGTGAATGACCCAACTTCGATCATTAGCGGTCTAGAAAGACCCGGTCAGCGTCGTGATACAGTTTTATAGCATTGTTGGTACGATAGGTTCTGGTAGCTGGCTATCGTACTTGCCCCGTACGGTTTTATGAAACAGGTGGGACCTGGTGTTCATGTGTATTCCTTGGTGTTATTATATCATAGACTGCCGACAGTGAGGAAGGAATTCCACGGGCATGATTGATATTGTGGGCGTGAGACCCATGGTTATATTTGAGTGATGACTTTGAGGGCGTGAGTCCCTGACTTGACATGACTGCTTATATATTGTGTACTGTAGTTTGGTTATCATACATGTCTCCTGTTTTATATAGACTATTATGATTTCATTCTGATTTTGATTCACATACTTGGTACCTATTATCGACCTCCTTCGGCCGCGTTCATGCCGCAGGTAGAGGTACACCAGTTGTTGATCCTCGCTCATAGGATCACAGTTCTGCATATTGGGAAGCTCCGTTTCTCCGGAGGCTTATCTTTTGGTATAGTCCCCTGTCATTGTAGGTACTTATACATTCAGGGGTATGACGGGGCCCTGTCCCATCATAGTTGTTGTTACATTCTTAGAGGTCTATAGTACTGTTGTGGGCAGGGTTTGTAAAGGATGTAACTGTTCAGGTTTAATTATATATATATGCAGAAAGGTGACCGTTTTGGTTAGCCTGTTTCTTATTTCATATCTTGTTTCATGTCTATGATTTTATTTCCGCTGGTTTTTCTCTGATGTGTTATCACTAGGGTGCCCGGGGTAAGGCACCAGTCGCGGGACCGAGGTCGGGTCATGACAACATGTTAGAATATCAACTTGGATTAAAAAGGAATTGGAAAAGAATAGATGTGGTGCTATCCTTGTGATTGCCGAAAATGGCCAAGAATGTTGGACAGTTTTACTTTAATTGTGGGGAAGAATTTTACACGTCCTGTTTAGGCGTGTAATCCCCTTTGAATTGCTGGTTTGTTGCGCCTTAAATGTGGCATGTTGGTTGTTGATTTTGGGCCTTGAAAAAGGTGGAAAAATACGTAGAAACAAAGGAAATGCTGCCCAAATTTCTGTAGAATAAGAGACCTAGCACTTAGTAATATTCCACGTTAATAAGCTAGGAGTTGATAGACATGTTATTGTTCTTATAGGTTGAAGTACTACGAGTAGCGTATTCTACTTGAAGGGTGGAATAACTATCAAGGTTGAGGTACTTTGGAGCATTTTGATACTTGTCGATAGTCGTCGCGAGGTATTTGAACATCTTCCTTATTTTGGCATGATTCTACGTATGAAATATACATGTGGTGTTATTTCATGATTCCTTCTACTCTTAAGAAGTCAAGAGGTACGCATATTGATTACTCTATGTAAAAGGTATGTCTAAGTTATCCTAAGTTCTTACCAAGTCTTATGGGGGATGTTGGTAAGAGTCGTTAGGAAGTATTTGGAGTCGAGTTGACTTTGCTAATTTACTGCACTAATGAGAATAGGTATCGAACAAGCCATTGCAGCGTTAATACAAATGTATCGACAATCAATTATATTAAAATAAGTAGAATTCTCTTGCATAGAAACTAAGATAAGACAAAATTGTATTACATTTTCTAGATCATGGTTGCTTTAATAAGATCGTTATAAACGAGTATAACCTATTCATAGCTCATAAAAATATATGTTGCTTAATTTAAAGAGTTTATGTTATGAAGTTTTAAGACTATGAACCTTGATTTCTTAAAAGGTTATGAGACTTTATTTGTCAAGTTATGGGACCTGATTCTTAAAGAAAGGAATGACTTCATTTAAAAAGTATGGTTTCCATGATTTATTTCAAAAGTTAAGAGGCTTGATTTCAAAAGAGAATGTAACTTGAGTTTTCAAAAGAAGAAGTTTAATTGATTTAAAAGAGAAGGTGTGGCATGATTATTTTTTTAAGTATGTATGTACGTAGTACTTTTGGGTTTAATTTCCCTAATGTAATAAGAAATAAAAAGTGCCTGAAGTTCTCAAAAATGAAAGGTTGTTATAATAGCTTTATGGGAAGTTGTTATAACGACTTAAGAGGAAGTGAAAAGATGGTTTAAAATGTTATGTAAGGGAAATACACCGAGCCTACAATTTGGCCGGGTTATGTTATGAAATACACCGAGCCTACAAATGGGTAGGGTTACGTTATGTGATGCACCGAGTCCCGCAAATGGGCCGAGTTACATTATATGACATTATCGCGTCCCAGAATGGGCCGGGCAGTATACCTTTATGGGCAGACTATGTGACTTTACCGCGTCCCAGAATGGGCCGGGCAGTATACCTTTATGAGCAGACTATGTGACTTTACCGCATCCCATAATGGGCCGGGCAGTATACCTTTATGGGCAGACTATGTGACTTTACCGCGTCCCAGAATGGGCCGGGCAGTATACCTTTATGGGAAGACTTATGTGACTTTACCGCGTCCCAGAATGGGCCGGGAAGTATACCTTTATGGGCAGACTTATGTGGCTTTACCATGCCCCAGAATGGGTCGGGCAGTATACCTTCGTGGGAAGACTTTTTATGACCTCACCGTGTCCCGTAAATGGGTCGGGTTATGTTATCACGTATGGATAATGAAAGTGAACTCCAAAATGAGACGTCCCTTCATAAAGGGTCGGATTATGTTATGCAAGATACGTAAGTTATGTGTTTATGAACTTGATGATTTTTCCTAAGTATGTATGTAAGAATTTTATTATAACTCTTATTGAAAATGGGAAAAGATAATAATGTACGATTTAGTTCATGAGTTGAAATGGCACGGTAGGATCTGATATTTACTTTTTATACTTGCCCCTGTCATTCTTTTATACAGTTATGATTTGTTTACTGTACCTTATTTACATTCCATACTTGCAATTTTGTTATCGACCCTTCGGGGGGACTGCGTTCATGCCCGCAGGTATTAGGTATCCAGGTTGGTGATCCTTGCTCTTAGGATCTTTGTTCAATTTTTGGGAAAATGCTCCATTTACTCCGGAGGCTTATCTTTTGGTATGGATCCCTGTTGATGTAGATTTATGTATATTCATGGGTATGGCGGGGCCCTGTCCCGTCACAATAATTATGTCAAAATTCTTAGAGGTCTGTAGTCATATCTTGTGGGTCAATTTGTAAAAGAAGGGATGTAACTGCTTTTGGTTATGTATATGTAAATATATGTCCAGGGAGGTGGCCTTATCGGCTAGCCTATTATTTATTTCTCTGTTGATGTATGTTATGAGTTTCATGTATGTTCCGCTGATTTTCTCTGATGTATACCTGTAAGGGTGTCCAGGTAGGGCACCAGTCGCGGGCCCGGGGTCGGGTCGTGACATATATCCTTGTGTATATCACTTGAATGCTATGTTATGCGAGTCTCTAGGTTGACTCATTCTCCGTCTCTTGTAAATTTACTTTGATTGATTGCTAAACTGGGCCAGACCCACTAGTGTTACACCTCGTGTTTTCATGCGTCATCATTAGCTAGCATGGGCTTGGAGATGGTAGGAACCCTCCAAGAGGTTTACAAGGGTTTTCGAAAGTGTTGAATATGTTTTGAAAATGTTTAAGACTAATCGGATCAACATAAGTAATTTTTGATGAAATATTGAAAAATGTAGCCGCCCAGGGTGATTTACAGATCGCAGATCAGGTTTGCGAGCTGCAGATTGAGACATAAACTTTCAAATTTGTAGATGAATCTGTGACCCCATCTGTAAACTGCTGACAAGATCTGTGAGCCATAAATTAAGTCGGTGGAAAATTCTTATTTTTCTATTAATAGCCTCTATTTGACTTAAACCCATTTTCACTCCATTTTGTAACTCTAAAATGGTCCTAATCTCTCTATAATGAGTCTTGAATGATCCAAGGTGAAAAAAAGGAAACATTATGCAAATCTGACATAGGGAATTCTGTGGTTATCATGGAATCATCTCCCTTCGAGTTGTAGCAACTTTGGAGAATACTTGGTCATGAAGTAAGATCTGTTTGGGACAGATTCTTGAGTCTAAATGTAAGTTCCATCTTTTCCATCATGATTTTAAAATCATACAAGTGCTTGAGGATTGAGTGTTGAAGAAAATTCAATAGAACTTGAGTTTATAAACTTGAAACTAGAATAAGTTGTTGTTAGGCTATTTTATTGAAACTACGGAGTTGTGATAGTAGTGAATCCTTGTTGTATGCATCAAAGATATTAAAGGAATGGATTTGGGAAGATTGAGGTGTTGTGATAGCTATAAATTAAGCTACAAAGGATCATACAAACGTTATGCACGCAAGTTGTTCAACAAAATGTCAAAATGAACTTTCTTATAAGAAACGAATCCGATATTAATAAAAAACATTCACTTAATGTACATAATCATTCGTAGAGCATACAAGGGCTTGTGGAACTTAAATAGCTTCAACGACAAGGTATGTAGGGCTACTTTCCTTCATTGGCATGATTTGATATAACTATTTTCATGGAACGACATCCTTTTTCATTTAATAGAGATAGCCACGTCTATGTTTATATTGAACAAATCCATGTTTCTTAGTTACCCCTTGTTGAGTGAACTCCTAACATTTTATATGTTTCGGGAGATAACGATGATAGATCACTCCGACTATGATTATGATGTTCCTTAAGGTTATATTGTATAGATATATATATTCTTACCGTGGCACACTAAGTCAGTCGGGTAGACACTTATATGCGCATACCACTGTAGTTGGGTAGATATTATCGAGCCATACATGGTTGGGTACAGTATGATGATGACTATCCCACAGAGAGGCTTGATACTATACTATATGGCCCTATAGAGTGACCGAATTTTACTTATATATATATATATGGTTACATCAGGTGTATGCCCTCAGTGGTCATTTTGAGTTCCAGGATGATTTCCATACCCTTTTCACACATTATATCTTTTGTTTACATATTTTGCCTACCTTACATAGTCAACATACTCATCACGACCTTGCCGACCTTGTGATATATATATATATATGTTGTTCGGTGATTTCGAGTGTAGATTTCCATTGTATTCTATCTTATTATTGTTATTGGGAAGACTTATCGGCCAAGATCTCGTATCATATGGTTCAGGTACTCTAGTTGGTAAGAACGGGACTTAGGGGTGTCGGTCACCCCCAAGGTTAGAGTGTGACAAACTTAGTATCAGAGTAGGTCTATCCTAGGGAGTCCGCAAGCCATGTCTAGTAGAGTCTTGTTTATAGGTGTGTTGTGCACCACACTTATAAACAGGATGCTACAGGACATTTAGGATGGTTACCTTTCTTCTTGATCAAGATCATGCGATAGAGCCGAGTCGTAAGTGTTCAACTCCTAATTTTATCTTGTTTATATTTTCAGTGATGCCTACTACTACATGACAGATGGATATTCGGAGGATAGATGAGAAGGCGGAAGAGGGCACCAATTAGGTGCCACCCGCTAATGTAGATCTGCACGAGCCTTAGAATGAGGTTGATTCTCAGGCCTTCAGAGCAGCAACACCTGAAGAGCATGGGGGATCGGACGTACCCCCAGTTCCTCCCCCGGTTGCTCCTGACCAGGGTATGGACATGTGGAGTCTTGTATAACTATTGACACGATTAGTGCCTCCCAAGCTCGGTGTTAGACTACTAGTCTGAAGTTAGTGTGAGAGTTTGGGATTTTATCAAATTGGACCCTCCCGTATTCACGAGAACAAATCCAAATACGAACCCATAATTTTTTTTGGATCGGATGCAACGGTTCTTACGAGTTATGCATGCCACCGATGTTGTGTTAGTGGAGCTTGCTTCTTATATGTTATTGGATGTTGTTGTGGCATGGTATGAGACTTGGGAGCAGTCTTGAGGACCTCATGCCCCACCAGCAGGATAGAGTGAGTTTACTGAAGCCTTCATATAATAGTATTTGCTAGTAAATACATTTAAACCACGGTAATATGACTGTTTGAGAGTATTTTTTTATAGTTTAATGGCTTGGCTAGGTATGCTCCTAAAATTGTGGCTGAGATAAGTAACCGAGTATATCGATTCATGAGTGGCTTAGGGTCGTACTTGGTTAATGAGTGTACCATGACCTCTCTGAATTTGAATATGGATATCGCTCGCATTCAGTCTTACGTGAAAATTTTGGAGATTCGTAAGAGGCAGCATCAGGTTGAATGAGTGCGGGACAGGGGCCATCATAAGAATACCCAGTTTACGGGTGATGCATGAGAGTTCAGAGGTGGGTTCAAGCCACAATTTTCTAGAAGCCCATGTTATCTAGCAGCCAGTGCACCACCAAATTTTCAGGGCCACTGATCAACGCACTAATTCTAGTCAGGGTCAGAATTCATAGGTATTAGGCCTACAGTATAGAGGAGAGTATTGCCTGAGACCTCTATTGCCTTATTGTGATCATTGTGGTTCTAGATCATTCTGGGAAATGTTGTCAGGGTCTGTATATGTGTTATTTATGTGGGTAGCTCGGTTTTATCCGATGAGAGGTAGGGGTGGTATGTCACAACTAATAGGATTTGTAGTTGTTTCTTCTTCATATGTACTCCTCCCTAGCAAGGTACACAGATGCCAGCTGGTAGAGGTAGATGGAGAGGTGTAGCATCTATCTCAGGAGGTCATTAGAACAACATCTATGCGTTGTCGGGTCGACAAAATTTGGAGTCATATCCGGATGTAGTTACATGCATATTATCCATCTTTTTTCTTAATGTGTACGCACTGATATATCAAGGTTCTACTTTGTCATATATTACTCTCTTTGTTGCTAGTAAGTGTAGTAAAAAAAGATGAACTATTGCATAAGTCATTCAAAGTGTCTACGCCCGTTGGTGAGTCAGTGATTGTCAGATGGGTATGTCGGGGTTGTGATGTGATGATTTATGATCACCATACTTTAACCGACCTAAATGAATTAGAGATGGTCAATTTTGATGTTATTATGGGTATGTATTGGATGGCTTCTTGTTATGCTAACATGGATTGCTGGATGAAAGTTATTCGTTTTATTTTTTTTTCAGACGAACCTGTTGTTGAATGGAAGGATAATGCCCTAGCGCCTAAGGGTAGGTTTATTTCCTACCTTAAGACTCGGAAAATGATTTCGAAGGTATATATCTATCATCTAGTTCGAGTACGAGTTGCAGAGGCAGAACTTCCAACTCTTCAGTCTATCTCGGTTGTTAACTAATTACCTGATGAACTTCCACGAATTCCTCCTGAAAGGGAAATTGATTTTGCTATCGATGTGTTTCCTAACACCCACCTTATATCTATTCCTCCATCTAGGATGACCTTTGCTGAGTTGAAAGAATTAAAAGCGCAATTGAAGGATTTGTTAGAAAAAAGCTTTATTAGGCCCAGTATGGTATTATTTGTTTGTAAGAAAGACGACACAATGAGAATGTATATTGATTACCGTCAGCTAAATAAAGTTTCTATAAGAAATAAATATCTTCTTCCTAGGATGGATGACTTGTTTGATCAATTGCCGGGCGCCAAATACGTCACAAATATTGATCTTAGATCCAGATACCATTAGTTGAGGGTTAAGGAGAAAGATATCCCAAAGACTACTTTCAGGACCAGGTATAGTCATTATGAGTTCCTTGTTATGTCCTTTAGTCATACTAATGCACCAGTGACTTTCATGGATTTGATGAATTAGGTGTTTAAGCTTTTTTTAGATATATTTGTAATCACGTTTATAGATGATATTCTAGTATATTCTCGATCATAGGTGGAGCACGTGGATCATTTGTAAGTGGTGTTACAGAAACTCCAAGATCGCAAGCTACACACTAAATTTTCCAAATGCGTGTTTTGGTTGAATTCAATAGATTTTCTCGGGGATATAGTATCAGATGAGGGTATTAAAGTTGATAGTCAGAAGATCGAAGCAATGAAGAATTGGCTGAGACCCACGACTCCTATTGCGGTACGAAGTTTCTAAGGCCTGGCAGGTTATTATCGGAGATTCATAGACAATTTCTCTTCCATTGTCGCTCCATTGATGAAGTTGACTCATAAAACAACTAAGTTTCAGTGATCCGATGCTTGTGAAAAGAGTTTACAGGAGTTGAACGGTATGATGAAAGAATGCCCGCACACTTAAAACTCTCAAGACAAGTCGAGGGGTGCTTTACTAAGAGTGCCAACTGTTACACCCCGTAATTCCCGGACATGTTTAAGAGAATGTACGTAAGGAAAGAAAGAATTTTTTTCCAAGGAAAAATCTTCCGAACCTCGGGAAGGAAAATTGTTCGTTAATGAGAATTGGGTTCTCATAATTTTTATTTGAGACTGTTGGAATTTATCGAAACTATGGAATTTTATTTTCAGAGTTGGATACGTGCGGCCCACCCGAGAAATTTTACGTTTTTGTGGGGCCCACGAGGTTTCCGATATTTTGACCAATTATGGAAATTTCGGGAAACGAAATATTATGGACCAATGGGAGGGCGACACGTGTCACCCTCCACATGCTTTTTGGATGAATAAAAGAATTGACCAAGTCAAAGGGTCAAGTGGAAGCTTGATAATATTGACCATAATTGACTAAGATCCTAGCCACACATTTGTTTTAATCTTCGCCATTGATTGTAGTATATATCTTATACTAGTGCAAGACAATTCTACACTTAGAAAAAAAATTCAAGAAACTTGAGCTAGTGTTAATGTTGCTCTCGACAATAGCCCATTTCCACACAAAAAAAAATTGCAATCTTGTTTCATAAATCCCAATACTTAAACCCAAGGTTCCTAGAGGTATTATAAGGATATCTCAATACAAAAATTCCGGAAAAACTACGTTTTTACGTTAGTCGCAAGATGAAAACCAAAGGTGTTCTTCAACTTTGAAGTTGGAAATTGAAGAGAAGTTGTTTATGAACTTCTAAGGGTTGCTTGGAGTGGATTGGAACGTCGAGAAGAGGAACTAAAGTTGCTAAGGATCGACTTTAGGTTTTGGATTGTATTTGGGCTTAAAGAGGTAATAATCTCCGTCTTGCTATTGTAATTCAAGATTTCATGTTGTAGTAGTTGATAGATGAGCATGTGATATTTAGAATGAAGCTTGATAAATGTTATGGAATTAGGAAGCTCAAATCCTAGATTGGCATGATTAGCCATTAAGTTTGTAAATCAATTAGTTGTTAGTTACTATCGCCGCATGTTATATAAAGAAGGGTTTATAAGTGTTATTATTGGTTATGCTGTATATAACATGTTGGAATAACGATTTGGATTAAAAAGGAATTGAAGAAGGTTATATGTCATATCGAAATGTTGTTGTTGCCGAGAATGGCTTAAGATTGTTGGACAATTTTACATTAATTGTGGGGCAGAACTTTACACGTCCTGTTAAGGCGTGTAATCCCCTTTGAATTTCTGGTTTGTTGCGCCTTAAATGTGGCTTATTGGTTGATAAATACGGGCCTTAGAAAAGGTGGAAAAGTACGTATAAACAAAGGAAGTGCTGCCCGATTTTCCGTAGAATTAGAGGGCAATTATTTGGTATAAGTCTTACAATAGTAAGTATGATATTGATAGAAGTACTATGACCATTTTAGGTTGAAGTACTACGTGTATCAGAGTCTACTTGACTTAAGGAATAGCTGATGAAGTTGAAGTTCTTTGGAGCATTTTGCTACTTGTCGTATTGGTTAGTCGTCACGAGGTATGTGAACTTCTTCTTTCTATAGACATGAGCATCATAAAACTGACCGGGGCAAGTACGAAAGCCAACTACCAGATCCAGCCTGCGTCAACAATCGATCGGGAAAGTCAAAGCTAACTACGGATCCACTTGTCGTCCACGAGATATGGCCGGGCAAGTGCGAAAGCTATCTACCGGAGCCTACCGTACCAAAATGTGCAATAGAACTGACGGGGGCAAGTACGAAAGCTATCTACCAGTCCATCCTACGACAGCCACTGACCGGGGCAAGTACGAAAGCTCTCTACCAGACCATCCTGCGTCACTAAATCTCATGGAGGGCTAGTCCATGGAATAACAATATCCAACATGGTCGCATGCCCCGGAATCCCACATCGTATAAGCATGTCCATGGGGTAATACAAACAAATCCGGGAATCTAGCCCGCCTCCTGGTCACATGCCCCGGAATCCCACATCGTATAAGCATGTCCAAGGAGTAATAAAAACAATCCGGGAATCTAACCCGTATCCTGGTCGCATGCCCCGGAATCCCACATCGTATAAGCATGTCCAAGGATCAATCATAATGGAAGCATACCCGTGGAATCCCACATCACCGTCGGTACGTCCAAGTAAACTTACAACAAGACAGCCGACCCTCCAACCGAGAGTCGCGGCAGCGTAAAATATAATACTTGCACTCAAAGGCTATCACAAGCACACATAGGCAAGTTCATAAAATCTTTAGACTTTCATTATCATACTAAAATGAATTTCATTTTATAAACTCAAGGCACTTTCGTTTTTATATAAAAATCCGGGATTTTAACCCTAAGTACTACGTACTTCCATTCTTTTCAAAAGACTCCTTTGTATATAAAACCCCAAGATACTAACACCCGTAGTATCAAGGCATGTCTATTTTTCAAAACAAGTTACTACACCTTTAGAAATTCATTTCAAGGCTTTGAAACTAAGTAACTTTAAATTTCACAACCTAGGCAACTCATGCCTATCAATCAAAATAGACAATTTTCTTAACCTTCCATAAAGCCGTTATAACTAACTTCCCATAAAGCCGTTATAACCTTTATGGTTTTAGATAAATTTATTCTTTTATATCCAAGATACTTATACTTTTAAAACCAAGTATCACATACTTTCAAATCAAGTTTCTTAACTTTCAAAATACTTCAAGTCTCTTAATGTTTAGAAATCAAGTAGCTTATACTTTTAAATCCCAAGTAACTCACACCTTTAAAACAAGTTACTTCTTTTTAAATCATGTCATTTCTCCTCTTTTACATCAATTAAGTAAATCACTCCTTTGACTCCCCTAAAGTCATTATAACAACCTTTAGGTTTTAGAACTAAGGCACTATCCAAAAGATTTGGAAACTACTTCCTTTTCAAGACTCTATGTACTTCAAGTAAAATACTTTCGCTTTTGAAAATCCAAACTTCATTAAGGGAATGGATTATAACAACTTCCAATTTAAACATCCAAAGTACAAGCAAGGAAGTATATAGAATAACTTCTATATTAGGCAATCCAAGTACAATCAAGGAAGTTTATAGAACAACTTCTATATTAGGCAATCCAAGTACAATCAAGGAAGTATATAGAACAACTTCTATATTAGGCAATCCAAGTACAATCAAGGAAGTATATAGAACAACTTCTATATTAGGCAATCCAAGCACAATCAAGGAATGGATCATTTAAGGAGTAGGACTTACTTTCTTTATCATAAGGAATCATGCTAGAAGAAGAGGAGATGGTTCACATACCTTTTCGGCTTAATCCACAAGCTAAGTCGAATATGCCGCATGTAGAATTGTCAACCTATAATGGCCACAACACGACTATCAACTTCTAGTTTCTAACGTAGAATAATACTAAGTATACGGTCTCTTATTCTACGAAAAATCGGGCAACACCTCCTTTGTTTCTACATACTTTTCCACCTTTTTCAAGGCCCGATAATCAATAACCAACATGCCACATTTAAGGCTCAATACATCAACCAACCAAAGGGGATTACACGCCTTACAATACGTGTAAAATTCTGCCCCACAATTCATACCAAGTAGTTTAATATCCAAAGCCATTCTCGGCTAATATGTATAACAACACAAAGTCCTTTCCAATTCTTTTTCAATCCAAGTTCTTAGGTCTAATGTCACGACCCGAACCCGGGCCCGCGACTGGTGCCTTACCCCGGGCACCCAAGTAGACATACATCAGAGTAATCAGCGGAACATAAAGACAATACATGAAACCAGTGTAATAAGACAGTGAAATAAGAAGACAGGCTAACCAAAAACGGTTACCTTCAGTATATATATAAATAGCAACTTTTTCAACATGAACAGTTTAATCCTTTTTACAAACCCTGCCCACAACGATTACATGCACTCTAAGAATGATACGACAACAATGGCGGACGGGCCCCGCCAAACCCCTCGAATGTAAACACTTACGACGCAGGGACTATACCATGATAAGCCTCGGAGAAACGGAGCTTCCCAAACGTCAAATCGTGACTCGAGAGCTAGGATCAACGATCGTGTACCTCAACTGCGGCATGAACGCAGCCCGGGCGAGGTCGATAACAGTGCCGAGTATGTGAAATGAAAATACATATCGTAAATGAAATCATAGCATATAAAGCAGAGACATGTATGATAACCAAACTACGATTACAACAAAGCGATATGTCAAGTCGTGACTCACGCCTCAAGTCATCACTCAAGTATAACAATGGGTCTCGTGCCCACAACATCAATCATGCGCCTGGAATACCTTCCTCATCACGGCAGCTTTATGATATAAAAGCACCAAGGAACACACATGAGCACCGGTCCCACTGCGCTATAATAACACCGCACGGTAAGTGCGAAGGCATAGCCGACTACTAACACCCACGCACCAACAAGGTCATGAATCAGATCATAAGATCTGTCTGCACCGTCACATGATCAAAGCCGCCACTTGCCCGCAGATCTAATGTCGCGCCTAGTCCCGAACTTCCCGCAGCTCCGCATAGGCCAATCTCATCGCCCGCATGAGGCATTCCCGCATCGAGGGTAGCTACTCCCGATCGCCCCGACTTCGCAGTCCGCACGGCCACATGGACGCGTGCCCGTAAAGGACGACACTAACACCGAACTCTCGTAGCTCGCATAGGCCCTCGGGACTGCGTGAGGTATTCTCGAATCATAGGTCCATCGACCCGCTGAGTCTACCCCGTGACGGAGGGCTTAACTCTAATCATCTCAAGAGATGAGTGATGTAAAATACTAACACAACGACTTATCGTTACAACATAAGCACAACAAAGGAAAACCCTTTACACAACATCACAAGATACTAACACACGTAGCATCCTAGCATGTTTACTTATCAATCAACAAGAAAGTATTACAAGGCTATCACAAACCAACACAATCAAGTTATACACACAAGGTACTTTAAGCTAACAAGTTCGGTATCTACCCCTAAAGTACTTCATACATTAAATCTTTTAAAAGATCCGTTGCTTTCACATAAGTCACACAATACGTAGTATAAAATAGAGTGATCTTTTTTTAAATAAACCAAAACACTTACCTTTGTAAAATCAAGTAACAACATTATTTTCCAAACGCCCAAGTTTGCCTAATTTCAAATGTTCACGTTTCTTATTTTAGAAAGGTTTAGAGCTCATAGTCTTATTCATTTAAGAATATAATTCTCTTTTAACTATCCGAGAAACATAAGTCTTATATGTGAGTAGGATATTCTTGTTTATAACAATCTTATTACAAAGAAATTATGATCTAGGAAATATCATTTTGTCTCATCTTAGCTTCATGCGGATGGAAGTTTCTCTGGTTTTAATAATACTTAATCACAAAACATTTCCTTTATTAACGCCGCAGTTGGTTTGTCGATACACATTACGATTTCAAATCAAGAAAACATTCTTAAGCCGTTATACCTAACTTCCCATAAAGCTAGTATAACTCTTAAGTTTTCAAAAACCAAGTATTACTTCTTCTTTCAAAATGATTCAAAAATCTTTTGAAATACTTCAAGTTCTTTATTAACACATAACAAGCCAGTTATAATTCAAATCACTTACCTTTTTAAAGACCACAAGTATTTTCTTACCAACATAAAGCTGTTATAACCAACTTCCCATAAAGCCGTTATAACACTTTATGTTTTAAACCAATCAAATACGTTTAGCACACGACGCTCACCGTACTACATAGTTCACACATATCATGCTGTAAGAGATAGGAAGAGGTTCACATACCTCGCGGCCAGTATCGACTAATAGCAAAACGCCCAAGTACTTCCAACCGTCGGCTACTCCTAAGCCAAGTAGATCGCGCCACACGTAGTACTTCAACCTATAAGGCCACAAGGCGCTTATTAACATTTAGATCCTCGTAACATTCTACGTAAAATTCGGCAAAGACTCTCCCGCAACAACAGTAAATCTCCTCCTCTATCGAGGCCGCTACCAAGCCAACGGGGGTTATCGCCTAACCCTAACGGTACAATTCTACCCCACGGTACAACTACACAAGTCTACTGTAATACAGCTCTCTGTAATTACAGTTCAGTATTCTACTTTAAATTCAGGCTTAAGTTGCAAGACATTGCCGTAAGTATTATTCAGGCTTAAGTCAAAAGACATTGCCGATAACTACGTTCAGTTCTATATATAGTATACTTCAACTATATATTCTAACAATATGTAATTTCCAATTACAATAGAGGGACAAGATAATTACCTCGATAAGCCCATAATTATCCTAGTTAAAGTCGATCCTGGGCAATCGTTTAGCTCCAACTCCGAGCGCTCCAACCCGCTCTAAACCACCCTTAGAAGTTCTAACCAACTTCTACATACTACTCCAACAAACCATGGAGATTTTCCTAGGGTTTCGGTTTGGTGACTGACGGGAAGTATAATAGTATATCTGGGCTTTTCGTATAGGTATAACCTTAGAATACTACAAGGTATAAGGCTAAGGTAATTTGGGCATTATAACAATACATTTTGAGAGTATTTCTACCAAGAGAGGGGGGTATTATACGAAAGCAACTAGGCTGGGGGTACCCAGCCACACTACTGTGAGTGGGAGAGGCTCTCGCCGAGGGGCCTTTCAAAGGGGAGAGGGCTCTTGGACGAGAGTCAACAAGAGGGAGAGGGAGGGATTTTAACACTTAGGATCATTTAGGAATGGATGAATAAGTCTTCAAAGGATGGGTATTTATAGGCCAAGTGAAGGCCAACCAATGGCCAAGATTGAGCCAAGTGCTACACAGTTGTAAGGCCAAGATTCACCCAAGTGTCCTTGACCAACTAACACACAAAATATCCTACCAACTCCTTGACCAACAAGGCCAATTCGGCCCATCACATTACCGCCACTCCCACCAATTAGGGTGACAAGTGTCGCCCTCTTGTTGGTCCAAAATGTTTCGTCTCTCGGAAAAATCCGCAAAAATTAGAAAAGTCATAGCCGGAAATTCCCCTACGAAAGCTGTGAAAACGTTTCGTCGAAAAACGACTCTAAACGGGTGTTGTGAACAAAATTAATTCGTCAAGCCTTAGTACAAGTTTCAAATTTTCTACGCACGCCCCACGCATATACCAAAATACGGTATAACATTCTCCCTTCCTTAGAAACATTCGTCCGAATGTTCCTTCTAAGTCTCAAACAAACGCGCCAAGATAGTCTTCACTACCATACTTACGAAACAATCCTGCCACAGTGGCCACAGAAACAACTGCGCAAAATACTTACATCCAGGTCCACGAGGAATCACCTCTAACATCACCACAAACACCTCTCTCCGGGGTCTAAAATATACTTCTTCCACACTTTTCCAAACAAAAGAAATGGTCACTTCAATTCTCGCCATACATGCTCGCTTCTTCCCGATACCACTTTTGTCACATTGCCGCGAGGTTCTAGTGTCACTCCGGCGACCCAACAAATGGTACCGGACTACATGCGATCCACGAGGTCCGTGACACTCGAACTCTTACCACATTTTTGATATCGCTCGCTTTCCAAAACTCGGGTTACTATCTCTAACGTGGTCATCATTAATCGGGAACACTCGGATGGATCTCCGATACTTTCCGATCATAACAATACGAAGATCGGTCATACTGCCTCCTAAGTCGGACGGCAAAAGCTAACATATAGTCAAACTTGCCTATTCTTCACATGAACTTAAAAAGGCCCTTAGTTACCCTTGCTAAGTTCACTCTGTTTTCCAAAACTCGTCACACCCAAACCGGGTGGTACTTTTAAGAAGACCGACCACAACTCGAACTCAAAGCGTCGCCGTGATTATCCGCACGATTTCTCCGAGCTGCGAACCTCTTCTAGACAAGCTTCACTATCCATCACCGGAACAAGCTCGAACCAATGCTCGAACCTTGCCAACATCGAACCAATCGGCCAAGCAACTTACACTTCCGCCCTACAAGGCCTCAAAAGGCGACATCCGAACACCGAAATGGTAGCTTAAACACTACCTCCACAGAGACAACAATCCCTACAACTATCCTCGAAATCCAAACACCGCCCGGTGGCGAACGCGATCTCGAGACTCACTGAGTTCTTAACACATGCTTGGCAAAACTTCCAGAACAACAACAAATTTCTACCTGGCTCCACTGTCTGTCATAAGGTGAAGGTAGGCACCCCGTGCAGCCTTACAACCTTCCTCATAAAACAACACTGCCGAGTAAACGGTCTTTGCTAGAAAACAAGACGGTGACCTCGGCCCGACCATCGGTCGAATCGTCCACGACCAGACGGCTAACTAAACTGGCCTAACACCCTCGTGACTTAACACAAGGGACCACCACAACCTGACCCCACCACTAAACCTACCGCGGGTTGACCGCAACGTGGCCTCAACCCGACCAGCAATGCGCACAATACTAGCTCCCCGATTCGGAACAATCTCACAAATTATGTTTCGAAAACCTAGCGGTCTTCTTAGCTCAACTACCCCCTTTCATTCCACACTACTAGGGACCTATCCCAAATATAACTCACGTGCACTATGCACTTCCGATAAGGGTCAAACATAACACTACACCTTTTCTCGAGATGGCCTCACCTCTAAGGTCTCTACGTAAAAAGCTCTAAGGCTCACACCTTCTCTATCCCTCAAAATCTTACTCGGTTAAACAACCATGATCTAATCACGACTAACACACTGTTATCAGAACATAGCACTTAAGGTATACTCACCTTATCACACATACTGATCTCTGAGGTTAAAGATATATCTATATCTACCGCTTCACTCCCTTAATCGTTCTAATCAAACCCGCCTGTAGGCGATAACTAAGGAAGGTGACGACTACCCATCGATCACGGCTAAGTCCTCCTACAAGGACACTTTTCGACATCGACTGACGGTCATGTACAACAAGTACCAACTAAAAGACGACATTCCCGATGGCGACGTCACACATGAACCGGAAGATCCGAGCTCGACCAACTCCTCGCACTCGAACGTCCTAAAAGCCGTGGAAGACCACTCTGTACTGGTGGACGTGCATAATCAAATCTGCTGGTGAGGTGACTCGTCTCGAAAGTTACCAAAGGACCTTGCTGCTCTGGCCTTCTTCTCGCCGCCTCGTTAACCCGTCGATCTCTACGCTGCTCGACGCGCATAAGCCCGCATACGTGCCATGCTCAAGCCCAACTAAAGAATTACTCTTGCACAACCCTCCTTTAGATAGTCCTCAAGACTCGCGGTACATCGGTATACTCTCTGGTAGCCAAATCTATAGCTAGTAACAGGGTCGCCTCTTTGCAATCTAAATTCTCTGTTCCCGGTCGTGGAACTGAAGGTTCAAATGTCATGGCCGTAGTAGGAACTGCCGCCGCTGTACTAAACTCTGCTGGGGCTAGTGACGTCGCAAAACTCCCCGAATGAAGCACCACGGATGATGATTGGGCTGTGCCCACGTAACCCTCTCAGATTTACTCGCACTTCCACGCTTTGCCTCCCGGGCCGGGTTGCCTACGCGAGGCATAGCGGAAGTGGAAAGAAATACGTCGGAGGGTCCAACTTACAACACCTCTAAGGCACGATCTCGAGTGAGAAGAATAGAAACCAATCCTAAATACCTATAGCCTCACGATTATTGGTGCACAACACACCGATAATCAAGACTTCATCGATACGGTCAGACACTTTCCGAGGATTAACTGCTCTGATACCACTTTTGTCACGACCCGAACCCGGGCCCGCGACTGGTGCCTTACCCCGGGCACCCAAGTAGACATACATCAGAGTAATCAGCGGAACATAAAGACAATACATGAAACCAGTGTAATAAGACAGTGAAATAAGAAGACAGGCTAACCAAAAACGGTTACCTTCAGTATATATATAAATAGAAACTTTTTCAACATGAACAGTTTAATCCTTTTTACAAACCCTGCCACAACAAGATTACACGGACTCTAAGAATGATACGACAACAATGGCGGACAGGCCCCGCCAAACCCCGAATGTAAACACTTACGACGTGGACTATACCACCGATAAGCCTCCGAGAAACGGAGCTTCCCAAACGCCAAATCGTGACTCGAGAGCTAGGATCAACGATCGTGTACCTCAACTGCGGCATGAACGCAGCCCCGGGCGAGGTCGATAACAGTACCGAGTATGTGAAATCGAAAATACATATCAGAAATGAAATCATAGCGATCATATAAAGCGGGAGACATGTATGATAACCAAACTACGATTTACAACAAAGCCATGTCAAGTCAGGGACTCACGCCCTCAAGTCATCACTCAAGTCTAACAATGGGTCTCAGGCCCACAAAATCAATCATGCCCGTGGAATACCTTCCTCACTGCCGGCAGTTTATGATATAAAAGCACCAAGGAACACACATGAGCACGTGTCCCACTGTGCCATAATAACACCGCACGGGTAAGTGCGAAGGCATAGCCGACTACTAACACCCACGCACCAACAAGGTCGAATCAGATCATAAGATCTGCCTGCACCGTCACATGATCAAAGCCGCCACTTGCCCGCAGATCTAATGTGCGCGTCTAGTCCTCGAACTTCCCGCAGCCCGCATAGGCCAATCTCATCGCCCGCATGAGGCATTCCCGCATCGAGGGTAGCTACTCCCAGATCGCCCCGACTTCGCGATCGCATGGCCACATGAACCGCATGCCCATAAAGGACGCACACTAACTCGAACTCTCGTAGCTCCGCGATAGCCCACAGGACTGCGTGAGGTATTCTCTAATCATAGGTCCATCGACCCGCTGAGTCTACCCCGCGTCGGAGGGCTTAACTCTAATCATCTCGAGATGAGTGATGTAAAATACTAACACAACGACTTATCGTTAAGCAACATAAGCACAACAAAGGAAAACCCTTTACACAACATCCCAAGAGCCTAACACACGTAGCATCCCAACATGTTTACTTATCAATCAACAAGAAAGTATTACAAGGCTATCACAAACCAACACAATCAATTTATACACACAAGGTACTTTAAGCTAACAAGTTCGGGTATCTACCCCTAAAGTACTTCATACATTAAATCTTTTAAAAGATCCGTTGCTTTCACATAAGTCACACAATACCCGTAGTATAAAATAGAGTGAATGTCTTTTTAAATAAACCAAAACACTTACCTTTGTAAAATCAAGTAACAACATTATTTTCCAAACGCCCAAGTTTGCCTAATTTCAAATGTTCACGCTTCTTATTTTAGAAAGGTTTCAGAGCTCATAGTCTTATTCATTTAAGAATATAATTCTCTTTTAACTATCTGAGAAACATAAGTCTTATATGTGAGTAGGATATTCTTGTTTATAACAATCTTATTACAGCAGCCATGATCTAGGAAATATCATTTTGTCTCATCTTAGCTTCTATGCAGATGGAAGTTTCTACTGGTTTTAATAATACTTAATCACAAAACATTTCCTTTTATTAACGCTGCAGTTGGTTTGTCGATACACATTCCGATTTCAAATCAAGAAACATTCTTAAGCCGTTATACCTAACTTCCCATAAAGCTAGTATAACTCTTAAGTTTTCAAAACCAAGTATTACTTCTTCTTTCAAAATGATTCAAAAATCTTTGAAATACTTCAAGTTCTTTATTAACACATAACAAGCCGCTTATAGTTCAAATCGCTTACCTTTTAAAGACCACAAGTATTTTCTTACCAACATAAAGCTGTTATAACCAACTTCCCATAAAGCCGTTATAACACTTTATGTTTTAAACCAATCAAATACGTTTAGCACACGTACGTCTACCGTACTACATAGTTCACACATATCATGCTAGAAGAGATAGGAAGAGGTTCACATACCTCGCGACGAGTATCGACTAATAGCAAACGCCCAAGTACTTCCAACCGTCATTACTCCTTGCCAAGTAGATCGCCACACGTAGTACTTCAACCTATAAGGCCAAGGCGCTTTATTAACATTTAGATCCCCTCAGAACATTTTACGTAAAATTCGCAAAGACCTCCCCGCAACAACAGCGTAAATCTCCTCCTCTATCGAGGCCGGCTACCAAGCCAACCAGGGGGGGGGGTTATAAGTCTAACCCTAACGGGTACAAATCTACTCCACGGTACAACAACACAAGTCTACTTTAATACCCTATGTAATTACTGCAAGATTCTACTTTAAATTGGGCTTAAGTCGCAAGACATTGCCGTAAGTATTATTCAGGCTTAAGTCAAAAGACATTGCCGATAACTACGTTCAGTTCTATATGTAGTATACTTCAACTATATATTCTAACAATATGTAATTTCCAATTAAAATAGAGGGACAAGATAATTACCTCGATAAGCCCATAATTATCCTAGTTAAAGTCGATCCTGGGCAATCGTTTAGCTCCAACTCCGAGCGCTCCAACCCGCTCTAAACCACCCTTAGAAGTTCTAACCAACTTCTACATACTACTCCAACAAACCATGGAGATTTTCCTAGGGTTTCGGTTTGGTGACTGACGGAAGTATAATAGTATATCCGGCTTTTCAGATAGGTATAACCTTAGAATACTACAAGGTATAAGGCTAAGGTAATTTGGGCATTATAACAATACATTTTGAGAGTATTTCTACCAAGAGAGGGGGGTATTATACGAAAGCAACTAGGCTAGGGGTACCCACGGCCACACTACTAGGAGGGGAGAGGCTCTCGCCAAGGGCCTTTCAAAGGGGAGAGGGCTCTTGGACGAGTCAACAAGAGGGGAGAGGGAGGCATTTTAACACTTAGGATCATTTAGGAATGGATGAATAAGTCTTCAAAGGGATGGGTATTTATAGGCCAAGTGAAGGCCAACCAATGGCCAAGATTGAGCCAAGTGCTACACAAGTGTAAGGCCAAGATTCACCCAAGTGTCCTTGACCAACTAACACACAAAATATCCTACCAACTCCCCTTGACCAACAAGGCCAATTCGTCCATCACAGTACCGCTTCACTCCACCAATTAGAGGTGACAAGTGTCGCCTCTTTGTTGGTCCAAAATGTTTCGCCTCTCGGAAAAATCCGCAAAATTAGAAAAGTCATAGCCGAAATTCCCTACGAAAGTGTGGAAAACGTTTCGTCGAAACACGACTCTAAACGGGTGTTGTGAACAAAATTAATTCGGCCAAGCCTTAGTACAAGTTTCAAATTTTCTACGTACGTCCTTACGTACATACTCTGAAAATACGGGGTATAACATCTAACATGTTATATAGTCATAGACAACTTTAACAACTATAATTCCTTCATTATATAACATGTGACGACTTAAACTAATAATCAAATTGAATTGTAATCTCAAAGGCTAAACATGCTAGTTTAGGATTAGGGTTCCAATAGCCAATACGCTTATTAAACTTCATACTATATACCTCATATTTGCTAATATCCATAGCTACAACAATAAGTAGTCTTAATTACTAAAACGACAAGAATTGTTACCTTTATAAGCCCTTATAAATTCCAAGATTCAAAGTCGCTCCTTAGAAATTCTTAGCTCCTTTACTTTACGCTTCAATCCGCTATTTGAATCCTTTAGAAGTTCACAACCAACTTCTCTTTCATTTCCAATCCATAACTATGAAAACGACTTAGGTTTTCGCCTTGCGACTAACGTGAAAACGTCGCTTTTCCGAGATCTTTCTATTGAGATGTCCTTACAATACCCTTAGGGACCTTGGGTTAAAGTCTTGTGAATAAGGAACCAAAATTGCAAAAATTTTGTGTGGCTAAAGTGCTAAACCCGAGAGCTCCTCCATGAAGAACAATGCCTCTAATTTTTTCTAAGTGCTGAAGAGTTTGTCTTGCATCTAGTGTAGTATATATAACACAATGGAAGGTCAAGATTACAACATATGTGTGGCTAGGATGAAGAACATTAAATATTTAGCCAAGTGGACAAGTTGACTTAGTCAATAATCTCAAGCTTTGAAGACTTGATCATCTACAATGGTCAATGACCAAAATAACCTGGTCCATTTCATGCAAGACCATATGGGGGGGGGGGGGGGTGCCACATGTCTCCCTCCCATTCGTCCATAAAATTCCGTAACCCTCGTGGGCCCCACAAAACGTAAAATTCCTCGGGTGGGCCCTACGTGACCAAATCCGTAAAAATAAATTTCCATAATGTTAATAAGTTTCATACTCTTCAAATAATGCATTTTGAGAATCCAATTCTCATCAACGAACATTTTTCCTTTCGGAAGATTTTCCGTCGGAAAAACAATTCTTTATTTCGTACCAATTTTCAAGTCTTGATTCCTTACGTACATTCTCTTATACATGTCCTGGACTTACGGGGTGTAACATCCTTCCCCCTTAGAAACATTCATCCCCGAATGTTCTTAGTCGGTTGTCAAGCTATACAAACTCCGGCACAGTCTCTGTACTATGCCTATCAATCAATACTCCACAAGACCAATGATGCCACACATGGCCACCACATAACATACGTAAACATATCAATGGATCTTCCGTCCGCGGTCCCTTCTCACAAAATTCGAAGGTTACAGTCTTCAAAAACGGGATCCTTAGAGGTTCCTTTCTTTTTCCCCGCATAAAGGGATGGCCCTGTCGTATTCTAAGTCATGGGACTAACACTATCTGAATCCTTCAGTCGGACTCCCACTCAGCTAACCGATGTGTTCCCTCGTGTTACTTCCCTTCTCTGTCTCACTTAGTCACCAAACTGGTTGGGACATGAACCTATAATCTGCCTAGCTTAGTTTACCAATCGGTGTAAACTCTAATACTAGTAGCATCACAAACACGAGCACCTATGGACAGTGTTACTGAACCTAAGGCGTGTGTATCATCACAAATAACCTCCACTCATGGCCTAAAAAGGAATTTTCTCTACGCACCTTCATTACTCTTAACTATAACCACTATAGTTATTTTAACCCTTGTTCCTTCCTTTTCTTACTTGTCATACTTTCTCGTACTTCCAAACTTATTTAGCATACGTACAAAATTTCAAATATTGATTCTGTTCTCCGATCCTTGGAGTTACTGTCACGACCCGATCCCGGGCCCGTGACTGGTTCCTTACCCGGGCACCCAAGTAGACATACATCAGAGTAACCAGCGGAATATAAAAACAAGACAAGAAACAATATGAAATGAGAAACAGTTTAACCAAGAAAAGATTGCCTTTCGGCATGTATATATATATCAAGAGTGAACAGTTACATCCCAACTATACAACAGCGCTACAGACCTCTAAGAATGTAACAACAACTATGACGGGACAGGGCCCCGCCATACCCCTGAATGTACAAGTACCTACAGTGACAGGGGACTATACCAAAATATAAGCCTCCGGAGAAACGGAGCTTCCCAAACGCTGAACTGCGATCCTATGAGCGAGGATCAACAACTAGTGTACCTCTACTCGCGGATGAACGCAGCTTCGGGCGAGGTCGATCAACAGTACCAAGTATGTGAAACTGAAAATACTGTAATGAAATCACATTTCATCATTTTATAAAATCATTTCGCAATAAGTAAACTGTTATGTCAAGTAAGGGACGATATCCTCAAAATAATCACTCACACATAACTATGGGTCTCACGCCCATAATATCAATCATGCTGTGGAACCCATTCTCACCGCCAGCATACATGATGTAAAACCACCCATATGTGAACCTGAACACTAGACCCTGCCTGCATCATCAAACCGATCGGGCCAAGTAGAGTAGCCAACTACCAGATCCGAAGGCTAGTCATAAAACTTCACGCAAGGTACGGAAGCCAACTACGGATCCAAACCAGCCATGCGAATCGCCGAGGCAAGTATCTAAAGCTAGCGACAATAGCCTAGCGTCTCAAGAGATATGACCGTGGCAAGTATCTTAAGCTATCTACGAGCCCGATACACGAAATGACCAGACAAGTATCTAAAGTGTCTGTAACCACATGTACAAATCAAGCCCGTGATCGCCGTCATCGCGCGCAAGCTTCATGGATTAGCCGTCCATGGATAAATAACATAATCCTCACAATGACCGCATGCCCCAAGATCTTACCTCGGTATAAGCATGGCCATGAAACCATCCCATCGACGATACCCGGGCCACCCATCGTGTCAAGATGTCCAAATGAAATAACAAGATAATACTCAAAGTGGACGATACTCGTGGCCACCCAACGTGTCGATGTCCAAAAGAAATAACCAGATAATACTCAAAGTGGACGATACTCGTGGACCATCCAACGTGTCGATGTCCAAACAATCAATCGATAGCCGCCTCCCGAGAGACACAAAGAGTACGTAATCAAAACACTTGCACAACAAAGGCTATCACAACAAGCATAAAGTTCAACTTACTTTCATTTTATGTCAACAATCCGGGTTTCAACCCCAAAATACTACATACTTTCATTCTTTCAAAAGACCTCTTTACGTAAAAGCCACACGATACCAATACTGTAGTATAAAAACACGTTTTCTTTTCAAACCAAATTACTTCACTTTCGTAAAAATCTTTACAAGACTTTTAAAATCAAGTACTCTATACTTTTAAACTAAGTGCTTTATAGTTTTTAAGACAATATCAAGTATACTTTTAAAACCAGTAAATTACTCTTTTTAAAACAAGTAACCCATACTTAAATCAAGTTACTTCTCCTTTTCCAAAATCAAGCCGTTTATAAGTAAAGTCTCTTATTTTAACTTCATAAAGTCGTTATAACTAACTTCCCATAAAGCTATTATAACACTTTATGTTTTAAATAAACCAAATTCATTTCACACTGCACGCCTACCGCATTATATAGTTTACAACAAATCATGCTCAAGAGTATAGGAAGAATCACATACCTCCTACCAATCCACCGCCAAGTCGAATATGTCGCGCAGAGTATCAACCTATAATAGTCAAATACGTCTATCAACGTCTAGACTACTTCGTAGAATATTCTAAGCGAAGGTTCTCTATTCTACGGAAAATCAGCATTTCCCTACCACAAACTACACAAGTCTCATCAGAATACAGTCCTATGTAAGTACAGTTCAATTCTCTTCTTTTATACCATCCTTCAATAGATCTTATACTTAATTCTAAATTACTACAATATGTAATCTCCAATTACAATAGAAAGACAAAGATATTTACCTCGATAAGCCCAAAATTATCCAAGATTAAATGTCGATCCTGAACAACGTTTAGCTCCTAATTTGCATTCTCCGATAGCTCCCAAAAACCCTCAGAAGTTTCTAAACAACTTCTACTTAATACTTCAACCAACTATGAAGATTTTCCTAGGGTTTCGTTTTGTGACTAAAGGAAATAAAGTAGTATTTTCCGGGATTTTAGTATAGAGGTAACTTTGGAATATAACAAGGGATTTAGGCTAAGGTATTTTGGAATAGTAACTATATTTGAAGACAATTTTTCTACCATGTGGGGTATTTCGACGAGAACAACAAGGAAGGGGGGGGGGAGGGTGTTTGGACGAGAGCTACTCAAAGGGGGAGGGAGTTTTTAGACTTGGAAAAGTGTTTAAGTGGATGAAGAAGTCTTGCACTTAAGGGGGGTATTTATAGAACCTTCAATGACCAAGATTAAAGCAAATGGAGGGTGAAGATTGGGTTGCTTGTGTGAGTGGAGTCTTCCACCAAGTGTCCACCACAATATTGGGACATATGTCCACCACAACATTGGAACATATGTCCACCACAACAATGAGTCATGTGGCCATCCACTTGCTCCACAAAAAACGTCCAAACCTACTCCCACTATCCCAAAAAAAATATCTTGCAAGACTTGACTTATTGACTTGGCCACTTGCCCACATTTTCGTCCAACCAAATCCACCTAAGGGTGCCACATGTCGCCCTCCTATTGGTCCAAAATATTTCATCTTCCGAAAATATCCGTAATGCCAAAAATCCGAAAAAATAAAGTGGGCCCCACAAACCGTAAATTCCTCCTGTGGGCCCCACGTGACCAATTCCGGAAATATAAATCCGAAATTCTAAAATAATCCCAGAAGCCCGAATACCAAAACCGGGAATCCAATTCCCATTAACGAACCTTTTTCCTTCACAAAAGCCGGAAACTTTTCCGTCGAAAAATCACACCTTTCCTTCTTTCCAATATTATCGCCAGATTTTCGCACGCACTTCCTCACATACATTCCTCGAACTACGGGTGTAACGATCGTTATACCCGTATTTCCAGTATGTACGTATGGACGCACGCATTTAATTTGAGCCTAAAGTTAAGCATGTTTCGAAATTTTTGTGCACAACCCCCGTAGAGAGTCGTTTTTATGGAGAAAAGTTTACACAAATTAAGTTGGGAAAATTACCGCTATGTCCTTTAAAATTTTTTCGGATTTTTACCAGAGACGAAACATTTTGGATTAACGGAGGGTGACACGTGTCACCCTCACATTGGAAGCAGTGGGAAGGTTGGACGATTGGCCCAAGAGAGCCTTGTTGGCCTCGCCGATTGGCTCCTCTTTGTGCCTTGCTTTGTGGCTTGTTTTGTGGAGTGTTTTGTGGAGTAGGTTAGGGTGCACTTGGCTTGATCTTGCCTTACACTTGCCTTGCACATGGCTTGATCTTGCCATTGGTTGGCCTTTGGTTTTGCTATAAATACCCTCTCTTTGAAGACTTCTTCATCCACTCTTCACTTGCCTAAGTCTTGAGAACCCTCCTCCTCTTGTTGACTCTCGCCCAAGAGCCCCTCTCCTCAGTGAAGGCCTTTTGGCCGAAACCTTCCCTCATGAGCCTAAAGCCGAGAACACCCCTCCCTTGGGTGTTGTTCTCGTGGTACCCCTTGTGGTATTAAAATACTCCTCCAAGTATTGTTATAATGCCCAAAATACCTTAGCCTTATACCTTGTAGTATTCCAAAGTTACCTCTATACGTAGAGTCCTAAATACTACCTTTTGTCCTTTTAGTCTCAAACCGAAACCCTAAGGAAACCTTCACCGTTGGTTGAAGTTTTGGAGTAGAAGTTGGATAGAACTTCTAAGGGTTGTTTGGAGCGGATTGGAGCACTCGGAGTAGAGCTAAACCTTGCTCAGCGCGACATTATACTCGGATAATTTTGGGCTTATCGAGGTAAACACTATCATTCTTCTATTGTAATTGGAAATTACATGTTGTAAGAATATACAAATTGAAGTATACTATATATAGAACTATACTTAGTAATCGTGGCAATGTCTTTTGACTTAAGCCCAAGAATTAAGAATCGAATCAATCAGACAAAGAGACTGTAGTAGAATTGTACACGCCCGGTTAGGGTAAAACCTCTCTGGTTGGCTTGTAGCCGCCGATAGAGAAGGAGATTTACGCTGTGGGGAGATGTCGCCAATTTTCTCAGAGAATACTCTACGTTGTGGTCTAGATGATAATAGGCGCCAGTGGCCTTATAGGTCAAGTACCTACGTGTGGCGCGATTTACTTGGCTTAAGTAGCCGATCGTTGAGCGTTTTGCTATTAGTCGATACTCGCCGCGAGGTATGTGAACCTCTTCCTATCTCTTCCAGCATGATATGTGTGAACTATGTAGTACGGCAGACGATACGTGTTAGCTTGTGTTTGATTGTTTTAAACATAAAGTGTTATAACGGCTTTATGGGAAGTTGGTTATAACAGCTTTATGTAGGTAAGAAAATACTTTGTGGTTTTAAAAGGTAACTGATGTGAATTATAACTGGCTTGTTATAATAAAGAACTTGATGTATTTCAAAAGATTTATAAATCGTTTTGAAGGGAAAGTAACACTTGGTTTTAAAGGTTTTAAAAAGAGTTATACTAGCTTTATGGGGAGTTAGGTATAATGTCTTAAGAGAGGTAAAGAAAATGGTTTACTGATGTTAGAAGTTAAGAGACTTGATCTTATAAGATAAGAGACTTAACTTATTTGTTTAATGTGAATGTTTGTGTGAAACCTCATTCGTGAGTAATGAGTACTTGGTTTTATTTAAAGGGATAATGTTTTACTGATTTCGGAAATCAGAATGTGTATCGACAGACCACTGCAGCGTTAATAAAGGAAAATGTATTGAATAATGATGTATCATATTAAAACCAGTAGAAACCTCCATCTGCATAGAAACTAAGATGAGACAAAATGATATTACATTTTCTAGATCATGGCTGCTGTAATAAGAATGTTGTAAACAAGAATAACCTACTCTTACGTGAAACATATATTACTCAATTGTTCTAAAAAGGAATCAAATGATTAAGTTTATGAACTATGAAACCATTTGGAAATGAGAAGCTTGAGTAATTGAAACTAGGCAAACTGGAACTTAAGAAAAGAATGTTGTTACTTGATTTTGAAAAGGAATGTGGGTTGGTCATTTTAATACTACGGGTATCGGGTGACTTTTATAAAAGTAATGGATCTCTTTTAAAAGAACTTAACGTACGTAGTACTTTAGGGTTAAAAACCGACTTTGGCATAAAATGGCGTACTTTGAGTGATGTGAAACTTGCCTATGCTTGTTGTGGTGAAACTTTCCTATGCCTGTTGTTGTGAAACTTGCCTATGCTTGTGATGATAGCCTTTGTTGTGCAAGTGTGGTGTTTCTGTGTTACCGCGTCTCTCGATAGAGGGTCGGTTGACTGGTTGAGGTATTCTTACTGTTCGCCTTGTACCGTGGTGGCTCCGTGATTTGCCCCGCCTCGTGATCGATTCGCCTTGGTATTCGGTAGTCACCGTGACTTGCCCTGCTCAAGATAGTGACGGTCTCGTGATACGCCTCGTCCCCGTGGTCACCAGATTGCCCCGGCCACTACGTGACCGCCTTGGTATCCGGTGAGTCGGCTCGCACTTGCCCCGTGACGCCTTCGTGTGGTTGCATTGTATTATCGCACGATCGGATCCGGTAGTTGTACTTGTCTCAGACGGTTTTTATAACACAGCGGACTCGTGTTCATGTATAATCCTTGGTATTGTTATATCATAAATCGCCAATGAGGAAGAAATTCCACGCACGTGATAATTTGGAGGCGTGAGTCCTCGCTCTGACGTGAATCGTTATATGTTATATATCGTAGTTTGGTCATCATACATGTCTCCCGCTTATATAGACTATTATGATTTCATTTACGATATTCTGATTTCACATACTTGGTACTGTTATCGACCTCCTTCGGGCCGCGTCACGCCGCAGTAGGTACATCTACCGCCGATCCCCGCTTAGGATCTCATTTCAGCGTTGGGAAGCTCCGTTCCGCGGAGGCTTATCTTTGCATGTTACCACGAGTCCGTAAGTTCTTGTACGCTCGTGGGTATGGCGGGCCCCGCCCGCCATAGTTGTTGTATAAATCTTAGAGGTCCGTAGTAATCTTGTGGGCGTGGTTGTAAAAGGATTAAACTGCTCGTGTTTTATGTATATACCAAGGCAACTGCTTTGGTTGGCCTGCTTATTTATTATATCTCTCATTTCATGTGTAAAGTTTTTATTTCATTGGTTTTCTCGATGTTGTATCACTAGGTGCCCGGTAAGGCACTGCGACGCCCGTTCGGGCGCCACAAGTGGTATCGAGCGATTAATCCTCTGAAAGTGTCTACGCACCGTGTTCAGTAGTTCGATTATCGATGTGTCAGGCACCACATCTATAATCGTGAGGCTATAGGACATTTAGGATTGGTTTCCATTCTTCTCATTCCGAGATCGTGCCTTAGAGTCCGTGTGATAAGATTGACCCTCCGACATACTTCGCTTTTACCGATTATGCCTCCGTAAGGGCAACCCGCCTGTGGGCAAGGCAGCAGAGGAGTCTGCGAGCAGAGCAGCGGCAGACCACAAGACTGAGCCTCCACCCCGCACCGGAGCAGAGGAGATGAGTTACAAGGAGCTGGCCCGATTAATGGCGAGGGTTGTGGCTGAGACTTGAGGATAGGCCGACGCAGCAGCCGAAAGAGCACCGTGGTTCACCCTAGATCGATAGTTCGAGGCTACGGATTTTCTCGAGTCAGAGCCGCGAGTTTTATGGGTCGAGGCACGAGGATGATCCGCAGGAGTTCATCCGAAGCGATTCTGGATCATAGAGTGATCAAGGCATCGGAGATCGAGTCGGTGGCTCTAGGTTCACATCAATCGCGTGATACCGCCGATCGTTTGATTCTTGGGAGCCGCCCGTGGAGAGCATGCACTTCCAGCGGTATGGGACGAGTTCTCGAGGCCTTTCTTGCACATTTCTTGCCTCCCGGATGAGGAGGGCTCGCCGGCAGATTTTTGGTGTTACGCGAACGCGACGGTTCGGGAGTACAATGTGGAGTTCGACTCATTGGCGATGACGCCCCGCGTTAGTAGCTAGTATGGAGGATCGAGTGCACCGTTATGTTACGTGGCTCGATGATTGCCTTGCAGAGTTGTTCGGTGTAGCTCTTCACCGCATGGACATCGCCCGCACGCAGCGTATACACTTGGATGTGAGGAGCGGATAAATCGACGGAATGACCAAAGTCGCCAGAAGAGGCCGTAATGCAGGTCCTTTGGTGACTTTCGAGGCGGACCGCCTCAGCAGCAGACTAGTTATGTACCTCCGTCAGTACAGAGTGGTCCTCCACGCCTTTCGGACCTTCGTGATATTCGTGAGCGTGCCTGGGCTCCTGTGTTTCAGATTTTCGCGAGAGCGGAGTGCTCGCCGGATGAGGTTGCCCTTGTCTCAGTGTGGCCGCCAGGGAAAGCTTCATAAGGGAGAGTGTCGTACTAACTCTGAGATTGTTATTTTGCGCCAACAGGCCATCCGGCAAGAGATCGTCCGACCAGTGGGTAGCATGGTAGGATAGCATGGACTACTAGAGCGATTATGGGTTCTTCACCTTCCGTAGCCAGGCAGGATGTTTGTACACCGGAAGGCCCCGGTAGAGGTCGCAGTGGGAGTTCCCAGTTTTAGCGGTCCTTGAACCGCCTAGTTTCAGGTATATCCTTAACCCTCTAGAGTTTTGTTTGTATTGATGTTGCTGATGTGTTTAATGTTATGTTTGGATAGCTTTGTGCTAAAATGTGATTTAGAAACCTGGTTAGTGAAAAGGGTAAGTCCCTGGGTAGTGTGAGATGGAAGTGGTAGCTTTCATGATGTGAAATAGTAAGATTGTTCCGGATCGGGGAACAAGAGTTGGCGCGGTTGGGGGTCGGGTTGAGGACCATTTGCGGGTCAACCCGTAACCCGGTTTGGGGTGGGGTCAGTTCTGGGTGGTCCCGCCAGGTGGTAGGGTCACGAGGGTGCTAGGCCCAAGTTTAGTTGACCATCGTATGAGTTCGTGGGTGTGTTCGACCAGAATCAGTTCGGGAAGGCCGGGAATGGCCTTAGGGGAAATCGAGGTTAGTGAGATGACCAAGTTTGGAGGTAGTGACTCCAAGGGTTGGAAACAGAAGCGTTGACAGAAGTGTGGTACGGATACTAGAACGAGTTCGAGTGTTCGTGACGAGTACTACGAGAAAGGGGAGAAGTGAACGTGTGTTTTTGTGGCCAGGTGTGGCATGATTGTTTTCGTACGTATAGCAGTGAAGACTATACTGACGCCTGTTTGTTTTGAGACCTTGAAGGAACATTCGGGACGAATGTTTCTAAGGGGGGAAGAATGTTATACCCCGTATTTCCAGAGTATGTACGTATGGACGTACGTACGAATTTTGAGCCTAAAGTTAAGCATGTTTCGAAATTTTTGTGCACAACCCCCGTAGAGAGTCGTTTTTCTGACGAAACGTTTCCACAGCTTACGTTGGGAAAATTCCGGCTATGTCATTTAAAATTTTTGCGGATTTTTCCGAGAGACGAAACATTTTGGACCAACGGGAGGGTGACATGTGTCACCCTCACATTGGAAGCAAGTGGGGAAGGTTGGACGATTGGGCGTCCAAGAGAGCCTTGGTTGGCCTTGGCCGATTGGCTCCCTCTTTTGTGCCTTGCTTTGTGGCTTGTTTTGTGGAGTGTTTTGTGGAGTAGGGTTAGGGTGCACTTGGCTTGATCTTGGCCTTACACTTGCCTTGCACATGGCTTGATCTTGGCCATTGGTTGGCCTTTGGTTTTGCTATAAATACCCCCTCTCTTTGAAGACTTCTTCATCCACTCTTCACTTGCCTAAGTCTTGAGAACCCTCCTCCTCTTGTTGACTCTCGCCCAAGAGCCCTCTCCCTTGTGAAGGCCTTTTGGCCAAACCTTCCCTTTGTGAGCCTAAAGCCGAGAACACCCCCTCCCTTAGGGTGTTGTTCTCGTGGTACCCCCTTTGTGGTATTAAAATACTCCTCCAAGTATTGTTATAATGCCCAAAATACCTTAGCCTTATACCTTGTAGTATTCCAAAGTTACCTCTATACGTAGAGTCCTAAATACTACCTTTTGTCCTTTTAGTCTCAAACCGAACCCTAAGGAAACCTTCACCGTTGGTTGAAGTTTTGGAGTAGAAGTTGGATAGAACTTCTAAGGGTTGTTTGGAGCGATTGGAGCACTCGGAGTAGAGCTAAACCTTGCTCAGCGCGACATTATACTCGGATAATTTTGGGCTTATCGAGGTAAACACTCATCGCTCTTCTATTGTAATTGGAAATTACATGTTGTAAGAATATACTGATGAAGTATACTATATATAGAACTATACTTAGTAATCGTGGCAATGTCTTTTGACTTAAGCTCAAGAATTAAGAATCGAATCTGAATCAGACATGAGACTGTGTAGTAGAATTGTACACGTCAGGTTAGGCGTGTAAAACCCCTCCGTCGTTGGCTTGTAGCCGCCTCGATAGAGAAGGAGATTTACTGTTGTGGGAGATGCCGCCGAATTTTCTCAGAATACTCTACGTTGTGGTCTAGTTGATAATAGGCGGCGTGTGGGCTTATAGGTCAAGTACCTACGTGTGGCGCGATTTACTTGGCTTAAGGAGTAGCCGATCGCTTGGAGCGTTTGCTATTAGTCGATACTGCCGCGAGGTATGTGAACCTCTTCCTATCTCTTCCAAAGCATGATATGTGTGAACTATGTAGTACGGTAGACGCATACGTGTTAGCTGTGTTTGATTGTTTTAAAACATAAAGTGTTATAACGGCTTTATGGGAAGTTGTTATAATGACTTTATGTAGGTAAGAAAATACTTTGTGGTTTTAAAAGGTAATCGATGTGAATTATAACCGCTTGTTATAATAAAGAACTTGATGTATTTCAAAAGATTTATAAATCGTTTTGAAGGAAAGTAACACTTGGTTTTAAAAGTTTTAAAAAAGAGTTATACTAGCTTTATGGGGAGTTAGGTATAATGTCTTAAGAGAGGTAAAGAAAATGGTTTACTGATGTTAGAAGTTAAGAGACTTGATCTTATAAGATAAGAGACTTAACTTATTTGTTTAATGTGAATGTTTGTGTGAAACCTCATTCGTGAGTAATGAGTACTTGGTTTTATTTAAAGGGATAATGTTTTACTGATTTTGGAAATCAGAATGTGTATCGACAAACCATCGCAGGCGTTAATAATAAAGGAAAATGTATTGAATAATGATGTATCATATTAAAACCAAGAGAAACCTCCATCCGCATAGAAACTAAGATGAGACAAAATGATATTACATTTTCTAGATCACGGTCATTGTAATAAGAATGTTGTAAACAAGAATAACCTACTTACGTGAAACATATATTACTCAATTGTTCTAAAAAGGAATCAAATGATTAAGTTTATGAACTATGAAACCATTTGGAAATGAGAAGCTTGAGTAATTGAAACTAGGCAAACTGGAACTTAAGAAAAGAATGTTGTTACTTGATTTTGAAAAGGAATGTGGGTTGGTCATTTTAATACTACGGTATCGTGACTTTTATAAAAGTAATGGATCTCTTTTAAAAGAACTTAACGACGTAGTACTTTAGGTTAAAACCCGACTTTGGCATAAAACGGCGTACTTTGAGTGATGTGAAACTTGCCTATGCTTGTTGTGGTGAAACTTTCCTACGCTGTTGTTGTGAAACTTGCCTATGCTTGTGATGATAGCCTTTGTTGTGCAAGTGTGGTGTTTTTACCGCGTCTCGATAGAGGTCGGTTGATGGTTGAGGTATTCTACCGCTCGCCTTGGTACCGGTGGTCGGCTCGTACTTGCCCCGCCTCGTGATCGATTCGGCCTTGGTATTCGTAGTCACCGTGACTTGCCCTGCTTCAAGATAGTGACGAAGTCTCGTGATACGGCCTTGGTCCCCGTGGTCACCAGTATTGCCTCTGCCACTACGTGACCGCCTTGTATCCTGAGTCGGCTCGTGACTTGCCCCGTGACGCCTTCGTGTTTGTGGTTGCATTGTATTATTGGCACGATCGGATCCTAGTAGTTGTACTTGTCTCAGACGGTTTTTATAACACGTGGACTCGTGTTCATGTATAATCCTTGGTATTGTTATATCATAACCGCCGCAGCTGAGGAAGAAATTCCACGCACGGGTGATAATTTGGAGGCGTGAGTCCTGTCTTGACGTAATCGGTTATATGTTATATATCGTAGTTTGGTCATCATACATGTCTCCCGCTTTATATAGACTATTATGATTTCATTTACGATTTACGCTTTCACATACTTGGTACTGTTGCATCGACCTCCTTCGGCCGCGTCATGCCGCAGTAGAGGTACATCTACCGCCGATCCCCGCGTTTAGATCTCATTTCAGCTTTTGGGAAGCTCCGTTCGTCGGAGGCTTATCTTTGGTATGTTACCCGAGTCCGTAAGTTCTTGTACGCTCGTGGTATGGCGGGCCCCGTTCCGCCATAGTTGTTGTATAAATCTTAGAGGTCCGTAGAATCGTTGTGGCGTGGTTGTAAAAGGATTAAACTGCTCGTGTTTTATGTATATACTGAAGGCAACTGTTTTGGTTGGCCTGTTTATTTATTATATCTCTCATTTCATGTGTAAAGTTTTTATTTCCGCTGGTTTTCTCTGATGTTGTATCACTAGGGTGCCCGGGGTAAGGCACCAGTGACGGGCCCGGGTTCGGGGCGTCACAGTTACTATCCCAACTTGGCCATTTTGCTACTTGAATTTCCGCTAAGGCTCTTCTCGGCCCTTACGGCCTGATTCCGGTGGAACGCGTCCACGAACTCGTACAATGATTAACTAGACTTGGGCCTTGCATCCTCATGACCCTATCACATAGCGGGACCATATCCAACTGACATCACCCCATTCCATACTATCGGTTGACCCGAAATGAGTCCATAACACGACCCATCATCACACTTAACTTCTCATTCTCAGTCTGAAATAAATCTCTCTCTTATCTCAAGGTACTTTTTACCCTATCCCCCTATTCACTAGAGGTTCGTCACATAGGCCAAAGTATTTCCTACTGTACATTCTTCCCTATCGGTCTTCCCACTGTTATGGGGTAATTACAACTTGTGAACCCTACAAAACTATAGTCTTGGTTCACTTTATCATTTTTGTCAACATTCTCCACTTTTCACTTTACTAATCAAAGTATCCCTACCTCTGGTGGTACTATCACTTTACAACTACTAGCAACAAGGGAGAATATATACGCTAGGGCAAAATCTGAATCTATCAATACACGTATAATTCAAAAGAATCGAAATATACTTGCAACCCCATGCGATGTTGCCTCCTGATCCTGTCCAGTAGTCACGTCGTCTATGCGGTTCGAAGGACCGCTAGAACTATAAATTCCACCCTGACCTCTACCACGGTTGGCTGACATCTGAACACCCTGCCCTGGAGGGCGCACAGCTGTGGAGGAAAGGGAACCAACCACCGACCTCATAGGTTGAGCCACCTCACCGGTGCTCTTTCTAAAAGGACATACTCTCAGTATATGGCCCGGACAGCCACAACAAAAACAAACACCTGTGCCATAACGACATTTCCCTGGACTGAGAAAATCCTCCGCTCCTCTGAGAACCTCGACCCCTGGAGCTCAGACCGGTTCCTAAATACCTTGTGGGGTCCAATCTCCCACCTGTGAGCTGCGGGGGTATGTACTGGGTAGGCTGGGACGAATATCTCACTTGCTGCTGAGGCTGCTCGTCCAAAAACTCACCGGGATAACCAACCGGTCTAGCCCTCTTACGTTGATTTCCGTGTTGCCTCTACCTCGTACACACTGTCTGCATCGGCCAATAACCTCCTGCTGATGAAACTATAGCACCGCAATCTTGGTCAATAACATAACTGCTTCCCTTATGACCCTATAGTCCTCCCCTAACTGAGAAACTGGAGGCTCTGGTGCTGGAGCCTCAAAACCTGGAGAAAAAGAACTCGCCGACTGCGGCACAACATCCGGTATATCCTGGGCATGAGCCCTATCAACTCTCTGAGTCCGACCGTAGCTTCGCATCGCTTTGCCCTTCTGGGCGACTGTTGCCCTCCTTGGAGGCATAGCTGTAACATAATAATACGTCATAGAGGAATTATCTTAATAACACAGCTCTATGGCACGATCTCAGAGTGAGAAGAATAGAAACCAACTCCTAAATGTCCTGTAGCCTCCTGTTTATGGGTGTGGCGCGCAACACACCGATAATCAAGACTCTACTAGACACGGTCTGTAGATATTCCGAGGATCGATCGCTCGATACCACTGCCACGCCCGAACCCCGGGCCCGTGACTAGTGCCCTACCTGGGCACCTTTTTACCTAACTGACACAAGTAAACTGCGGAACTAAACAACACCTCTTTTTTTTTTAAAACCAAAGAACATGGCAGGGCAAAGCCGACAAGGCCGTCATATAATATACATAATAAAAGGTACTACACTGTACATGAGTCCAATCCCACATATGAATACAGACCTCTAAGAGTTTTACTGAACTAGGATGGGACAAGGCCCTGCCGTACCCATAACTGTACAAAAGCATGTACTGAAGGATCTATACCAAAATGATAAACTCCTAAACAGATGGAGCTATCCAAAACTTTGAAAGGTGGTCCTACGTCAGATCACCAAATCACAGACCTAAACTCATGCGGCATGAACGCAGCTTCAAGGTCAAGACAAGAATGTACCAAGTATTTGAAATCAAAATATCAGAATGAAATCATAACAGTCTATACAAAACAGGAGACATGTATGATAGCCAAACTACAGTACACAATACATAAGCAGTCATATCAAGTCAGGGACGCATGCCCTCAAAGTCACTACTCAAATATAACTATGGGTCTCACGCCCATAATATCAACCATGCCCGTGGAATCCTTCCTCACCGCTTTGATCCATGATATAATATAACACCAATAAGCATACATGAACACCAAGTCCCACCTGTGTCCTAAAAACTGTACGGGCCAAGTAGGAAAGCGAACCACCAGATCCAGCCTGCATCATAAAACTGACCGGGGCAAGTACGAAAGCCAACTACCAGATCCACTGGCCAACAATCGATCGGCAAGTACGAAGCTAACTACCAGATCCACTGCCATGAGATATGACCGGGCAAGTGCGAAGCTATCTACCGAGCCTATCGTATCAAATCGTAATAGAATCGACGGGGAAAGTACGAAAGCTATCTACCAGTCCATCCTACGACAGCCACTGACCGGGGCAAGTACGAAAGCTCCCTACCAGACCATCCTGTGTCACTAAATCTCATGGAGGGCTAGTCCATGGAATAACAATATCCAACATGGTCGCATGCCCCGGAATCCCACATCATATAATCATGTCCATGGGGTAATACAAACAAATCCGGGAATCTAACCCGCCTCCTGGTCACATGCCCCGGAATCCCACATCGTATAAGCATGTCCAAGGAGTAATAAAAACAATCCGGGAATCTAACCCGCATCCTGGTCGCATGCCCCGGAATCCCGCATCGTATAAGCATGTCCAAGGATCAATCATAATAGAAGCATACCTGTGGAATCCCACATCACCGTCGGTACATCCAAGTAAACTTACAACAAGACAGTCGTCCCTCCAACCGAGAGTCGCGACAGCGTAAAAATATAATACTTGCACTCAAAGGCTATCACAAGCACACATAGGCAAGTTCATAAAATCTTTAGACTTTCATTATCATACTAAAATGAATTTCATTTTATAAACTCAAGGCACTTTCGTTTTATATAAAAATCCGGGATTTTAACCCTAAGTACTACGTACTTCCATTCTTTTCAAAAGACTCCTTTTTATATAAAACCCCAAGATACTAACACCCGTAATATCAAGGCATGTCTATTTTTCAAAACAAGTTACTACACCTTTAGAAATTCATTTCAAGGCTTTGAAACTAAGTAACTTTAAATTTCACAACCTAGGCAACTCATGCCTATCAATCAAAATAGACAATTTTCTTAACCTGCCATAAAGTCGTTATAACTAACTTCCCATAAAGCCGTTATAACCCTTTATGGTTTTAGACAAATTTATTCTTTTATATCCAAGAGACTTATACTTTTAAAACCAAGTATCACATACTTTCAAATCAAGTTTCTTAACTTTCAAAATACTTCAAGTCTCTTAATCTTTAGAAATCAAGTAGCTTATACTTTTAAATCTCAAGTAACTCACACCTTTAAAACAAGTTACTTCTCTTTAAATCATGTCATTTCTCCTCTTTTACATCAATTAAGTAAATCACTCTTTTGACTCCCCTAAAGTCATTTTAACAACCTTTAGGTTTTAGAACTAAGGCACTATCCAAAAGATTTGGAAACTACTTCCTTTTCAAGACTCTATGTACTTCAAGTAAAATACTTTCACTTTTGAAAATCCAAACTTCATTAAGGGAATAGATTATAACAACTTCCAATTTAAACATCCAAAGTACAAGCAATGAAGTATATAGAATAACTTCTATATTAGGCAATCCAAGTACAATCAAGGAAGTATATAGAACAACTTCTATATTAGGCAATCCAAGTACAATCAATGAAGTATATAGAACAACTTCTATATTAGGCAATCCAAGTACAATCAAGTAAGTATATAGAACAACTTTTATATTAGGCAATCCAAGTACAATCAAGGAATTGATCATTTAAGGAGTAGGACTTACTTTCTTTATCATAAGGAATCATGCTAGAAGAAGAGGAGATGGTTCACATACCTTTTCGGCTTAATCGACAAGCTAAGTCGAAAACGCCGCACGTAGAATTGTCAACCTATAATGGACACAACACGACTATCAACTTCTAGTTTCTAACGTAGAATAATACTAAGTATACGGTCTCTTATTCTACGGAAAATTGGGCAGCACCTCCTTTGTTTCTACATACTTTTCCACCTTTTTCAAGGCCCGATAATCAATAACCAACATGCCACATTTAAGGCTCAATACATCAACCAACCAAAGGGGATTACACGCCTTACAATACGTGTAAAATTCTGCCCCACAATTCATACCAAGTAGTTTAATATCCAAAGTCATTCTCGGCTAATATGTATAACAACACTAAGTCCTTTCCAATTCTTTTTCAATCCAAGTTCTTAGGTCTAACATGTTATATAGTCATAGACAACTTTAACAACTATAATTCCTTCATTAAATAACATGTGACGACTTAAACTAATAATCAAAATGAATTGTAATCTCAAAGGCTAAACATGCTAGTTTCGGATTAGGGTTCCAATAGCCAATACACTTATCAAAACTATGGAAATGACTTAGGTTTTCGCCTTGCGACTAACGTGAAAAAATCGTTTTTCCGAGATATTTCTATTGAGATGTCCTTAAAATACCCTTAGGGACCTTGGATTAAAGTCTTGTGAATAAGAAACCAAAATTGCAAATTTTTTGTGTGGCTAAAGTGCTAAACCCGAGAGCTCCTCCATGAAGAACAAGGCCTCTAATTTTTTCTAAGTGTTGAAGAGCTTGTCTTGCATCTAGTGTAGTATATATAACACAATGGAGAGTCAATATTACAACATATCTGTGGCTAAGATGAAGAACATTAAATATTTAGCCAAGTGGACAAGTTGACTTAGTCAATAATCTCAAGCTTTGAAGACTTGATCATCTACAATGGTCAATGACCAAAATAACCTTGGTCCATTTCGTACAAGACCATATGGGGGGGAGGGTGCCACGTGTCTCCCTCCCATTCGTCCATAAAATTCTGTAACCCTCGTGGGCCCCCCAAAACGTAAAATTCCTCAGGTGGGCCCTACGTCACCAAATCCGTAAAAATAAATTTCCATAATGTTAATAAGTTCCATACTCTTCAAATAATGCATTTTGAGAATCCAATTCTCATCAACGAACATTTTTCCTTTCGGAAGATTTTCCGTCGGAAAAACAATTCTTTCTTTCGTACCAATTTTCAAGTCTTGATTCCTTACGTACATTCTCTTATACATGTCCTGGAGTTACGGGGTGTAACATGATACTACGGGCGGATGGCCCTAGGATAATCATAAGTTTCCTGTTTTAAAACCGGCAAAGTTTTTTCTTGTTCACTCTCTTTGTTAAAAAGGTACAATGTACTGGTAGGGTACATTATACTTGTTACATGCTGACGGTGATGTTGTATTCCACGAGCATGCTTCTGTGATATTATATGCTGAGGGCAGGTGTCCCAGATGTTTGACATGGCTTTCATATGTGAGATTGGTACGGTGTTACAGTAGTACAGTGATACAAGGTACAGTTAGCTCTGATTGTTTTATGACACGGTAGGATCTGGTATTTGCTTTTCATACTTGTCCCTATCATTCTTGTGTACAGTTATGATCTTGCTTACTGTACTTCTTGTTTACATACTTGGTACCTTGTTGTATTGACCCCCTTCGGGGGGCTGCGTTCATGTCCGTAGGTCTAGGTACACAGTTGTGGATCCGTGAGCTTATGATCCTTGTTCAGCATTTTGGGATAGCTCCAATGTTCTGGAGCTGGTCATTATGGATAGGTATATTCAAAGGTACGACGGGGCCTTGTCCCGTCACAGTAGTTATGTCAAAAATTCTTAGAGGTCTGTAGTCATATCTTGTGGGTCGGTTTGTAAAGAAGAAGGATGTAACTACGTTTGGTTATATATATATATATATATATATATATATATATATATGTCCAGAGAGGTAGCCTTATCGGCTAGCCTGTTGTTTATTTTCTGTTAAGTGTACGTTATGAGTTTCATGTATGTTCCACTGATTTTCTCTGATGTATACCTGTAAGGGTGCCCAGGTAAGGCACCAGTCGCGGGCCTAAGGTCAGGTCGTGACACCAACGATGACCTTTCACTCTACACTTACATGCCTAGTGTGGCATGGAAAATGGAGCGGAGTTGGAGTTTTCACGTGAAGATCCGAGAAACATGTTTATTTTTCGGCTTTGTATGTAGGTCTTGGCCGAGACCATTTTGTTTCTTTTATCTTTATTTCCTAGCTTAGCTTTTAGTTCTCATTAGGACCAATTTATAAGCCATGTAATAAGGAAGGATGACTAGGCCATGTAATAAGGTGACAAGACTGAGAGCTTCTTCCCATAAGATGATTAGGCCGAGAAGAGTGTAAGAAGGACAAGAATCATCTAGAAGATGAGGCTTCCAAGGAGATGATTCATTCATGTATTTGACTATATGGAAGACACCAAGAATATGAAGAGGTGGTCGAAATATTGTCCCACATCCATTCGGTCAAATACATATTCAAGGGATGAAAGCTTCCAAACACATTCCAAGAAGATGAGATTTTCAAAGAACCAAGTTTATGCATTCTTCTACATGGGAACCATAAATGGGTGTGAAAGAGATTGAGTTCAACCTTGTCCCCAAGTAAAACCAAATCCTTTCCCATTTGTGGAGTTGAAGCCGAGAAGCTGCTCTCAAAGCAAGCTTCGCCCTTTTCCACACTTGGTCGAGCGTCCAAGTAGTTTGTGTCCTTTAATTTGTCTTCTAGAATAGTCCAAGTACCACTATAAATAGAACCCTTAGGGCATTGTAAATAAAGAGAGTGATTGAGATATAAACTTGAGTTTTACTCATTTTCTAAGTTATTCAACTTGTGTGTTGTTTATCTTAGTTAGTCCTTATGTGAGCCTTTGGTTCTTGTGTGAGCCAAACCCCTTAGTGTAAGTTTTTTTTTTTTTTTTTTTTTTTAGGTAAATGCAAATATTATTACTAATAACGAAAAGGAAGTGGCTACAATCAGTCATTGAGGTATCTCAAGCCTCAACGTAATGCAAACAAGAAGAGATAGAGGGGAGGGGTGGTCACTCAAAAGGTGCCATTACATGAGGGGATAAAATCATAGAGAACTCTATAAGATGTTGTTTTGATTCTTGCAATGACCTCTTCTGCCGGAAAGCTTGTGCCTTCAAAGAGCATTGTGTTTCTTGCCCTCCAAATCTCATAAACCATTATGCAAAAAGTAAGCAAAATAGCTTTGGCTCGAATGCTTGTCCCGCGGTGTTCTTTCTTAATCCATTTAAGGGAGCTTTCAACAGTTGTCATCTCTCTTCTAATACCCAACCAATCTTTTATGCTCTTCCAAATCATGTGTGTATAGGGGCAGGCAAAGAAGAGGTGCTCCCTTGTTTCATTAGCTTGCTTGCAGAACCCGCAAGATTTATCCTCCAAGTTGAGAAATGATAGAGTATCCTTTGTAGCTAACCGCTTTCTGCAATTTAGCCACATAGTAAAAGAGAATTTGGGAGGAATGAAGCCTTTCCAAATTTGTGACATCCAAGGCTTTTAGCTCATGAGTGCGCAAGATATCATACACGAGGCTTGAATCAAATATACTGCTGGCGTAACATTTTGTAAAGCCTCAATAGCATCACCATGGCTACCAAAGATAGTAACAAATTTGTCGCTAATCCCACAAATCTTTTTGAATAAGGGGAGTCCTGTGACGTACCTCATAGTCCCAAATTGTAATATCTCTCAAATAGTGGCTATTGATCCATTGAACCCATAGGAATCACTTCCGTGATTTTGCCAAATCGCCCCGGATAGCGTGGCATGATTCCATTCCTCGATGTTCATAAGACCCAAGCCACCTCGCTGAGGCAAGCAAATGATATCCCAAGCAACTCGTGGTTTCTCCCCATAAGAACTGAATACAAGCAGATCGAACCTTGTTGATAATAGTGGCCGGATAGGAAGTGCCCTAACCAAAAGCTCTCAACCCTCGACGACCGACCGATTAGTTCCACTACCAAAGATAAGAAAGGGTGCGATGCCCCATTTCGAATGTAATTCAAATAGCACTAGTGAACGGGCAAATTGATCCACCGAGATGAAATTGGGGACAAAGGATCCCCAAGTATCGCATCGAAAGCTTCCAATGGCGAAACCCACTGACAATATCAAGTCCCGAATCAGAGAATGCATTCCCGCTAAGTAGACAGAGGATTTAGCCGGGTTAAGAGTTAATCCCGAGGCACCTCCAACTCTTCCGCATAATTCATAAGAATCCCAACCAAGATATATCTCCTTTGGCAAAAAGCATGAGGTCATCCGCGAATGCCAGATGAGTAATGCCCAATTTCTTACACTTTGGAAAATATGAGAAAGCTCTTGCCTCACCCTTCATTTTAAGCAGCCTTGAGAGGTATTCCATGCACAAGATAAAGAGAGTAGGGGACATAGGATCACCTTGTCTTAGGCCGCGCTTTCCTTTGAAGTATCTATGTAGCTCACCATTGATAGAAAGGGAGAAGGAGGTTGAGCTAACACATTCCATGATCCATCTTGTAAATCTGTCTGGAAATTTTAGACTTCTTAGTACCAATTCGAGGAAGCTCCAAGAGACCGTATCGAATGCTTTACGAAGGTCCACCATAAGCATACATCTTGGTGAGACTGCTCTATTAAATCCTCTCACAAGCTCTTGTGCCACATATACGTTGTCCATCATGTTTCTTCCTTTCACAAAAGCCCTCGGGATTTGTCAATGAGAGAAGGAAGGATCAATGCCATTCGTTAGCTAGAATCTTTGTGATGATCTTATAGATCACATTAGTCAATCCGACGGGCCCAAATCATTTACCTTGGGATCATGATCAGTTTTGCAGCAGGTAATGATGGTATGATTAACCCGCTTCAAAAGAACTCCAGAGAGAAGAACTCGACACATCTTACAACATCATGCCCACATCTTTCCATCTATTCTCGAAGGCAAACAGATAACCATCCGGTCCAGTGCCTTGTCATTGCCTATATCGAGAGTGCTTCCCAAATCTTCTTTGGGGTGATGAAATGCAAAGTCAGAATCTCTCTTCTTCACTACCTTTGGGCCATATCCAACACATCAGGATCAAAGTTGGTAGTGGGTCGGGAAGTACCTAATAGATCCTTGTAAAATTCAACAAGCAACTTCCTAACTTCTTCTGGTGATGTAGTGGTAGTACCATTAGCTTTAACAAGAAAGTTAATGGAGTTCCTGACATTACTCCTTTTGATCAAACTATGAAAGTATTTGGAACATCTATCACTTCCAATCAAGTGCTTCTGTCTTGACTTCTGCCTTATGAAGTGTCTTTCAGCTTCCAGTAAGGTGTTTGCTCTAGCCCTTGAGGACTTCACCTTGACTTTAAGCTCCTCATCAAAGGGATTTTTCATGTGTGCATTGATAGCCTCCTTGAACTCTATGCTTGCCCCTTTTGCTCTTTGTTCGATACCTCCAAAGTCACTTATGTTCAAAGCCCTTAAAGGTTGCTTCAAGGCTTTCAATTTGGAGGTTAGGACGAATTGAGCAGTTCCCAATATGTCTTGTCTCCAACATGAAGTCATAATGTTCTCAAAGGCTGGGTGAGAAAGCCACATATTCATGAACTTGAAAGTATGCTTCCCAACATTATAGGATGCAATAATCGTGGCTATCACAGGACAGTGGTCCGAGACAGGCTCCATAGGCATGAAATTGGCCGTGCATTCTAGGGTCAAATCACTCCAATTTTGATTCATCAACACTCTATCAAGCTTAGACCAAATCGAACCATTCGTCCAAGTGTAGAAGGAACCGGAAGAAGGAGTCTTTCTAGTCCATGAGAATTCTCGAAATCTCCAAGATCCCTATGCATAAGGCGTGAGAGGAGGACCCCCCACCTTATCATTAGGGTTGCAGTAAGTGTTGAAATCTCCCATAATCATCCAAGGCTTAGTGATGCCAACGCCCAGGTGAGAAAGGTGATGCCAAAGCATCCTTCTATCCGAGATGCTACAAACCGGGTACACAAATGTCGCAAGGAAGGACACTTGTGTTATATTGCAACTTGCCTGGACATGGATATGCTGAGAGTCCATACCAAAGACTTCGCAACAAACCCCGGATGGATCCCAAAGTAATAGCATTCTACCGCTCCAATGAATTCCAAATTTGAGCAAAACTTCCACGCTTTGAATCTTTGAGTAGAAAGACTGCATCTGGCCGTGATAGCTTAGTTTCCAATAGACAAATCATAGCCACGTCATGCCGCTTTTGTGATACTACACACTAGAGCTTGCGTGGCAGCTCCTATCCCTTTGTCCGCAAAGACCACGGACATTCCAACAAAGTATTTTCATTAGGAAACAAAGGAGGTTTTATTAGCACTCCGCGCTTAGTCGCCGCTTCCCAATCGCTGCCCATTATTTTTGGACAAAACCTCTTGCCATCCATCATCTTTGTTGCTGGAAGCCATAACTTCTGTACCAGCCAAGCTATGTTCCCCGCGTTCAAAGTTAACGTTACTTGACACAAGCCGAGCCTTTTCCGTAGCACCGTTGTATGTAACTTCATCCAATGAAGGTGGCGGGTTCATAGGCATCTCGTAATCAGAATGTTTTGACTCACCCCGCATCCTAACATGTTGTGTAACGCCATTGTGAGAATTAGGCGGTGAGGACTTTGCTAGAGAATCCCGCAAACATGATGGGCCGTAATGACCCAAAACCGAGGACCCGCGACACGTGATACTTCTCCCAAGCTTCCGCACTGCGAGGTGTTGTGTGCTCGCTTTCTTCAATGTCCATCAAGTTATCAGCATCTACGGATGTTGAGAAGTTGGTGGATGAGGGGAGGAGGGTTGGTTCCACCTGCACTTTGTTGACCTTCAAACGAGTAGAATCATCCTTGTTGTGGCTACCTCAAGATTGCGTGTTTTTGAGTTTCTTCAATGTTGACATCATCCTCGCCTTCCTACACTTCAAATGGTTGTGTCCAAAAGCCGCACAATGATAGCAAAAGTCCGGGTAATTCTCATAGTTTACCCTTTGAGTATACCTTCTGTTATCGGGGAGTTTGACGACAAAATCCATTATCGGCTCCTTGCTAACATCCACTTCCACTAAACTCTTGATAGTTCATTTTAGACCTTTCCTTAGTATATCGGTCTGTAAAGAGGTTTTCCTACACGTGAAGCAATCTTACTAAGGCCCGTTGCACTCCAAATAGAAAGGGGAATGTCCGGGAAAGTGACCCAAATAGGAATGTCCATAAACAAATCATCCGTTATAAGAACTCCTTTATTGATAGCCTTGAGCATCATGGTTTTTCCGTAGACCATATAAGGGCCTCCGTGAAGTACATTAGTGCGCTCTTCCTCCGTCATGAATTTGAACACTGTCCAGCCTTTGCCATATGGTATAATACGACATTTAACTCCCCATCCTTTCACAATCGTATTCAATGTTTCTCTTCCCGAGAAAGGACCCGTGAAGCAACCTATTAGGCAATAGCCCCAAGTTTCTATGAAAGGAACTTCATCCTCAACTTCTATATCTACTTCCGCCCCTTGTTGTTCAATAAATTGTAACTTCATACCTTTTGCCTCAATCCTAGTTCCCGCAAAGACTCCAGCATAAGTCTTTTTAGGAGGGAAGGGACCTTTGCCATGGTTTGGGGGAAGATTGTTATGAATTGTGGCCGTGGTAGGGATATGATGTGGTTTAGAAGATGAATTAGTGTGTAAATCATTGGGAGATATATCTGGAGGTATAGGCAGAGGGGGAAGGGTAGAAGGGAGTGAGCTTGGGCCCGCAATAGAAGAGATGATTTGCGTGCCATTTGGGAGGGTAGGGAATTTGTGTTGGTTTTCAGAAGGAAGAGGAGATAGAAGGGGTGAGGTGTTGTGAAATTCAGGAAGTAGTGAAGTGGTATTAGATGAGAGAGGGGGGATGTTTAAGACTCTCGAATCAGGAAGTGTTAAAGACGAAATGAGTGTTGTGATTCTCGAGATTGCCTCCACTTAGCAAACTAGCTAAAGTAGGGAAGCTTCATGGTGACACTTAAAGAAATCAGGGTTGTTGACTTGAATCACGAAGGCACTTTGAATCCCGCCTCATTCAACGCCGACCCTCGGCCTCGTGATCATTGATGGTTATGGAGTTCCTAGGCCTCGACATATAAATAGCTTTGGTTCTCTGAATTGACGTGTCTCTTTGTTTCACGTGCGTAGTCAATGCCGCTAGATTATCCCCCTGATCCCGCTTGTAACTCTGACCATCATAAAGGCCGGGAGTTATGAGTGAGTCATTGATACCCGCCTCATAAATGTGCGACGCCAAGACCCTTAATAAAAACGTTAGAACGCACCACCGACTTAGCTCCTTGTAAACGGGGTAGTTAATGTCCCTAGGTTATCCCCGCCCGCCTTGGAAATCGTACATCATAAAGGCCCGTGGTTGTGAGTGACATGTTGATACCCGCGACATTAATGTGACGCCGCACCCTCAATAATGACGTTAGAGTCCTCGGGGATAGAAACCCCTTCGTATTCCACATCCGATCTTGATCCTGCATAAAGTGCATATTCCTAGTATCATTGTTATCCTCGTGACCCGCTTTAGCCTTCTCACCCAAGACCACCTGCACAGAGTAGTCACATCGCTTTCGGGCATCAAGTTTGCTCTCTGACACCCGTTGAACTTCGGGGATAGAGTACCATCAATGCTGTCACGACCGATTCCGCCCGTGATCGTGCCTTACCCCGCACCCTAGTGATACAACATCGAGTAATCACGAACATAAACGATACAAGACATATTATGAAATATGAAACAATAACTGAGAAAACTTGCCTTTCAAGATATATATAAATGACAACTTTTTCAACATGAACAGCTTTAATCTTTTACAAACCCCGCCCACAACAGATTCATGCACTTCTAAGAATGATATGATAACAATGGCGGACAGGCCCCGCCAAACCTCGAATGCAAACACTTACTACGACAGGGACTATACCACCGATAAGCCTCCGAGAAACGGAGCTTCCCAAACGCAAATCGTGGACCGAGAGCTAGGATCAACGATCGTGTACTCAACTCGCGCATGAACGCACTTCGGGCGAGGTCGATAACAGTACCGAGTATGTGAAACTAAAAATATCAGTAAATGAAATCATAATGCTATAAAGCAGAGACATGTATGATAAACAAACTACGCTCACAACAAATAAGCAAATATGTCAAGTCGTGGACTCACGCCTCAAAGTTATCACAATAAAACCGTGACGGCAAGTACGAAGGCATAGCCGACTACTAAGACCCACAATACCAAAATACCACAAGTCGTATCCCGAGGTCTTTCTGCATCGCACCACATGATCGAAGCTCGCCACTCGCCCGCAATATCAATGCTGCGGTTCATCCTCGAACTCTCGCAGCCCGCATAGGTCACACACGGACCCGCATGAGGTATTCTCGAATCATGGTCCTGCATCACCGAGGTATACCCCGTGATCGGCGCGCTAACCCTCGGTATCCGCCTAGGCTCCCGCAACCCGCATAGTCTCAAAAGACCGCATAGTCTCAACAGCACCGCATAGGAATCCCCGCATCAAAGCTAAACACCCGAATGATCAATCTCGAGCTACCGCGACTCGCATAGTCACGAGGACCGCATAGCCGTAAAGACCCGCATCAAGGGTGGCAAGCCCTGTATAATAAGTCAAAGCGGTATGTGATACAATAATAGTACAACGCTTAACGCTTAACAACGTAAGCACAACAAGAATGACCCCTTACATCACGATCACACAAGATACTAACACACGTAGCATCCTAACATTTTCACTTATCACATCAACAAGAAAGTATTTACAAGGCTATCTCAAACCAACACAATCAAGTTATTCACACAAGGTACTTTAAGCTAACAAGTTCGTATCTTCCCTAAAGTACTTCATACATTAAATCTTTTAAAAGATCCGTTGCTTTCACATAAGTCACCCAATACTGTAGTATAAAATAGAGTGACTGTCTTTTTAAATAAACTAAAACACTTACCTTTGTAAAATCAAGTAACAACATTATTTTCCAAACGCCCAAGTTTGCCTAATTTCAAATGTTCACGCTTTCTTATTTTAGAAAGGTTTCGTAGTTCATAGTCTTATTCATTTAAGAATATAATTCTCTTTAAACAACTGAGAAACATAAGTCTTATATGAGTAGGATATTCTTGTTTATAACAATCTTATTACAAAGAATTGTGATCTAGAAATATCATTTTGTCTCATCTTAGCTTCTATGCAGATGGAAGTTTCTACCGGTTTTAATAATACTTAATTAGTCAAAACATTTCCTTTCATTAACGCCGCAGTTGGTTTGTCGATACACATTCTGATTTCAAATCAAGAAACATTCTTAAGCCGTTATACCTAACTTCTCATAAAGCTAGTATAACTCTTAAGTTTTTCAAAACCAAGTATTACTTCTTCTTTCAAAATGATTCAAAAATCTTTGAAATACTTCAAGTTCTTTATTAACACATAACAAGCCGCTTATAGTTCAAATCGCTTACCTTTTAAAGACCACAAGTATTTTCTTACCAACATAAAGTCGTTATAACCAACTTCCCATAAAGTCGTTATAACACTTTATGTTTTAAATCAATCAAATACGCTTAGCACACGACGCCTAACGCACTACATACTTCACACATATCATGCTAGAAGAGATAGGAAGAGGTTCACATACCGCGACGAGTATCGACTAATAGCAAAACGCCCAAGTACTTCCAACCGCTTCGGCTACTCCTGCCAAGTAGAACGCGCCACACGTAGTACTTCAACCTATAAGGCCACAAGGCGCTTATTAACATCAAGATCTTATCGTAGAACATTCTACGTAAAATTCGGCAAAGACCTCCCCGCACAACAGCGTAAATCTCCTCCTCTAACTGGCCGCTACCAAGCCAACCGTGGGGTTATACATCTAACCCGAACGGTACAATTCTACTCCACAAGATTACTACACAAGCTCATCAGAATACGCTTCAGCTTCTTCAGCTTAAGTCAAAAGACATTGCTAACTAACCACGCTCGCTTCTATATATAGTATACTTCAACTATATATTCTAACAACATGTAATTTCCAATTACAATAGAGGACAAGATATTTACCTCGATAAGCCCATAATTATCCGAGTTTAATGTCGATCTCAGCAAAGTTTCGCTCCTACTCCGGTGCTCCAACCCGCTCCAAACAACCCTTAGAAGTTCTAACCAACTTCTACATAGTACTCCAACTAACTATGGAGGTTTTCCTTAGGTTTCGGTTTTGTGGCTAAAGGAAGTATAATCGTATTTTCCGGCTTTTGTATGTGTAACTCGGGAATACTACAAGGTATTTGGGCCAAGGTATTTGGACATTATAACAACACTAGAGAGTATTTCTATACCACAACAAGGGTATTATACGAAAAACAACTAGGCAGTGGGGTACCCTACGCCAAGGCACCACAGGGAGTGAGGCTCGCCACAAGGCCACTCAAAGGGGGAGTGGGTGTTGACGAACACAACACAAGAGGAGGGAGGGATTTTAGGCTTGAAGGTTTCATTTGTGGACGAAGAGTTCATCAACATAAGGGGGTATTTATAGCAAAACCAAAGGCCAACCAATGGCCAAGATCTAGCCAAGTGCAAGGCAAGTGTAAGGCCAAGATCAAGCCAAGTGCACCCTAACCCCTACTCCACAAAACACGGCACAAAACAAGCCACAAAACAAGGCCAAAACAAGGCACAAAACCATGAACCAATCGCCAAGGCCAAGCCTCCTCTTTATCGTCCAACGAGGGTGACAAGTGTCACCCTCCCGTTGGTCCAAAAATGTTTCGCCTCTAAAAATCCGCAAAAATTAAAAATGACATAGCCGAAAATTCCCTACGAAAGTCAGTGGAAAACGCTTTCACTAAAAACGACTCTAATCGGGTGTCAGGTACAAAAATAATTCGCCAAGCCTATTCTCAAGTTCGAATTTCCTACGCACGCCCCTCGCATACATACTCGGAAATACGGGTATAACATTCTCTCTTCCTTAGAAACATTCGTCCCAATGTTCCTTCTAAGTCTCAAACAAACGCGCCAAGATAGTCTTCACTACTATACTTACGAATCAATCCCGCCACACCGCCACGTAAAACAACTTGCGCAAAAATGCTTACATCCAAGTCCACGAGGAAACACCTCTAATCATCACCACAAAACACTTCTCACCGGGTCTAAAATATACTTCCTTCGACCTTCTCTTTACAAAAGAAATGATCACATCTATGCTCGCCATACATGCTCGCTTCTCTCTTTACTCGTCAGATACCGCTTTGTCACTTTGCTCGAGGCATTAACCTTCTCAGCGACCCAACAAGTGGTACCACTTTTGTCACTTTGTCGCGAGCCTTGTCCGACGACCCAACAAATGGTACCGGCCGCCATGATCCCCGAGGATGTCGTGACACTCGAACTCTTACCACATTCGACATCGTCAGCTTCCAAAACTCGGGTTACTATCTCTAACGTGGTCATCATTAATCGGGAACACTGACGGATCTCCGATACTTTCCCGAATATAACAATACGAAGATCGGACGATCGCCTCCTAAGTCTGACAAGAATGCTAACATATAGGCAACCCGCCTATCCTTCACATGAACTCAAAAGCCCAAAGTAACTCGCTAAGTTTCCTCTGCTTTCCAAAACTCGCCACACCCTAACCGGTGGTACTTTCAAGAAGACCGATCAACTCGAACTCTAAGCGCCGCTGCCGATTATCCGCACGATTCCTCCGAGCCGCCGTAACTTCTTCTAGACAAGCTTCACTATCCATAGTCTCTGGAACAAGCTCAACCAACCGTCTCAACCTTTCCAACATCGAACCAATCGATCGCAACTTTACACTTCCGCCTACAAGGCTTCAAAAGGTGACATCCGAACACGAAATGGTAGCTTAAACACTACCTCCACAGAGACAACAATCCCCACAACTATCCTCAAATCCAAACACCGCCCGAGGCGAACGCGATTCTCGAGACTCACCGAAGTTCTTAACACATGCTTGGTAAAACTTCCAGAACAAAATAGCCGTGAACTGGCTCCACTGTCATAAGGTGAAGGTAGGCACCTGTAGCCTTACAACCTTTCGTATAACTCAACACAATGAGTAAACGGCCCCGATCAAGAACACGAATGGCTGCTCCCATCGCCCGACCATCGGTCGAACGCATCCACGAACTCAGACACTGGTTAACTAAACTGGGCCTAACACCTCACAACTCCTAACACAAGGCGGACCACCAAAACCTGACCCCACCGCCATACATGCCGCTGGTTGACCCGCAATCGTGGCCTCAACCCGACCCAACGCGCACAATACTAGCTCCCGATCCGAACAATCTCACTAATCACGCTTTCAAAACCTAGCGGTCTTCTTAGCTCAACTACCCCTTTCATTTCACACTACTTAGGACCTATCCCAAACATAGCTCACGGCACTATGCACTCCGATAAGGATCAACATAACACTACACCTTTACTCGAGACGGCCTTACCTCTAAGGTCTCTACGTATAAAACTCTAAGGCTCACACCTTCTCTATCCCCAAATCTTACTTGGTTAACTAACCAAGATTTCTAATCACAATATTAACATACCGCTATCAAAACATAGCACTTATGATATACCCTTCTTATCACACATACCGAACTCTGAGGTTAGAGATATATCTATATCTACCGCTTCACTCCCTTAGTCGTTCTAATCAAACGTGCCTGTAGGCGATACCGAGGAGATGACACACTACCCACCGATCCTCAAGGCTAAGTCCTCCTACAAGGACACTTTTCGACACTGCACTCGACGGTCATAGGTACAACAAGTACCAACAAAAACGACATTCCCGACGACGTCCACATCGCGGAACCTAAGTCCCGGAGTTCTCGACCAACTCTCGCATACCCCGAACGCCCCGAACTCCGTGAAGACCACTCGCGACCGGGCGAGGTGCATAATCTATTCACGCGAGGCGATCGCCTAAAGTTACCAAAGGACCTCGCCGCTCGCCCTCTTCTCGCCCTTGTTAACCCGCCGATTCTATGCTTTCTACCACGTGTATAAGCCCGCATACGTGCCATGCTCAAGCCTAATCAAGAACTTACTTGCACAACCTTCTCGTTGATATTCATCAAGACTCGCGATACATCGGTATACTCCCGTAGCCAAATCCATAGCTAGTAATGTGGTCGCCTTTGCAATCCATATTCTCTGCTCTCGGTCGCGAACCGGGCGTTCAAATATCATGGCCGCAGAGGAATCGCCGCCTGCATAAACTTTTATCAAGCAGCGACGCCGCAGAATCCTCGAATGAAGCATTACCCTAGGTAATGATTGGGCCTGTGCTCACGTAACCCTTTGAACTCTACTCAGCCTCCTACGCTTTGCCTCCCGCCCGGGTTTTCTACGCGAGGCATAACGATAAGGAAAGAAATACGCCGAGGGTCTAACTTACAACACGCCTCTAAGGCACGATCTCAGAGTGAGAAGAATAGAAACCAATCCTAAATATCCTATAGCCTCCTCGATTATTGATGTGGTGCACAACACACCGATAATCAAGACTTCATCGATACGGTCAGACACTTTCCGAGGATTAATCGCTCGATACCACTTTTGTCACGACCCGATTCCGCCCGTGATCGTGCCTTACCCCGCACCCTAGTGATACAACATCGAGTAATCACTGAACATAAACGATACAAGACATATTATGAAATATGAAACAATAACTGAGAAAACTTGCCTTTCTAAGATATATATAAATGACAACTTTTTCAACATGAACGCTTTAACTTTTTACAAACCCCGCCACAACAAGATTACTGCACTCTAAGAATGATATGACAACAATGGCGGACAGGCCCCGCCAAACCCCGAATGCAAACACTTACTACGACAGGGACTATACCACCGATAAGCCTCCGAGAAACGGAGCTTCCCAAACGCTAAATCGCGGACTCGAGAGCTAGGATCAACGATCGTGTACCTCAACTCGCAGATTGAACGCACTTCAAGGAGGTCGCATAACAAAAATTTAGTATGTGAAACTAAAAATATCAGAAATGAAATCATAATACTATAAAGCAGAGACATGTATGATAAACAAACTACGCTTCACAACAAATAAGCAAATATGTCAAGTCGTGGACTCACGCCTCAAAGTTATCACAATAAAACCGCACGGCAAGTACGAAGGCATAGCCGACTACTAAGACCCACGCACCAAAATACCACGTCAGATCCCGAGGTCTTTCTAGACCGCACCACATGATCGAGCCGCCACTCGCCCGCAATATCAATGCGCGTTCATCCTCGAACTCTCGCAGCCTCAAGCATAGGTCACACACGGACCCGCATGAGGTATTCCTCGAATCATGGTCCTGCATCACCGAGGTATACCCCGTGATCGGCGCAGCTAACCTCGGTATCCGCCTAGGCTCCCGCAACCCGCATAGTCTCAAAAGACCGCATAGTCTCAACAGACCGCATAGGAATCCCCGCATCGCTAAACACCCGAATGATCAATCCCGAGCTACCGCGACTGCATAGTCACGAGGACCGCATAGCCGTAAAGACCCGCATCGCGTGGCAAGCCCTGTATAATAAGTCAAAGGGGTATGTGATACAATAATAGTACAACGCTTAACGCTTAACAACGTAAGCACAACAAGAATGACCCCTTTACATCACGATCACACAAGATACTAACACACGTAGCATCCTAACATTTTCACTTATCACATCAACAAGAAAGTATTTACAAGGCTATCTCAAACCAACACAATCAAGTTATTCACACAAGGTACTTTAAGCTAACAAGTTCGTATCTTCCCTAAAGTACTTCATACATTAAATCTTTTAAAAGATCCGTTGCTTTCACATAAGTCACCCAATACTGTAGTATAAAATAGAGGATCGTCTTTTTAAATAAACTAAAACACTTACCTTTGTAAAATCAAGTAACAACATTATTTTCCAAACGCCCAAGTTTGCCTAATTTCAAATGTTCACGCTTTCTTATTTTAGAAAGGTTTCGTAGTTCATAGTCTTATTCATTTAAGAATATAATTCTCTTTTAAACAACTGAGAAACATAAGTCTTATATGTGAGTAGGATATTCTTGTTTATAACAATCTTATTACAAAGAAATTGTGATCTAGGAAATATCATTTTGTCTCATCTTAGCTTCTATGCAGATGGAAGTTTCTATCGGTTTTAATAATACTTAATTAGTCAAAACATTTCCTTTCATTAACGCCGCAGTTGGTTTGTCGATACACATTCGATTTCAAATCAAGAAACATTCTAAGCCGTTATACCTAACTTCTCATAAAGCTAGTATAACTCTTAAGTTTTTCAAAACCAAGTATTACTTCTTCTTTCAAAATGATTCAAAATCTTTTGAAATACTTCAAATTCTTTATTAACACATAACAAGCCGCTTATAGTTCAAATCGCTTACCTTTAAAGACCACAAGTATTTTCTTACCAACATAAAGTCGTTATAACCAACTTCCCATAAAGTCGTTATAACACTTTATGTTTTAAATCAATCAAATACGTTTAGCACACGTGACGCCTAACGCATTACATAGTTCACACATATCATGCTAGAAGAGATAGGAAGAGGTTCACATACCTCGCGACGAGTATCGACTAATAGCAAAACGCCCAAGTACTTCCAACCGCCGCTACTCCTTAAGCCAAGTAACGCGCCACACGTAGTACTTCAACCTATAAGGCCACGCGCGCTTATTAACATCAAGATCTTATCGTAGAACATTCTACGTAAAATTCGCAAAGACTCTCCCGCAATGGCAGTAAATCTCCTCCTCTAACGGGCCGCTACCAAGCCAACCAGTGGGTTATACATCTAACCCGAACGTACAATTCTACTCCACAAGATTACTACACAAGTCCATCAGAATACGATTCGCCAGCTTCTTCAGCTTAAGTCAAAAGACATTGCCAACTAACCACGCTCGTTCTATATATAGTATACTTCAACTATATATTCTAACAACATGTAATTTCCAATTACAATAGAGGACAAGATATTTACCTCGATAAGCCCATAATTATCCGAGTTTAATGTCGATCCCAGCAAAGTTTCGCTCCTACTCCGGTGCTCCAACCCGCCCAAACAACCCTTAGAAGTTCTAACCAACTTCTACATAGTACTCCAACTAACTATGGAGGTTTTCCTGTGGTTTCGGTTTTTGTGGCTAAAGGAAGTATAATCGTATTTTCCGGCTTTTGTATAAGTGTAACTCGGGAATACTACAAGGTATTTGGGCCAAGGTATTTGGACATTATAACAACACTAGAGAGTATTTCTATACCACAACAAGGGTATTATACGAAAACAACTAGCAGTGGGTACCACGCCAAGGCACCACAAAGGGAGTGGAGGCTCTCGCCACAAGGCCACTCAAAGTGGGAGTGGGTGTTGGACGAACACAACACAAGAGGAGGGAGGGATTTTAGGCTTGAAGGTTTCATTTGTGGATGAAGAGTTCATCAACATAAGTGGGTATTTATAGCAAAACCAAAGGCCAACCAATGGCCAAGATCTAGCCAAGTGCAAGGCAAGTGTAAGGCCAAGATCAAGCCAAGTGCACCCTAACCCCTACTCCACAAAACATGGCACAAAACAAGCCACAAAACAAGGCCAAAACAACGCACAAAACCATGAAACAATCGCCAAGGCCAAGCCTCCTTTATCGTCCAACGAGGTGACAAGTGTCACCCTCCCGTTGGTCCAAAATGTTTCGCCTCTAAAAATCCGCAAAAATTAAAAATGACATAGCCGAAATTCCCTACGAAAGTCGTGGAAAACGCTTTCACTAAAAACGACTCTAATCGGGTGTTGTGTACAAAAATAATTCGGCCAAGCCTATTCTCAAGTTCGAAATTTCCTACGGACGTCCCTGCGTACATACTCTGGAAATACGGGGTATAACAAATGCTTTCAACTGACTTTGAATCAAACAAGACATGATTACTCTTGGACCCATGAACACCTGCACGACCCGCCAAGAACTTTTGACCCACGCCCTGACCCGGTTTAGACCCGAGAATGCCATCGTGTCTTGCTTCACCAATTGCAATGTCCGCCTAGATTTTAACCCTTTTCCGCTAACCCGAGATAATTTCCGTGTAGTGTCGGGTACTAATGCCGAGGATCGTCTAGTTCTTCCGAAATGATCCCTTTACCAACAAATTGGCCCGTGGAATGATCAACCACCATAGTAGCATTAGGGGCATCAATGGTCCTGCCGGAAGTTCTGCCTTCAAACTCACTAATATCCAAGCTTTCAATTTCTATATTTTTGCCCCATTCATGTATCCTTTGTAGCATAGAATCATCTACTACATTTTCTAAAGGAAAGCGCGAGTCCGAGTAACATGAACCAACACGTATGGTCCGAGATCGCTTAATAAGATTTTCCTCGGCAATTGTTGGACTCTCGCCATTCTTTTTTTCTTCTTTGTTCTAGCTTTAGCCGAACCGCTGAACCTCTGAATCATTGCTAGAACGTGTAACGTTTAGACTTTTTCATATTGTGGACAATAACAATCAAACCATAATGAATCAAACAAAAATCTAAGGGGGGGGGGGGGGGGTGAAGAGGAAGAAACCTAAGGAGCAACTAAGGGAAACGTTGAGAGCGTTTTCTTAGTGAGAGAAACTTCTTTCTAACTCTTGTTAGTTATCCCCTTAGTGTAAGTTGAAGCTAGGATTGTGTGACCTAGTTAAACCCAAGCTAAGGTTTCCCTTCGGTGTAAGTCTTGATTAGGACTGTGTGACCTAATCAAAACCTAAGCTTAAGGAACCGCCTTGGTCAGTAAGTTAACGTTGAACTTGTGATCCAATGTCACGCCCAACCTCAAGCGTGGATCGGTGCCCTACCTGGGCTCCCTTCTACCTTAACAACACAAGTAAACTGCGGAAATTAAATAACACCTTTTTTTTTAAAACCAACATACGTGCAAGGGCAAAGCCGACAAGGCTGCCATAATATACATACTCAAAAGACACTACACTGTACATGAGTCCAATCCCACATATGAATCTGCACTTCTAAGATTTAAATCGAAATATGACGACAAGGCCCCGCTGCACCCATAATCGCATAAAAGCTCAGATCGAAAGAACTTATACCAAAAAGATAAACTCCCAATGAAGGAGCTATCCAAAACTCGGCGGTCCTACACTGCCGATCACCAAATCACATTACCTAAACTGCGGCATGCAACGCGGCCCGAAGGAGGTCGATGCGAATAATGTACCAAGTATGTGAAATGATAGCATCAGAATGAAATCAAACGATTTAAACAAAACAGAGACATGTATGATAGCCAACCTACAAGACACAATACATAAGCAAATATAACAAGTCGTGGACGATGCCTCAAGTCATTTCTAAAATATAACCATGGGTCTCACGCCCATAATATCAATCATGCGTGGAATCCTTCCTCACCGCCGATCCATGATATAATATAACACCAATAGGCATACATGAACACCAAGTCCCACCGTGTCCTAAAAGCTGACGCCAAGTAGGAAAACGGCGGTGGTATAACGCTCGGGTTTACCCCTAATTTATACTCTTACCCCGAGAAGGTGGTAAAGGGTATAATGTCTGGGGTTTACCTCATTTATACTCTTACCGAGAAGGTGGTAAAGCGGGGTATAATGTCTGGGGTTTACCCTCATTTATACTCTTACCACGGAGAAGATGGTAAGCGGGTATAATGTCTGGGGTTTACCCTCACTTATACTCTTACCCCGGAGAAGGTGGTAGCGGGGTATAATGTCTGGGGGTTTACCCTCACTTATACTCTTACCCGAGAAGGTGGTAAGCGGGGTATAATGTCTTGGGGTTTACCCTCATTTATACTCTTACCACGGAGAAGGTGGTAAAGTGGTATAATGTCTTGGGGTTTACCCTCACTTATACTCTTACCCCGGAGAAGGTGGTAGCAGGGGTATAATGTCTGGGGTTTACCTCACTTATACTCTTACCCCGGAGAAGGTGGTATAGGCCTTGGGGTTTACCCTCATTTATACTCTTACCCTATCTCAACCGGCCACAAACAACACATAAGCACTACCATGTCTTTTATAAAAATCCGAATTTAACCCAAGTACTACAAATAATGTAAGATACCCGTGGAATCCCACATCACCGCTTGACGCCCAAGTAACTTAACAAGCATACCATTCTCCAACCGAGAGTCGCGGCAACGTAATAAAACATAATACTTGCACTCAAAGGCTATCACCAGCACACATAGGCAAGTTCATAAAATATATAGACTTTCATTTTATAAACTCAAGGCACATATAGAATAATTCTCAATTAAACAAGCCAAAGTACTTATCAAGGCACACTTAGACTAATTCTCAATTAATAAAGCCAAAGTACTTATCAAGGCACACTTAGACTAATTCTCAATTAATCCAGCCAAAGTACTTATCAAGGCACACTTAGACTAATTCTTAATTAATCAAGCCAAAGTACTACATACGTACATTCTTTTCAAAATACTCCTTTCTATGTAAAACCCCAAGATACTAACACCCGTAGTATCAAGGTGTGTCTATTTTTTTCAAAGTAAGTTACTACACTTTTAGAAAACTCATTTCAAAGCTTGAAATCAAGTAACTTCAAATTTTCACAATCTAGGCAACTTATGCCCATTAATCAAAATAGACAACTTTCTTAACCTTCCATAAAGCCGTTATAACCAACTTCCCATAAAGCCGTTATAACCCTTTATGGTTTTAGACATATTCATTCCTTTTATAACCAAGAGACTTATACTAATTAAAACCAAGTATCACATACTTACAAACCAAGTTCTTAACTTTCAAAATACTTCAAGTCTCTTAATATATAGAAAACAAGTTTCTTCTCTTAAATCATGTCATTTCTCCTCTTTTAAAACAATTAAGTAATTCACTCCTTTGACTCCACTAAAGTCATTAAAACGACCCTTAGGTTTTGGAACTAAGGCACTAGCCAAAAGGTTTGGAAACCACTTCCTTTTCAAGACTCTATGTACTTTAAGTAAAATACTTTCACTTTTAAGAATCCAAACTTCACTAAGGAAATGGATCATACAACTTACAATTTAAACATCAAAGTACAATCAAGGAAGTACATAGAACAAATTATATACTGTGCAATCCAAGTACAACCAAGGAATGGATCATTTAAGAGTAGAACTTACTTTCTTTATCTTAAGGAATCATGCTAGAAGAGAGATAGTTCACATACCTTTCTGCTAAATCCACAAGCTGCCGAATACGCCGCACGTAGAAGTGTCAACCTATAATGGTCACAACAAGACTATCAACTTCTAGTCTCTAACGAGAATAATACTAAGTATACTGGCCTCTAATTCTACGGAAAATCGGGCAAAAGACTTCCTTTGTTTCTACTCACTTTGCCACCTTTTCAAGGCGAATACAATAACCAACATACGCCACATTTAAGGCTCAAAACAACAACCAAACAAAGGGGATTACACGCCTTACAATACGTAAAATTCCGCCCACAATTCATAATGGAAGTAGTTTAATGCTCACTAGCCATTCTCGGCCAACTTACATAACCAACAATTCAAAGTCTTTTCCAATCCTTTTCCAATTCCAAGTTCTAAGGTCTAACATGTTATATAGTCACAAACAACTTCAACAACTACAATTTCCTTCTTTCTACAACATGCGACGACTTAAACTAATAATCGACTTGAATTGTAATCTTAAGGCTAACATGCTAGTTTTTGGATTAGGGTTCCAATAGCCAATATACTTATCAAACTTCATACTATATAACTCATGCTTGCTAATTGTTATACCCCGTATTTCCGGAGTATGTACGTGAGGGCGTACGTACGAAAGTCTAGCCTTAAAGTTTAGGCACAAGACGTTTTTTTTTGGCACAACTCACAAAACGAATGGTTTTCCGACGAAACGTTTAACAAGACTCGCGTAGGATAAATTCCGGCTATGTCATTTCTAATTTTTGCGGATTTTTCCGAGAGACGAAACATTTTAGACCAACGAGAGGGCGACACTTGTCACCCTCTCATTGATGGATGTGGGACGGCAATAGGGCCGATTGGAATGGCTATTTTGTCATGGAGTTGGTAGGATATTTTGGGTGATAGTTGGATAAGGTACACTTGCCCTAATCTTGACCTTACACTTTCCTTGCACTTGGCATCATCTTGGCCATTGGTTGGCCATGGCTTGACCTATAAATACCCCCTTAAGATGAAGAGTTCTTCATCCACAAATTACTTTCAAAGTCTTGAAAATCCTCCTCTCCTCGTGAGCCTTTTCGTCCAAGACTTCTCCCCTCGAGTGAAGCTTGGCCGAGGCAACCCCTAGCCTAGCCGAAACCTCCCCTCCCTTGGTAGAAAAGTTGCCTTCTAGTATTGTTATAATGCCCAAAATACCCTAGCCCAAATCCCTTAGTACTTAGTAGAAGTTGTGAAGAACTTCTAAGGGTTCTCGAGCTATCGGAGCGTTCAAATTAGAGCTAAACCTCGCTCAGGATCGACGTTTATACTTGGATAATTTTGGGCTTATCGAGGTAAATAAACTTATCCTTCTTTTGTAATTAGAGAATACATACTGTAGAAGTATAGGAATACGTATAAATACTTAGAAGGATATTACAGACTAGAATTGAATCATATCACAGTGAAGGGTATAAAAGAAGAATAATTGAACTGTACTCACATAGATCAGATTTACTGATCGTATAGTTTACCTGCAGTGAAGTGCTGCCCAAATTCTCATAGAATAGAGAACCCTCTGCTTAGAGCTTTATACAGTACAGTCTAGACGTTGATAGACGTATTTGACTGTTATAGGCTGATTCTCTGCGCGCGACATTGTCAAGACCCGAACCCGGGCCCGTGACTGGTGCCTTACCCCGGGCACCCTAGTGATACAACATCAGAGAAAAACCAGCAGAAATAAAAACTTAAACATTTAAATAGACATGGATCAAGATAAAGAAAATAGGCCAACCAAAACGGTTGCCTTTCAACATATATATATATATACATTTGAGCAGCATAATCCTTACAACCCCGCCTACAACAAAGCTGCACTTAAGATTTATACAACAACTATGACGGGACAGGGCCCCGCCATACCCCTGAATGTACAAGAACCTACAGACTCAGGGTAACATACCAAAGATAAGCCTCCGACGGAACGGAGCTTCCCAATACGCTGAAATGAGATCCTAAACGCGGGGATCGACAAATGATGATTTCTACCGCATGCAGATGAACGCAGCCCGAAGGAGGTCGATAACAGTACCAAGTATGTGAAATCAGAAAATATCAGAAATGAAATCATAATAGTCTATATAAAGCAGGAGACATATATGATAACCAAACTACAGTTCACAACATAAAAGCAGTTATGTCAAGTCAGGGACTCACGCCCTCAAAGTCATCCCTCATGCTCGTGGAACTTCTTCCTCACCGCCAGCCTAGGTACAAATCATGTGATACGTATAACATGTCTCGCCCATCTCATGGACCCAGATAGAAACGTGGATACATTCTGCTCATCCCATGAACCGTAGTCGAGTGAAATACATTCTGATGAACCTGAGTCGAGTGAAATACATTCGGATGAACCCAGAGTCGAGTGAAATACATTCCGGATGAACCTGAGTCGAGTGAAATACATTCCTGATGAACCGGTAGTCGAGTGAAATACATTCTGATGAACCAGAGTCGAGTGAAATACATTCCTGCTCATCCTGAACCCAGAGTCGAGTAGAACACGATTTGCACAATAAGGCTATCACACGTAACATGGTCAAGTTTCACAACAACAAGTATAGGCAAGTTATACACAACTCAAGGTACTTTCATTTTATGTCAAAGTCCGGATTTTAACCCTAAAGTACTACGTACGTTAAATTCCTTTTTAAGAGATTCATTCCTTTTATAAAAGTCACCCGATACCCGTAGTATATAAAAATGTGTGACTTATATCTTTTAAGTAAACCAAAACAACTTTCATACTTTCCTTTTTAAGACCAAATTAAGGTAATACCATGCCTTCTTTTTGGACCAAAATACTTCTCTTTTAAAAGTCAAGTTACCACATTAAAAACAAATGATAAAACCCTCCTTTTGTTATCATAAAGTCGTTATAACCAACTTCCCATAAAGCTGTTATAACACTTTATGTTTCAAACCATTTTAAGACAACACAATGCCTTTCTTTTCCCTAAAAGTTCCAGTTTGCCTAATTTCAATTACGCAAGTCTCTTTTTAGAAAAGTTTCATAGTTCAATGTCTTAATCTCCTTTTAAAACAATTGAGTAACATAAGCCATAGGCGAGTAGGTTATTCTTGTTCATAATCAATCTTATTAAGCAGCCGTGATCTAGAAAATGTAATATCATTTTGTCTCATCTTAGCTTCTATGCAGATGGAGGTTTCTACTGGTTTTAATAATACTTAATTATTCAATGCATTTTCCTTTATTAACGCTGCAGTGGTTTATCGATACACATTCTGATTTCTGAAATCAGTAAAACATTATTCCTTTTAAAAACCAAGTACTCATTACTCACGAATGAGGTTTCACACAAAATCCATATTAATTCATTTTAAGTTAAGTCTCTTATCTTATAAGATCAAGTCTCTTAACTTCTAAAATCAGTAAACCATTTTCTTTACCTCTCTTAAGACGTTATACCTAACTCCCCATAAAGCTAGTATAACTCTTTTTAAAACCTATTAAAACCAAGTGTTACTCTTCTTTCAAAAATGGTTTCTTAATATCTTTGAAATACATTCAAGGTTCTTATTATTCAGGCTTAAGTCAAAAGACATTGCTGCATAACCACGCTCGCTTAACACACGCACGTCTACCGTACTATATATTATTCGCTTAAGTCAAAAGACATTGCCGCATAACCACGCTCGCTTTAACACACGCACGCTCACCGTACTATATATTCATGCTCAAGAGTATAGGAAGAATCACATACCTCGCGACGATTTATCGACTATAAGCAAAACGCTCCACGGCTATAACCCGGCTAGCCTGGTCCACCTTCTAAGTAGCTCATGCTACTTGCAGAACATTCAACCAATAAAGGTTATCACCATCAGATATACAAATCTATGTAAATCAGCTTTAACTTCTACTATTATTCTTCAAGTGATTTGATTCAAGTCTTTCAGAATATCCTTCTATTACAGTTCAATACTCTTCTATGAATCTCATATTCATTGTTATACTACTACAGTATGTAATTCCCAATTACAATAGAAGGACAGTAGTAATTACCTCGATGAGCCCAAAATTATCCAAGTATATAAGTCGCTCCTGAGCAACGTTTAGCTCCTACTCCGAGTGTTCCAATTCGCTCCAAGAAACCCTTAGAAGTTCTACGCAACTTCTACTTATAACTTCAACTACGGGTGAAGATTTTTCCTTAGGGTTTCATTTAGTGGCTAAAGGAAGTATAATAGTATTTTCTGGGCTTTTGTATAAGTGTAACCTTGGGAATACTACAAGGTATTTGGGCCAAGGTATTTGGGCATTATAACAATACTAGGAGAGTATTTCTATACCACAAAAAGGGGTATTATACGAAAACAATTAGGCTAGGGGGGGGGTACCCCTCGGCTAGGGCACCACAAAGGGGGGAGGGAGAGGCTCTCGGCCAAGGGCCTTTCTCAAAGGGGGGGAGGGGGCTTTGGACCATAGCAAAACAAGAGGGAGGGAGTATTTGAGACTTAGATAGATTGCTCAAGTTTTGGATGAAGAAAGTCTTCAACAAGGGGAGTATTTATAGGCTAACCAAAGGCCAACCAATGGCCAAGATGAAGACAAGTGTGGTGCAAGTGTAGGGCTAGATTTCAACCATGTGTACCTTATCCATCTACCACACAAGTTGCACAAAATATCCTACCTAACCCACAAGACCCAATCGTCCAAATGCCGCCCAACGTGCTCCAATGTGAGGGTGACACTTGTCACCCTCCCGTTGGTCCAAAATGTTTCGTCTCTCGGAAAAATCCGCAAAAATTAGAAATGACATTGCCGGAATTTTCCCTTCGCAAGTTTAGTAAAACGTTTCGTCGAAAAACGACTCCTTTCGGCACTTGTGCCCAAATTTCGAACTTGCCAAATCTTTAAGGCTCAAATTTATATACGTACGCCCTCCCGTACATACTGAAATACGGGTATAATGCATATACCGACTGGCGGTGGATTTCACGAGAAGGTATGTGATTCTTCCTATACTCTTAAGCATGATATTTTAAGATATATATATAGTACGGTAGACGTACATGTGTTAACTGAATAATAATTACGGCAATGTCTTTTGACTTAAGCCTGAATAATAAGAATATTGATGCATTTCAAAAGAATACTGAATCATTTTTTTAACAGAAGAGAAATATTTGGTTTTTAAACAAAAAGCTTAAAGAGTTATACTAGCTTTATGGGAAGTTAGGTATAACAACTTAAGAAAGATAAAAGGAACTGTTTACTTGTTTGTTTATAAAAGCCTTGTATTGATTTCTGTTAAGTGTAGTAAGATTGTTTGATAAGTAGACATATTATGATGCTACCTGTGTTAATGTCTTGTAATATTGTGAAAGGGGGTCATTCTTGCTCTGCTTACGTTGCTAAACGGTAAGTCCGTCAGATCGCTATTATATCACCTACCCTCGACTTGTTATACCGAGGGCTTGCCACCCGACGCGGTCTATACGCCTACGCATCATGTGACTACGCGAGTCGCGGAGTTCCGTGATTGATCATTCCGGTGTTTTAGCCCGACGCGAGGGATGCCCTATGCGTTTGTGTGACTACGCGTCTATTGAGACTATGCGATCGCGGAGTCCAGAGGGTACCGGTTAGCTACCCCGATGCGAGGAATACCTCACGCGGTCGTGTGTGACTATGCGGATCGCGAGTCCGTGATTAGGCACGCATAATGATACTACGGGCGCCGCCTTGCTTCGATCATTCGCGCCTAGAATGCACTGCTACGCTTTACCTATTATTGTTCTTGTTTGTGATATGGCACTATGTGCAATTGAACTGATTTGCAAATGGTTTTAAATACTTGATTTCATTTAAGTACTTTACAGTTTCACATACTTGGTACTGTTATTCTCCTCGGCCTGCGTTCACGCAGTAAGGGCAAGCAGTGCTAGATCCACATCCTTAGGATCCTTGCTTTGGTGTCGTGAGCTCCATCTTCTCCGAGGCTCTACTTTGGGTATGATCTCCTGTATTGTAGATATTTTTGTACATTCAGGTATGGCGGCCCCGTCCTGCCATAGAGGTTTACTTCTTTAGAGGTCTGTAGTCCTATTGTACAGTTGGGATGTAACTGCAAAACTTGGGTTATATATATATATATGCCGAAAGGCAAGCTTTTCATCATATAAACTGTTTCTATTTTTATAATGTTTCCTGTCTTGTTTTATATTCCGCTGATTACTCTGATGTATGACTACTTGGGTGCCCCGGTAAGGCACTACATGGCCCCTTAACGTCGTGACAAAAGTGGTATCGAGCGCTTAATCCTCGGAAAGTGTCTACTGCACCGTATCTAGTAGAGTCTTGATTATCGGTGTGTTGTGCACCACACCAATAATCAGGAGGCTATATGATATTTAGGATTGGTTTCCATTCTTCTCACTCTGAGATCGTGCCTTAGAGCTGTGTTATAAGTTGGACCCCTCTATCGTATTCCTTTCTCAGAATGCTTATGCCTCCACGTAAGGCAACCCGCCCGTATGGGCAAGGCAAAGGCGGAGCCGCTAGTAGGACCCCGAGAGTTACGAGGGCTCGCACTCCGCCTATACCCGAGACGGCGAGTTCCATGACGCCGCCGCCCCAAAGAGACCACAAGCACTGCACTCCACTCCCACACCGGGCGAGGAGTTAGGTACAAGGAGATGGCCCACTATTGGCTAGGATTGTGGCTGCATACGAGGATAGCCGATGCAATGTTCCAGCCCAAATTTCAGAGTACCCGTGGTTCACCCGAGGCGCATAGCTGAGGCTACGGATTTCTGAGTTGTAGCCCGCCAGTTCTACAGTCGAGGCACGAGGATGATCCGCAGGAGTTCATCCGCCGATTATAGAGGATCACGCGGTGATCAAGGCTTCAGAGACCGAGTCCGTGACCTTTCGTTCGATCGGCCGCGTGATACCACAATCGATTGGTTTGATTCGCGGAGCTTTCGGGAGAGCATGCACCTCCAGCAGGATGGGATGAGTTTTCGGAGGCTTTTCTCACGCACTTCTTGCCTCCGCATGGCGAGGGCACGCCGATGATTTTTGTTGGCCGAGGCAGAGGCGCACGCCAGGGAGTACAATGTCGAGTTCGATTCTTTGGCTCGATATGTCCTCGCGCTTAGTAGCATACATGGAGGACCGTACATCGCCACGCCACCGCTAGATGATTATATGGCCGAGTCTTGCGCGTGTATCTCTTCACCAGCATGGACATTACCCGTATGCAGCTCATGCACTGGATGCGGCGAGCGTAGAGACCGACGCATGTGATATCGCCAGCAGAAGGCGCCAAGACGGCGGTTCTTTTGGTAGCCCTCGTGGTGGACGGTGATCGCCAGGTTCAGATTTGCACCACACCGCTCGAGCACTCCTACATCATTTTCAGTACAACCAGAGCATTCGGGGGCGGGTCAGGGCCCCAGGACTTCGGACTTCCAGGGTAGCAAAGGTGCTAACCGATCGAGGTCCGCCGCAGGTGTCCGTTGTGGTAGATTCCATTCAGGGAGCTGTAGTACTACTCCGGAGCTTGCTATACTTGTGGCCAGCAGGGTCATTATGCGAGAGTTTGTCCGACCGGGGGCGGCGCTGGTGGTAGGGCTCAGCCTAAAGGGTCTGTTGCCGGTTCATCATCTCCTACAGTTACTCGCCCCGGAGGCGTGGTACTCATGGGCCGCCAGGTCGCGGCAGGTCGTGGCGCGGTCTCAGCTTCTAGCGTCCTCGAATCGCATTTATGCCTTGTCGAGCCGGCAGATCGTGAGGCGTCGCGATGTCGCCACAGTACCTTATCGCTCTGGATTTGATGTGTATGCCTTGATAGATCCGGTTCTACTGGCCCCATATATCTCCCTTATTGCTAGTAGGATAGGGATAGAGCACGAGTCCATAGACCCTTTCGAGGTAGCTACGCCATGGGGATCGATGGTAGCTCGGTGGTATATAGGGCTTGTCCAAAGGACCATTTGCGCCGTCGACCCTAGCCGACTTGATAGATTTGTACATGACTGATTTCAATGTGATCATGGGTATGGATTGGCTTGCTTATTGCTTCGCCATTGTAGACTGCCGGGAGAGAGTAGTAAGGTTCCAGTTTCCTGAGGAGCCGGTTTTTGTTTGGGGAACACCGTATCACCGGCGGTAAGTTTATTTCTACCTCAAGGCTAGGAAGATGGTGCAGGGTATATCTACCATCTCGTTCGTGTTTGATATCGCACCGCGTACCAGATTTTCGCCGGCCCAGAGTCGAGAGTTCCCGCACGTGTTTCCAGACGACCTCCCGGGTATCCCTCCTGAGAGGGAGATTGAGTTTTGTATAGATGTGTTGCGGACACTCGCCTATTTCCATTCCGCCATACGTAATGGCACCGCCGAGTTGAGAGAATGAAGGACCACCGAGAGATTTCTCGGAGAAGCGGCTTCATCGACCTAGTGTTTCTCCGGGAGCGCCGATATTGTTCGTGAAGAAGAAGGACGGACGCCGCGCATGTGTTGATTACAGCGGTGAACAAGGTGACCATTAAGAACGAATACCCTTCCTGTGATTGATGATTTGTTCGACCATTGCAGGCGCGAGATGTTTCTCCAAGATTGATCTGCTCGCTATCATCAAAGTAGTCGAGAGGTGGATGTCCCAGATCGCATTCGGACGTGACGGCATTATGAGTTCGTGGTCATGTCTTTTGGGTTGACCAATGCTCCGGCGGTATTCATGGATTTGATGAACCGAGTGTTCAAGCCATTTTTGGACACGTTTGTGATATTGTTCATTGATGACATCTTGGTTTATTCTCACTCAGAGCAGGAGCATGCGGAGCATTTGAGGATCGTGGTTGATAGCTTCTCCGACTAACAGCTATACGCCAAGTTTTCCAAATGTGAGTTTTGGTTAACTTCGTGGCTTTTCGGGCATATTGTCGGGCCGATGGCATTCGAGTGGATACGCCAAGATCGAGGCGCCAGACTTGGCCTAGACCTACTACTCCGGCTGCAGGCGCGATTTCGGGCCTTGCAGATATTATCGGCGTTCGTGGAGAAGTTTGCTTCTATCATCGCACCATTGACTAGGCCGACTCGTGGCAGCCAAGTTTGATGGGATCACGACGTGAGCGTGGTTTCCAAGCATTAAAGGAGATCGACGATCGCTTCGTTCTTACTCTTCCGCAGGTCCGATGATTATGTCGTGTATTGTGACGCGCTGCATCGGGCTGGGATGTGTTGATGCGGCAGTAGAGTTATAGCGCACGATCCCGACTTAAGAAACACGAGAGGAACTACCCCACCCATGATTTGGAGTCGCGGTGATTCACGCTCAAGATTTGAGGCACTATTTGTATGGGGTTCATGTGGATATTTATACGACCACAAGAGCCTCCAGATATCTTCACTGCAGGAGCCGAACTTACGGCGAGACGGTGGTTAGAGTTGCTTAAGGATTACGATGTTGATATCTGTACTCACCCGGGAAGGCCAATGTTGGGCGGATGCTCTAGTCGTAGGTCGATGGGGAGCCTATCGATGTGCAGCTAGAGAGAGGGGCATGGTTCGTGATTTGCATCGATTAGCGAGCCTTGGTGTCCGCTTGATTGATTACGATAGCGGTGGGTTCGAGTTCGTGAGGTTGCCGAGTCTTCCATCGCCGGCGAGGTGAAGAGGCAACAGCCGAGGATCCGGTTTGATTCGCATCGTGACGCGCTCTTCGTGAGGAAGCGGTCCTTTGAGGTAGCACCATGGGTGCTAAGGTTTGAGGCCGGTTGTGTGTTCCAGATGTTTGAGACTTCGCGCAGGTTCTAAGGGAAGCACACAAGCGTTACTCATACATCCGGTCGACCAAGATGTACCACGACCTTAGATCCGTGTATTGGTGGGATGGCTTGAAGAGGACGTTGCATAGTTCGTAGCTCGCCCGTGTTGTCGCAGTGAAGGTAGAGCACCGAGGCCCGGTTGTTTGTTACGACGATAGAGATCCCGACCGGAAGTGGGAGGTGATCAACATGGACTTTATCACGGATTGCCTCGCACTCGGAGAGACATGATTCTATATGGGTTATCGCCGACAGTCGACGAAATCAGCCCACTTTCTTCCCGTTAGGACGACTTTTCTACCGAGGATTATGCGGACTTTACATCAGAGATCGCCGATCGCATGGAGTCCCTATTTCGATCATATCGCATGCAGGAGCCCGATTACGCTAACTTCGAGGTCTTTCCGTAAGGGTTTAGGGACGCAGTGAGCCTGGCATCGCATTCCATCCACGCAGACGGACAGCAGAGCGCACTATCCGCACTCTTGAGGATATCTGCGAGCTTTGTGTTATTGACCGTGGGTAGCCGGAGGATCATTTGCCTCTAGTTGTGTTTGCGTACAATAATAGCTACCACTCCAGTATTCAGATGGCGCCTTATGAGGCCTTGTATGGGAGGAAGTGCAGATCACCGATAGGCTGGTTCGATATAGGCGAGGTACAGTTAGTGGGACCAGATTTGGTGCAGCAGGCAGTGGATAAGGTGAAGCTTATCCGTAAGCGCCATCGATACCGTAGTCGTAAATCATACGCAGATCATCGCCGTCGGCATCCGGAGTTCGAGGTTGATGATTGGGTTTTCTGAAGGTGTCACCCACGGCGGTGTGATGAGATTCGGGAGGAAAGGGAAACTCAGCCCAAGGTACATTGGGCCCTATCAGATTGTCCGCAGGGTGGGCAAGGTTGCCTACGAGTTGGATCTGCCGTCCGATCTGGAGGCAGTGCATCCGGTGTTTCATGTTTCTATGCTGAGGAGATGTATCGGGGATCCATCTAGGGTGCATCCGATTGACGATGTCCAGGTGACCGAGGGGTTATCGTATGAGGAGATTACCATAGCGATAGTCGATCGTCAGGTTAGGCGTCTGCGGACCAAGGACGTGGCTTCCGTCAAAGTCTTATGGCGGAACGAGCTCAGGGAGGAGATGACGTGGGAAGCAGAGAAGGACATGAGGCAGAGGTATCCTAACTTATTCCCCACACCTCCAGGTAACTTACTTTTCTACTTGCTGGTTTTAATTTTTCATAATTGTTAAGTGTTATTGTGGCCATGTGTGGCACTTGCAACATGTTTAAGCTTTATCGATAACTGTCTTGGGAAGGAACATTCGGGACGAATGTTTCTAAGGAGGGGAGAATGTTATACCCCGTATTTCCGGAGTATGTACGTGAGGGCGTACGTACGAAAGTCTAGCCTTAAAGTTTAGGCACAAGACGTTTTTTTTTGGCACAACTCACAAAACGAATGGTTTTCCGACGAAACGTTTAACAAGATTCGGGTAGGATAAATTCCGGCTATGTCATTTCTAATTTTTGCGGATTTTTCCGAGAGACGAAACATTTTGGACCAACGAGAGGGCGACACTTGTCACCCTCTCATTGATGGATGTGGGACGGCAATAGGGCCGATTGGAATGGCTATTTTATCATGGAATTGGTAGGATATTTTGGGTGATAGTTGGATAGGGTACACTTGCCCTAATCTTGACCTTACACTTGCCTTGCACTTGGCATCATCTTGGCCATTGGTTGGCCATGGCTTGACCTATAAATACCCCCTTAAGATGAAGAGTTCTTCATCCACAAATTACTTTCAAAGTCTTGAAAATCCTCCCCTCTCCCTTGTGAGCCTTTTTGTCCAAGCCTTCTCCCTCGAGTGAAGCTTGGCCGAGGCAACCCTCAGCGTAGTAAACCTACCCCCTCCCTTGGTAGAAAAGTTGCCTTCTAGTATTGTTATAATGCCCAAAATACCCTAGCCCAAATCCCTTAGTACTTAGTAGAAGTTGTGAAGAACTTCTAAGGGTTCTTGGAGCTATCGGAGCGTTCAAATTAGGAGCTAAACCTCGCTCAGGATCGACGTTTATACTTGGATAATTTTGGGCTTATCGAGGTAAATAAACTTATCCTTCTTTTGTAATTAGAGAATACATACTGTAGAAGTATAGGAATAAGTATAAATACTTAGAAGGATATTACAGAATAGAATTGAACTGTTATCACAGTAGAAGGGTATAAAAGAAGAATAATTGAACTGTACTCACATAGGACTGTATTTACAGTAGACTGTATAGTTTACCGGGTAGGGAAGTGCTGCCCAAATTCCCATAGAATAGAGAACCCTCTGCTTAGAGCTTTATACAGTACAGTCTAGACGTTGATAGACGTATTTGACTGTTATAGGCTGATTCTCTGCGCGCGACATACTCGACTTGGCAGGTGGATTTCGCCGAGAAGGTATGTGATTCTTCCTATACTCTTAAGCATGATATTTTAAGATATATATATAGTACGGTAGACGTACATGTGTTAACTGAATAATAATTACGGCAATGTCTTTTGACTTAAGCCTGAATAATAAGAATATTGATGCATTTCAAAAGAATACTGAATCATTTTTTAACAGAAGAGAAATATTTGGTTTTTAAACAAAAAGCTTAAAGAGTTATACTAGCTTTATGGGAAGTTAGGTATAACAACTTAAGAAAGATAAAAGGAACTGTTTACTTGTTTGTTTATAAAAGCCTTGTATTGATTTCTGTTAAGTGTAGTAAGATTGTTTGATAAGTAGACATATTATGATGCTACCGGTGTTAGTGTCTTGTAATATTATGAAAGGGGGTCATTCTTGTTGTGCTTACGTTGCTAAACGGTAAGTCCGTTGTACTGTTATTATATCACCTACCCCCTTGACTTGTTATACCGAGGGCTTGCCACCCTTGATGCGGGTCTATACGGCCTATGCATCTATGTGACTATGCGGAGCTGCGGAGTTCGAGGATTGATCATTCCGTGTGTTTTAGCCCGACGGGGATGCCCTATGCGATCCGTGTGACTACGCGTCTATCGAGACTATGCGACTGCGAGTCGAGGAGGTACCGGTTAGCTACCCCGATGCGAGGAATACCTCATGCGGTGCATGTGTGACCTATGCGGATCGCGGAGTCGAGATTAGGCACGCATAATGATACTATGGGCGCGCCTTGCTTCGATCATTCGCGCCTAGAAATGCACATTACGATTTACCTATTATTGTTCTTGTTTGTGATATGGCACTATGTGCAATTGAACTGATTTGCAAATGGTTTTAAATACTTGATTTCATTTAAGTACTTTACAGTTTCACATACTTGGTACCTGTTGTACTGACCTCCTTCGGGGGGCTGCGTTCATGCCGCAGGTAAGGGCAAGCAGGTGCTAGATCCACATCCTTAGGATCCTTGCTTTGGTGTCAGGAGCTCCATCTTCTCCGGAGGCTCTACTTTTGGGTATGATCTCCCTGTATTGTAGATAGTTTTGTACATTCAGGGTATGGCGGGGCCCTGTCCCGCCATAGAGGTTTACTTCTTTAGAGGTCTGTAGTCCTATTGTACAGTTGGGATGTAACTGCAAAACTTGGGTTATATATATATATATGCCGAAAGGCAAGCTTTTCATCATATAAACTGTTTCTATTTTTATAATGTTTCCTGTCTTGTTTTATATTCCGCTGATTACTCTGATGTATGACTACTTGGGTGCCCCGGTAAGGCACCAGTCATGGGCCTCGGAACGGGTCGTGACACTAATATCCATAGCTACAACAATAAGTAAGTCTTAACTACTAAAACGACAAAATTTATACCTTTATAAGCCCTTAAAGTTTCCAAGATTCAAAGTCGCGCCTTAGCAATTCTTAGCTCCTTTCCTTAAGTTCCAATCCGCTCCAAGCACTCCTTCGAAGCCTATGAAGAACCCATCTTCAAGTTCCAACTTCAAAGTTGAAGAACTCCTCAAGTTTCTGCCTTGCGACTAATACGAAAACGCCGTTTTTCCGAAATCTTTCTATTGAGATATCCTTACAATACCCTTAGGGACATTGGGTTTAAGTCTTGTGAACAATGGATCAAAACTACAAATTTTTCTTGTGCAAAAGGTAGTGAACCCGAGAGCATGTCTTGAAGAACACAAGGTTCTCTAATTTTTCTAAGTGTAAAAAGCCAAGTCTTGCTACTAGTTGGGTATATAAAACATATTGGAGGGCTTAGATTAACACACTTGTGGGCTAGGATGAAGAACAATTAATGTAAAGTCAAGTGGACAAGTTGACTTGGTCAACAAACTCAAGCTAGCAAGACTTATCTTCCAAGATGGTCAATGACCATTTTTGTCACGACCCGAACCGGGGCCCGTGACTGGTGCCTTACCCCGGGCACTCAAGTAGTCATACATCAGAGAAAATCAGCGGAACATAAAACAATAACATGAAGCCAATGCAATAAGACAGTGAAATAAGAAGACAGGCTAACCAAAAACGGTTACCTTCAGTATATATAAATAACAATTTGAACAGTTACATCCCATACAACTCTGCCCACAACAGTACTACAGACCTCTAGGAATGATACGACAACAATGGCGGGACAGGGCCCCGCCATACCCCTGAATGTAAAAACCTACAACGACAGGGGACTATACCAAGATAAGCCTCCGGAGAAACGGAGCTTCCCAAACGCTGAACTGTGACCCTAAGAGCGAGGATCAACGACTGGCGTACCTTTACCTGCGGCATGAACGCAGCCCCCCGAAGGAGGTCAGTACAACAGGTACCAAGTATGTGAAACTGAAAATACTGTAAATGAAATCATAGTAGTCTATATAAAGCAGGAGACATGTATGATCACCAAACTACAGTTGTTATACCCCGTATTTCCAGAGTATGTACGTAAAGGAATACGTACAAAAAGTTTGGCCTTAAAGTTAGCCTTGGACATTTTTTTTGTACACAACTCACTAAAAGAATCGTTTTCCGACGAAACGTTTCCACAGCTTTCGTAGGGAAAATTCCGGCTATGCCATTACTAATTTTTGCGGATTTTTCCGAGAGACGAAACATTTTGGACCAACGGGAGGGCGACACTGCACCTCCCATTGGTGGACTTGAATCGTCCATTTGGACGAATTGGAATGCCTTGGCACGTTTTTTGTGCCTTGTGCACAAGTCAAGGAGTTGGTAGGATATTTGTGTTTAGTTAATCCTCACCCTACACTTGCCTTGCACTTGTCTTCATCTTGGTCATTGGTTGGCCAAGGCTTGAGCTATAAATACCCCCTTAGAGATGAAGAGTTCTTCATCCACAAATCTTCCAAGTCATGAAAAAATCCTCTCCTCTCCCTTAGCCTTCGTCCACACCTCCCCCGAGTGAGTTTGGCGAGGCTACCCCCTAGCCTAGCGAAATCTACCCCCTCCTTGGTAGAAAAGTTGTCTTCTAGTATTGTTATAATGCCCAAAATACCTAGCCCAAATCCCTTAGTCCTTAGTAGAAGTTGTGAAGAACTTCTAAGGTTTCTTAGACTCTGAGCGCATACAACTTAGGAGATAAACCTTGCTCGGTAGCGACTTTATCTAGGATATTATTGGGCTTACCGGGTAACTAATCCTAACCCTCTTTTGAATTAGAGAATACATCTGTAGTAGTATTAGAATAAGTATTAAATACTTAGAAGAATATCGCAGAATAGAATTGAACTGTTACCACAGTGAAGGGTTTAAAGAAGAATAATCAAAGTACTCACATGGGAATTGTTTTCTGATGAGACTTATATAGCTCACCGGGTAGGGAAGTGCTGCCCAACTTTCCAAAGAATTGTGAACCCTCTGTTTAGAATGACCCTCAGAGTAGTCTTTGATAGATGTCTGTGACTATTATAGGCTGACTCTCGGCGCGCGACATATTCGACTTGGCAGGTGGTTTTCGCTGAGAAGGTATGTGATTCTTCCTAAAGCATGATATTTTACAATATATATAGTACGGTAGACGTACATGTGTTAACTGAATAATAACTACGGCAATGTCTTTGACTTAAGCCTGAATAATACTTACGGCAATGCCTCACGGCTTAAGCCTGAATAATACTTACGGCAATGCCTCACGGCTTAAGCCTGAATAACAAAGAACTGAAAACATTTCAAAAGAATACTGAATCATTTTTAACAGAAGATAAATATTTGGTTTTTAAAACACAAGCTTAAGAGTTATACTAGCTTTATGGGAAGTTAGGTATAACAACCTAAGAAGAAGATAAAAGGCTGTTTACTTGTTTGTTTATAAAAGCCTTGTATTGATTTCTGTTAAGTGTAGTAAGATTTGTGTGATAAGTAGACATATTATGATGCTACCTGGGTTAGTGTCTTGAAATGCTGTGTGAAGGGGTCATTCTTGCTGTGCTTACGTTGCTAACCGGTAAGTCCGTTGTACTGTTATTGTATCACCTACCCTCGATCGTTATCTGAGGGCTTGCCCACGATCTTGGTCTATACGGCTATGCGGTCTGTGAGACTATGCGAGCAGCGGTATGCTCCGTGATTGATCATTCGGGTGTTTAGCCCGACGCGGGGATTTCCACTATGCGGTCCGCTGAGACTACGCGGTCTTTTGAGGCTATGCGAGTGCGGGAGCCTAGGCGGATCCGGGGTTAGCTGCCCCGATCGCGAGGATACCTCGTGCGGTGCTGTGTGACCTATGCGGCTGCGAAGTCGAGACTAGGCACGCAGAATGATACTATGGGCGATTGGCCTTGCTGATCATTCGCGGCCTAGAATAGACACATTCTGATTTTCCTATTACGGTTGTTGTTTGTGATGTGGCACTATGTGCAATTGAACCGATTGTATTTGTGAAAAGGTTTTAAATACTTTGATTTCATTTGATTCTTTATAGTTTCACATACTTGGTACTGTTATCTTGACCTCGCCCGAAGCTGCGTTATCTGCCGCAGTAAAGGCAGCAGTGCTAGATCCGCATCCTTAGGATCTTTTGCGTTGGTGTCGGGAGCTCCATCTTCTCGGAGGCTCTACTTTTGGGTATGATCTCCTGTATTGTAGATAGTTTTGTACGATCGGGTATGGCGGGGCCTGTCCTGTTATACCGTATTTTGAGTATGCGTGGGGCGTGCGTAGAAAATTTGAAACTTAATACTAAGGCTTGGCGAATTAATTTTGTTCACAACACCCGTTTAGAGTCGTTTTTCGAAAGCGTTTTCCACGACTTTCGTAGGGGAATTTCGGCTATGTCATTTTTAATTTTTGCGGATTTTCAGAGGCGAAGCGTGTTGGGCCAACAAGAGGCGCGCCACTGGCACCTCGTTGGCGGGCGTGAGAGCTCGGTTGTGGCGATTGGAATGGCTTTAGTTGGTAGGATATTTGTGTGTTAGTTGGTTAAGGGGCACTTGGCAAGATCTTGGCCTACACTTGCCTTGCACTTGGCAAGATCTTGGCCATTGGTTGGCCATTGGTTGGCTATAAATACCACCTATGTTGAAGACTTTCTTCATCCTAAAATCTTCTAAGTGTTAAAATCCCTCCTCTCCCTTCTTGTGGGTCTCGTCCAAAAGCCTTCACCCTCCCCTTGGCAGAGTTCCCCTAGTGGGGTAGTAGAGGTATACACCCCACAAGGTGCTTGGCCAGTGGGGTACCCACTAGCCTAGTTGTTTTAGTATAATACCCACTGGGTAGAAATACTCTCAAAGTATTGTTATAATGCCCAAATTACCTTAGTAGTATACCTTATTGTATTCTAAGGTTATACCTATACAAAATGCCGAAATACTATTATACTTCCCCTCAGACACAAAAACCGAAACCCTAGGAAAATCTCCATAGTCAGTTGGAGTATTGTTTAGAAGTTGGTTATAACTTCAAAGGGTGGTTTATAGCGTGTTGGAGCGCTCGGAGTTGGAGCTAAACGATTGCACAGTATCGACTTTAACTAGGAAAATTATGGGCTTATAGAGGTAATTATCTTGTCCCTCTATTGTAATTGGAAATTATATATTGTTAGAATATATAGTTGAAGTATACTATATATAATCGAGCGTAGTTATCGGATGTCTTTTGACTTAAGCTGAATTTAAAGAAGAATCTTGTTGTAATTACATGGGGTGTATTACGGTGAACTTGTGTAGTAGTCGTGGAGTAGAATTGTACAGTTAGGGTTAGGCGTATAACCCCACTGGTTGGCTTGGTAGCGGCCTCGATAGAGGAGGAGATTTCTGTTGTTGGGGAGGTCTTTGCGAATTTTCGGTAGAATGTTCTACGATGAGATCTAAATATTAATAAGCGCGTGGCCTTATAGGTTGAGTACTACGGCGTGGCGCGATCTACTTGGCTTAGGAGTAGCCAGCGATTGGAGGTACTTGGGCGTTTTGCTATTAGTCGATACTCGTCGCGAGGTATGTGAACCTCTTCCTATCTCTTCTAGCATGATATGTGTGAACTATGTAGTGCGGTGAGGCGTCACGTGTGCTAAATGTATTTGATTGGTTTAAAACATAAAGTGTTATAACGGCTTTATGGGAAGTTGGTTATAACGACTTTATGTTGGTAAGAAAATACTTGTGGTTTTAAAAGGTATGATTTGAACTATAAGCGGCTTGTTATGTGTTAATAAAGAACTTGAAGTTTTCAAAGATTTTGAATCATTTGAAAGGAGAAGTAATACTTGGTTTTGAAAAACTTAAGAGTTATACTAGCTTTATGGGAAGTTAGGTATAACGGCTTAGAATGTTTCTTGATTTGGAAATCAGAATGTTTATCGACAAACCACTGCAGCGTAAATAAAATGAAATGTATTGACATAATAAGTATTATTAAAAACAGTAGAAACTTCAATCATCATAGAATCTAAGATCAGACAAAATGATATTTCCTAGATCATATTTCTTTGTAATAAGATTGTTATAAACAAGAATATCCTACTCATATAAGGCTTATGTTTCTCGGATAGTTTAAAAGAATTATATTCTTAAATGAATAAGACTATGAACTACGAAACCTTTCTAAAGTAAGAAACGTGAACATTTGAAATTAGGCAAACTTGGGCGTTTGAGAAATAATGTTGTTACTTGATTTTACAAAGAGAAGTGTTTTGCTTTACTTCAAAGATAATCACTCTATTTTCATATACTACGGGTATTGTATGACTTTTGTGAAAGTAACGTATCTTTTAAAAAGTTAATGTATGAAGTACTTTGGGGATAGAAACAGAACATGTTGACACGTAGTAGAAAGTACCTTATGGGTGAATAACTTGATTGTATAGGTTTGTGATAGCCTTGTAATACCTTCGTGTTGATTTGATAAGTAATCATATTAGGATGCTACGTGTGTTAGTGATACGTGATGTTTGTGTAAAGGGTTTTTCCTTGATTGTACTTATGATGTTTAAGCGATAAAGCGTTATGTTGGTATTATACCACTCACCGTGTTTAGGGGTTAAGCGCCCTCCGATGCGGGGTAGACTCAGTGATGCAGGACCATGATTCGAGAATACCTCATGCGGGTCACGGGGCCTATGCGAGCTACGAGAGTTCGAGTTAGTGTGCGGCCTTTATGGTCATGCGGTGCATGTGGCCATGCGGTGCGAGTCGGGGCGATCGGGGAGTAGCTACCCTCGATGCGGGGTTATACCTCATGCGGGCCTATGAGATTGGCCTATGCGAGTGCGCGGGAGTTCGGGGCTAGCGCGCACATTTGATATTGCGAGCGGCGACGGCTTTGATCATGTGATGCAGACAGATCTTATGATCTGATTCATGACCTTGTTGCATGCGTAGGTTTTTAGTAGTCGGCTAGGCCCGTACTTACCGTCTGATTTTATTATGACACGAGTGGGACACGGTGTTCATGTGTGTTCCTTGGTGCTTTTATATCATAGGCTGGCGGTGAGGAAGGTATTCCACGGCGTGATTGATGTTGTGGGCACGAGACCCGTTGTTATACTTGAGTGATGACTTGAGGCGTGAGTCACGACTTGACATATTGCTATGATTTCATTCTGATGTTATTTTGATTTCACATGCTCGGTACTGTTATGACCTCGCCCGAAGCTGCGTTCATGCGCGAGTAAAGGTACACGATCGTTGATCCTCGCTCTTAGGGTCACGATTCGGCGTTTGGGAAAGCTCCGTTCCTCGGAGGCTTATCTTGGTATAGTCCTGTTGTTGTAGGTGCTTACATTCGGGGTATGGCGGAACCTGTCCGTCGTTGTTGTCATATCATTCGTAAGTGCAGTAATCTTGTTGTGGCGGGGTTTGTAAAAGGATTAAAGCATTCATGTTGAAAAGATGTCATTTTTATATATCGAAAGGCAAGTTTTCTCAGTTATTGTTTCATATTTCATAATATGTCTTGTATCGTTTATGTTCTGATTACTCGATGTTGTATCACTAGGGTGCGGGGTAAGGCACGATCACGGGCCGGAATCGGTCGTGACAAAAGTGGTATCGAGCGAGTTAATCCTCGGAAAGTGTCTGAGCCGTATCGATGAAGTCTTGATTATCGGTGTGTTGTGCACCACAATAATCGAGAGGCTATAGGATATTTAGGATTGGTTTCTATTCTTCTCACTCTGAGATCGTGCCTTAGAGGCGTGTTGTAAGTTGGACCTCGGCGTATTTTCTTTCCCTTACCGTTATGCCTCGCGTAGCAACGAGCCGAGGAGGCAAGGCGGCCGAGGCTGCGAGTAGAGTTGAGGGTGGCGAGGCACAGCCCAATCATTACCTAGGGTAGTGCTTCATTCGGGGAGTTTTGCGGCGTCACTAGCCCAATGATTTAACGCAGCGTGGCGGTTCCCACTACGGCCATGATATTTGAACGCCCGGTTCCACGGCCGAACGATGAATATAGAGTGCAAAGAAAGCGACCACATTACTAGCTATGGATGTGGCTACGCAGTATACCGATGTACCACGGTCTTGATGACTATCTAAGAGAGGGTTGTGCAAGAGTAATTCTTGATGGGGCTTGAGCATGGCACGTGTGCGGGCTTATGCGCGGCAGCGAAAGCGTAGAGATCGGCGGGTTAACGGAGGGCGAGAAGAGGGCCAAGCGGCAAGGTCCTTTGGTAACTTTCTGGCGAGTCACCTCGCGTGGATTAGATTATGCCGTCCGTCCACGGTGCAAAGTGGTCTCGCGGGGTTGATGCGTTCGGGGTATGCGGGAGTTGGTGAGAACTCGGGGCTTAGTTCGCGGTGTAATGAGCGTCATCGGGAATGTCGTCTTTTAGTTGGTACTTATTGTACCTGCGGCCGTCAGGGCCATGTGTCGAATGGGTGACCTAGTAGGAGGACTTTGCCTTCAGTGCCGGTGGGTAGTTCGTCACCGCCTTAGCTATGCGCCTGCAGGCGAGTTTGATTAGACGACTAAGGGAGTGAAGCGGTAGATATAGATATATCTTTAACCCTACAGAGATCGGTATGTGTGATAAGGTGAGTATACCTTAAGTGCTTTATGTTCGATAGCGATGTGTTAGTCGTGATTAGATCATGGTTGTTTAGCAGAGTAAGATTTTGGGGATAGAGAAGGTGTGAGCCTTAGAGCACTTTTACGTAAAGACCTTAAAGGTGAGGCCATCTCGAGAAAAGGTGTAGCGTTATGTTTGACCCTTATCGGAAGTGCATAGTGCCGTGAGTTATGTTAGGACAGGTCACAGTAGTGTGGAATGAAAGGGGGTAGTTGAGCTAAGAAGACCATAGGTTTTGAAGCGTGATTAGTGAGATTGTTAGGATCGGGAGCTAGTATTGTGCGGCGTTGCGGGTCGGGTTGAGGCACGTTGCGGGTCAACCAGCGGTAGGTTTGGTGGTGGGGTCGGGTTGTGGTGGTCCCTTGTGTTAGGGTTGTGAGGTGTTAGGCCCGAGTTTAGTTAACGTGTCACGAGTTCGTGGATCGTTCGACCGGTGGTGGTCGATGGGGCAGCCCATCGTGTTCTTGATCGGGGCCGTTTACTCATTGTGTTGAGTTATCGAAAGGTTGTAAGGCTGCAGGGTGCCTACGCCTTATGATGACAGTGGAGCCAGTAGAAATGTTGTTGTTCTGGAAGTTTTGCCAAGCATGTGTTAAGAACTTCGGGTGAATCTCGAGAATCGCATTCGCCTCGGGCGGTGTGTGTATCTCGAGAGGTAGTCGTGGGGATTGTTGTCTCTGTGGAGGAAGTGTTTAAGCTACCATTTCGGTGTTGGATATCGCCTTATGAAGCCTTGGAAGGCGGAGGTGTAAGTTGCGGTCGATTGGTTCGATGTTGGCAAGGTTGAGCGATTAGTTGAGCTTGTTCCAGCGGTGTGGATAGTGAAGCTTGTCTAGAAGAAGTTACGGCAGCTCGGAGAAATCGTGCGGATAATCGGCGACGGCGCTTAGAGTTGAGTTGGCGGTCGGTCTTCGAAGGTACCACCGGTTTGGGTGCGGCGAGTTTTGTAAAGCAGAGGAACTTAGCGAGTTACTTTGGGCCTTTGTGAGTTCATGTGAAGGATAGGCGGGTTGCCTATATGTTAGCATTTGCCGTCGGCGTAGGAGGCGATGCGTCGGTCTTCGTATTGTTATGTTCGGGAAAGTATCGGAGATCCGTCAGTGTTCCCGATTAATGATGACCACGTTAGGGATAGTAACCCGAGTTTTGGAAGCTGGCCGTGTCGAGAATGTGGTAAGAGTTCAAGTATCGACGGCCTCGAAGTCATGGCGGCGGTACCAATTGTTGGGTCGCCTGAGAAGGTTAATGCCTCAGGCAAAGTGACAAAGTGGTATCTACGACGAGTAAAGAGAGAAGCGAGCATGTATGGCGGGCATAGATGTGATCATTTCTTTTGTAAAAAGAAGGTGCGAAGGAAGTATATTTTAGACCCCGGTGAGAGTGTTTTGTGGTAATGATTAGAGGTGTTTCCTCGTGGACTTTGGCGTAAGTATTCTGCAGTGCGGTGTGGCGAGATTGTTCTCGTAAGTATAGTAGTGAAGACTATATTGGCGCGCTTTTGTTTTGAGTCTTATAAGGAACATTCGGGACGAATGTTTCTAAGGAAGGAGAATGTTATACCGTATTTTGGTATGTATGCGTGGGGCGTGCGTAGAAAATTTGAAACTTGTACTAAGGCTTGGCGAATTAATTTTGTTCCTGACACCCGTTTAGAGTCGTTTTACGAAGCGTTTTCCACGACTTTCGTAGGGAATTTCGGCTATGTCATTTTTAATTTTGCGGATTTTTAGAGGCGAAGCGTGTTGGGCCAACAAGAGGCGCCACGGCACCCTCCGTTAGCGGACGTGAGAGCTTCGGTTGTGGCGATTGGAATGGCTTTAGTTGGTAGGATATTTGTGTGTTAGTTGGTTAAGGGGCACTTGGCAAGATCTTGGCCTACACTTGCCTTGCACTTGGCAAGATCTTGGCCATTGGTTGGCCATTGGTTGGCTATAAATACCACCCTATGTTGAAGACTTTCTTCATCCTAAAATCTTAAGTGTTAAAATCCCTCCTCTCCCTTCTTGTGGTTCTCGTCCAAAGCCTTCCCCTCCCTTGGCGAGAGTTCCCCACAGTGGGGTAGGGTAGAGGTATACACCACTCCCAGGGTGCTAGCCAGTGGGGTACCACACTAGCCTAGTTGTTTCGTATAATACCCACTGGGTAGAAATACTCTCAAAGTATTGTTATAATGCCCAATTACCTTAGTAGTATACCTTATTGTATTCTAAGGTTATACACATACAAAATGCCCGAAATACTATTATACTTCCTTAGTCACAAAAAACCGAAACCACAGGAAAATCTCCATAGTCAGTTGGAGTATTGTGTAGAAGTTGGTTAGAACTTCTAAGGGTGGTTTAGAGCGGGTTGGGCGCTCGGAGTTGGAGCTAAGCGATTGCCCGGGATCGACTTTAACTAGGATAATTATGGGCTTATCGAGGTAATTATCTTGTCCTCTATTGTAATTGGAAATTACATATTGTTAGAATATATAGTTGAAGTATACTATATATAGGCGAGCGTAGTTATCGGCAATGTCTTTTGACTTAAGCTGAATTTAAAGAAGAATCTTGAATGTAATTACATAGGGTGTATTCTGATGAACTTGTGTAGTAGTCAGTGGAGTAGAATTGTACAGTTAGGGTTAGGCGTATAACCCCACGGTTGGCTTGGTAGCGGCCTCGATAGAGGAGGAGATTTCTGTTGTTGCGGGAGAGTCTTTGCAATTTTGGTAGAATGTTCTCGATGAGATCTAAATATTAATAAGCGCTTGTGGCCTTATAGGTTGAGTACTACGGCGTGGCGCGATCTACTTGGCAGGAGTAGCGGCGATTGGAGGTACTTGGGCGTTTTGCTATTAGTCGATACTCGTCGCGAGGTATGTGAACCTCTTCCTATCTCTTCAGCATGATATGTGTGAACTATGTAGTGCGGTAGGCGTCGTGTGCTAAATGTATTTGATTGGTTTAAAACATAAAGTGTTATAACGGCTTTATGGGAAGTTGGTTATAACGACTTTATGTTGGTAAGAAAATACTTGTGGTTTTAAAAGGTAGCGATTTGAACTATAAGCGGCTTGTTATGTGTTAATAAAGAACTTGAAGTTTTTCAAAAGATTTTGAATCATTTGAAAGGAAGTAATACTTGGTTTTGAAAAACTTAAGAGTTATACTAGCTTTATGGGAAGTTAGGTATAACGGCTTAAGAATGTTTCTTGATTTGGAAATCGAATGTGTATCGACAAACCAACTGCGGCGTTAATAAAAGGAAATGTTTTGTGATTAAGTATTATTAAAAACGGTAGAAACTTCCATCTGCATAGAAGCTAAGATGAGACAAAATGATATTTCCTAGATCATATTTCTTTGTAATAAGATTGTTATAAACAAGAATATCCTACTCACATATAAGGCTTATGTTTCTCAGATAGTTTAAAAGAGAATTATATTCTTAAATGAATAAGACTATGAACTACGAAACCTTTCTAAAGTAAGAAACGTGAACATTTGAAATTAGGCAAACTTGGACGTTTGAGAAATAATGTTGTTACTTGATTTTACAAAGAGAAGTGTTTTGCTTTACTTCAAAAGATAATCACTCTATTTTCATATACTACGGGTATTGTATGACTTTTGTAAATGCGTATCTTTTAAAAAGTTAATGTATGAAGTACTTTGGGGATAGAAACCCGAACATGTTGACACATAGTAGAAAGTACCTTATGGGTGAATAACTTGATTGTATAGGTTTGTGATAGCCTTGTAATACCTTCGTGTTGATTTGATAAGTAATCATATTAGGATGCTACGTGTGTTAGTGATACGTGATGTTTGTGTAAAGGGTTTTCCTTGATTGTACTTATGATGTTTAAGCGATAAGCGTTATGTTGGTATTATACCACTCACCGTGTTTCGGGGTTAAGGCGCCCTCCGATGCGGGGTAGACTCGAGTGATGCAGGACCGTGATTCGAGAATACCTCATGCGGGTCACGGGGGCTATGCGGGCTACGAGAGTTCGAGGTTAGTGTGCGGCCTTTATGGTCATGCGATGCATGTGGCCATGCGGTGCGAGTCGGGGCGATGCGGGAGTAGCTACCCTCGATGCGGGGTTATACCTCATGCGGGCCTATGAGATTGGCCTATGCGGGCTGCGGGGAGTTCGAGGGCTAAGCAGCGCACATTTGATATTGCGAGCGGCGGCCGGCTTTGATCATGTGGCGGTGCAAGCAGATCTTATAATCTGATTCATGACCTTGTTGCTTGTGGGTTTTTAGTAGTCGGCTAGGCCTTCGTACTTACCGTCTGATTTTATTATGACACGGTGGGACACGGTGTTCATGTGTGTTCCTTGGTGCTTTTATATCATAGGCTGCCGGCGGTGAGGAAGGTATTCCACAGGCATGATTGATGTTGTGGGCACGAGACCCGTTGTTATACTTGAGTGATGACTTGAGGCGTGAGTCACGACTTGACATGGCTGCTATGATTTCATTCTGATGTTATTTTCAGTTTCACATGCTCGGTACTGTTATCTTGACCTCCTTGAGGCTGCGTTCATGCGCGAGTAAAGGTACACGATCGTTGATCCTCGCTCTTAGGGTCACGATTCGGCGTTTGGGAAAGCTCCGTTCCTCGGAGGCTTATCTTAGTATAGTCCCTGTTGTTGTAGGTGCTTACATTCGGGGTATGGCGGAAGCCTGTCCGTCGTTGTTGTCATATCATTCGTAAGTGCATGTAAATCTTATTGTGGGCGGGGTTTGTAAAAAGGATTAAAGCTGTTCATGTTGAAAAGATGTCATTTTTATATATGCGAAAGGCAAGTTTTCTCAGTTATTGTTTCATATTTCATAATATGTCTTGTATCGTTTATGTTCGCTGATTACTCGATGTTGTATCACTAGGGTGCGGGGTAAGGCACGATCACGGGCGAGAATCGGGTCGTGTGATCCGCCATAGTTGTTTACTTCCTTAAGTGCGTAGTACTATTATGCAGTTGGGATGTAGCCGCAAAACTTGATTATTTATATATCGAAAGCGTCGTTTTCTTATATAAGGCGTGTCTTATTTTATAAGCTATTTCTGTCTTGGTTTATATTTCCATTGGTTACTACGATGTATGGCTACTTGGGTGCCGGTAAGGCACGATCCACGGGCCGGGCAGTCGTGACAAAAGTGGTATCGAGCGATTAATCCTCGGAAAGTGTCTACAGACCGTATCTAGTAAGTCTTGATTATCGGTGTGTTGTGCACCACACCAATAATCGAGGAGGCTATAGGATATTTAGGATTGGTTTCCATTCTTCTCATTACGAGATCGTGCTTTAGAGGCTGTGTTATAGGTTGGACCCTCTAACGTATTCCTTTCTATATGATTATGCCTCGCGTAAGGCAACCGGGCCCGAAGGCAAGCGGCGAGGAGGCGCTAGCGAGACACCCAGTCACGAGGGCTCGGGCCAGTCTATACGAGGCGGCGAGTTCTATGGCGCCCGGCCCAGCGAGACCACGGTACCACACCTCTCCCGCGGCACAGGGGCGGAGAGTTAGGGTACAAGAGATGGCCCGACTATTGGCTAAAGTTGTGGCCCGTCACGAGAGAAGGCTGGATCACGGCAGTTCAGCTCGGCTCGATCGCACCGTAGTGCACCCGAGGCGAATAGTTTGAGGCTACGAGATTTCTTGAGTTGTAGCCGCGAGTTTTTGGTCGAGGCGGAGGATGATCCGCAGGAGTTCATCCGTCACCGAAGGATTACGCGGGTGATCGGGCTTGAAGGCGAGGCTGTGACATTCGGTTCGCATCGGTGCGTGATACCGCATGATCGATTGGTTTGATTCATAGGAGCTTTCAGGAGAGCATGCACCTCCGTGATATGGGATGAGTTTTGAGGCTTTTCTCACACTTCTTGCCTCCGCAGATGAGGAGGCACGAGTGATAGATTCTTGTTCTTTGAGGCAGGGAGGGCCTTGCAGTGAGGAGTACAATGTCGAGTTTGATTCTTTGGCTCGATATGTCCACTGCTGTAGCGAGATGGAGGGCGGTGCATCGCTATGTCGCTGGGCTAGATGATTACATGGCCGAGTCTTGTGCGGGTGTGTCCCTTGACCCGGCATGGACATAACCGTATGCGAGCTCATGCTGCTGGGATGTGAGGCGTAGAGACCCGGGTAGAGCGATATCAGCGGCGAGAAGGCGAGGCGGCGGTTCTTTTGGTGGTCCTCGGGGTGGCGGCATCCGAAGTCGGTGCACCACGGCCCGGTATGAGCGCTCTACCTCATTTGATGCAGCGAGCGATCGGGGCGGTCGGGGCCCGGGACTTGATTTCGAGTAGCGAAGTGCTAACCGTTCGAGTGCCTTTCGGTGTGCGTTGTGGCGAATACCATTAGGAGGCGTACTCGGGAGCTGCTATACTTGTGGCGGCGAGGTCATTTCGCGAAGTTTGTCGGCCGGGGCGGCGGTAGTAGGGCCCGATCTACGAGTGCATTGCGCTTCTTCATCCCGGCGATTACTCGCCCGGAGCAAGGTACTCGTGGACCGGGTCGTGGCGGAGGTCGTGGCGCGGGTCGATTCTAGCGGTCCTCGGAACCGCATTTATGCTTTAATCCGGTAAGCGGGATCGGGAGGCCTCACCGATGTCGTCACGGTACCTTATCGGTTCTGGGTTTGATATGTATGCTTTGATAGATCGGGTTCTACTCGTCTATATATCTCCACTTGTTGCTAGTAGGATAGGGATAGAGCACGAGTCCATAGACCGCTTTCGAGGTAGCTACGCGATGGGTGATTCGGTGGTAGCTCGGCGGGTATATAGAGCTTGTCTGTGACCATTTACGATCGTCGGACCTGGCGACTTGATAGAGTTGGAGATGATTGACCGACGTGATTATGGGGATGGATTGGCTAGCTTCTTGCTACGCCAATGTAGGCCGCGAGAGAAAGTAATGCAGTTCCGATTTCACGAGAGCGGTTGTTGAGTGGGAGGAGCACGGTATCGCCGAGGGTAGGTTTATTTCTACCTGAGGCTAGGAAGATGGTGCGAAGGGTATATCTACCATCTCGTTCGGGTGTTTGATCACGAAGGCTGCGGTACCAGATTTTGATCGATTCGATAGTCGGCGAGTTCCAGGGCGTGTTTCAGATGACCTCCGGGTATCCCTCCCGAGAGGAGATTGAGTTTTGTATTGACATATTGCGGACACTCGGCTTTATTTCCATTCCGCCATCTGAATGGCACTGCGAGTTGAGAGAGTTGAAGGATCGGCTTAGAGATTTCTTTGGAGAAGGGCTTCATCAGGCCTAGTGTTTCTCCGCAGGAGCGCGGTATTGTTCGTGAAGAAGAAGGGCGGGGCAGCTGCGCATGTGTTGATCTGACGGTGAACAAGGTGACCATTAAACGATACCCGTTCCAGGATTGATGATTTGTTCGACGATTGCGAAGTGCGAGATGTTTCTCAAGATTGATCTGCGATCGGACTATCATCAGTGCGAGTCGAGAGGTGGATGTCCCTAGGTGCATTCGGGACGATGCGGGCATTATGAGTTCGAGTCATGTCTTTTGGGTTGACGAATGCTCGTGGTATTCATGGATTTGATGAACCGAGTGTTCAAACCATTTTTGAACCGCGTTTGTGATAGTGTTCATTGATGATATCTTGGTTTATTCGCTCGGGCGAGGAGCATGCGGAGCATTTGAAATTTGTCTTGTGATTCTCGGGACCGGCGATTATGCGCCAAGTTTTCCAAATGTGAGTTTTGGTTGACTTGATGGCGTTTCTTGGGCATATTGCCGGGTGATGGCATTCAGTGGATACGGCCAAGATCGGCGATCGGGACTTGGCCTGAACCTACTACTCCGAGGTTCGCGATTTTACGGGCCTTGCAGGATATTATCGGCGGTTCGTAGAAGTTTGCTTCTATCTGCACCATTGACTAGGTGACTCGGAAAGCGCAAGTTTGATGGTGATGCTTGTGGCGGGGTTTCGATTCTTGAAAGAGAGGCGACGCCCCGTTCTTACTCTTCGGAAGGTCGGATGGTTATGTCGTGTATTGTGATCGTCGGGCATCGGGTTGGGATGTGTGTTGATGCGGCATGGCGGGGTTATAGCATATGCATCCGGCGGTGAAGAAACACGAGAGGAACTACCCCACCATGATTTGGAGTTGGCGGTAGTGATTCACGCTTTGAAGATCTGAGGCACTATTTGTATGGGGTTCACGTGGATATTTATACGGACCACAAGAGCCTCGGTATATCTTGACGGAGGAGTGAACTTACGGCGAGAGGCGGTGGTTAGAGTTGCTTAAGGATTACGATGTTGATATCTGTACCACGGGAAGGCGATGTTGTGGCGAGATGCTCTTAGTCGTAGGTCGATGGGAGCCTATCGGATGTGCGACTAGAAAGGAGGACATGGTTCGTGATTTGCATCGATTAGCGAGCCTTGGTGTCCGTTTGATTGATTACGATAGCGGTGGGGTTAGAGTTCGTGAGGTTGCGAGTCTTCCATCGTCGAGGAGGTGAAGAGCAACGATTCGAGGATCGGCTTTGATTCGATATCGTGATCTGACTCTTCGTGAGGCGAGGTCCTTTTGAGTAGCACGATGGGGTGCTAAGGTTTGGCGGTATGTGTTCCGGATGTTTGAGGACTTGGCGGAGTTCTTGGGGAAGCACCGCGTAGCGCGTTACTCTATCCATTCGAGTCGACCAAGATGTACCACGACCTTAGATCGTGTATTGGTGGGATGGCTTGAAGAGGGCGTTGCGAGTTCGTAGCTCGGTGCCGTGTTGTCGGCGGTGAAGGTAGAGCACGAGGCACGGTGGTTTATTCTGAACGATTGAGATCCCGACACGGAAGTGGGAGGTAATCAACATGGACTTCGCGGGATTACCTCGCTTTCCGGAGAGACATGATTCTATATGGGTTATCGTCGGCGGTGGCGAAATCAGCCCACTTTCTTCCGTCGGGGCGACTTTTGGTGAGATTATGCGGACTTTACATCAGAGATCGTCGATGCATGGAGTCCCTACCCGATCATATCGCAGAGGAGCCCGATTCTGGCTAACGGAGGTCCTTCCGAGGGTTTAGGGGCGGTGAGCACAGTCTGCATTTCATCCACGAGCAGACGGACGGCGAGCGCACTATCCGCACTCTTGAGGATATCTGCGAGCACATGTTATTGACCGATGGTAGTTGGGAGGATCATTTGCCTCTGGTTGAGTTCGCGTATAATAATAGCTACCACTCGGTATTCGGATGGCGCCTTATGAGGCCTTGTATGGGAGGAAGTGCGGATCGCCTATAGGTTGGTTCGATGTGGGCGAGTGCGGCTAGTGGGACGATTTGGTGCGTGGCGGTGGATAAGGTGAAGCTTATCCGAGGCGGCTTTGTGACTCGAGTCGGCGAAGTCGTATCACAGATCATCGTCGTCGGCATCTTGAGTTCGAGGTTCATGATTGGGTTTTCTAAAGGTGTCACCCATGAAGGGTGTGATGAGATTTGGGAAGAAGGAAACTTCGGCCCAGTACATTGGGCGTTTGGTGTCGCGAGGTAGGCAATGTTGCCTATGAGTTGAATCTGCCGTCCGATCCGGAAGCGGTGCATCGGTTTTCACGTATCTATCTTTGAGGAGATGTATCGGGGATCCATCTAGGGTACACCGATTGGCGATGTCGGTGACCAGGGGTTATCGTATGAGAGACTCCATAGCGATAGTCGATCGTCGAGTTAGGCGTCTGCGGACGAAGGGCGTGGCCGTCAAAGTCTTGTGGCGGAGCGAGCTCGAGGAAGAGATGGCGTGGGAAGCGAGGAGGACATGAGGCAGAAGTATCCTCATCTATTCCCCACACCTCCAGGTAATTCACTTTCCTACTTGTAAATTTTCGTTATCATTTATGCCTAAGTGTTATTTTTGTGGCCATGTGTGGCACTTACAAACTGTTTAAGCTTCTTCGATAACTGTCTTGAGAAGGAACATTCGGGACGAATGTTTCTAAGGAGGAGAATGTTATACCGTATTTCCAGTATATGCGTAAAGGAATACGTCTGAAAAGTTTGGCCTTAAAGTTAGCCTTGGGCGTTTTTGTACACAACTCACTAAAGAATCGTTTCGTGAAGCGTTTCCCACGACTTTCGTAGGGAAAATTCGGCTATGCCATTACTAATTTTGCGGATTTTTAGAGAGGCGAAACATTTTGGACCAGCGGGAGGCGACACTTGGCACCCTCCCATTGGTGAACGAATCGTCCATTTGGGCGAATTGGAATGCCTTAGCACGTTTTTGTGCCTTGTGCACAAGTCAAGAGTTGGTAGGATATTTGTGTTTAGTTAATCCTCACTACACTTGCCTTGCACTTGTCTTCATCTTGGCCATTGGTTGGCCAAGGCTTGAGCTATAAATACCCCTTAGAGATGAAGAGTTCTTCATCCACAAATCTTCCAAGTCTTGAAAAAATCCTCTCCTCTCCCCAGCCTTTCGTCCAACACCTCCCCATGAGTGAGTTTGGCGAGGCTACCCCTAGCCTAGCCGAAATCTACCCCCTCCTTGGTAGAAAAGTTGTCTTCTAGTATTGTTATAATGCCCAAAATACCTAGCCCAAATCCTTAGTCCTTAGTAGAAGTTGTGAAGAACTTCTAAGGTTTCTTAGACTCTGGGAGCGTACAACTTAGGAGCTAAACCTTGCTCAGTAGCGACTTTATCTAGGATATTATTGGGCTTACCGAGGTAACTAATCCTAACCCTCTTTTGAATTAGAGAATACATCTGTAGTAGTATTAGAATAAGTATTAAATACTTAGAAGAATATCATGAGAATAGAATTGAACTATTACCACAGTAGAAGGGTTTAAAGAAGAATAATCAGCTGTACTCACATAGAATTTGTTTTCTGATGAACTTATATAGCTCATGGGTAGGGAAGTGCTGCCCAACTTTCCAAAGAATTGTGAACCCTCTGTTTAGAATGACCCTCAGAGTAGTCTTTGATAGATGTCTATGACTATTATAGGCTGACTCTCTGCGCGCGACATATTCGATTTGGCAGGTGGTTTTCGCTGAGAAGGTATGTGATTCTTCCTAAAGCATGATATTTTACAATATATATAGTACGGTGAAGCGTACATGTGTTAATCAGTATAATAACTACGGCAATGTCTTTGACTTAAGCTGAATAATACTTATGGCAATGCCTGGCTTAAGCTTTGAATAATACTTACAGTGATGCCTGGCTTAAGCTGAATAACAAGAAGCGAAAACATTTCAAAAGAATCTTGAATCATTTTTAGAGAAGATAAATATTTGGTTTTAAAACAAAAGCTTAAGAGTTATACTAGCTTTATGGGAAGTTAGGTATAACAACCTAAGAAGATAAAAGGAAGCATTTACTTGTTTGTTTATAAAAGCCTTGTATTGATTTACATTAAGTGTAGTAAGATTTGTGTGATAAGTAGACATATTATGATGCTACAGGTTAGTGTCTTGAAATCTTTGTGTGAAGGGGTCATTCTTGCTTTGTGCTTACGTTGCTAACAGGTAAGTCCGTTGTCTTGTTATTGTATCACCTACCCCTTGGTATGTTATCACAGGGCTTGCCCGCTTGATCGCAGTCTATCGGCTATGCGGTCTGTGAGACTATGCGGAGCAGCGGTATGCTCGAGATTGATCATTAGGGTGTTTAGCGATGCGGGGATTTCCTATGCGATCTGCTGAGACTATCGGTCTTTTGAGGCTATGCGAGTGCGGGAGCCTAGGCGGATCTGGGGTTAGCTGCCCCGATCACGAGGATACCTCGTGCAGTGCGTGTGTGACCTATGCGGGCTGCGAAAGTCGGGACTAGGCACGCAGAATGATACTATGGGCGATTGGCCTTGCTTGATCATTCGCGGCCTAGAATAGACACATTCTGATTTTCTATTACGGTTGTTGTTTGTGATGTGGCACTATGTGCAATTGAGCGGATTGTATTTGTGAAAAGGTTTTAAATACTTTGATTTCATTTGATTCTTTATAGTTTCACATACTTGGTACTGTTGTCTTGACCTCGCCCGGGGCTGCGTTCATGCCGCGGTAAAGGCAGCGAGTGCTAGATCCGCGTCCTTAGGATCTTTTGCGTTGGTGTCGAGAGCTCCATCTTCTAGGAGGCTCTACTTTTAGGTATGATCTCCTGTATTGTAGATAGTTTTGTCTGATCGAGGGTATGGCGGAACCACTGTCGCCATAGTTGTTTACTTCCTTAGAAGTGCAGTAGTACTATTATGCAGTTGGGATGTAGCGCAAAAACTTGATTATTTATATATGCGAAAGGCGTCGTTTTCTTATATAATGTGTCTTATTTTATAAAGCATTTCTGTCTTGGTTTATATTTCCATTGGTTACTCGATGTATGGCTACTTGGGTGCCGGTAAGGCACGATCACGGGCCGGGCAGTCGTGACAACGATTCCTAATAAAGCGGTATCCAAGTCGAGGACTCACGCCTCAGTCATTACTCGAAGTATAATAATGGGTCTCACGCCCACAACATCAATCATGCGTGGAATACCTTCCATCGCCGTGATCCATGATATAAAAGCATCAAGGAATACATAAACACGAGTCCCACCGTGTCATAATAAAACCGTCTGGGGTAAATGCGAAGGCATAGCCGACTACTAAAACCAGTACCAACAATGCTATAAAGCGTATCACGAGGTCTTCTGCACCGCACCACATGATCGAAGGCGGCCACTCGCCGCGATATCAATGTGCGCGTCTATTCTGGAACTTACGCGACTCGCATAGGTCACACACGCACCCGCGTGAGGTATTCCTCGAATCATGGTCCTGGACCGCTTTGGTATACCGCGTCGAAGGCGATTAACCCTCGGTATCCGCTGGACTCCGCGGCCGCGCATAGTCCTCAAAGACCGCATAGTCCCTCAAAGACCGCATAGGGCATCCCGCGTCGGGCTAAACACCGGAATGATCAATCACGGAGCATACCGCTGCTCGCATAGTCTCGCGGAACCGCATAGGCGTATAGACCGCGTTAAGGGTGGCAAGCCCTCGGTATAATAAGTCGAGGGTATGTGATACAATAACGATCTGGGCTTAACGTTTAACAACGTAAGCTCAACAAGAGAGACCCCCTTACATAACAATCACAAGATACTAACACACGTAGCATCCTAACATGTTTACTTATCAAATCAACAAGAAAGTATTACAAGGCTATCACAAACCAACACAATCAAGTTATTCACACAAGGTACTTTATGCTAATCAAGTTTGGGTATCTATCCCAAAAGTACTTCACACATTAACTCTTTAAAAGATCCGTTTCTTTCACGAAGTCACACAATACAGTAGTATAAAATAGAGTGGTATCTTTTAAGTAAACCAAAACACTTCCCTTTGTAAAATCAAGTAACAACATTATTTTCCAAGCGTTCAAGTTTGCCTAATTTCAAATGTTCACGTTTCTTATTTTAGAAGGGTTTAAGTAACTCATAGTCTTATTCATTTAAGAATATAATTCTCTTTTAAACAATCTGAGAAACATATGCCTTATATGTGATTAGGTTATTCTTGTTCATAATCAATCTTATTAAGCAGCCATGATCTAGGAAATGTAATATCATTTTGTCTCATCTTAGCTTCTATGCAGATGGAGGTTTCTACTGGTTTTAATAATACTTCATTAATCAAAACATTTCCCTTTATTAACGCTGTAGTGGTTTGTCGATACTCATTCTGATTTCCGAAATCAGTAAAACATTATTCCTTTTAAAAACCAAGTACTCATTACTCACGAATGAGGTTTCACACAAAATTCCTATTAATTCATTTAAGTCAAGTCTCTTATCTTTTAAGATCAAGTCTCTTAACTTCTAAAATCAATAAATCATTCATTTTATCTCTCTTAAGCCGTTATACCTAACTTCCCATAAAGCTAGTATAACTCTTAAGTTTTTAAAACCAATTATTACTCTTCTTTCAAAAACAGTTCTTAATTCTCTTGAATTACTTCAAGATTCTTATTATTCAGGCTTAAGTCAAGAGACATTGCCGTACAACTACGTTCAATTAGCACGCGTACGTCTACCGTACTATATATATATATATTCTTTTAAAATATCATGCTCAAGAGGATAGGAAGAATCACATACCTCGCGACGATTATCGACTATTAGCAAATCGCTCCACGGCTATAACATTAGCCTCGTCCACCTTTCAAGTAGCACAAGCTACTCGCAGAACATTCAACCTATAAAGGTTATACAGTCTATCAAAGTCTAGACTACTCGGTAGAATAAATCTAGATACAAGATTCTACGGAAAATTGGACAGTACCCTCCCCTACCAGTCAAACTACACAAGTCTACTTTAATACAGTCCTATGTAAGTACAGTCCAATTCTCTTCTTTAAATTCAGGCTTAAGTCCAAAGACATTGCCGCAAAACTAAGTTCAGTTCTATATATAGTATACTTCAACTATATATTCTAACAATCATGCAATTTCCAATTACAATAGGGGGACAAGATATTTACCTCGATAAGCCCAAAATTATCCAAGTTTAATGTCGCTCTCGAGCAGGTTTAGCTCTACTCAAGTGCGCTCCAACCCGCTCCAAACAACCCTTAGAAGTTCTACGCAACTTCTACTTAACACTTCAACTGACTTATGAAGGTTTTCCTTAGGGTTTCGGTTTGAGACAAAAAGGACATTTAGGTAGTATTTCCGGGCTCTACGTATAGAGGTATCTTTGGAATACTACAAGGTATACGGCTAAGGTATTTTGGGTATAGTAACAATACTATGGAGAGTATTTCTACCAAGAGGGGGGGTATTTATACGAGACAACACCACAAGGGGGGGGGGGGCGTATACCCCTCGGCCAACCCCACTAGGAGGGGGGGTACTCTCGGCCAAGGGGGGGAGGGGCTCTCGGCCAAAGGGCCTTCTCAAAGGGGAGGGGGACGAGAACTATAGAGGGAGGGGGAAGAGCTTTCAAGACTTAGCACAAATTTTGGATGAAGAAGTTCATCAAAGGGGAGGGGTATTTATAGGTCAAGCCATGGCTAACCAATGGCCAAGATCAAGCCAAGTGTGGTGCAAGTGTAGGGCTAGGATTCACCCAAGTGTACCTTATCCATCTACCCACAAAATATCCTACCAACTACTTGACAAACCAACCACACTTTCGGCCCCTTTACCGCCCAAACATCCTCCAATTAGAGGGTGACAAGTGTCGCCCTCTCGTTGGTCCAAAATGTTTCGTCTCTCGGAAAAATCCGCAAAAATTAAAAATGACATAGCCGTAATTTACCCTTCGCAATTTTATTAAAACGTTTCGTCGAAAAACGACTCTAACCGGGTGTTGTGCACAAAAATAATTCGGCCAAGCCTACTTAAAAGCCCAAACTTTTCTCGTGCGTCCTACGTACATACTGCGGAAATATGGGGTATAACATTCTCCCCTCGTAGAAACATTCGTCGAATGTTCCTTCTAAATCTCAAAACAAGCGTGCGCGATATAGTCTTCACTACTATACTTACGAAACAATCACGCCACACATGGCCACGAAACAACTTGCGCAAAATACTTACATCCAAGTCCACGAGGAAACACCTCTAACATCACCACAAACACCTCTCTCGCGGTCTAAAATATACTTCGCACGCTTTCTTCACAAAAGAAATGATCACATCTATGCTCGCCATACATACTCGCTTCTTCCCACGTGTCGTACCGCTTCTTGTACACTCGAACTCTTACCACATTTATTCTTTGCCGGTTTCAAAACTCGTCACACCCTATCAGGGTGGTACCTGAAGACCGACCGTCGGCACGAACTCTAAGCGTCGTCGCCGATTATCCGCACGATTTCTCTGAGCTGCCAAAACCTCTTCTAGACAAGCTTCACCCTATCCACAGTCTGCTGGAACAAGTGCGAACCATCTATCCGAACGCCAACATCGAACCAATCGGCCGTGACTTACACTTCCGCCTCTGAGGCTTCATAAGGCAATAACCAAACACTGAAATGGTAGCTAAAACACTCCTCAACGGGAGAAACAATCCTCGGCTACCGCAAATCAAACGGCAGAGGCGGTGCGGTCGAGACTCACGAGTTCCTAACCTGCTGGTAAAACTTTCGGAAGAAAAAGAAACAGTAGTACCACAGGCTCCTTTATGCATCATAAGGTGAAGGTAGGCACCGTGCGACCTTACAACCTTACGATATATCAACACGGTAGTAAGCGGTCTGACCAGAAGAACACGATGGGCTGCCCCATCGGCCGACCTCTGGTTGAGCGCGTCCACGAACTCGTCTGTTTGGTTAACTAAACTTGGGCCTAACACCCTCGTGACCCTATCACAAGGCGGGACCACCACAAACTGACCCCACCACTATACCGGCCGCGGGTTGACCCGCAACATGGCCCCACCCCGTCCCGACAACGCGCAAAACACTAGCTCCCCGATCCGGAAAACTCTCACTAATCACGTTACAAAAACCTAGCGGTCTTCTTAGCTCAACTACCCTCTTTCATATTACGCTACTCAGGGACTTATCCCAAAAACATAGCTCACGTGCACTATGCACTCCGATAAGGGTTAAACACAAATGTAATCTTTTTCTCAAGATTGCCTTGCCTCTAAGGTCTCCACGTAAAAAGCTCTAAGGCTTACACTGCCTATCCCCCAATCTTTCCCGGTTACTAACCATGATTTCTAATCACAACTAACACACTACTATCAGAACATAGCACTTATGATATACCCACCTTATCACACACACTGATCTCTAGAGGGTTAAGGATATATCTATATCTACTGCTTCACTCCCCTTAGTCGTTCTAATCAAACACGCTTAGGGCGCATGCTAGGAAGGTAACGAACTACCGCGATCACGAAGGTGAGTCCTCCTACTTGCATCCCTCCTACTAGGACACCGCTTTCGACACTGCCCGAAGGCGCGAGTACAACAAGTACCAACAAAAAGCGACATTCCGGGATGGCGTGCGCCCGCGTGTGAGCCGGAAGCCACGGAGCTCGACCAACTCCTGCACCCCGAACGTCCTGAACCCCGTGGAGGACCTCTCTGCACTGGTGGATGTGCATAATCAATCTGCTGGTGAGGTGATTCGCCTCGAAAGTTACTAAAGGACCTGCATTGCGGCCTCTTCGCATCCTTGGTTAACCCGTCGATCTCTACGTTTCTCGGCTGCGCATAAGCGTACTGCACGTGCCATGCTCAAGCCTAATCAAGAAATTACTCTTGTACAACTCTCTTGGATAGTCATCAAGACTCGCGGTACATCGGTATACTCTCGTAGCCAAATCCATAGTTAATGTGGTCGCCTCTTTGCAATCCATATTCTCTGTCCCTGGTCGTGGGCGAAGGTTCAAATATCATGGCCGCATGATGGAGCCGCCCGCCGTGCTAAAATCTCTTTGGGGCTAGTGACGTCGCAGAACTCCCCGAATGAAGCACTACCCTAGGTAATGATTGGGCCTGTGCCCTCGTAACCCTCTGTACTCTACTCGCAGCTCCCTCGGCTGCCTTGCCCTTCTGGGCCCGGGTTGCCCTACGCGGAGGCATAACGGTAAGGGGAAGAAATACGTTAGAGGGTCCAACTTACAACACAACTCTAAGGCACGATCTCAGAGTGAGAAGAATGGAAACCAATCCTAAATATCCTATAGCCTCCTGATTATTGGTGTGGTGCACAACACACCGATAATCAAGACTCTCTTGGATACGGTCGTAGACACTTTCAGAGGATTAAGCGCTCACGATACCACTTTTGTCACGACCGACGGGGCGTGATCGTGCCTTACCGGGCACCCAAGTAGTCATACATCGAGAAAATCAGCGGAACATAAAACAATAACATGAAGCCAATGCAATAAGGCGGTGAAATAAGAAGGCAGGCTAACCAAAAGCGGTTACGCCCGGTATATATAAATAACAATTTGAGCGATTACATCCCATACAACTCGCCCACGCGGTACTACTGGACCTGCAGGAATGATCGACAATAATGGCGGGGCGGGGCCCGCCATACCTGAATGTAAAAACCTACAACGACAGGACTATACGAAGATAAGCCTCCGAGAAAGCGGAGCTTCCCAAACGCGTGACCACTAAGGCGAGGATCAACGATGGCGTACCTTTACTGCGGCATGACGCGGCCCGAGAAGTCGATCTGGCAGTACCAAGTATGTGGCGAAAATCACGTAAATGAAATCATAGTAGTCTATATAAGCGGGAGACATGTATGATAACCAAACTACGATCCAATAAATAGGCGATCATGTCAAGTCGGGGACTCGCGCCTCAAAGTCATCACTCAAATATAACTATGGATCTCACGCCCACAACATCAATCATGCGTGGAATACCTTCCTCCGGCTTCGGCGATCATGATATAATAACACCAAGGAGTACACATGAACACGTGTCCCACGTGTCATAATAAAACCGTCTGGGGGGTAAATGCGAAGGCATAGCCGACTACTAAAACCCACGGTACCAACAATGCTATAAAGCGTATCACGAGGTCTTCCTAGAGCCGCACCATGATCGAAGGCGGCCACTCGCCGCGATATCAATGTCGCGTCTATTCTGGAACTTACGCGACTCGCATAGGTCACACAGAACCGCGTGAGGTATTCCTCGAATCATGGTCCTGCATCGCTGAGGTATACCGCATCGAAGGCGGCTTAACCCTCGGTATCCGCTGGACTCCGCGACCCGCATAGTCCTCAAAGACGCATAGTCCCTCAAAGACCGCATAGGGCATCCCGCGTCGGGCTAAACACGGAATGATCAATCACGGAGCATACCGCTCGCGTAGTCTCGCAGACCGCATAGGCCGTATAGACCGCGTCGAGGTGAGCCCTCGGTATAATAAGTCAAGGGGTATGTGATACAATAACAAGATAACGGGCTTAATGTTTAACAACGTAAGCGACAAGAGACCCCTTACATAACAATCACAAGATACTAACACACGTAGCATCCTAACATGTTTACTTATCAAATCAACAAGAAAGTATTACAAGGCTATCACAAACCAACACAATCAAGTTATTCACACAAGGTACTTTATGCTAATCAAGTTTGGGTATCTATCCCAAAAGTACTTCATACATTAACTCTTTAAAAGATCCGTTTCTTTCACAGAAGTCACACAATACCCGTAGTATAAAATAGAGTGACTGTCTTTTTAAGTAAACCAAAACACTTCCCTTTGTAAAATCAAGTAACAACATTATTTTCCAAACGTTCAAGTTTGCCTAATTTCAAATGTTCACGTTTCTTATTTTAGAAGGGTTTCGTAGCTCATAGTCTTATTCATTTAAGAATATAATTCTCTTTTAAACAATCTGAGAAACATATGCCTTATATGTGATTAGGTTATTCTTGTTCATAATCAATCTTATTAAGCAGTCATGATCTAGGAAATGTAATATCATTTTGTCTCATCTTAGCTTCTATGCAGATGGAGGTTTCTACTGGTTTTAATAATACTTCATTAATCAAAACATTTCCCTTTATTAACGCTGCAGTGGTTTGTCGATACTCATTCTGATTTCCGAAATCAGTAAAACATTATTCCTTTTAAAAACCAAGTACTCATTACTCACGAATGAGGTTTCACACAAAATTCCTATTAATTCTTTTAAGTCAAGTCTCTTATCTTTTAAGATCAAGTCTCTTAACTTCTAAAATCAATAAATCATTCATTTTATCTCTCTTAAGCCGTTATACCTAACTTCCCATAAAGCTAGTATAACTCTTAAGTTTTTAAAACCAATTATTACTCTTCTTTCAAAAACAGTTCTTAATTCTCTTGAATTACTTCAAGATTCTTATTATTCAGGCTTAAGTCAAGAGACATTGTCGTACAACTACGTTCAATTAGCACGCGTACGTCTACCGTACTATATATATATATATTCTTTTAAAATATCATGCTCAAGAGGATAGGAAGAATCACATACCTCGCGACGATTATCGACTATTAGCAAATCGCTCCACGGCTATAACCCGGCTAGCCTCGTCCACCTTTCAAGTAGCACAAGCTACTCGCAGAACATTCAACCTATAAAGGTTATACAGTCTATTAAAGTCTAGACTACTCGGTAGAATAAATCTAGATACAAGATTCTACGGAAAATTGGGCGAGACCCTCCCTGCAGTCAAACTACACAAGTCTCATGTAATAGTCCCCATGTAAGTACAGTCCAATTCTCTTCTTTAAATTCAGGCTTAAGTCCAAAGACATTGCCGCAAAACTAAGTTCAGTTCTATTTAAAGTATACTTCAACTATATATTCTAACAATCATGCAATTTCCAATTACAATAGGGGGACAAGATATTTACCTCGATAAGCCCAAAATTATCCAAGTTTAATGTCGCTCCTGAGCAAGGTTTAGCTCCTACTCCGTGCGCTCCAACCCGCTCCAAACAACCCTTAGAAGTTCTACGCAACTTCTACTTAACACTTCAACTGACTTATGAAGGTTTTCCTTAGGGTTTCGGTTTGAGACAAAAAGGACATTTAGGTAGTATTTCCGGGCTCTACGTATAGAGGTATCTTTGGAATACTACAAGGTATACGGCTAAGGTATTTTGGGTATAGTAACAATACTATGGAGAGTATTTCTACCAAGAGGGGGGGTATTTATACGAGACAACACCACAGGGGCGTATACCGCCGGCAACCCCACTAGGAGTGGTACTCTCGGCCAAGGGGAGGGCTCTCTCGGCCAAAGGGCCTTCTCAACGGGGAGGGGGACGAGAACTAGCGAGGGAGGGGGAAGAGCTTTCAAGACTTAGCACAATTTTTGGATGAAGAAGTTCATCAAAGGGAGAGGGTATTTATAGGTCAAGCCATGGCTAACCAATGGCCAAGATCAAGCCAAGTGTGGTGCAAGTGTAGGGCTAGGATTCACCCAAGTGTACCTTATCCATCTACCCACAAAATATCCTACCAACTACTTGACAAACCAACCACACTTTCGGCCCCTTTACCGCCCAAACATCCTCCAATTAGAGGGTGACATGTGTCGCCCTCTCGTTGGTCCAAAATGTTTCGTCTCTCGGAAAAATCCGCAAAAATTAAAAATGACATAGCCGTAATTTACCCTTCGCAAGTTTAGTAAAACGTTTCGTCGAAAAACGACTCTAACCGGGTGTTGTGCACAAAAATAATTCGGCCAAGCCTACTTAAAAGCCCAAACTTTTCTACGTACGTCCTTACGTACATACTCTGGAAATACGGGGTATAACAATTTTACCCTTCCTCTAATTCGTCCAAGACCATATGTGGGGGTGCCACGTGTCGCCCTCTCATTCGTTCATAAAATTCCGTAACCCTCGTGGGCCCCACAAAACGTAAAATTCCTCGGGTGGGCCCCACGTGACCAAATCCATAAAAATAAATTTCCATAATGTTAATAAGTTCCATAATCCTCAAATAATACATTTTGAGAATCCAATTCTCATCAACGAACATTTTTCCTTTCCGACGTTCGGAAGATTTTCCGTCGGAAAAACAATTCTCCCTTTCGTACTAATTTCCAAGTCTTGATTCCTTACATACATTCTCTTTGTTACACCCCGGAATTTCAGGATATGTTTATAAGGTAGTACGTAAGAACTCACAAGTGTTAAGATTTGAGACTTGTAAAATTTATCGGAATTATGGATTTGTCGGAAAACGAATTATTGTGACGAATGGGAGGGCGACACGTGTCACCCCCCCTTATGTTGTCTTGGACGAATTGAAGCATGGACACAAGGGTCATTTGACCCTTGTTAGGAAGACAAGTCTTGCTTGTAGTCAAGCTTGAGAAGGTTGACTAAGTCTAAGGGTCTAAAGTCTTGATATTTCATAAGACAAAATCCTAACCACCCATTTGTTTGTAGCATGACCCTCCAATACACTATATATAATACTAGTAGCAAGAGAGGACTTAACACTTAGCAAAAATTTCACAAATTTTGAAGAACACACTAGGCTTGCTCTCGGGTTTGCTAAGATCTCACACAAAAAAAAATTTGATTGTTGTCCAAAAATTCCCCCACTTTAAACCAAGGTTCATGAGTGTTATGTAAGTGTATCTCAATAGAAAAATCCCGGAAAAAGAGAGTTTTCGTATTAGTCGCAAAGTGAAAACCTAGTGGCTTTCTAGGTTTTGGATTGGAAGTTTGAAGGAAAGTTGTTGGTATGGTTCTAAGGGTCTCAACAAACGGATTGAAGTGTCTTGGAGAGGTTCTAAACTACTAAGGGCGACTTGGTTGGAATTTGATTAAGGATCGTTAAGGTATAATCTTGTCTTTTAAGGTGTTACAAGACTATTTATTTATTTTGTTGTTGTTGTTAGCTTTACATGTTGATAGCATGAAGTTGGTATGTTGAAGTTTATAAGTATTATGGATTGCTTGTAGCTTAATCCGGAATGTTGTGCAAGCCACTTGAAAGTTAGATTACAATTTTAGTCGTTATGTAGAATCGTCGCATGTTGACCTACTTGAGGATTGTAGTAGTTGTAATCAAATGCGACTTGATATCATGTTATGCTACCAATTTGGATTGAAATGGAAATTTGATAAGAATTGGTATGGTTGAACTCAAGGTGGCCGAATTTGGACTTTTAGTTTGTTATTCATTTGTATTGGACTACTTTCTAAATTGTGAGCCAATTGGCATTTAGTTATTCATTTGTATTGGACTACTTTCTAAATTGTGAGCCAATTGGGGCTGTTTAGTTATTCATTTGTATTGGACTACCTTCTATATTGTTGTGAGCCAATTGGGGCTGTTTGGTTATCGTATTCGACCTTGAAAAAGGTGGCAAGTGAGTAGAAACAAAGGAGGTGCTGTCCGATTTTCCGTAGAATTTAGTGACTTAGCACCTAGGATATTCTACGTTTGAAATAAGAGGTTAATGGACGTATGGTGACCATTATAGGTTGAAGTACTAAGTATAGCGTATCCTACTTGAAGAATGGAATAGCTCAAGGTTGAAGTACTTTGGAGCATTTTGCTACTTGTCGACAATCGTCGCGAGGTATGTGAACCTCTTCTTTCTTTGGCATGATCCTACGTATGAAATATCCATGTGATAACATTTTAAGATTCCTTCTACTCTTAGAAGTTAAGAAGTATCCACATTGTTGACTCTAAATTAAGTATGTTAAATTGTCCTAAGTCCTTACCAAGCCTTATGGGAGATATTGGTAAAAATGGTTAGGAAATTATGAGATTTGATTTCAAGCAATGTATCTTGATTTATTTAAAGTAAGTATGTAAGTTGATTTTTATGTTTGAAAATGACTTGAATTTATATGTGAAAAGGGGATTGGTTTTAAAAGTGTAGATGACATGATTTTACAAGTATAAGTAAATGTACTTTAAAGAATGTATGTTATGAAGTTTTAAGACTATGAACTTTGATTTTCTTTAAAGGATTATGAAACTTTATTTTTCAAGTTATGGGACTTGATTTCTAAAGTATAAGCGACATGATTTGAAAGAGTGTATGCTACGAGGTGTTAAGGCTATAAGCCTTGATTTTATAAGTGGAAATGACTTAATTTTACAAAGTATGGCTTAATTTATTTCAAAAGTTAAGAAGATGGCTTCCAAAAGAGTATGTGACTTGAGCTTTAAAAAGAAAGGAGTTCTATGATTCTTTTTAAGTATGTATGTATGTAGTATTTTTGGATCTAGTTTTCCTAATGTTGTAAGAGTAAAAGTGTCTTAAGTTCTCTAAAATGAAAGGTTGTTATAATAGCTTTATGGGAAGTTGTTATGACGACTTAAGAAGAAGTGAAAAGATGGTTTGAAAATGTTATGTAAGGAAAATCACACCGAGCCTACAAATAGGCGGATTACGTTATGAAATACAGAGCCTACAAATAGGCGGATTACGTTATGAAATACACCGAGCCTACAAATAGGCGGATTACGTTATGAAATACATCGAGCCTACAAATAGGCCGGATTACGTTATGAGATACACCGAGCCTACACATAGGCGGATTACGCCATATTACCCGAGCCTTCACATGGCGGGTTACGTCATCTACACCGAGCCCCACGGCGGGCGGATTATGTTATATGATTCCACAAGACACCGAGCCTACGGGCGGGCGAATTATGTTATATGATTCCACAAGATGCAGAGCCCCACGGCGGGCGGATTATGTTATATGATTCCACGAGATAACGAGCGGGCGGGCGGATTATGTCACATGATTCATCAAGACACCGTGTCCATAAATGGGCGGATTATGTTATGTAAGATATGTAAGTTATGTGAAAAAGGTGGATTAAACTCTTAAGTAAGTATGTAAGAATATGTTGTTAAATCTTATCGAAAGAAGGAAAGAGCAGTTAATATATGATTGATTTGAGTTAAAATGACATTCTTTTATACGAATATGATTTGGTTATTGCATTTTATTTACATTTCCATACTAAATTTTTGTTATCGACCCCGCCGAAGTGCGTTCATGCCCGCAGGTTTTAGGTACCCAGGTTGGTGATCCTTGCTCTTAGGATCTCTGTTCAGTTTTTGGAAAGAAGCCCCTTTCACTCCGGAGGCTTGTCTTTTGGTACGGTTTCCCTGATGTGGTAGACTTATGTACATTCATGGGTATGGCGAAGGCCCTGTCCCTTGTGATTGTAATTCTTAGAGGTCCGTAGTCACATGTTGTGGGTCGGTTTGTAAAAAAAGAAAGGGATGTAACTGCTGTTGTTATGTATATGTATATGTGTCCAGGAAGGTAGCCTTATCGGCTAACCTGTGGTTTAATTTCTCGTTATTTTATTTTATAAGTTTCATGTATGTTCATTGCTATTTATCGATGTATACGAACAGGGTGCCCGGGTAGGGCACGATCGCGAGCAGGTGGGTCGTGACAAAAGTGGTATCGAAGCGATTAGTCCTCGGAAAGTGTCTACTGACCGTGTCTAGTAGAGTCTTGATTATCGGTGTGTTGTGCACCACATCTATAATCGGAGGCTACAGGACATTTAGGATTGGTTTCCATTCTTCTCACTCACGAGATCGTGCGATAGATTGTGTTGTTAGGTCGTCTCTCCTAACGAGTTATGTTGATTGCGACTACGAGAAAGGCGATGACCAGGAAAGACTATGTGGATTTCGTATCCGGGTTGGTAATGATTGTAGTATAGTTGGTATTGTGACATACATCTATACGGAGTTATGTATGAGGGTCGGGCGCGTGTTGCCTAGAATTGTCACGACCCGTTCGAGGCGTGTTGGTGCCTTACCCGGCACCCAAGTAGTCATACATCGAGAGAAAATCAGAATATAAAACAATACATGAATCAAATGAAAGTTTTAGACACGGTTTATATGAGAAAAAGTCGTCTTTCGGCATAATATATATAAACCAAAATCGCGGTTTACATCCTTCGCATAACAGGACTACAGACCTCTGAAGTAAACAACTATGGCGGGGCCCCGCCATACCACAACGATACAAAACTATCTACAACAGGAGATCATACCCAAAAGTAGAGCCTCGGAGAAGATGGAGCTCACGACACCAACGCAAAGATCCTAAGGATGCGGATCTAGCACTGCTTGCCACTGCGGCATGAGCGGCCCAAGGAGGTCAGTACAACAGGTACTAAGTATATGAAACTGTAAAGTACTTAAATGAAATCATATCTTTTTAAAACCAGTTTACAAATATGTATGAAACAACCAAGGAAACCGCACATAGTGCCACATCACAAACAAGAGCCCTGATAGGTAAGCGTATGTGTCTTTTCTAGGCTGCGAATGATCGAGCGGGGCCACTCGCCCATATTATCGTGTAAGCCTAATCACGGACTCTCGTAGTCGCATAGGCCACTCGCGTGGGCCCGCGTGAGGTATAACCCGCATCGAGGTAGCTACTCCTCGCAACGTCTGGACTCGTAGTCGCATGGCCACATAGACCGCGTGAGGCATAACCCGCACTAACACGGAACTCTCGTAGCTCGCGCAGGCCCCACGGACCCGCATGAGGTATTCTCGAATCATGGTCCTGGATCACTTTGAGTCTACCGCGTCGGAGGCGACTTAACCCGGTATCATCTCAAGAGGTGAGTGATATAGTACTAACACAACGACTTATAGTTTAAACAACATAAGCATAAGTAAGTGACCTCTTTTACACAAAGCGTTACAAGATACTAACACATAGCATCACAATATGTCTACTCATCAAAACCATTTTATTATACCTTTGAAAAGCAATACAAGTCTTTTATACACATATAAGTAAACTATTCCTTTGTATAAAACTTAAGCCGTTAGACTTAACTTCCCATCAAGCTAGTATAACCCTTAAGCTTCTTGTTTTAAAAACAACTATTCTTCTTCTTTCAAAGCGTATTTATAATTCTTTTGAAAGACTTTTTAAGATCTTTATTATTTAGGCTTAAGTCGCAAGACATTCGTAAGTATTATTCGAGCTTAAGTCAAAAGACATTGCGTAGTTATTATTCGATTAACACGTTACGCGTCTACCGTACTATATATATATTTTAAAATATCATGCTTTAGGAAGAATCACATACCTTCTCGAAAACCTCCTGCCAAGTTGAATATGTCGCGCGCAGAGAGTCAGCCTATAATAGTCACAGACATCTATCAAAGTCTAGACTACTCTGAAGGTCATTCTAAAAAGAGGGTTCACAATTCTACGGAAAGTCGGGCAGCACTTCCCTACCCGGTGAGCTATATAAGTCTACTGTGAAAACAGTCCTATGTAAGTATAGTTCAATTATTCTTCTTTTATACCCTTCTACTGTGATAACAGTTCAATTCTATTCTGTAATATTCTTCTAAGTATTTAATACTTATTCTTATACTTCTACAGTATGTATTCTCTAATTACAAAGGAAGGATAAGTTTATTTACCTCGGTAAGCCCAATAATATCCTAGATAAAAGTCGCGCCTGAGCAAGGTTTAGCTCTAAGTTTATGCGCTCCTAGCTCTAAGAAAACCTTAGAAGTTCTTCACAACTTCTACTAAGGACTAAGGGATTTGGGTTAGGTACTTTGCGCATTATAACAATACTAGCAGGCAACTTTTCTACCCAGGGAGGGGGGGTAGATTTCGGCTAGGCTAGGGGGGAATAGCCTCGGCTAAGCTTCTCAAGGGGAGGTGTTTGGGCGAAAAGGCTCGAGGAGAGGAAGGATTTTCAAGACTTGGAAAGGAATTTGTGGATGAAGAACTCTTCATCTTAAGGGGGTATTTATAGGTCAAGACATGGCCAACCAATGGCCAAGATTTAGCCAAGTGCTAGGCAAGTGTAAGGTCAATATTAGTGCAAGTGTACCTAGCCAACTTGCACAAAAATATCCTACCAACTACTTGACAAAATTGGCTCTCCTATTCGGTCCATTTCCGCCCCAAGTCCATCACTTGGAGGGTGACACGTGTCGCCCTCCCGTTGGTACAAAATGTTTCGGCTGTCGGACATAGCCGCAAAAATTAGAAATGGCATAGCCGGAATTTATCCTACGCGAGTTGTGTAAAACGTTTCGTCGGAAAACGATTCTTTTAGTGAGTTGTGCCCAAGTATTTTCGTCCAAGCCTAACTTTTAAGGCTAAACTTTTGTACGTATTCCCTTACGTACATACTCTGGAAATACGGGGTATAACAAGAATGATGTTAGATTTCCAGGAATTGGTAAAGACTAATTAGATACCGGGAAGGTATGGAATAGTTAATGAATTCTCGCCAAGATCTTATGTTTTATTTGAGATAATTGGGAAAGGATGAGCTGTCTGATAGGGTAGTGAACCCTTAAGAAGCCATGTTAAGGAACCTAACGGAATGTCATGTTAATAGATTAAGCTGCGTAGTAGGCTTAAGAGAATTGTACGGATGAGGTCCGTATAGCGTAAGTAATGGTTGTTGTGATCGAGACAACATGGTTTTGGTTTTATGAGAAGTTTTTGTACCCGTTTACTGGGGGACTGGTAAGGTAGGCTTGGAGCATGAAAATTTGCGAGCTTAAGATTATTGATTACTGTCGAGACCTTAGGTATATAAGGCTTTCTCTGGCAATAAGATTTTAAGTCAGACCAAGGATAAGAGTTAAGTGCGACGCTGAGTCGGGTTGAGGACCTGTTACGGGTCTCCCCATGGCCTGAAATGGAGTGGGATCAGTTGATAGTAGTTCCGCTACGTGACAGGGTCACGAGGGTGCAAGGCCCAAGTCTAGTTAATTGTTTTACGGGATCGTGGACGCGTTCCACCGGAACCAGGTCGTGAAAGCCGGAAATGGTCGTATATTGTCTCATAGAGTGACTCCAAAGATTAGAGGCCAGAATTGGTATGGAAGTTATGTATGTATACTAGAAAGAGTAGGAAGTACGAAAAGATAACCTTTTTTGGGCTTATGATGGACAGATATGCGTGTGCGAGGTATTAGGGCCATGTGTGGCATTGTTGGTATGTCGGGGTGGTGAAAGGAAACTATGTCGCTAATTATAAGTTTGACTCCGAAAGAACATTCGAGGACGAATGTTTCTAAGGGGGGAAGAATGTTACACCCCGGAATTTCAGGATATGTTTATAAGGTAGTACGTAAGAACTCACAAGTGTTAAGATTTGAGACTTGTAAAATTTATCGGAATTATGGATTTGTCGGAAAACGAATTATTGTGACGAATGGGAGGGCGACACGTGTCACCCCCCCTTATGTTGTCTTGGACGAATTGAAGCATGGACACAAGGGTCATTTGACCCTTGTTAGGAAGACAAGTCTTGCTTGTAGTCAAGATTGAGAAGGTTGACTAAGTCTAAGGGTCTAAAGTCTTGATATTTCATAAGACAAAATCCTAACCACCCATTTGTTTGTAGCATGACCCTCCAATACACTATATATAATACTAGTAGCAAGAAAGGACTTAACACTTAGCAAAAATTTCACAAATTTTGAAGAACACACTAGGCTTGCTCTCGGGTTTGCTAAGCTCTCACACAAAAAAAATTTTGATTGTTGTCCAAAAATTCCCCCACTTTAAACCAAAGTTCATGAGTGTTATGTAAGTGTATCTCAATAGAAAAATCCCGGAAAAAGAGAGTTTTCGTATTAGTCGCAAAGTGAAAACCTAGTGGCTTTCTAGGTTTTGGATTGGAAGTTTGAAGGAAAGTTGTTGGTATGGTTCTAAGGGTCTCAACAAACGGATTGAAGTGTCTTGGAGAGGTTCTAAACTACTAAGGAGCGACTTGGTTGGAATTGGATTAAGGATCGTTAAGGTATAATCTTGTCTTTTAAGGTGTTACAAGACTATTTATTTATTTTGTTGTTGTTGTTAGCTTTACATGTTGATAGCATGAAGTTGGTATGTTGAATTTTATAAGTATTATGGATTGCTTGTAGCTTAATCCGGAATGTTGTGCAAGCCACTTGAAAGTTAGATTACAATTTTAGTCGTTATGTAGAATCGTCGCATGTTGACCTACTTGAGGATTGTAGTAGTTGTAATCAAATGCGACTTGATATCATGTTATGCTACCAATTTGGATTGAAATGGAAATTTGATAAGAATTGGTATGGTTGAACTCAAGGTGGCCGAATTTGGACTTTTATTTTGTTATTCATTTGTATTGGACTACTTTCTAAATTGTGAGCCAATTGAAACATTTAGTTATTCATTTGTATTGGACTACTTTCTAAATTGTGAGCCAATTGGGGCTGTTTAGTTATTCATTTGTATTGGACTACCTTCTATATTGTTGTGAGCCAATTGGGGCTGTTTGGTTATCGTATTGGACCTTGAAAAAGGTGGCAAGTGAGTAGAAACAAAGGAGGTCTTTGTCGATTTTCCGTAGAATTTAGTGACTTAGCACCTAGGATATTCTACGTTTGAAATAAGAGGTTAATGGACGTATGGTGACCATTATAGGTTGAAGTACTAAGTATAGTGTATCCTACTTGAAGAATGGAATAGCTCAAGGTTGAAGTACTTTGGAGCATTTTGCTACTTGTCGACAATCGTCGCGGGGTATGTGAACCTCTTCTTTCTTTGGCATGATCCTACGTATGAAATATCCATGTGATAACATTTTAAGATTCCTTCTACTCTTAGAAGTTAAGAAGTATCCACATTGTTAACTCTAAATTAAGTATGTTAAATTGTCCTAAGTCCTTACCAAGCCTTATGGGAGATATTGGTAAAAATGGTTAGGAAATTATGAGATTTGATTTCAAGCTATGTATCTTGATTTATTTAAAGTAAGTATGTAAGTTGATTTTTATGTTTGAAAATGACTTGAATTTATATGTGAAAAGGGGATTGGTTTTAAAAGTGTAGATGACATGATTTTACAAGTATAAGTAAATGGACTTTAAAGAATGTATGTTATGAAGTTTTAAGACTATGAACTTTGATTTTCTTTAAAGGATTATGAAACTTTATTTTTCAAGTTATGGGACTTGATTTCTGAAGTATAAGCGACATGATTTGAAAGAGTGTATGCTACGAGGTGTTAAGGCTATAAGCCTTGATTTTATAAGTGGAAATGACTTAATTTTACAAAGTATGACTTCTTAATTTATTTCAAAAGTTAAGAAGATGGCTTCCAAAAGAGTATGTGACTTGAGCTTTAAAAAGAAAGGAGTTCTATGATTCTTTTTAAGTATGTATGTATGTATTTTTGGATCTAGTTTTCCTAATGTTGTAAGAGTAAAAGTGTCTTAAGTTCTCTAAAATGAAAGGTTGTTATAATAGCTTTATGGGAAGTTGTTATGACGACTTAAGAAGAAGTGAAAAGATGGTTTGAAAATGTTATGTAAGGAAAATCACCGAGCCTACAAATAGGCGGATTACGTTATGAAATACACCGAGCCTACAAATAGGCGGATTACGTTATGAAATACACCGAGCCTACAAATAGGCGGATTACGTTATGAAATACAGGAGCCTACAAATAGGCGGATTACGTTATGAGATACACCGAGCCTACACATGGCGGACACGCCATATTACCCCCGAGCCTTCACATAGGCGGTTACGTCATCTTACACCGAGCCCAGCGGGCGGATTATGTTATATGATTCCACAAGACACCGAGCCCCACAGCGGGCGGATTATGTTATATGATTCCACAAGATGCGAGCCCCACAGCGGGCGGATTATGTCACATGATTCATCAAGACACCGTGTCCCGCAAATGGGCGGATTATGTTATGTAAGATATGTAAGTTATGTGAAAAAGGCTGGATTAAACTCTTAAGTAAGTATGTAAGAATATGTTGTTAAATCTTATCGAAGAAGGAAAGGAAAGGCAGTTAATATATGATTGATTTCGGGAGTTAAAATGACATTCTTTTATACAGATATGATTTGGTTATTGCATTTTATTTCATTCCATACTGCACTGTTGTTATCGACCCTTCGGGGCTGCGTCATGCCCGCAGTTTTAGGTACCAGTTGGTGATCCTTGCTCTTAGGATCTCTGTTCGATTTTGGAAAGAAGCCCTTTCACTCCGAGGCTTGTCTTTTAGTGCAGTTTCACGATGTGGTAGACTTATGTACATTCAGGTATGGCGGGGCCCCGTCCCGCCGCAGCTTGTAATTCTTAAGTGCAGTAGTCACATGTTGTGGGTCGGTTTGTAAAAAGAAAGGGATGTAATTGTTGTTATGTATATGTATATGTGTCGGGAAGGTAGCCTTATCGGCTAACACGTGGTTTAATTTCTCGTTATTTTATTTTATAAGTTTCATGTATGTTCCATTGCTATTTATCCGATGTATACGAGCAGGTGCCTGTAGGGCACGATCATGCCCGGTCGGTCGTGACAAAAGTGGTATCGAGCGATTAGTCCTCGGAAAGTGTCTACGCACCGTGTCTAGTAGTCTTGATTATCGGTGTGTTGTGCACCACATCTATAATCAGGAGGCTACAGGACATTTAGGATTGGTTTCCATTCTTCTCAATCTGAGATCGTGCGATAGAGCTGTGTTGTTAGGGTCGTCTCTCCCTAACGAGTTATGTTGATTGCAGCTACGAGAAAGACAGCAGTGACCCAGGAAAGACTATGTGGATTTCGTATCCAGGTTGGTAATGATTGTAGTATAGTTGGTATTGTGACATACATCTATACGGAGTTATGTATGAGGGTCAGACGCGTGTTGCCTAGAATTGTCACGACCCGTTCCGAGGCTCGTGACTGGTGCCTTACCCGGGCACCCAAGTAGTCATACATCAGAGAAAATCAGCGGAATATAAAACAATACATGAATCAAATGAAAGTTTTAGACACAGTTTATATGAGAAAAAGTCGTCTTTCGGCATAATATATATAAACCAAAATCTGGCAGTTTACATCCTTACTGTACAACAGGACTACAGACCTCTAAGGAAGTAAACAACTATGGCGGGACTGGGCCCCGCCATACCCTGACAGTACAAAACTATCTACAACAGGGAGATCATACCCAAAAGTAGAGCCTCCGGAGAAGATGGAGCTCCTGACACCAACGCAAAAGATCCTAAGGATGCGGATCTAGCACCTGCTTGCCCTTACTGCGGCGTGAACGGCCCGGGCGAGGTCGACAACAGTGCTAAGTATGTGAAATCAGAAAGTACTTAAATGAAATCATATCTTTTTAAAACCAGTTTACAAATATGTATGAAACAACCAAGGAAACCGCACATAGTGCCACATCACAAACAAGAGCCACAATAGGTAAATCAGAATGTGTCTTTTCTAGGCTGCGAATGATCGAGCGGGCCACTCGCCATATTATCATTACGTAAGCCTAATCCTCGACTCGTAGTCCGCATAGGCCACTCACGGGCCCGCATGAGGTATAACCCCGCATCGAGGGTAGCTACTCCTCGGCAACGTCCTGGACTCGTAGTCCGCATGGCCACATAGACCGCATGAGGCATAACCCCGCACACTAACCTGGAACTCTCGTAGCTCCGCATAGGCCCCCTGGACCCGCATGAGGTATTCTCGAATCATGGTCCTGCATCGCCGAGTCTACCCGCATCGGAGGCGACAACCCGGTATCATCTCAAGAGGTGAGTGATATAGTACTAACACAACAGCTTATAGTTTAAACAACATAAGCATAAGTAAGACTGACCTCTTTACACAAACGTTACAAGATACTAACACATAGCATCACAATATGTCTACTCATCAAAACCATTTTATTATACCTTTCAGAAAGCAATACAAGTCTTTTATAAACATATAAGTAAACTATTCCTTTTTATAAAACTTAAGCCGTTATACTTAACTTCCCATAAAGCTAGTATAACCCTTAAGCTTCTTGTTTTAAAAACAACTATTCTTCTTCTTTCAAAACTGTGTTATAATTCTTTTGAAAGACTTTTTAAGATCTTTATTATTTAGGCTTAAGTCGCAAGACATTGCCGTAAGTATTATTCAGGCTTAAGTCAAAAGACATTGCCGTAGTTATTATTCAGTTAACACGTGTACGTCTACCGTACTATATATATATTTTAAAATATCATGCTTTAGGAAGAATCACATACCTTCTCGGCGAAAACCTCCTGCCAAGTTGAATATGTCGCGCGCAGAGAGTCAGCCTATAATAGTCACAGACATCTATCAAAGTCTAGACTACTCTGAAGGTCATTCTAAAAAGAGGGTTCACAATTCTACGGAAAGTCGGGCAGCACTTCCCTACCCGGTGAGCTATATAAGTCTACTGTGAAAACAGTCCTATGTAAGTATAGTTCAATTATTCTTCTTTTATACCCTTCTACTGTGATAACAGTTCAATTCTATTCTGTAATATTCTTCTAAGTATTTAATACTTATTCTTATACTTCTACAGTATGTATTCTCTAATTACAAAGGAAGGATAAGTTTATTTACCTCGGTAAGCCCAATAATATCCTAGATAAAAGTCGCGCCTGAGCAAGGTTTAGCTCCTAAGTTGTACGCTCCGGTAGCTCCAAGAAAACCTTAGAAGTTCTTCACAACTTCTACTAAGGACTAAGGGATTTGGGTTAGGGTATTTTGGGCATTATAACAATACTAGAAGGCAACTTTTCTACCAAGGGAGGGGGGGTAGATTTCGGCTAGGCTAGGGGGGAGAATAGCCTCGGCTAAGCTTCTCAAGGGGGGGGAGGTGTTTGGACGAAAAGGCTCAAGGGAGAGGGAAGGATTTTCAAGACTTGGAAAGGAATTTGTGGATGAAGAACTCTTCATCTTAAGGGGGGTATTTATAGGTCAAGACATGGCCAACCAATGGCCAAGATTTAGCCAAGTGCTAGGCAAGTGTAAGGTCAAGATTAGTGCAAGTGTACCTAGCCAACTTGCACACAAAAATATCCTACCAACTACTTGACAAAATTGGCTCTCCAATTCGGTCCAATTCCGCCACAAGTCCATCAATTGGAGGGTGACAAGTGTCGCCCTCCCGTTGGTCCAAAATGTTTCGTCTCTCGGAAAAATCCGCAAAAATTAGAAATGGCATAGCCGGAATTTATCCTACGCGAGTTGTGTAAAACGTTTCGTCGGAAAACGATTCTTTTAGTGAGTTGTGCCCAAGTATTTTCGTCCAAGCCTAACTTTTAAGGCTAAACTTTTGTACGTATTCCCTTACGTACATACTCTGGAAATACGGGGTATAACAAGAATGATGTTAGATTTCCAGGAATTGGTAAAGACTAATTAGATACCGGGAAGGTATGGAATAGTTAATGAATTCTCGCCAAGATCTTATGTTTTATTTGAGATAATTGGGAAAGGATGAGCTGTCTGATAGGGTAGTGAACCCTTAAGAAGCCATGTTAAGGAACCTAACGGAATGTCATGTTAATAGATTAAGCTGCGTAGTAGGCTTAAGAGAATTGTACGGATGAGGTCCGTATAGCGTAAGTAATGGTTGTTGTGATCGAGACAACATGGTTTTGGTTTTATGAGAAGTTTTTGTACCCGTTTACTGGGGGACTGGTAAGGTAGGCTTGGAGCATGAAAATTTGCGAGCTTAAGATTATTGATTACTGTCGAGACCTTAGGTATATAAGGCTTTCTCTGGCAATAAGATTTTAAGTCAGACCAAGGATAAGAGTTAAGTGCGGCGACAGTGGGTTGAGGACTGCACGGTCTCCCATGGCCTGAAATGGAGTGGGATCGGTTGATAGTAGTTCCGCCACGTGATGTGGTCACGAGGGTGCAAGGCCCAAGTCTAGTTAATTGTTTTACGGATCGTGGACGTTCCACCGAACCAGTCGTGGCCGGAAATGGTCGTATATTGTCTCATAGAGTGACTCCAAAGATTAGAGGCCAGAATTGGTATGGAAGTTATGTATGTATACTAGAAAGAGTAGGAAGTACGAAAAGATAACCTTTTTTGGGCTTATGATGGACAGATATGCGTGTGCGAGGTATTAGGGCCATGTGTGGCATTGTTGGTATGTCGGGGTGGTGAAAGGAAACTATGTCGCTAATTATAAGTTTGACTCCGAAAGAACATTCGAGGACGAATGTTTCTAAGGGGGGAAGAATGTTACACCCCGGAATTTCAGGATATGTTTATAAGGTAGTACGTAAGAACTCACAAGTGTTAAGATTTGAGACTTGTAAAATTTATCGGAATTATGGATTTGTCGGAAAACGAATTATTGTGACGAATGGGAGGGCGACACGTGTCACCCCCTTATGTTGTCTTGGACGAATTGAAGCATGGACACAAGGGTCATTTGACCCTTGTTAGGAAGACAAGTCTTGCTTGTAGTCAAGCTTGAGAAGGTTGACTAAGTCTAAGGGTCTAAAGTCTTGATATTTCATAAGACAAAATCCTAACCACCCATTTGTTTGTAGCATGACCCTCCAATACACTATATATAATACTAGTAGCAAGAAAGGACTTAACACTTAGCAAAAATTTCACAAATTTTGAAGAACACACTAGGCTTGCTCTCGGGTTTGCTAAGCTCTCACACAAAAAAAAATTTGATTGTTGTCCAAAAATTCCCCCACTTTAAACCAAAGTTCATGAGTGTTATGTAAGTGTATCTCAATAGAAAAATCCCGGAAAAAGAGAGTTTTCGTATTAGTCGCAAAGTGAAAACCTAGTGGCTTTCTAGGTTTTGGATTGGAAGTTTGAAGGAAAGTTGTTGGTATGGTTCTAAGGGTCTCAACAAACGGATTGAAGTGTCTTGGAGAGGTTCTAAACTACTAAGGAGCGACTTCGGATTTGGAATTGGATTAAGGATCGTTAAGGTATAATCTTGTCTTTTAAGGTGTTACAAGACTATTTATTTATTTTGTTGTTGTTGTTAGCTTTACATGTTGATAGCATGAAGTTGGTATGTTGAAGTTTATAAGTATTATGGATTGCTTGTAGCTTAATCCGGAATGTTGTGCAAGCCACTTGAAAGTTAGATTACAATTTTAGTCGTTATGTAGAATCGTCGCATGTTGACCTACTTGAGGATTGTAGTAGTTGTAATCAAATGCGACTTGATATCATGTTATGCTACCAATTTGGATTGAAATGGAAATTTGATAAGAATTGGTATGGTTGAACTCAAGGTGGCCGAATTTGGACTTTTATTTTGTTATTCATTTGTATTGGACTACTTTCTAAATTGTGAGCCAATTGGGGCTGTTTAGTTATTCATTTGTATTGGACTACTTTCTAAATTGTGAGCCAATTGGGGCTGTTTAGTTATTCATTTGTATTGGACTACCTTCTATATTGTTGTGAGCCAATTGGGGCTGTTTGGTTATCGTATTCGACCTTGAAAAAGGTGGCAAGTGAGTAGAAACAAAGGAGGTGCTGTCCGATTTTCCGTAGAATTTAGTGACTTAGCACCTAGGATATTCTACGTTTGAAATAAGAGGTTAATGGACGTATGGTGACCATTATAGGTTGAAGTACTAAGTATAGTGTATCCTACTTGAAGAATGGAATAGCTCAAGGTTGAAGTACTTTGGAGCATTTTGCTACTTGTCGACAATCGTCGCGGGGTATGTGAACCTCTTCTTTCTTTGGCATGATCCTACGTATGAAATATCCATGTGATAACATTTTAAGATTCCTTCTACTCTTAGAAGTTAAGAAGTATCCACATTGTTAACTCTAAATTAAGTATGTTAAATTGTCCTAAGTCCTTACCAAGCCTTATGGGAGATATTGGTAAAAATGGTTAGGAAATTATGAGATTTGATTTCAAGCTATGTATCTTGATTTATTTAAAGTAAGTATGTAAGTTGATTTTTATGTTTGAAAATGACTTGAATTTATATGTGAAAAGGGGATTGGTTTTAAAAGTGTAGATGACATGATTTTACAAGTATAAGTAAATGGACTTTAAAGAATGTATGTTATGAAGTTTTAAGACTATGAACTTTGATTTTCTTTAAAGGATTATGAAACTTTATTTTTCAAGTTATGGGACTTGATTTCTGAAGTATAAGCGACATGATTTGAAAGAGTGTATGCTACGAGGTGTTAAGGCTATAAGCCTTGATTTTATAAGTGGAAATGACTTAATTTTACAAAGTATGACTTCTTAATTTATTTCAAAAGTTAAGAAGATGGCTTCCAAAAGAGTATGTGACTTGAGCTTTAAAAAGAAAGGAGTTCTATGATTCTTTTTAAGTATGTATGTATGTAGTATTTTTGGATCTAGTTTTCCTAATGTTGTAAGAGTAAAAGTGTCTTAAGTTCTCTAAAATGAAAGGTTGTTATAATAGCTTTATGGGAAGTTGTTATGACGACTTAAGAAGAAGTGAAAAGATGGTTTGAAAATGTTATGTAAGGAAATCACACGAGCCTACAACAGGCGGATTACGTTATGAAATACACCGAGCCTACAAATAGGCGGATTACGTTATGAAATACACCGAGCCTACAAATAGGCGGATTACGTTATGAAATACACCGAGCCTACAAATAGGCGGACACGTTATGAGATACACCGAGCCTACACATAGGCCGGATTACGCCATATTACCCCGAGCCTTCACATAGGCCGGGTTACGTCATCTTACACCGAGCCCCACAGGCGGGCCGGATTATGTTATATGATTCCACAGTACACCGAGCCCCACAGGCGGGCCGGATTATGTTATATGATTCCACAGTACACCGAGCCCCACAGGCGGGCCGGATTATGTCACATGATTCATCAGTACACCGTGTCCCGCAAATGGGCAGGATTATGTTATGTAAGATATGTAAGTTATGTGAAAAAGGCTGGATTAAACTCTTAAGTAAGTATGTAAGAATATGTTGTTAAATCTTATCGAAAGAAGGAAAGGAACGGTTAATATATGATTGATTTCAGGAGTTAAAATGACATTCTTTTATACAGATATGATTTGGTTATTGCATTTTATTTCTGTTCCATACTTGCACTGTTGTTATCGACCCCTTGGGCTGCGTTCATGCCGCAGTTTTAGGTACCAGGTTGGTGATCCTTGCTCTTAGGATCTCTGCTCGATTTTGGAAAAGCCCTTTCACTCCGGGAGGCTTGTCTTTTAGTGCAGTTTCCGATGTGGTAGACTTATGTACATTCAGGGTATGGCGGCCCCTGTCCGCCGCGATTGTAATTCTTAAGGTCCGTAGTCACATGTTGTGGGTCGGTTTGTAAAAAGAAAGGGATGTAATCTTTGTTGTTATGTATATGTATATGTGTCGGAAGGTAGCCTTATCGGCTAACACGTGGTTTAATTTCTCGTTATTTTATTTTATAAGTTTCATGTATGTTCATTGCTATTTCTCCGATGTATACAGAGCAGGTGCCCAGTAGGGCACCTGGCCGCCCGGTCGGTCGTGACAAAAGTGGTATCGAGCGATTAGTCCTCGGAAAGTGTCTACAGACCGTGTCTAGTAGAGTCTTGATTATCGGTGTGTTGTGCACCACATCTATAATCAGGAGGCTACAGGACATTTAGGATTGGTTTCCATTCTTCTCAATCTGAGATCGTGCGATAGAGCTGTGTTGTTAGGGTCGTCTCTCCCTAACGAGTTATGTTGATTGCAGCTACGAGAAAGACAGCAGTGACCCAGGAAAGACTATGTGGATTTCGTATCCAGGTTGGTAATGATTGTAGTATAGTTGGTATTGTGACATACATCTATAAGGTCAAGATTAGGGCAAGTGTACCTAGCCAACTTGCACACAAAAATATCCTACCAACTACTTGACAAAATTGGCTCTCCAATTCGGTCCAATTCCGCCACAAGTCCATCAATTGGAGGGTGACAAGTGTCGCCCTCCCGTTGGTCCAAAATGTTTCGTCTCTCGAAAAAATCCGCAAAAATTAGAAATGGCATAGCCGGAATTTATCCTACGCGAGTTGTGTAAAACGTTTCATCGGAAAACGATTCTTTTAGTGAGTTGTGCCCAAGTATTTTCGTCCAAGCCTAACTTTTAAGGCTAAACTTTTGTACGTATTCCCTTACGTACATACTCTGGAAATACGGGGTATAACATTCTCCCCTCCTTAGAAACATTCGTCCCGAATGTTCCTTCCCAAGACAGATAACGATAAGGTTCTTCATAACTTAAACAGTTTGCAAATGCCACACACGGCCACAAGACAACACTTAGGCATAAACGATAATGAAAATTTACAAGTAGGAAAGTGAATTACCTGGAGGTGTGGGGAATAGGTGAGGATACTTCTGCCTCATGTCCTCCTCAGCTTCCCACGTCATCTCCTCCCTGAGCTCGTTCCGCCACAAGACTTTGACGGAAGCCACGTCCTTCGTCCGCAGACGCCTAACCTGACGATCGATTATCGCTATGGGAATCTCCTCATACGATAACCCCCCGGTCACCTGGACATCGTCAACCGGGTGTACCCTAGATGGATCCCCGATACATCTCCTCAAAGATAGATACGTGAAAAACCGGATGCCGCCTCCGGTCGGACGGCAGATCCAACTCATAGGCAACCTTGCCTACCTGCGGACAATGCAAACGGCCCAATGTACCTTGGCCGAGTTTCCTTCTTCCCGAATCTCATCACACCTTCATGGGTGACACCTTTAGAAAACCCAATCATGAACCTCGAACTCTAGATGCCGACGGCGATGATCTGCATATGACTTCGCCGACTACGAGTCGCCAAGAACCTCTCTGGATAAGCTTCACCTTATCCATCGCTCGCTGCACCAAATCTGGTCCCACTAGCGCACATCGAACCAGCCTATAGGCGTCCGCACTTCCTCCCATACAAGGCCTCATAAGGCGCCATCGAATCTTGGAGTGGTAGCTATGATTATATGCAAACTCAACTAGAGGCAAATGATCCTCCCGGCTACCACGAGTCGATAACACGTGCTCGCGACATATCCTCGAGAGTGCGGATAGTGCGCCACCGGCTGTCTGCATGTGGATGGAATGCGACTCGAGCTCACTGCCCCCAAACCCTACGGAAAGACCTCGAAGTTAGCCGTAAACCGGGCTCCATGCGATATGATCGAAATAGGGACTCCATGCGATCGGCGATCTCTCGGATGTAAAGTGCGCATAATCCTCGGTAGAAAAGTCGCCCGACGGGAAGAAAGTGGGCTGATTTCACACCGCCGACGATAACCCATATAGAATCATGTCTCTCCGAGTGCGAGGCAATCACGTGATGAAGTCCATGTTGATCACCTCCCACTTCCAGGTCGGGATCTCTATCGTCTGTAACAAACCACCAGGCCTCTGGTGCTCTACCTTCACCTGCTGACAAAACGGGCACTGAGCTACGAACTCTGCAACGTCCCTCTTCAAGCCATCCCACCAATACACAGATCTAAGGTCGTGGTACATCTTGGTCGACCCTGGATGGATAGAGTAACGCGCGCTGTGTGCTTCCCCCAGAACCTGCTGCCGAAGTCCTGAAACATCTGGAACACACAACCTGCCCTCAAACCTTAGCACCCCATCAGGTGCTACCTCAAAAGGACCCTTGCCCTCATGAAGAGCTGCATCACGATAACGTGTCAGAACTGGATCCTCGAACTGTTGCCTCTTCACCTCCTCGACGATGGAAGACTCGGCAACCTCACGAACTCGAACCCCACTGCTATCAGAATCAATCAAACGGACACCAAGGCTCGCTAACTGATGCAAATCACGAACCATGTCCCTCCTCTCTGGCTGCACATCTGATAGGCTCCCCATCGACCTACGACTAAGAGCATACGCACAACATTGGCCTTCCCGGATGGTACGGGATATCAACATCGTAATCCTTAAGCAACTCTAACCACCGTCTCGCCGTAAGTTCGGCTCCTCCGGCTGAAGATATCTGGAGGCTCTTGTGGTCTGTATAAATATCCACGTGAACCCCATACAAATAGTGCCTCCGGATCTTGGCGTGAATCACTACGCCAACTCCAAATCATGGGTGGGGTAGTTCCTCTCGTGTTTCTTAAGGCGTCGAGATGCGTGCGCTTATAACTCTACCTGCTGCATCAACACACATCCCAACCCGATGCCCGACGATCACAATACACGACATAACCATCCGGACCTGCGGAAGAGTAAGAACGAGGCGGTCGTCGGTCTCCTTCAAGAACTAGAAACCCCGCCACGCGCATCAATCCATCAAACTTAGGCGCCTTACGAGTCACCTAGTCAATGGTGCGAGATAGAAGCAAACTTCTACGAACCGATAATAACTCGCAAGGCCCGAAATCGCGAACCTGCCGGAGTAGTAGGTCTAGGCCAAGTCCCGATCGCCTCGATCTTGGTCGTATCCACTCGAATGCCATCAGCCCCGACAATATGCCCAAGAAAAGACACCGAAGTCAACCAAAACTCACATTTGGAAAACTTGGCGTATAACTGCTGGTCTCGAGAATCGCCAAGATCTCAAATGCTCCGCATGCTCCTGCTCTGAGCGAGAATAAACCAAGATATCATCAATGAACACTATCACAAACATGTCTAAAAATGGTTTGAACACTCGGTTCATCAAATCCATGAATATCGCCGGAGCATTTGTCAACCCAAAAGACATGACCCTGAACTCATAATGCCTGCATCGGGTCGGAATGCGATCTAGGGACATCCACCTCTCGACTCGAACGATGATAGCGATCGCAGATCAATCTTGAGAAACATCTCGCGCCGCAACCGGGTCGAACAAATCATCAATCACGGAAGGGGTATCTGTTCTTAATGGTCACCTTGTTCACTGTAATCAACACATGCGCAGCGGCCCCGTCCTTCTTCTTCACGAACAATACCGGCTTCCCGGGAGAAACACTAGGCGATGAAGCCGCTTCTCCAAAGAAATCCCTGGCGATCCTTCAACTCTCTCAACTCGGCGGTGCCATTACGTATGGCGGAATGGAAATAGCCGAGTGTCCGCAACACATCTATACAAAACTCGATCTCCTCTCGGGAGGATACGAGGTCGTCTGAAACACGTGCGGGAACTCTCGACTCTGGAACCGGTGAAAATGCGCTGCAGCCTCGATATCAAACACGAACGAGATGGTAGATGTACCGCCGTACCATCTTCCTAGCCTTGAGGTAGGAAATAAACCTACCCCGGCGATACCGTGCTCCTCCCACTCAACAACCGGCCTCAGAAAGCTGGAACCGCACTACTCTCTCCTGCGGTCTACATTGGCGTAGCGAAGCTAGCCAACCCATACCCGTGATCATGTCGAAGTCAATCATATCCAACTCTATCAAGTCGGCTGACGATCGTAAATGGTCACTGGACAAGCCCTATATACCGCCGAGCTACCACCGAATCACCCGGCGGCGTAGCTACCTCGAAAGGGTCTATGGACTCGAGCTCTATCCTCATCCTACTAGCAAAGGGGAGATATAGGGCAGAGTAGAACCGGATCTATCAAGGCATACACATCAAACCCAGAACCGATAAGGTACTGTGGCGACATCGGTGAGGCCTCACGATCTGTCGGTGGATAAAGCATAAATGCGTTCGAGGACCGCTAGAAGCGGGACCGCGCCACGACCTGCCGCGACTGCTGGTCCATGAGTACCTTGCCTCCGGGCGAGTAGTGTCGGGGATGAAGAAGACCGGTGAAAGAACTCGTAGGTGACCCTACCATCAAGATCGCCGCCAGTGACAGGTTCTCACATAGTGACCTGCTGGCCACAACTGAAACAAGCTCCTGTAGCAGCACCACAACTCTCGAAGTGGGATCTACCGCATCGGCCACACTGGGGGGGTGGTCCGTCGGCGAGCACTCGCTGCTCGACGGGCGTCGAAGTCACGGGCCTGTGCGCCTCGAATATCCGGTATCCCGAGGGCGGCAGAGTGCTCGAGCCGGCCGTGGTGCAAATCTCATTCTGGCCGAGGCCGCCACCACGATAGCCACTAAAGACCACGATGTCTGGTCTTCGCCTGCTTCTGTCAACCCGTCGGTCTCTACGCCTCGCATCCAAGAGCATGAGCTGCGTGCGGGTAATGTCCATACGGTGAAGAGAAACACCCGCACAAGATTCGGCCATATAATCATCTAGCCCGGTGACGTAGCGGTGCACCCTATCCTCCATATCTGCTACCAACGCTGGGACATATCGAGCCAATGAATCAAACTCGACATTGTACTCCCTAACAGTGCGTCCTCTCTGCCTCAGTAACAAAAATCGGTCAGCCCGCGCCCTCCTCATCTGTGGAGGTAAGAAGTGAGTGAGAAAGGCCTCCGAAAACTCATCCCATACTGCTGGGGACGCGTGCTCTCCCCGGGAAAGCTCCCACGAATCAAACCAATCGACTGCGGTATCACGCAGCCGATGCGAACCGAAGGTCACAGACTCGGTCTCTGAGGCCTTGATCACCCGCATGATCCTCTGAAGCTGACGGATGAACTCCTGCGGATCATCCTCCGGCCTCGACCCGTAAAACTCTGGCGGGCTACAACTCAAGAAATCTCGTAGCCTCAAACTATCTGCCCTCGGGTGAACCACGGGTGCGACTGGGGCTGGAATCGAATCGCCGCGATCCACTGCTCTCGCGTTCGCCACGATCACGGCGAATCGGGACATCTCTGTAACCCATCTCATCTGCTCCAGGCTGTGGGACTGGAGGTGTAGGTACTGTGGTCTCATCAGCCACTGCTGCGGCCCTAAACCCTCCTGGGGTCGGCGGCGTCGTAGAACTCGCCGTCTCGGGTATAGACTGGGCCTGAGCCCTCGTGACTCTAGGTGTCATGCTAGCAGCTCCCTCGGCTGCCTTGCCCTTCTGGGCCCGGGTTGCCTTACGTGGAGGCATAACTGTTACAGAAAAGGAATACGTTAGAGGGGTCCGACTTATAACACAGCTCTAAGGCACGATCTCAGAATGAGAAGAATGGAAACCAATCCTAAATATCCTATAGCCTCCTGATTATTGGTGTGGTGCACAACACACCGATAATCAAGACTCTACTAGATACGGTCTGTAGACACTTTCCGAGGATTAACTGCTCTGATACCACTTTTGTCACAACCTGCCCGGTTCGTGGATCGGTGCCTTACCCGGGCACCCAAGTAGTCATACATCAGAGAAAATCAGCGGAATATAAAACAAGACATGAATCAAATGAAAGTTTTAGACACAGTTTATATGAGAAAAAGTCGCCTTTCGGCATAATATATATAAACCAAAATCGCGGTTTACATCCCTTGTACAACGGGACTCTGAGACCTCAGGAAGTAAACAACTATGGCGGGACAGGGCCCGCCATACTGCAACGACAAAACTATCTACAACAGGAGATCATACCCAAAAGTAGAGCCTCAGTAGAAGATGGAGCTCACGACACCGCAAGATTCTAAGGATGCGGATCTAGCACACCTTGCCCTTACTGCGGCATGAGCGGCCCAGAAGAGTCGATACAACAGGTACTAAGTATGTGAAACTGTAAATTACTTAAATGAAATCATATCTTTTTAAAACCAGTTTACAAATATGTATGAAACAACCAAGGAAACCGCACATAGTGCCACATCATAAACAAGAGCCACAATAGGTAAACTGTAACAGGTCTTTTCTAGGCTGCGAATGATCGAAGCACGGCCACTCGCCCATATTATCATTCTGTAAGCCTAATCCTGGACTCCCGTAGTCCGCATAGGCCATTCACATGGGCCCGCATGAGGTATAACCCCGCATCGAGGGTAGCTACTCCTCGGCAACGTCCTGGACTCGTAGTCCGCATGGCCACATAGACCGCATGAGGCATAACCCCGCACACTAACCTGGAACTCTCGTAGCTCCGCGCCACTGGACCCGCATGAGGTATTCTCGAATCATGGTCCCAGACCGCCTGAGTCTACCCCGCATCGGAGGGCAGCTTAACCCCCGGTATCATCTCAAGAGGTGAGTGATATAGTACTAACACAACATCTTATAGTTTAAACAACATAAGCATAAGTAAGACTGACCTCTTTACACAAACGTTACAAGATACTAACACATAGCATCACAATATGTCTACTCATCAAAACCATCTTATTATACCTTTCAGAAAGCAATACAAGTCTTTTATAAACATATAAGTAAACTGTTCCTTTTTATAAAACTTAAGCCGTTATACTTAACTTCCCATAAAGCTAGTATAACCCTTAAGCTTCTTGTTTTAAAAACAACTATTCTTCTTCTTTCAAAACTGTGTTATAATTCTTTTGAAAGACTTTTAAGATCTTTATTATTTAGGCTTAAGTCGCAAGACATTGCCGTAAGTATTATTCAGGCTTAAGTCAAAAGACATTGCCGTAGTTATTATTCAGTTAACACGTGTACGTCTACCGTACTATATATATATTTTAAAATATCATGCTTTAGGAAGAATCACATACCTTCTCGGCGAAAACCTCCTGCCAAGTTGAATATGTCGCGCGCAGAGAATCAGCCTATAATAGTCACAGACATCTATCAAAGTCTAGACTACTCTGAAGGTCATTCTAAACAGAGGGTTCACAATTCTACGGAAAGTCGGGCAGCACTTCCCTACCCGGTGAGCTATATAAGTCTACTGTGAAAACAGTCCTATGTAAGTATAGTTCAATTATTCTTCTTTTATACCCTTCTACTGTGATAATTGATTCAATTCTATTACGTAATATTCTAAGTATTTAATACTTATTCTTATACTTCTACAGTATGTATTCTCTAATTACAAAGGAAGGATAAGTTTATTTACCTCGGTAAGCCCAATAATATCCTAGATAAAAGTCGCGCCTGAGCAAGGTTTAGCTCCTAAGTTGTACGCTCCGGTAGCTCCAAGAAAACCTTAGAAGTTCTTCACAACTTCTACTAAGGACTAAGGGATTTGGGCTAGGGTATTTTGGGCATTATAACAATACTAGAAGGCAACTTTTCTACCAAGGGAGGGGGGGTAGATTTCGGCTAGGCTAGGGGGGGATAGCCTCGGCTAAGCTTCTCAAGGGGGGGGGGGGAGGTGTTTGGACGAAAAGGCTCAAGGGAGAGGGAAGGATTTTCAAGACTTGGAAAGGAATTTGTGGATGAAGAACTCTTCATCTTAAGGGGGTATTTATAGGTCAAGACATGGCCAACCAATGGCCAAGATTTAGCCAAGTGCTAGGCAAGTGTAAGGTCAAGATTAGGGCAAGTGTACCTAGCCAACTTGCACACAAAAATATCCTACCAACTACTTGACAAAATTGGCTCTCCAATTCGGTCCAATTCCGCCACAAGTCCATCAATTGGAGGGTGACAAGTGTCGCCCTCCCGTTGGTCCAAAATGTTTCGTCTCTCGGAAAAATCCGCAAAAATTAGAAATGGCATAGCCGGAATTTATCTACGCGAGTTGTGTAAGCGTTTCGTCGGAAAACGATTCTTTTAGTGAGTTGTGCCCAAGTATTTTCGTCCAAGCCTAACTTTTAAGGCTAAACTTTTGTACGTATTCCCTTACGTACATACTCTGGAAATACGGGGTATAACAAGAATGATGTTAGATTTCCAGGAATTGGTAAAGACTAATTAGATACCGGGAAGGTATGGAATAGTTAATGAATTCTCGCCAAGATCTTATGTTTTATTTGAGATAATTGGGAAAGGATGAGCTGTCTGATAGGGTAGTGAACCCTTAAGAAGCCATGTTAAGGAACCTAACGGAATGTCATGTTAATAGATTAAGCTGCGTAGTAGGCTTAAGAGAATTGTACGGATGAGGTCCGTATAGCGTAAGAAATGGTTGTTGTGATCGAGATAACATGGTTTTGGTTTTATGAGAAGTTTTTGTACCCGTTTACTGGGGGACTGGTAAGGTAGGCTTGGAGCATGAAAATTTGCGAGCCTAAGAATATTGATTCTTCTTGAGACCTTAGGTATATAAGGCTTTCTCTGTGATAAGATTTTAAGTCGGACGAGGATAAGAGTTAAGTGCGGCCGAGTGGTTGAGGACTGTTACGGGTCTCCCATGGCCTGAAATGGAGTGGGATCAGTTGATAGTAGTTCGCTACGTGGCGAGTCACGAGGGTGCAAGGCCCAAGTCTAGTTAATTGTTTTACGGGTTCGTGGACGCGTTCCACCGGAACCGGGTCGTGAAAGCCGGAAATGGTCGTATATTGTCTCATAGAGTGACTCCAAAGATTAGAGGCCAGAATTGGTATGGAAGTTATGTATGTATACTAGAAAGAGTAGGAAGTACGAAAAGATAACCTCTTTTGGGCTTATGATGGACAGATATGCGTGTGCGAGGTATTAGGGCCATGTGTGGCATTGTTGGTATGTCGGGGTGGTGAAAGGAAACTATGTCGCTAATTATAAGTTTGACTCCGAAAGAACATTCGAGGACGAATGTTTCTAAGGGGGGAAGAATGTTACACCCCGGAATTTCAGGATATGTTTATAAGGTAGTACGTAAGAACTCACAAGTGTTAAGATTTGAGACTTGTAAAATTTATCGGAATTATGGATTTGTCGGAAAACGAATTATTGTGACGAATGGGAGGGCGACACGTGTCACCCCCCCTTATGTTGTCTTGGACGAATTGAAGCATGGACACAAGGGTCATTTGACCCTTGTTAGGAAGACAAGTCTTGCTTGTAGTCAAGCTTGAGAAGGTTGACTAAGTCTAAGGGTCTAAAGTCTTGATATTTCATAAGACAAAATCCTAACCACCCATTTGTTTGTAGCATGAACCTCCAATACACTATATATAATACTAGTAGCAAGAAAGGACTTAACACTTAGCAAAAATTTCACAAATTTTGAAGAACACACTAGGCTTGCTCTCGGGTTTGCTAAGCTCTCACACAAAAAAAAAATTGATTGTTGTCCAAAAATTCCCCCACTTTAAACCAAGGTTCATGAGTGTTATGTAAGTGTATCTCAATAGAAAAATCCCGGAAAAAGAGAGTTTTCGTATTAGTCGCAAAGTGAAAACCTAGTGGCTTTCTAGGTTTTGGATTGGAAGTTTGAAGGAAAGTTGTTGGTATGGTTCTAAGGGTCTCAACAAACGGATTGAAGTGTCTTGGAGAGGTTCTAAACTACTAAGGAAGCGACTTGGTTGGAATTGGATTAAGGATCGTTAAGGTATAATCTTGTCTTTTAAGGTGTTACAAGACTATTTATTTATTTTGTTGTTGTTGTTAGCTTTACATGTTGATAGCATGAAGTTGGTATGTTGAAGTTTATAAGTATTATGGATTGCTTGTAGCTTAATCCGGAATGTTGTGCAAGCCACTTGAAAGTTAGATTACAATTTTAGTCGTTATGTAGAATCGTCGCATGTTGACCTACTTGAGGATTGTAGTAGTTGTAATCAAATGCGACTTGATATCATGTTATGCTACCAATTTGGATTGAAATGGAATTTTGATAAGAATTGGTATGGTTGAACTCAAGGTGGCCGAATTTGGACTTTTAGTTTGTTATTCATTTGTATTGGACTACTTTCTAAATTGTGAGCCAATTGGGGCTGTTTAGTTATTCATTTGTATTGGACTACTTTCTAAATTGTGAGCCAATTGGGGCTGTTTAGTTATTCATTTGTATTGGACTACCTTCTATATTATTGTGAGCCAATTGGGGCTGTTTGGTTATCGTATTCGACCTTGAAAAAGGTGGCAAGTGAGTAGAAACAAAGGAGGTGCTGTCCGATTTTCCGTAGAATTTAGTGACTTAGCACCTAGGATATTCTACGTTTGAAATAAGAGGTTAATGGGCGTATGGTGACCATTATAGGTTGAAGTACTAAGTATAGCGTATCCTACTTGAAGAATGGAATAGCTCAAGGTTGAAGTACTTTGGAGCATTTTGCTACTTGTCGACAATCGTCGCGAGGTATGTGAACCTCTTCTTTCTTTGGCATGATCCTACGTATGAAATATCCATGTGATAACATTTTAAGATTTCTTCTACTCTTAGAAGTTAAGAAGTATCCACATTGTTGACTCTAAATTAAGTATGTTAAATTGTCCTAAGTCCTTACCAAGCCTTATGGGAGATATTGGTAAAAATGGTTAGGAAATTATGAGATTTGATTTCAAGCTATGTATCTTGATTTATTTAAAGTAAGTATGTAAGTTGATTTTTATGTTTGAAAATGACTTGAATTTATATGTGAAAAGGGGATTGGTTTTAAAAGTGTAGATGACATGATTTTACAAGTATAAGTAAATGGACTTTAAAGAATGTATGTTATGAAGTTTTAAGACTATGAACTTTGATTTTCTTTAAAGGATTATGAAACTTTATTTTTCAAGTTATGGGACTTGATTTCTAAAGTATAAGCTACATGATTTGAAAGAGTGTATGCTACGAGGTGTTAAGGCTATAAGCCTTGATTTTATAAGTGGAAATGACTTAATTTTACAAAGTATGGCTTCTTAATTTATTTCAAAAGTTAAGAAGATGGCTTCCAAAGAGTATGTGACTTGAGCTTTAAAAGAAAGGAGTTCTATGATTCTTTTTAAGTATGTATGTATGTAGTATTTTTGGATCTAGTTTTCCTAATGTTGTAAGAGTAAAAGTGTCTTAAGTTCTCTAAAATGAAAGGTTGTTATAATAGCTTTATGGGAAGTTGTTATGACGACTTAAGAAGAAGTGAAAAGATGGTTTGAAAATGTTATGTAAGGAAAATCACAGGAGCCTACAAATAGGCGGATTACGTTATGAAATACACCGAGCCTACAAATAGGCGGATTACGTTATGAAATACAGGAGCCTACAAATAGGCGGATTACATTATGAAATACACCGAGCCTACAAATAGGCGGATTACGTTATGAGATACACCGAGCCTACATAGGCGGATTACGCCATATTACCCCGAGCCTTCACATAGGCGGGTTACGTCATCTTACAGAGCCCACGGCGGGCGGATTATGTTATATGATTCCACGATGCACCGAGCCCACGGCGGGCGGATTATGTTATATGATTCCACGTACCGAGCCCGCGGGCGGGCGGATTATGTTATATGATTCCACGATGCACCGAGCCCAGCGGGTCGGATTATGTCATATGATTCATCAAGACACCGTGTCCGCATAAATGGGCGGATTATGTTATGTAAGATATGTAAGTTATGTGAAAAAGGCTGGATTAAACTCTTAAGTAAGTATGTAAGAATATGTTGTTAAATCTTATCGAAAGAAGGAAAGGAACAGTTAATATATGATTGATTTCAGGAGTTAAAATGACATTCTTTTATACGAGATATGATGTGGTTAGTGCATTTTATTTACATTCCATACTAAATTTTTGTTATCGACCCCGCCGAGGCTGCGTTCATGCCGCGAGTTTAGGTACCAGGTTGGTGATCCTTGCTCTTAGGATCTCTGTTGATTTTGGAAAGAAGCCCTTTCACTCGGAGGCTTGTCTTTTAGTACGGTTTCCCGATGTGGTAGACTTATGTACATTCGGGTATGGCGGAGCCTGTCCGCGTGATTGTAATTCTTAAGTGCGTAGTCACATGTTGTGGGTCGGTTTGTAAAAAAGAAAGGGATGTAACAGCTGTTGTTATGTATATGTATATGTGTCCAGGAAGGTAGCCTTATCGGCTAACCTGTGGTTTAATTTCTCGTTATTTTATTTTATAAGTTTCATGTATGTTCCGCTGCTATTTCTCTGATGTATACCTGAACAGGGTGCACAGGTAGGGCACCAGTCGCGGGCCCGGGGTCGGGTCGTGACACTCTTATACATGTCCTGGACTTACGGGATGTAACATTCTTCCCCCCTTAGAAACATTCGTCCCCGAATGTTCTTAGGCGGTTGTCAAGCTATACAAACTCCGGCATAAACTCTATACTATGCCTCTCAATCAAAACTGCACAAGACCAACGATGTCACACATGGCCACCACAACATACGTAAACATAACAATGGACCTTCCGTCCGCGGCCCCTTCTCACAAAACTCGAAGGTTACTGTCTTATCACAAACAGGATCTTTAGAGGTTCCTTTCTTTCCTTACTTGTCATACTTTCTCGTACTTTCAAACTTATCTAGTACACGTACAAAATCTCAAATATTGTTTCTGTTCTCCAATCCTTGGAGTTACTATCCAAACTTGGCCATATTGTTACTTACTTTCCCGTTAAGGCTCTTCTCGGTCCTTACGACCTGATTCCGATGGAACGCGTCCACAAACTCGTACAGCGATCAACTAGACTTGGGCCTTGCACCCTCGTGACCCTATCACATAGCGGGACCATTTCTAACTGACATCACCCCATTCCATACTACCGGCTGACCCGAAATGAGTCCATAACCCGACTCATCGTCACACTTAACTTCTCATTCTTAGTCTGAAATAAATCTTTCTCTTATCTCAAGGTGCTTCTCACCCTATCCCCCTATTCACTAGAGGTTCGTCACATAGTGATACAACATCAGAGAAAATCAGAGAAATAAAAACTTAAACATGAACAATAGATATGATAATAAAACAGGCCAACCAAAACGGTTGCCTTCTTGCATATATATACAGAAATTGAACAGTTACATCCTTTACAACCCTGCCCACAACAGTACTACAGACCTCTAAGAGTTACAACATGACGGGACAGGGCCCCGCCATACCCCTGAATGTACAAGTACCTAAAGTGACAGGGGACTATACCAAAAGATAAGCCTCCGGAGAAACGGAGCTTCCCAATACGCTGAACTGTGATCCTATGAGCGAGGATCAACAACTGGTGTACCTCTACCTGCGGCATGAACGGCCAGAGGAGAGCGATGCAAGTGTACCAAGTATGGCCGAAAATCTGTAAATGAAATCATAGCAGTCTATATAAAGCAGGAGACATGTATGATAACCTAACTACAGTCCAAAATAAGCAGTCATGTAAGTCAGGGACTCACGCCCTCAAGTCATCAGTCGAATATAACTATGGATCTCACGCCCTCAACATCAATCATGCGTGGAATACCTTCGCCATCGGCGATCATGATATAATAACACCAAGAGTACACATGAACACGGGTCCCACTGAGTCATAAATCATGCGGGGCAATGCGAAGGCTAACTACGGATACCAAAGCCGCATCATCAGCGGCGGCGATGCAGCCAACTACGGATACCAAAGCCGTACTAACAATACTATACAACCAAACCACAAAGGCGACACGGGGCAAATCAAAGCCAACTACGGATACCAAAGCGAATCACGTGTTGGCGGGGCAAATGAGGGCTAACTACGGATACCAAAGTCGTAGTCACGAGACTTCGCCACGGTGACACGGGGAAAATGCAAGCCAACTACGGATACCAAAGCGAATCACGTGGCTGGCCGGGGCAAGTACGAGGGCTAACTACGGATACCAAAGCGTAGTCACGAGACTTCGCCACTAAACTGAACGGGGCAAGTACGAAGGATAACTACCAGATACCAAAGCCGAATCAGCCACGACCCGGGGCAAGTACGAGAGCCAACTACCAAATACCAAAGCCGAATCAGTATAACCTCATGGAGAGCTAGTCCATGGAATAACACTATCAGCGAGCGTGCGTGGAATCCTCGTCACCGCGTGCGTCCAAGTAAGATCATAACAAATCAGCCGGCCCTCCATTGAGAGACGCGGTGGTATAGAAATACAATACTAGCACGACAAGGCTATCACACGTAAACATAGGCAAGTTACACACAACTCAAGGTATTTTCATTTTAGGCCAAAGTCCAGGTTTTAATCCCAATTTACGTGACGTTAAATTCTTTTTAAAGGGTCTATTTCTTTTACAAAGGTCACCCGATACCCGTAGTATTAAAATAGAGGGACTAACTTTTTAAGTAAACCAACACACTTCCCTTTTTAAAATCAAGTAACAACATTCTTTTCCAAAGTTCAAGTTTGCCTAATTTCAAATATTCAAGTCTCTTATTTTCGAAAGATTTCATAGTTCATAGTCTTAATCACTTAATAACGTAATCTCTTTTAAAACAATTTGAGCAATATATGCCTTAATTGTGAGTAGGTTAATCTTGTTTATAACAATCTTATTAAAGCAGCCATGATCTAGGAAATGTAATACAATTTTGTCTTATCTTAGCTTCTATGCAGATGGAGTTCTCTACTGGTTTTAATATAATTACTTATTTGTCAATACATTTCCCTTTATTAACGCTGCAGTGGTTCGTTCGATACTTATTCTCATTTCCGAAATCAGTAAAACATTATTCTTTAAAAACCAAGTACTCATTACTCACGAATGAGGTTTCACACTTTTAACAAAATTCATATCAATTCAATTAAGTCAAGTCTCTTATCTTTTAAGATCAAGTCTCTTAACTTCTAAAATCAATAAACCATTCTTTTTATCTCTCTTAAGTCGTTATACCTAACTTCCCATAAAGCTAGTATAACTCTAAAGCTTTCAAAACCAAGTATTACTCTTCTTTCAAAAACGATTCTTAATTCTTTTGAAATACTTCAAGATTCTTTATTATTTAAAACTCAAGTCAGAAGACATCGAAGTAAAACCACGTTCAGTTAACACACGTACGTCTACCGTACTATATATATTCTTTTAAAAATATCATGCTCAAGAGGATAGGAAGAATCACATACCTCGCGACGATTACCGACAATTAGCAAATAGCTCCAAAGTACTGTAATCCTGCTAGCCTTTTCCACCCTTCGAGTAGAATACGCTACTCGCAGTACTTCAACCTATAATGGTCATATAAGTCTATCAACGTCTAGACTACTCTGCAGAACAATTCTAGATACAGATTCCTTATTTACGGAAAATTGGGAAGCACTTCCCTACCCGACAACTACATAAGTCTACTGTAAATACAGTCCTATGTAAGTACAGTTCAGTCTTCTTCTTTAATATTCTTCTGATGTGATTTCAATTCAATTCTCTTCTCTTATACCATCCTTCTATATATCTTATACTCATTCCTATACTACTATAGTATGTAATTTCCTAATTACAATAGAAGGACAAGAGTATTTACCTCGATAAGCCCAAAATTATCCAAGTTTATATGTCGATCCTGAGCAACGTTTAGCTCCTATTCTGAACGTTCCAATTCGCTCCAAGAAACCCTTAGAAGTTCTACACAACTTCTACTTAACACTTCAACCGACTATGAAGATTTTCCTTAGGGTTTCGTTTAGTGACTAAAGGAAGTATAATAGTATTTCTGGGCTTTTAGTATAGGGGTAACCTTGGAATACTACAAGGTATTTGGGCCAAGGTATTTTGGAATAGTAACAATACTTGGAGAATACTTTTCTACCAAGGGGGGGGGGGGTATTTCACGAGAACAACTCAAGAGGATGGGGGGTTGGTTTCGGCCAAGGCCTCTCAAAGGGGGAGGGGAAACTTGGACGAAAACTACACTAAGAGGGAGAGGGATTTTGCCTTGAAATTTCACAAGTGTGGATGAAGAAATAGTCTTGCATTAGAGGGGTATTTATAGGCCAATCAATGGCCAAGATTAAGGCAAGTGGAGGGAAAGTGGAGGGTGGAGATTTTGACAAGTGTTGTGTGGGTCCCACTTGCTCATCTACTACACAAAATATCACAAAATATCCTACCTAATCCTTGACCAAAAACAAAGGCCAAAAACGTGCCAACTTTCGTCCAACTTGACCGCCCACTTGAGGGTGACAAGTGTCGCCCTCTCGTTGGTCCAAAATATTTCATCTCTCGGAAAAATCCGCAAAAAATTATAAATGTTGCAACCGTAATTTTCCCTTCGCAAAGTCCGGAAAACGTTTCGTCGGAAAACAATTCTTTTCGCTAGTTGTGAACAAATTTCGACCCTTATGCCTACTTAAGGCTTAAACTTTTGTACGTACGCCCTCACGTACATACTCTGGAAATACGGGGTATAACATTCTCCCCTCCTTAGAAACATTCGTCCCGAATGTTCCTTCTCAAGACAGATAACGATAAAGTTCCTCTTAACTTTTGCAAATGCCACACATGGCCACAATACAACACGCGAAAAATACTTAACCCACGTCAACGGGGAATCACCTCTAGCATTACCAAAGCTCCCACCCAAGGTCTAAAAGATATTCCCTTCGCACCTTTACTACACCAAAGTAATGATCATTTCTATTCTCTCAGCACATGTTCACTTCTTTCCTTACTCGTCGTACCCTTCTAGAACACTTGAACTCTTTCTAGTATACGTACCATACTTCAGTCATCGCTTCAGTTTCCAAAACTTTGGAGTCACTACCTCCAAACTTGGTCACCTTACTAGCCTCAAATTCCTTTAAGGCCATTCCCGGCCTTCACGATCCGATTCTGGTCGAACATATCCACGAACTCATACGATGGTCATCTAAACTTGGGCCTAGCACCCTCGTGACCCTACCACCTGGCGGGACCACCTCGAACTGACCCCACCCCAAACCGGGCTGCGGGTCGACCCGCGAATGGTCCTCAACCCGACCCATAATCGCGCCAAACTCTTGTTCCCCGATCCGGAACAATCTTACCTATTCAAGTCCTGAAAGCTACCACTTTCATCTTACACAACCCATGGATTTGCCCCACAATACATTTTTACGCATACCAAGTATTTTGACAAAGACTAACCGTAAAATCTTTTATTCAAGGCGGCCTTACATCTAAGGTCTCAACGTGCAATATTCTAAGGTTCATACCTTCCCTGTCCCCATACTTATCCTTTCAACTAACCATGTCTCTAAACCACAATATACACAACACTATCTGTACAAAGTACTCAACATATAATCATCGTATCACGCATGCTAATCTCTAGAGGGTTAAGGATATACCTGAAAAATAGGCGGTTCAAAGGACCGCTAAAACTGGGAACTTCCACCGCGACCTGCGCGTGGCTGCGTGTATGAACATCTGTCTAGCTATGGAAGGTAAAGAACCCGCAAATGATCTCGTGTAGTCATGCTATCCCACGGTGCTACCTGCAGTGGACAGTCTCTCGCCAAATGGCCTGTTGGCGCAAGCATAACAATCTCCCAAATTAGTACGACATTCTCCCTTATGAATTTTTCCACAACGGCACATTGAGACAAGGGTGGCCTCATCCGCGACACTCCTGCTCACGAAAATCTGAAACACAGGAGCCACGACGCTCTCGAATATCCGAAGGTCCGAAAGTGTGGAGGACCACTGCATCTTGGCGGAGGTACATAACTAACTCTTCGAGGCGGTCCGCCTCGAAAGTCGCCAAAGGCCTGCTGTCACGGCCTTCTTACGGTGATCCGGTCATTACGCCGACCTCTCCGCTCCTCACCCAAGTGCATAAGCGTATGCGGGCAATGTCCATGCCGGTGAAGAGCTACACCGAACAAGCCTCGCCAAGTAGTCATCGAGCGGTGGCGTGGTGGTGCACTGTCCCCATGTCGGCTACGGCGTGGGGCGTCTGAAACTAGTTAGCCAAACTCCACATTGTACTCGAACCGTGCGCGTCTGTCTCGGTATCAAAAATATGTCGGCCGAGCCCTCATCTGTGGAGGCAAGAAATGTGCAAGAAATGCCTCAGAACTCGTCCCAAATAGGCGGGCGCTGCTCCCCGGGACGGCTCGCGAATCAAACGATCATTGCGGTATCACGCAGCCGATGTGAACCTAAGACCACCGACTCGGTCTCGAAGCCTTGATCACTCTCATGATCCAGAATCGCTTCGGATGAACTCCTGCGGATCATCCTCAGGCCTCGATCCATAAAATACTGGCGGGCTGCAACTCAGAAAATCCCGCAGTCTCAAACTATCTGCTCTCGGGTGAACTACGGGTACTACCGGTACCGAAATCGCTGCATCCAGCTTATCCTCGTGCCTTGCCACTATCTTGGCCAATAACTGGGCCATCTCTTTGTACCCCAACTCCTGCTCCGGTGTGGGGTGGAGGCTCAGTCTTGTGGTCTCAGCAGCCACTGCTGCGGCTCTAAACTCTGCTGGGGCTGGCGGCGTCGCAAAACTTGCCGTCTGAAGCACTATCTCAGGTAATGACCGGGCCTGCGCCCTGGTACTTCTCTGTATCCTACTAGCAGCTTCCTCGGCTGCCTTGCCCATCTGGGCCCGGGTTGCCTTGCGCGGAGGCATAACTGGTAAAACGAAATACGTCAAAGGGGTCCAACTTATAACACAACTCTAAGGCACGATCTCAGAATGAGAAGAATGGAAACCAATCCTAAATTTCCTGCAGCCTCCTGATTATAGATGTGGTGCACAACACACCGATAATCAAGACTCTACTGAACACGATGCGTAGACACTTTCCAGAGATGAGCGCTCGATACCACTTTTGTCACGACCCGATCCCGGGCCCGTGAATGGTGCCTTACCCCGGGCACCCTAGTGATACAACATCAGAGAAAATCAGCGGAAATAAAAACTTAAACATGAACAATAGATATGATAATAAAACAGGCCAACCAAAACGGTTGCCTTCTTGCATATATATACAGAAATTGAACTGTTACATCCTTTACAACCCTGCCCACAACAGTACTACAGACCTCTAAGAGTTACAACATGACGGGACAGGGCCCCGCCATACCCCTGAATGTACAAGTACCTAAAGTGACAGGGGACTATACCAAAAGATAAGCCTCCGGAGAAACGGAGCTTCCAATACATCGCTGTGATCCTATGGCGAGGATCAACAATCGGTGTACCTCACTGCGGCATGAACGCAGCGCCCGAAGGAGGTCGATCTGGCAGTACCAAGTATGTGGCTGAAAATCTGTAAATGAAATCATAGTAGTCTATATAAAGCAGGAGACATGTATGATAACCAAACTACAGTCCACAATAAATAGGCAGTCATGTCAAGTCAGGGACTCACGCCCTCAAAGTCATCACTCAAATATAACTATGGATCTCACGCCCACAACATCAATCATGCCCGTGGAATACCTTCCTCACTTGGCGATCATGATATAATAACACCAAGGTACACATGAACACCAGGTCCCACCCGAGTCATAAAGCGTGCGGGGCAAGTCTGAAGGCTAACTACGGATACCAAAGCCGCATCATCGGCGGCAGGCGGTGAAAGCCAACTACCGAGATACCAAAGTCGTACTAACAATACTATACAACCAAACCACGAAGGCGACACGGGGCAAGTCGAAAGCCAACTACGGATACCAAAGCCGAATCACGTGGCGGCGGGGCAAGTGCGAGGGCTAACTACGGATACCAAAGCGTAGTCACGAGACTTCGCCACGAAGGCGACACGGGGCAATACGAAAGCCAACTACCGGATAAAAGCCGAATCACGTGGTGGCCGGGGCAAGTACGAGGGCTAACTACGGATACTGGCCGTAGTCACGAGACTTCGCCACTAAAAAGCGGGCAAGTCGAAGGCTAACTACGGATACTGGCCGAATCACCACGACTCGGGGCAAATGCGAGCCAACTACCGGATACCAAAGCCGAATCGGTATAACCTCGGAGAGCTAGTCCATGAATAAACACTATCACGTAGTAATTTCGTGGAATCCTCCTCCCGCACCCGCCGACGCCCAAAAGATCATATAAAATCAGGCCCCTCCATTGAGAGACGCGGTGGTATAGAAATACAATACTAGCACGACAAGGCTATCACACGTAAACATAGGCAAGTTACACACAACTCAAGGTATTTTCATTTTAGGCCAAAGTCCAGGTTTTAATCCCCAAGGTGCTACGTACGTTAAATTCTTTTTAAAGGGTCTATTTCTTTTACAAAGGTCACCCGATACCCGTAGTATTAAAATAGAGGGACTAACTTTTTAAGTAAACCAACACACTTCCCTTTTTAAAATCAAGTAACAACATTCTTTTCCAAAGTTCAAGTTTGCCTAATTTCAAATATTCAAATCTCTTATTTTCGAAAGATTTCATAGTTCATAGTCTTAATCACTTAATAACGTAATATCTTTTAAAACAATTTGAGCAACATATGCCTTAATTGTGTGTAGGTTAATCTTGTTTATAACAATCTTATTAAAGCAACCATGATCTAGGAAATGTAATACAATTTTGTCTTATCTTAGCTTCTATGCAGATGGAGTTCTCTACTGGTTTTAATATAATTACTTATTTGTCAATACATTTCCCTTTATTAACGCTGCAGTGGTTCGTTCGATACTTATTCTCATTTCCGAAATCAGTAAAACATTATTCTTTAAAAACCAAGTACTCATTACTCACGAATGAGGTTTCACACTTTTAACAAAATTCATATCAATTCAATTAAGTCAAGTCTCTTATCTTTTAAGATCAAGTCTCTTAACTTCTAAAATCAATAAACCATTCTTTTTATCTCTCTTAAGTCGTTATACCTAACTTCCCATAAAGCTAGTATAACTCTTAAGCTTTCAAAACCAAGCATTACTCTTCTTTCAAAAACGATTCTTAATTCTTTTGAAATACTTCAAGATTCTTTATTATTTAAAACTCAAGTCAGAAGACATCGAAGTAAAACCACGTTCAGTTAACACACGTACGTCGTCTGGTACTATATATATTCTTTTAAAAATATCATGCTCAAGAGGATAGGAAGAATCACATACCTCGCGATGATTAAATGATTAGCAAATAGCTCCAAATCGTAATCACGCTAGCCTTTTCCACCCTTCGAGTAGAATACGCTACTCGCAGTACTTCAACCTATAACGGTCATATAAGTCTATCAACGTCTAGACTACTCTGCAGAACAATTCTAGATACAGATTCCTTATTTACGGAAAATTGGGCAGCAAGACTTCACCGACTACATAAGTCTCATCAAATACGATCCCATGTAAATCTGATTCAGTCTTCTTCTTTAATATTCTTCTGATGTGATTTCAATTCAATTCTCTTCTCTTATACCATCCTTCTATATATCTTATACTCATTCCTATACTACTATAGTATGTAATTTCCAATTACAATAGAAGGACAAGAGTATTTACCTCGATAAGCCCAAAATTATCCAAGTTTATATGTCGATCCTGAGCAACGTTTAGCTCCTATTCTGAACGCTCCAATTCGCTCCAAGAAACCCTTAGAAGTTCTACACAACTTCTACTTAACACTTCAACCGACTATGAAGATTTTCCTTAGGGTTTCGTTTAGTGACTAAAGGAAGTATAATAGTATTTCTGGGCTTTTAGTATAGGGGTAACCTTGGAATACTACAAGGTATTTGGGCCAAGGTATTTTGTAATAGTAATAATACTTGGAGAATACTTTTCTACCAAGGGGGGGGGGGTATTTCACGAGAACAACTCAAGAGGAGGGGGGTTGGTTTCGGCCAAGGCCTCTCAAAGGGGGAGGGGAAACTTGGACGAAAACTACACTAAGAGGGAGAGGGATTTTGCCTTGAAATTTCACAAGTGTGGATGAAGAAATAGTCTTGCATTAGAGGGGTATTTATAGGCCAATCAATGGCCAAGATTAAGGCAAGTGGAGGGCAAGTGAAGGGTGGAGATTTTGACAAGTGTTGTGTGGGTCCCACTTGCTCATCTACTACACAAAATATCACAAAATATCCTACCTAATCCTTGACCAAAAACAAAGGCCAAAAATGTGCCAACTTTCGTCCAACTTGACCGCCCACTTGAGGGTGACAAGTGTCGTCCTCTCGTTGGTCCAAAATATTTCATCTCTCGGAAAAATCCGCAAAAAATTATAAATGTTGCAACCGTAATTTTCCCTTCGCAAAGTCCGGAAAACATTTCGTCGGAAAACAATTCTTTTCGCTAGTTGTGAACAAATTTCGACCCTTATGCCTACTTAAGGCTTAAACTTTTGTACGTACGCCCTCACGTACATACTCTGGAAATACGGGGTATAACAACAGGGCCCCGCCATACCCCTGAATATATATGAATCTACAACCTCAGGGAAAACCGTACCAAGAGATAAGCCTCCGGAGCAAATGGAGCTTTTTCCCCAAAAACTGAACCGAGATCCTAAGAGCAAGGATCACCAACCTGGGTACCTAAAACCTGCGGGCATGAACGCATTCGCGAAGAAGTCGATAACAGAAATGCGAATATGGAACAGAAATAACGTCTGATGCAGATCATAACTGTACAAAAGAATGACAGGGACAAGTATAAAAATACATACCAGATCCTGCCATGTCATTACCACTTATGAACTTAATCGCACCTTATTATCTTTTCCCATTTTCAATAAAAGTTATGGTCACATTCTTATGCACATGATTAGGAAAAATCATTAAGTTCATTACTATATAACTCACTTATCTTTCATAACATAACCCGGCCCTTTAAGGAGGGGCGCCTATACTACCCGGCCCAATCTGGGACGCGATCAAGTCACACGAATATCAAAGCATGCCCGTGGAATCCCCCATCACTGCTGACAGCTATAAGTGTAAATTATAACCATGTGACGCGCCCGTGGCATCCCACCTCACTGTCGGCGTACACATACACAACACATATATAGATCTCCTGCCCGTGGAATCCCACATCACTGCCGACAGCTATAAGTGTAAAATATAACCATGTGACGCGCCCGTGGCATCCCACCTCACTGTCGGCGTACACATACACAACACATATATATATAAATATATAACGCGGTCGCATGCCCCGGAATCCCATATCGTATAAGCATGGCCATAACGTGCCCTCGGCGTCCCTCATCGTAGGTGCATGTCTTCATGGGGAGCTAGCCCATGGAGTAATAATATAACACGGTCGCATGCCCCGGAATCCCACATCGTATAAGCATGGCCATGGAGTAATAAAACGCGTGGGCATCTAACCCGCATCCTGGCTGCATGCCCCGGCATCCCTCATCGTATAAGCATGGCCAAGATCAATCACAATGGAAGCATACCCGTGGTATCCCGTCACCGCGCAGACGCGTCGATAAAATGTCCGGGCATCTAACCCGCATCCTGGTCACATGCCCCGGAATCCCACATCGTATAAGCATGTCCAAGGATCAATCATGATGGAAGCATACCCGTGGAATCCCACATCACTGTCGGTACGTCCAAGTAAACTTATAACAAGACAGCCGACCCTCCAACTGAGAGACACGACAACGCAGACATATAATACTTGCACTCAAAGCTATCACAAGCAAACCTAGGCAAGTTCATTAAACCTTTAGACTTCCATATTTATAAACTCATGGCACCTTCGTTTTACACATCAAAATCCGGGAATTTAACCCCAAGATACTAACACCCGTAGTATCCAGGCTTGTGTACATTTCACATAAGTCACGATACTTTTAGAAATACATGTCTCGGCTTCTAAATCAAGTGACCCATACTTTAAAGCTTTTAAGCAAGTGATACCTTTAAATCACATTGCCCTTCCGTAATTCAAGTTAATTCTTTGATTACTTTATTAGAGAAACACATTCTCTTAACCTTCCATAAAGCCGTTATAACCAACTTTCCATAAAGCCGTTATAACCCTTTATGGTTTTAGACAAACTCATTCCTTTTATAACCAAGAGACTTCTACTTTTAAAAAAAACCAAGTATTGTATACTTTCAAATCAATTCTCTTAACTTCAAAAATACAATTAGTCTCTTAACCTTTAGAAAATCAAGTGACTCCTTTTATTATAAAACCTTAGGCAATTGATGCCTTAAAATCAAGTCATTATCCTTCCTTAAAGAAAATATAACCAACTCCCCATAAAGTCGTTATATTCACTTTATACCTTAGCCAAAATATAATTTCCTATCCAAGGGACTTATACGTTTAAAACGGAACAAGTATCACATACTTTAAAACTCTTCAAGTCCCTTAACTTAATAAAACTTAAGACACCCTTTATTCTTTCAAAGAAATGAGTTAATCTCCTAACTCACCTGACTTGGCTATTTATACAACTAGTAAAGGATATCAAGGTGTTGTACGTCTACCGTACTACATACGTGCAACTAGTCATGCTCAAAAGATAGGAAAAGTTCTACATAGAGCAAATCACACAACTACCTCTTAACTTCTAAGAGTAGAAGGAAACATGAAATGATACCACAGGTATATTCCATATATAGAATCATGCCAAAGGAAGGAAGAGGTTCACATACCTCGCGACGATTATCGACAAGTAGCAAAATGCTCCAAAGTACTTCAACCTTGATAGTTATTCCATCCTTCAAGTAGGATACGCTATACTTAGTACTTCAACCTAAAATGGTCACAATACGTCCATTAACCTCTTACTTCAAACGTAGAATATTCTAAGTGCTAAGTCACTAAATTCTACGGAAAATCGGACAGCACCTCCTTTGTTTCTACTTACTTTGCCACCTTTTTCAAGGCCGAATACAATAACCAAACACGCCACATTTAAGGCCCAATCAAAGCAATTAACAATAGGGGATTACACGCCTACTAGACGTGTAAAATTCCGCCCCACAATAGATATCAAACTAATACAAACTATATGTCCAAATCGGCCACATTGAGTACCATAACACCAATTCTTATCAAATTTCCATTTCAATCCAAGTTGTTAGTATAACATGATATCAAGTTGCAATTGATTATAACTACTATAATCTTCAAGTAAGTAATCATGCGACGATTCTAATAAACGACCAATTAGTAATCCAACTTCAAGTGGCTTACATTACATTCGGATTTTTAAGGCCACAAGCAATCCATAATACTTATAAACTTCAACACATATACTTCATGCTAGCAACATGTAAAGCTAACAACAATATAAATAATCTTGTAACACTTTTAAGGGACAAGATTATACCTTAACGAATCTTAATCTAACTCCAAATCCGAAGTCGCTCCTTAGAAACTTAGAGCCTCTTCAAGACACTTCAATCCGCTACTTGAGACCCTTAGAACAATACCAACAACTTTCCTTCAAACTTCCAATCCAAAACCTAGAAAGCAACTAGGTTTTCACTTTGCGACTATCCCGAAAACTATCTTTTTCCGAGATTTTTCTATTGAGACACACTCACAATACACTTAGGAACCTTGGTTTAAAGTGGGGAGATTATTGGACAACAAACAATTTTTTTTCTTTCTCACTCATGTTGAACCCGAGAGCTAAGGCTCATGTTCATCCAATTTTCTTGTAATTTTGGCTAAGTGTGGAACTAGTCTCACTACTAGTAGTATTATATAGCAACATGGAGGGTCAAGATGCAACCAAATGGGTGGTTTGGATGACCTCTCATTAAATATCAAGCCTTGTGGGTCCTTGACCAAGTCAACTTTCTCAAGCTTTCAAGTTGCAAGACTTGTCTTCCTAACAAGGGTAAAATGACCCTTGTGCCCATGAAATTTTCGTCCAAGACATCTGTTATATCCCGTAGTTCCAGGGTATGTATGTGAGGACATACGTACGAGAATACGACAGAAAGATTGGAAAGGAAGAAAGATGCGATTTTTCGACGGAAAAGTTTCCGGGTTTTGTGAAGGAAAAAGGTTCGTTGATGGGAATTGGATTCCCAGATTTGGTATTTGGTCTTCTTGGATTATATTAGAATTATGAGATTTTATTTTCGTAAATGGTCACGTGGGGCCCACGGGAGAAATTTACGGTTTTGTGGGGCCCGCTTTGTTTTAGAGATTTTCGATATTTTGGATATTTTCGGAAGACGAAATATTTTGGACGAGTCGGGGGGCGACACGTGTCACCCCCATGTGGCACCTTGGCCGAATTTGTGGGACAAGTGGCTAGCCACTTGTCCGCTTTGCCGAAATGGCCATGACACTTGGAGAGTTTTTCGTTGGCCATGTGGTGTGGTGGGACCCACACACACATGGCCCAATTGTCACGACCGGAACCCGGGCCCGTGACTGGTGCCTTACCCCGGGCACCCTAGTGATACAACATCAGAGAAAATCAGCGGAACATAAAACAAGACATGAAATATCAAGAAGTGTAAAACAGTTATCTGAGAAAACTTGCCTTTCGGCATACATATATAAAACTTTAATCCGAGCGATTTACATCCCATACAACTCGCCACAATACTACAGACCTCTAAGTATGATACGACAACAAGGGCGGGACAGGGCCCGCCATACCACGAATGTAAGTACACTGGCAACGGCGAGGACTATACCACCGATAAGCCCGGAGAAGCGGAGCTTCCATACACCTGGCTGTGACCACTAAGAGCGAGGATCAACATCGGTGTACTCTACCGCGGCATGAACGCAGCCCGAGAGGTCGATTACAACAGTACCAAGTATGTGAAAGCGTAAAAATCGAAATGAAATCAAGTATCTTAAACCATTTGCAAATACAATCAGTTAAACTGCACATAGTGCCACAACATAAACAAGAGCAAAACAGATATCAGAATCGGTCTTTTCTAGGCGCGAATGATCGAAGCAAGGTCAATCGCCCATAGTATCATTATGTGTGCCTAATCTCGACTCCGCGATCGCATAGGTCACACATGACCGCATGAGGTATTCCTCGCATCGGGGTAGCCAACCCCCGGTACCCTCCTGGACTCTCGCAGTCCGCATAGTCTCAATAGACCGCATAGTCCCACGGACCGCATAGGGCATCCCCCGAATCGGGCTAAACACCCGAATGATCAATCTCGAGCATACCGCGCTCGCATAGTCTCACGAACCCGCATAGGCGTATAGACCCGCATCGAGGGTGGCAAGCCCCGGTATAATAAGTCAAGGGTATGTGATACAATAACGATAACGCTTAACGTTTAACAACGTAAGCACAACAAGAATGACCCCCTTACACAACAATCACAAGATACTAACACACGTAGCATCCTAACATGTTTACTTATCAAATCAACAAGAAAGTATTACAAGGCTATCACAAACCAACACAATCAAGTTATTCACACAAGGTACTTTATGCTAACAAGTTCGGGTATCTATCCCCAAAGTACTTCATACATTAACTCTTTAAAAGATCCGTTTCTTTCACAGAAGTCACACAATACCCGTAGTATAAAATAGAGTGACTATCTTTTTAAGTAAACCAAAACACTTCCCTTTGTAAAATCAAGTAACAACATTATTTTCCAAACGTTCAAGTTTGCCTAATTTCAAATGTTCAAGTTTCTCATTTTCAAAAGGTTTCGTAGTTTCATAGTTTAATCACTTAATGATATAATTCTCCTTTAAAAATGATTTGAGAAACATATGTCTTATATGTGAGCAGGTTATTCTTGTTTATAACAATCTTATTACAGCAGCCATGATCTAGGAAATGTAATATCATTTTGTCTCATCTTAGCTTCTATGCAGATGAAGGTTTCTACTGGTTTTAATAATACATTAATTAGTCAGTACATTTCCCTTTATTAACGCTGCAGTGGTTTGTTCGATACTTATTCTGATTTCCGAAATCAGTAAAACATTATTGCTTTTAAAAACCAAGTACTCATTTCTCACGAATGAGGTTTCACACAAAATTTCATATTAATTAATTAAGTCAAGTCTCTTATCTTTTTAAGATCAAGTCTCTTAACTTCTAAAATCAATAAACCATTATTTTTATCTTTCTTAAGCCGTTATACCTAATTTCCCATAAAGCTAGTATAACTCTTAAGCTTTTAAAAACAAGTATTACTCTTCTTTCAAAAACGGTTCTTAATTCTTTTGAAATACTTCAAAATTCTTATTATTCAGGCTTAAGTCAAAAGACATTGCCGTAGAACTACGTTCAGTTAACACACATACGTCTACCGTACTATATATATATTCTTTAAAATATCATGCTCAAGAGGATAAGAAGAATCACATACCTCGCGACGATTATCGACTATTAGCAAAACGCTCCACGGCTATAACCCGGCTAGCCTTGTCCACCTTTCAAGTAGCACATGCTACTCGCAGAACATTCAACCTATAAAGGTTATACGAGTCTATCAATGTCTAGACTACTCTGTAGAATAAATCTATATACAAGACTCAACAGAAAATTGGGCAGCCCTTCCCTACCCGTCAAACTTCACAATTCTACTGTAAATACAGTCCTATGTAAGTACAGTTCAATTCCCTTCTTATATACCTTCCTTGTATATATCTTATACTTATTCTTATACTTCAATAGTATGTAAACTCAATTACAATAGGGAGACAAGATATTTACCTCGATAAGCCCATAATTATCCAAGTTAAATGTCGATCCTGAGCAACGCTTAGCTCCTACTCCGGGTGCTCCAACCCGCTCCAAACAACCCTTAGAAGTTCTACGCCACTTCTTCTTAATACTTCAACCAACTGTGAAGATTTTCCTTAGGGTTTCGGTTTGAGACAAAAAGGACATAAGGTAGTATTTCCGGGCTCTACGTATAGAGGTATCTTTGGAATACTACAAGGTATACGGCTAAGGTAATTTGGGTATAGTAACAATACTTGGAGAGTATTTCTACCAAGAGGGGGGGTATTTATACGAGACAACACCACAAAGGGGGGTGTACCCCTCGGCCAACCCCACTAGGAGGGGGGGTACTCTCGGCCAAGGGGGAGGGGACTCTCGGCCAAGGGGCCTCACAAAGGGGGGAGAGCTCTCAAGACTTAGGAAAGTTTTGGAATGGATGAAGAAGTCTTCAAAGGGGGGGGGGGGGGGTATTTATAGGAAGACCAAGGATCAAGATCTAGCCAAGTGGGGGGCAAGTAGAGGGCCAAGATGTGCCCAAGTTCCCCCTAGTCCCTACTCCTTAAAACCCTCACAAATATCCTACCAACCCTTGACCCCCAAATCGTCCAAGAGCCGCCCCAAAAGACGCCCAATGTGAGGGTGTTACACCCCGTAATTTCAGGACATGTTTTAAGAACGTAAGTAAGAACTCACAATGTTAAGATTTGAGACTTGTAAAATTTTGTCGGAATTATGAAATTGTCGGAAAGCGTAGTGTTATGACGAATGGGAGGGCGACACGTGTCACCCCCCCTTACTATGCCTTGGACGATTTTTTTTTAGCAAGGGCATAAGGGTCATTTGACCTTTGTTGCAAGACAAGTCTTGCAACTTGAGGCTTGATATTATTGACTAAGGTCAAAGGTCCCACTTGGTCTTGATTTTAATGTAAGACTACATCTTAGCCATCCATGTGTTCTTATCATAACCCTCCTTTGCACTATATAATACTAGTAGTGCTAGTGTGAGCTTAACACTTAGAAAAATTCTTGAAAACTTTGAAGAGCTATAGAGGGGTCTCGGGTTTGCCACAAGGAAGAAGAGAAATTTTTTTGTTTCTTGTTCATTCCACTCCCCACTTTAAACCAAGGGTCTTAGGTGTATTGTAAGCCTTTCTCAATAGAAAAATCTTGGAAAAAATTGTTTTCGGGTTAGTCGCAAATGAAAACCTAAAGGGTCTTTCTAGGTTTTGCTTGGAGTTTTGAAGGATAATTGTTGGTATTGTTCTAAGGGTCTCAACAAGCGGTTGGAGGTGTCTTGAAGAGGTTCTAATCTTCTAAGGAGCGACTTCGATTTGGAGTTGGATTAAAAATCGTTAAGGTATAATCTTGTCTTTTAAAGGTGTACAAGATTGCATATTTATATTGTTGTTGATAGCTTTGTATGTTGCGAGCATGAAGTGTTATATAGAGGTTATAAGAATTATGGATTGGTTATAGCCTTGGAAATCCAAAATGTAATGTAAGCCATGACTAGTTGAATTACAATTTAATCGTTGTTAGAACCGTCGCATGTCATTGACTTAAGGATTATGGTTATTATAATCAAATGCGACTTGATATCTTGTTATGCTACTAAATTGGATTGAAATGGAAATTGGATAAGAATTGGATTTGTTGAATCAAGGTGGCCGAATTTGGAATGTAGTTTGTATTGGTTGGTTATTCAATTGTATTGAACTACTTTCTATATAATTGTGAGCCAATTGGGGCTGTGTAGTTATTCAATTGTATTGAACTACTTTCTATATAATTGTGAGCCAATTGGGGCTGTGTAGTTATTCAATTGTATTGAACTACTTTCTATATAATTGTGAGCCAATTGGGGCTGTTTGGTTATTGTATTTTCGGCCTTGAAAAAGGTGGCGAAGTGAGTAAATACAAAGGAGGTGCTGCCCGATTTTCCGTAGAATTTAGAGACTTAACACTTATGATATTCTACGATTGTAGTAAGGCTTTAATAGACGTATTGTGAATATTATAGGTTGACATACTACGGGCGGGACTTTGTACTTGGCAAGTGGTTTGACCCGACGAGGTATGTAGAACTTTTCCTATCTTTGAGCATGACTAGTTTCACGTATATAGTACGGTAGACGTACAAGACTTGACATTCTTTACTTGTTTTATGAAATGCCAAGTCGGGTGATTTAGAGATTAACTCACTTCTTTGAGAATATTAAAGATGTCTTAAGTCTTGTTAAAGATAAGGGACTTGAAGAATTTTAAAGTATGTAATACTTGTGTCGTTTTAATCGTATAAGTCCCTTGGATAGGAAAATGTACTTGACTAAGGTATAAAGTGAATATAACGACTTTATGGGGAGTTGGTTGTATTGACTTTATGCAAAGGTAAATGGCTTGTGTTAATGAAAGGCAAATTGATTTTAAGGTATCAATTGCCCAAGTTTAATAAGAAAATGAGTCACTTGATTTAGAAACACCTTTAAATTCTAAAGGTATTGTGACTGGTCTTGAAATGTAATTTGGACTTGATACTATGGTTACTAGTGTCTTGGAAGCTTTCTACTAAAATGAGTCTTTTGTTTAAGGAGTAGAAGTACGTGGTACTTGGGGTTAAATTCCCGGATTCTTATAAAAGACATGATAGTGCCTTAAGTAAACTAAAATGAGAGTGTAGATGAATAAGACTAATAAGAAGTTAGGGGATTGCTAACTTGCTTAATTATTGTATGACGGCCGGTTGTGAGATAGGGTAAGAGTATCAGTGAGGGGCAAACCCCCAAGACGCTATACCACCTTCTCCAGGATAAGAGTATAAATGAGGGGTAAGCCCCCAAGACGTTATACCACCTGCGTTACTATCTTCTTCAGGGTAAGAGTATAAATGAGGGGCAAACCCCCAAGACGTTATACCACCTGCTTCAGGGTAAGAGTGTAAATGAGGGGTAAGAACTCCAAGACGTTATACCACCTGCTTTTATGGGTTCGCTACCCATGATTTGATTGCGAGACTGCTATTATGATGTTGTAAGTATTCTCTTGATTTACTCTCATTGTTAGTAAGGCACTGTGTACTGTAATTTTGTTATCATACATGTCTCCGGCTTATAAACTTATGTTGTAATTACTGTACTTTCGATTTACATACTTAGTACATATTGTGTACTGACCCCCTTCCTCGGGGGCTGCGTTCATGCTGCAGGAAAGGGTAAGCAGGTGGCTGATCCACATTCTTAGGATCACCTATCAGACGTCGGAAGCTCCATTCTCCGGAGGCTTGTCTTTCTTTGCAGTCTTTCCACGATGTTGTAGATATATGTACATTCAGGTATGGCGAGCCCCGTCGCCATGATTGTTATTCCTAGAGGTCTGTATTCACGTATGTGGTTGGGCTGTAAGAACTAAGTTGTAAGTTGTACTTTTGACTTTGTTTATATTATGGAAGGCGACCTTATCGGTTAGCTTGTGTTGTATATTGTTTACATATGTGTTTATGTTGAGTATGTTCATTGCTATTCTCGATGTATACGAACAGGTGCGGGTAGGGCACGATCGCGGCCAGTCGGGTCGTGACAGAGGGTGACACATGTCACCCTCCCGTTGGTCCAAAATGTTTCGTCTCTCGGAAAAATCCGCAAAAATTAAAAATGACATAGCCGGAATTTTCCCTTCGCAAGTTGTGTAAAACGTTTCGTCGAAAAACGACTCTAATCGGGGGTTGTGCACAAAATAAAATTGGCCAAGCCTACTTTAAGCTTCAAACTTTTCTATGTACGTCCTTACGTACATACTCTGGAAATACGTTGTATAACATTCTCCCCTCCTTAGAAACATTCGTCCCGAATGTTCCTTCTAAGTCTCAAAACAAACGTGCGCCAGTATAGTCTTCACTACTATACTTACGAGAACAATCCTGCCATACCTGCTCGCTTCTTCCCTTACGTGTCGTACCCTTCTTGTACACTCGAACTCTTTTTTACCACATTTCACATTCGCTTCAAAACTCGTCACACCCTATCCGGTGGTACCTTCAAGAAGCGATCGTCAACTCAACTCTGGCGTCGCCGCTTATCCGCACGATTTCTCCGAGCCGCTAATAACCTCTTCTAGACAAGCTTCACCTATCGGTCTGTTGGAACAAGCCTGAACCAACTATCTGAACCTTGCCAACATCGAACCAATCGACCGGCAACTTACACTTCCGCCTCTAAGGCTTCATAAGGCAAAAACCGAACACTGAAATGGTAGCTAAAAACACTCCCTCAACAGGAGACAACAATCCTCACAAACTTCGAAATCAAAACACCGCCAGGGGCGAATACGATACGGAGACTCACCTGAGTTCCTAACCCTGCCTGGTAAAACTTCCAGAAAAAAAGAAACAGCCGTAACCTGGGCTCCACTGTCTGTCATAAGGTGAAGGTAGGCACCTCGTGCAGCCATACAATCTTCCTGATATAACGCCTCGCATAACCCTCTGCCGAGTAAACGGTCTTTACTAGAAGACGAGACGGGCTGACCTCCTTGGCCCGACTACTGGTCGAACGCATCCACGAACTCGTACGCTGTTTAACTAAACATGGGCCTAACACCCTCATGACCCTATCACAAAGAGGGACCACCACAAACTGACCCCACCATAAAACAGGTCGCGGGTTGACCCGCAACATGGCCCCAACCCGACACGGCAACGCGCAAAACACTAGCTCCCCGATCCGGAACAATCTCACTAATCACGTTACGAAAACCTCGCGGTCTTCTTAGCTCAACTACCCTCTTTCATTCCACACTACTCAGGGACTTATCCCACAAACATAGCTCACGTGCACAATGTACTCTGGTAAGGGTCAAACACAAAATAAATCTTTCTCTCGAGATGGCCTTGCCTCTAAGGTCTCTACGTATAACATTCTAAGGCTCACACTTTCCCTTATCCCCAATCTTACCCTTTCTATCTAACCATGGTTTCTAACCACAATTTTACACTTATGTTATCTGAACATAACACTTAAGATATACTCATCTTCTCACACATACTAATCTCTAGAGGGTTAAGGATATATCTGAATCTACTGCTTCGCTCCCCTTAGTCGTTCTAATCAAATCTACCCCGTAGGGCGCATAGCTAAGGAAGGTGACGAACTGGTCACTGATCATGAAGGCTGAGTCCTCCTACTTGCATCCCTCCTACTAGGACATCCTTTCGACACATGGCCCTGACGGCCGCCGGTAAAACGAGCACCAACAAAAAGACGACATTCCCCGGGATGACATCTGCCCTCGTGTGAATGCGAGGAAAAAGCGAATCGGTGTTTGGAACCTACGTGTAGCGTGAGCGGAAGTTACGGAGTTCGACCAACTCCGCACCCAACGCCCCGCAATCCGTGGAGGACCACTGCACCTGGTGGATGTGCATATCATTCACTGAGGCGGTTCGCCTCGAAAGTTACTAAGGACCTCGCTGCTCGCCTCTTACATTGTCCTTGGTTAACCCGTCGATCTCTACGTTTCTTGGCCTGCTGCTCATATGCCCGTACACAGGTCATGCTCAAACCTAACTGAAGAATTATTCTTGTACAACCCTCTCTTAGATAATCATCAAGACTCGCGGTACATCGGTATACTCTCTGGTAGCCAAATCCATAGCTAGTAACAGGGTCGCCTCTTTGCAATCTATATTCTCTGTTCCCGGTAGTGGGCGAAGGTTAATATATCATGGTCGCAGAGGCATCGCTGCCGTGCTAAACTTCTGGGTGGTGACGAGCATAACTCCCGAATGAAACACCACCCGGTGATGATTGGGCTTGTGCCCTCGTAACCTCTCGAACTCTACTCGCAGCCTCCTCGGCGCCGCCTCTGGGCCCGGGTTTGCCCTACGCGGAGGCATAACGGTAAGGGAAAGAAATACGTTAGAGGGTCTAACTTACAACACCGCTCTAAGGCACGATCTTAGAGTGAGAAGAATGGAAACCAATCCTAAATATCCTATAGCCTCCTGATTATTGGTATGGTGCACAACACACCGATAATCAAGACTCTACTGGATACGGTCTGTAGACACTTTCCGAGGATTAACTGCTCTGATACCACTTTTGTCACGACCCGAACCCGGGCCCGTGACTGGTGCCTTACCCCGGGCACCCTAGTGATACAACATCAGAGAAAATCAGCGGAACATAAAACAAGACATGAAATATCAAGAAGTGTAAAACAGTTATCTGAGAAAACTTGCCTTTCGGCATACATATATAAAACTTTAATCCGAACAGTTACATCCCATACAACTCTGCCCACAACAAGATTACTCTGGACCTCTAAGTATGATACGACAACAATGGCGGGACAGGGCCCCGCCATACCCCTGAATGTAAGTACCTACAACGACAGGGGACTATACCACTGATAAGCCTCCGGAGAAACGGAGCTTCCCATACGCTGAACTGTGACCCTAAGAGCGAGGATCAACACTGGTGTACCTCTACCTGCGGCATGAACGCAGCCCCCCGAAGGAGGTCAGTACAACAGGTACCAAGTATGTGAAACTGTAAAGTACTGAAATGAAATCAAGTATCTAAAACCATTTGCAAATACAATCAGTTAAATCGCATAGTGCCAACATAAACAAGAGCAAAACAGATATCAGAATCGGTCTTTTCTAGGCGCGAATGATCGAAGCAAGGCCAATCGCCCATAGTATCATTATGCGTGCCTAATCTCGACTCCGCATCGCATAGGTCACACAGACCCGCATGAGGTATTCCTCGCATCGGGGGTAGCCAACCCCCGGTACCCTCCTGGACTCTCGCAGTCCGCATAGTCTCAATAGACCGCATAGTCCCACGGACCGCATAGGGCATCCCCCGCATCGGGCTAAACACCCGGAATGATCAATCCTGGAGCATACCGCTGCTCCGCATAGTCTCACAGACCGCATAGGCCGTATAGACCCGCATCAAGGGTGGTAAGCCCTCGATATAATAAGTCAAGGGGGTATGTGATACAATAACAGTACAACGGCCTTAACGTTTAACAACGTAAGCACAACAAGAATGACCCCCTTACACAACAATCACAAGATACTAACACACGTAGCATCCTAACATGTTTACTTATCAAATCAACAAGAAAGTATTATAAGGCTATCACAAACCAACACAATCAAGTTATTCACACAAGGTACTTTATGCTAACAAGTTCGGGTATCTATCCCCAAAGTACTTCATACATTAACTCTTTAAAAGATCCGTTTCTTTCACAGAAGTCACACAATACCCGTAGTATAAAATAGAGTGACTATCTTTTTAAGTAAACCAAAACACTTCCCTTTGTAAAATCAAGTAACAACATTATTTTCCAAACGTTCAAGTTTGCATAATTTCAAATGTTCAAGTTTCTCATTTTCAAAAGGTTTCGTAGTTTCATAGTTTAATCACTTAATGATATAATTCTCCTTTAAAAATGATTTGAGAAACATATGCCTTATATGTGAGCAGGTTATTCTTGTTTATAACAATCTTATTACAGCAGCCATGATCTAGGAAATGTAATATCATTTTGTCTCATCTTAGCTTCTATGCAGATGAAGGTTTCTACTGGTTTTAATAATACATTAATTAGTCAGTACATTTCCCTTTATTAACGTTGCAGTGGTTTGTTCGATACTTATTCTGATTTCCGAAATCAGTAAAACATTATTGCTTTTAAAAACCAAGTACTCATTTCTCACGAATGAGGTTTCACACAAAATTTCATATTAATTAATTAAGTCAAGTCTCTTATCTTTTTAAGATCAAGTCTCTTAACTTCTAAAATCAATAAACCATTCTTTTTATCTTTCTTAAGCCGTTATACCTAACTTCCCATAAAGCTAGTATAACTCTTAAGCTTTTAAAAACAAGTATTACTCTTCTTTCAAAAACGGTTCTTAATTCTTTTGAAATACTTCAAAATTCTTATTATTCAGGCTTAAGTCAAAAGACATTGCCGTAGAACTACGTTCAGTTAACACACGTACGTCTACCGTACTATATTGTCACGACCCGAACCCGGGCCCGTGACTGGTGCCTTACCCCGGGCACCCTAGTGATACAACATCAGAGAAAATCAGCGGAAGTAAAACATGAACATGAAATGAGAGATATAATAAATAAACAGGCCAACCAAAACAGTTGCCTTTTGCATATATACATACAAACCCGAACAATTTAATCCTTTTTACAACACTGTCCACAACAGTACTACAGACCTCTAAGATTTACAACAACTATGACGGGACAGGGCCCCGCCATACCCCTGAATGTACAAGAACCTACGACTCAGGGAACACATACCAAAAGATAAGCCTCCGAAGGAACGGAGCTTCCCAATAAGCTGAAAGGTGATCCTAAAAGCGGGGATCGACAGCCGATGTACCTCTACCTGCGGCATGAACGCAGCCGAAGGAGGTCGATAACAGTACTAAGTATGTGAAATCAGTAAAATCAGTAAATGAAATCATAATAGTCTATAAAAGCGAGCGGTATGATAACCAAACTACGACACACACATAATTATATCAATTCGGGGTCTCACGCCCACAACATCAACCCCGCGTGGAGTACCTTCCTCATCGCGATGCATGATATGATAACAATAAGACAAAGAATCCAAATGGGAGCATACCCGTGCTACGCGATCGTGTCGATATGTCCAAAGGGAACAAATAAGACAACATTCCAAATGGAAGCATACGATGCGCTACGCGTCGTGTCGATGAGTCCAAGGGAAACAATAAGACAAAGATTCCAAATGGAAGCATACCCGTGCGCTACGCATCGTGTCAGTAGGTCCAAAGGGAAACAATAAGACAGCATTCCAAATGGAAGCATACCCGTGCGCTACGCATCGTGTCAGTATGTCCAAAGGGAAACAATAAGACAACAAGGCGGTAATCAAAGTGGAAGCATACTCGTGCGCTACGCATCGTGTCAGTATGTCCAAAGCGATTAACAAAAGTAACACTATCAGCGAACGTGCTGTGGAATTTATCCGTCACTGCCGGTCACGCCCAAGTAAGTTCTCAACAAGTCAACCGACCCTCCATCGAGAGACGCGGTAGTATAGAAACACAATTCTTGCACAACAAAGGCTATCACAACAAGCATAGGCAAGTTTCACAACAACAAGCATAGGCAAGTTTCACAACAACAAGCATAGGCAAGTTTCACAACAACAAGCATAGGCAAGTTTATACACAACTCGAAGTACTTTCATTTTATGCCCAAGTCCGGGTTTTAACCCTAAAGTACTACGTACGTTAAATTCCTTTTAAAGAGATCTATTCCTTTTATAAAAGTCACCCGATACCCGTAGTATAAAAATAGAGTGACTTATATCTTTTAAGTAAACCAAAACAACTTCCATACTTTCCTTTTTAAAACCAAATTAAGGCAACACCATGCCTTCTTTTTTTTTTTGACCAAAACACTTCTCTTTTTAAAGTCAAGTTACCACATTAAAACCAACGATAAAACCTTTCTTTTGTTTTCATAAGGTCGTTATAACCAACTTCCAATAAAGCTGTTATAACACCTTATGTTTTAAAACATCTTAAGACAACACAATGCCTTTCTTTTCCCTAAAGTTCCAGTTTGCCTAATTTCAATTACACAAGTCTCTTTTTGAAAAGTTTCATAGTTCAATGTCTTAATCTCTTTTAAAACAATTGAGTAACATATGCCATAGGCGAATAGGTTATTCTTGTTCATAATAAATCTTATTAAGCAGCCATGATCTAGGAAATGTAATATCATTTTGTCTCATCTTAGCTTCTATGCAGATGGAGGTTTCTACTGGTTTTAATAATACTTCGTTAGTCATTACATTTTCCTTTATTAGCGCTGCAGTGGTTTGTTCGATACTTATTCTGATTTCCGAATCAGTAAAACATTATTCCTTTTAAAAACAAGTACTCATTACTCACGAATGAGGTTTCACACTAACATCCATATCAAGTCAAGTCTCTTAAGACGTTATACCTAACTTCCCATAAAGCTAGTATAACTCTTATGTTTTCAAAACCAAGTATTACTCTTCTTTCAAAACGGTTTCTTAATGAAATACTTCAAATTCTTTATTATCACACATCAAGTCAGTTATAAGTCAAATCAGTTACCTTTTAACAATCACAAAGCATTTTCTTATCTACATAAAGCTGTTATAACCAACCTCTCATAAAGCCGTTATAACACTTTATGTCTCAAACCAATCAAATACATTTAGCACGTATGCGTCTCTGGTACTACATAGTTACACACATATCATGCTAGAAAAGATAGGAAGAGGTTCACATACCTCGCGACGATTATCGACTAATAGCAAACGCTCAAGTACCTCAAACCGTCGGCTACTCCTTAAGCCAAGTAGACCACGCCACACGTAGTATTTCAACCCATAGAGGCCACAGGCGCCTATTAACATCTTATATCTCAATGTAGAATATTCTACGAAAATTCGGCAAGACCTCCCCACAACATGGCGTAAATCTCCTCTATCGAGGCCGCTACCAAGCCAACCAGGGGTTAACACGCCTAACCGGACGTGTACAATTCTACTACGGTAATGCTACACAAGTCTCATCTGAATACCCTATGTAATTCAGATTCGATTCTCTTCTTTAAATTCGGGCTTAAGTCGCAAGACATTGCCGTAAGTATTATTCAGGCTTAAGTCAAAAGACATTGCCGCACAACTATGCTCAGTTCTATATATATTATACTTAACTATATACTCCTACAACATGTAATTTCCAATTACAACAGAAGGTTAGGAATGTTTACCTCGATAAGCCCAAAATTATCCAGAGTTTATATGTCGATCCCGAGCAAGGTTTAGCTCCTACTCGTGCGCTCAGGCCGCTCCAACCAACCCTTAGAAGTTCTAACCAACTTCTACTTATAACTTCAACTACGGGTGAAGATTTTTCCAAAGGGTTTCGTTTAGTGGCTAAAGGAAAGTATACTAGTATTTGTGGGCTTTTCGTATAGAGGTAACCTTGGGAATACTACAAGGTATTTAGGCCAAGGTATTTGGGCATTATAACAATACTAGGAGAGTATTTCTATACCACAACAAGGGGTATTATACGAAAACAACTAGGCTAGGGGGGGGGGGGGGGTAGGCTCTCGGCCACAAGGCCCAACAAAGGGGGAGGGGACTTGGCCGAATGCTACACTTAAGGGGGAGGGATTTTTGAGACTTGGAGAATGATTTTTGGATGAAGAAGTTCATCAACTAAGGGGGGTATTTATAGGTCAAGCAATGGCCAACCAATGGCCAAGATGAAGACAAGTGTTAGGCAAGTGTAGGGCTAGGATTTGGACAAGTGTTTGTGGGCCCCACTTTCTCATCTACTACACAAAATATCTAGCCAAACATTGACCAAATGTTTAAGGCAAGAAACATGAAAAAAACGTGCCAAAGGGAGCTCAACCAAACCGTCCACTTGGGTGACAAGTGTCACCCTCCCGTTGGTCCAAAATATTTCGTCTCTCGGAAAAATCCGCAAAAATTATAAATGACATAGCCGGAATTTTCCCTACGAAAGCTGTGGAAACGTTTCGTCGAAAAACGACTCTTTTTGGCACTTGTGTACAAATTTCGAAAATATGCTTACTTTAAGGCTCAAATTAATATACGTATGCCCTCACGTACATACTCAGGAAATACGGGGTATAACATATATATATATATTCTTTAAAATATCATGCTCAAGAGGATAGGAAGAATCACATACCTCGCGACGATTATCGACTATTAGCAAAACGCTCCACGGCTATAACCCGGCTAGCCTTGTCCACCTTTCAAGTAGCACATGCTACTCGCAGAACATTCAACCTATAAAGGTTATACGAGTCTATCAATGTCTAGACTACTCTGTAGATTAAATCTATATACAAGATTCTACGGAAAATTGGGCAGCCCTTCCATACCCGTCAAACTTCACAATTCTACTGTAAATACAATTCCTATGTAAGTACTGATTCAATTCCTTCTTATATACCTTCCTTGTATATATCTTATACTTATTCTTATACTTCAATAGTATGTAAACTCAATTACAATAGGGAGACAAGATATTTACCTCGATAAGCCCATAATTATCCAAGTTAAATGTCGATCCTGAGCAACGCTTAGCTCCTACTACGGGTGCTCCAACCCGCTCCAAACAACCCTTAGAAGTTCTACGCCACTTCTTCTTAATACTTCAACCAACTGTGAAGATTTTCCTTAGGGTTTCGGTTTGAGACAAAAAGGACATAAGGTAGTATTTTCGGGCTCTACGTATAGAGGTATCTTTGGAATACTACAAGGTATACGGCTAAGGTAATTTGGGTATAGTAACAATACTTGGAGAGTATTTCTATTAAGAGGGGGGGTATTTATACGAGACAACACCACAAAAGGGGGTGTACTTCTACCAACCCCACTCAGGAGGGTACTCTCGGCGAGGGAGGACTCTCGGCCAAGGGGCCTCACAAAGGGGGGAGAGCTCTCAAGACTTAGGAAAGTTTTGGAATGGATGAAGAAGTCTTCAAAGGGGGGGGGGGGTATTTATAGGAACACCAAGGGTCAAGATCTAGCCAAGTGGGGGGCAAGTGGAGGGACAAGATGTGCCCAAGTGCCCCCTAGTCCCTACTCCTTAAAACCCTCACAAATATCCTACCAACCCTTGACCCCCAAATCGTCCAAGAGCCGCCCCAAAAGACGCCCAATGTGAGGGTGACACATGTCACCCTCCCGTTGGTCCAAAATGTTTCGTCTCTCGGAAAAATCCGCAAAAATTAAAAATGACATAACCAGAATTTTCCCTTCGCAAGTTGTGTAAAACGTTTCGTCGAAAAACGACTCTAATCGGGGGTTGTGCACAAAATAAAATCGGCCAAGCCTACTTTAAGCTTCAAACTTTTCTACGTACGTCCTTACGTACATACTCTGGAAATACGGGGTATAACACCAATCTTGACCACCCACTTGCATAGATCTTGACCCTTGACTCCTCTATAAATACCCCCCTTAGTTGAAGAGTAATTTCATCCACACTTAAGCTTTCCAAAGCAAAATATCTCCCTCCCTTTAGCCTTGTTTCGTCCCCCTCCCCCACTTGTGTAGAAAATACTTGGAGTATTATTGTATAATCCCAAATACATTGGCCTAGTATCCCTAGTAGTATTCCAAAGTTATTTCAATACTAGGAGCCCGGAAATACTACTTTATTCCAATAGTCGCAAAACGAAACCCTAGAAAAATCTTCATAGCGTGGTTGAAGTGTTAAGAGAAGTTGTTTAGAAACTTCTAAGGGTTGCTTGGAGCGGGTTGGAGCGTAAGGATTTGGAGCTAAACGTTGCCCAGGATCGACTTATAATCTTGGATAATTTTAGGCTTATCGAGGTAATGATCTGTATCCCCCTATTGTAATTGGATATTACATATTGTAGTAGTTTAGAACTGAGTATTAGATATATTGGAAGGATACTTATAAAGGATTGAACTGTATTTACATTGGACTGTACTTACAGTAGACTTGTGTAGTATTATTGTGAAGCAGAATTGAACACGTCCGGTTAGACGTGTAATTCCCTGGGAGTTGTTGGCCTGGTAGCGGGCCTTGGTAGGGAAAGAGATTTATGTGATAGCGGGGGGGAGGTGCTGCCGAATTTTCCGTAGAATAGGGAACTGTTTACTTAGAATATGCTACGAAGAGAGCTAGAGATTGATAGATATATTGTGGTTGTTATAGGTGGATCTTCTACGCGCGGCATACTTGACTTGGCTTGTGGTTTAAGCTAAAAAGGTATGTGATTCTTCCTATACTCTTGAGCATGATTGTTGTGAACTATATAGTACGGTAGACGTACGTGTGTGAAATGAATTTTGTTTGTTTAAAACATAAAGTGTTATAATGGCTTTATGGAAAGTTAGTTATAACGACTTTATGAAGATAAAAGAAAGATTTGGTTTTGACAGTAAAACGACTTGATTTTGAAAGTTAAGAGACTTGATCTTGAAAGATAAGAGACTTGACTTATAACGACTTGTTTTCGGAAAAGGAGAAGTAACTTGATTTAAGTATAGGTTACTTGTTTTGAAAAGAGTAAGTTAATTGGGTTTTAAAAGGGTATACTTGATGTTGTTTTAAAAGAAAAGCACTTGGTTTAAAAAGTATAGAGTACTTGATTTTAAAAGCCTTTTAAAGATTTTTACGAAGGTGAAGTAATGTGGTTTTAAAAGTAAAACGTGTTTTCTTTATATACTACGAGTATTAGTATCGTGTGGCTTTTACGTAACAAAGAGGTCTTTTTGAAAGAAGGAAAGTACGTTGAACTTGTCTATGCTTGTTGTGATAGCTTTTGTTGTGCAAATGTTTGATTTTGTGCTACCGTGTCTCTCGGGGAAGGCCGGCTATCTGATTGATTGCTTAGACATACTGACACGTTGGATGGTCCACGAGTATGCGTCCACTTTGAGTATTATCTTGTTATTTCCTTTGGACATGCTGACGCGATGGATGATCCACGGGCATGCGTCCAGTAGGATGGTTTCATGACCATGCTTTCCGAGGTAAGATGCCGGGTCATGCGGTCATTGTGAGGGTTTTGTTATTTGTCCATGGACCGCTAATCCATGAAGCTTGCCGCGGTGACGAGCGATCACGAGCTTGATTTGTACATGTGGTTACAGGAACACTTGAGATACTTGTCCTGGTCATTTCTCGTGTATCGGCAGGCTCTGGTAGATAGCTTGAGATACTTGCCTCGGTCATATCTCGTGAGACGGTAGGCTATGGTACGTTCGCTTGTGGTACTTGCCTCGGCCAGTTGCATGGCTAGCTTTTGGATCTGATAGTTGGCTTCGCACTTTGCGTGAAGGGATATGACTAGCTTTTAGGCCCGGTAGTGGCGATTCTACTTGGCCCGTCGGTTTGATGACGCAGCAGGATCTAGTGTTGAGTTCACATACGGGTGTTGTTTTACATCATGTATCGCCGTGATGAGAATGAGTTCCACGGGCATGAGTGATATTATGGGCGTGAGACCCATAGTTATGTGTGAGTGATTATTCGGGGATATCGTCCCCTTACTTGTATGCTTGTTTACTTATCGCAAAATGGTTTTATAAAATGATGAAATGTGATTTCATTACTGTATTTTCGATTTCACATACTTGGTACTGTTGCGACCTCGCCCGGGCTGCGTTCATGCCGCAGTAGAGTACACGATTGTTGATCCTCGCTCATAGGATCGCAGTTCAGCGTTGGGAAGCTCCGTTTCTCCGGAGGCTTATCTTTTGGTATAGTCCCCTGTCATTGTAGATACTTGTACATTCAGGGGTATGGCGGGGCCCTGTCCCGTCATAGTTGTTGTTGCACTCTTAGAGGTCTGTAGTACTGTTTTGGGCAGGGTTGTAAAGGATTTTAACTGTTCAGTTATATGTATATACATGAAGGTGACCGTTTGGTTGGCCTGTTTTCTTATGTTGTCTCTTGTTTCCTGTTTAAACTTTATTTCCGCTGATTTTCTCTGATGTTGTTATCACTAGGGTGCCCGGGGTAAGGCACGATCGCGGGCAGAGATCGGTCGTGACAAAAGTGGTATCAGAGCAGTTAATCCTCGGAAAGTGTCTACAGATCGTATCTAGTAGAGTCTTGATTATCGGCGTGTTGTGCACCACACCTATAATCAGGAGGCAATTGGATATTTAGGATTGGTTTCTATTCTTCTCACTCCGAGATCGTGCCTTAGAGCTGTGTTATAAATTGGACTCCCTCGGACGTATTCGTATGTACCAGTTATGCCTCCGCGCAAGGCAACCAGGGCCCAGATGGGCAAGACAGCAGAGGGAGCTACGAGTTTAACACGGAGGGTTACGTAGGCACAGACCTGGTAATTACCTGAGCCTCCAGTTCCACGACCAGGAGCCGAGGATATGAGTTCAAGAGGTGGCCCAGTTACTAGCTAGGATCGTGGCAAGATATGAGGACGGACGGGAGCCGGTGGTTCCGGCAGTACCAGTGATTCACCCTAGATCCGATAGTTTGAGACTTCGGGATTTCTTGAGTTGCAGTTCGCCAGAGTTCTATGGATAGAGAGCTGAGGATGATTCTCAGGGTGTCGTGCTAGTTGGGAGATTGTTATACCTGTGGCCAACATGGCCATTTGGTGAGAGTTTGTCCGACCAGAGGTAGCACAGATGTAGAGACTCAGCCTTCGGGATCGGTGGCTGGTTCATCGCCTTGTATATCTAGGCGCCCTGCAGGGCAGGATTATGATTAGAGCGACAAAGGGAAAGTGAGGCAGTAGTTGCAGAGATATCTTTAGCCCTTAAGAGACTTGTTTATGTTGTTATGTTGGGTACATGTTAAGTGCTATGTACGGATAGCATTGTGTTAAAGTGTGAATTAGAAAACATGGGTAGTTGAAAGGGGTAAGATTGGGGACAGGGAAATTGTGAGCCTTAGAATATTATTGTGGAGATCTTAGATGCGAGGCCGTCTTAAGTGAAAGATTTACGGATAATCCTTTTCAGAATGTGTAGTACGTGGAGTATTAGCGTGATGATTCCATGAGTAGTGTGAGATAGAAGTGGTAGCTTTCATAATATGAGTTAGTAAGTTATTCCGGATTGGGGAACGAGAGAGTTTGGTGCGAGATGGGTCGGGTTGAGGTAAGGTCGCGGGTCAACCGCAGCGGTTTGGGTGGGAGTAAATTTGTGGTAGTCCATTGTGTGATAGGGTCACGAGGGTGCTAGGCCCAGTTTAGGTAACCATCGTCTGAGTTTGTGGACGCGTTCGACCAGAATCGGTCGAGAAAGGCGGGAATGGCCTTAGAGGAAGTGAAACTAGTAAGATGACCAAGTTTGGAGGTAGTAACTCGGGGTTGTGGAAATTGAAGCGATGGCGAAGTGTGGGCGTGTACTATAGAGAGTTCGGGTGTACGAGAAGGGTACGACGAGTAAGAAGAGAAGCGAACATGTGTTATGAGAACGGAAGTGATTATTCTTTTATGAGGTGAAGAGGCGAAGGGAGTATCCTTTAGACCATGGGTGGGAACTTTTTGTGATGATTGGAGGTGTTTCCTCGTTGGCTTGGATTTGAGTTTTGCGCACACGTTATATTCTGGACATTGGTGGCATGATCGGTTTTTGTAAGTATAGTAGTGGAGACTATCTGCGCACCGGTTGATTAGAGGCTTAGAAGGAACATTCGGACGAATGTTTCTAAGGAAAGAATGTTATACCCGTAGTTCCGTGGTATGTATGTGAGGGCGTGCGTGCGAGAATCTGACGAGAAAGATTGGAAAGGAAGAAAGACGCGATTTTTCGGCGGAAAAGTTTTGGGTTTTGTGAAGGAAAAAGGTTCGTTGATGGGAATTGGATTCCCGATTTGGTATTTGGCTTCTTGGATTATATTAGAATTATGAGATTTTATTTTGGAAATGGTCACGTGGGGCCCACGGGGAGAAATTCTGGTTTTGTGAAGCCGCTTTGTTTTAGAGATTTTCGATATTTTGGATATTTTCGGAAGACGAAATATTTTGGACGAGTCGAGGGGCGACACGTGTCACCCCGTGTGGCACCTTGGCGGGTGGTGGGACAGTGGCTAGCAGCTTGTCCTTGGCGAAATGGCGTGACACTTGGAGAGTTTTTCGTTGGCCATGTGGTGTGGTGGGACCCACACACACATGGCCCAATCTTGACCACCCACTTGCATAGATCTTGACCCTTGACTCCTCTATAAATACCCCCCTTAGTTGAAGAGTAATTTCATCCACACTTAAGCTTTCCAAAGCAAAATATCTCCCTCCCTTTAGCCTTGTTTCGTCCCCCTCCCCCACTTGTGTAGAAAATACTTGGAGTATTATTGTATAATCCCAAATACATTGGCCTAGTATCCCTAGTAGTATTCCAAAGTTATTTCAATACTAGGAGCCCGGAAATACTACTTTATTCCAATAGTCATGAAACGAAACCACAGAAAAATCTTCATAGCGTGGTTGAAGTGTTAAGAGAAGTTGTTTAGAAACTTCTAAGGGTTGCTTGGAGCGGGTTGGAGCGTAAGGATTTGGAGCTAAACGTTGCCCAGGATCGACTTATAATCTTGGATAATTTTGGGCTTATCGAGGTAATGATCTGTGTCCCCCTATTGTAATTGGATATTACATATTGTAGTAGTTTAGAACTGAGTATTAGATATATTTGAAGGATGCTTATAAAGGATTGAACTGTAATTACATTGGACTGTACTTACAGTAGACTTGTGTAGTATTATTGTGAAGCAGAATTGAACACGTCCGGTTAGACGTGTAATTCCCTGGGAGTTGTTGGCCTGGTAGCGGGCCTTGGTAGGGAAAGAGATTTATGTGATAGCGGGGAGAGTCTTTGCGAATTTTAGTAGAATAGGGAACTGGTTACTTAGACTAGACTCCGAAGAGAGCTAGAGATTGATAGATATATTGTGGTTGTTATAGGTGGATCTTCTACGCGCGGCATACTTGACTTGGCTTGTGGTTTAAGCTAAAAAGGTATGTGATTCTTCCTATACTCTTGAGCATGATTGTTGTGAACTATATAGAACGGTAGACGTACGTGTGTGAAATGAATTTTGTTTGTTTAAAACATAAAGTGTTATAATGGCTTTATGGGAAGTTAGTTATAACGACTTTATGAAGATAAAAGAAAGATTTGGTTTTGTGATAAAGAAACGACTTGATTTTGAAAGTTAAGAGACTTGATCTTGAAAGATAAGAGACTTGACTTATAACGACTTGTTTTCGGAAAAGGAGAAGTAACTTGATTTAAGTATAGGTTACTTGTTTTGAAAAGAGTAAGTTAATTGGGTTTTAAAAGGGTATACTTGATGTTGTTTTAAAAGAAAAGCACTTGGTTTAAAAAGTATAGAGTACTTGATTTTAAAAGCCTTGTAAAGATTTTTACGAAGGTGAAGTAATGTGGTTTTAAAAGTAAAACGTGTTTTTTTTATATACTACGAGTATTAGTATCGTGTGGCTTTTACGTAACAAAGAGGTCTTTTTGAAAGAAGGAAAGTACGTTGAACTTGTCTATGCTTGTTGTGATAGCTTTTATTGTGCAAGTGTTTGATTTTGTGCTACCGTGTCTCTCGGGGAGGGCCGGCTATCTGATTGATTGCTTAGACATACTGACACGTTGGATGGTCCACGAGTATGCGTCCACTTTGAGTATTATCTTGTTATTTCCTTTGGACGTCTTGTGCGATGGATGATCCACGCAGGCGTCGTCGATGGGATGGTTTCATGACCATGCTTTCCGAGGTAAGATCTTGGGGCATGCGGTCATTGTGAGGGTTTTGTTATTTGTCCATGGACCGCTAATCCATGAAGCTTGCCGCGGTGACGAGCGATCACGGGCTTGATTTGTACATGTGGTTACAGGCACACTTGAGATACTTGTCCTGGTCATTTCTCGTGTATCGGCAGGCTCTGGTAGATAGCTTGAGATACTTGCCTCGGCCATATCTCGTGAGGCGGTAGGCTATGAATGCGTTAGCTTGTGGTACTTGCCTCGGCGATTGCGTGGCTAGCTTTTGGATCCGGTAGTTGGCTTAGTACTTTGCCGTGAAGGGATATGACTAGCTTTTGGCCCGGTAGTGGCGATTCTACTTGGCCCGTCGGTTTGATGATGCAGCGAGATCTAGTGTTCGAGTTCACATATGGGTGTTGTTTTACATCATATGCTGGCGGTGAGAATGAGTTCCACGGGCATGAGTGATATTATGGGCGTGAGACCCATAGTTATGTGTGAGTGATTATTCGGGGATATCGTCCACTTACTTGCTTGTTTACTTATCGCAAAAATGGTTTTATAAAATGATGAAATGTGATTTCATTCTGATATTTTCGATTTCACATACTTGGTACTGTTATCGACCTCGCCCGGCTGCGTTCATCTGCAGTAGAGTACACCAGTTCTTGATTCTCGCTCATAGGATCGCGATTCGGCGTTAGGAAGCTCCGTTTCTCGGAGGCTTATCTTTTAGTATAGTCCTGTCATTGTAGATACTTGTACATTCGGGGTATGGCGAAGCCCCTGTCCGTCATAGTTGTTGTTACATTCTTAAGTGCAGAAATCTTTGTTGTGGCGGGGTTGTAAAGGATTTTAAGCATTGATTATATGTATATACATGAAGGTGACCGTTTGGTTGGCCTGTTTTCTTATGTTGTCTCTTGTTTCCTGTTTAAACTTTATTTCCGCTGATTTTCTCTGATGTTGTTATCACTAGGGTGCCCGGGGTAAGGCACCAGTCGCGGGCCCGAGATCGGGTCGTGACAACATCACTAAGGGGGGGGTGACACGTGTCGCCCTCCCATTCACCACAATATTACGTTTTCCGACAATTTCATAATTCCGATAAATTTTTTTACGAGTCTCAAATCTTAACACTGTGAGTTCTTACGTACGTTCTTAAAACATGTCCTGCAAATACGGGGTGTAACATTCTTCCCCCCTTAGAAACATTCGTCCCCGAATGTTCTTTCGGAGTCAAACTTATAATTAGCGACATAATTTCCTTTCACAACCCCGACATACCAACAATGCCACACATGGCCCTAATACCTCGCACACGCATATCTGTCCATCATAAGCCCAAAAAGGGATTATCTTTTCGTACTTCCAACTCCTTCTAACTTATACACAGTCTCAATATAATCTGTTCATGACACTTAAACATACCACAACTTTATCATGCATACAAGTTTCTAAAGGGCCAAAGACATACCTGAAATCATATAGGCGGTTCAAAGGACCGCTAATACTGGGAACTTCCACCACGACCTCTGTCACGGCCTGCCGGTGCATAAACATTCTGCCTAGCTATGAAAGGCGAAGAACCCGCAACTGATCCGATGGCTGCGCTATCCCACGATGTCACCTCCGGTGGACGATCCCTCACGAAATGGCCTGGCCGCAAGCATAACAAGCTGTCGAGGTAGTACGACACTCCCCAAAATGAAATCTACTACAGTGACCACACCGGGGCAAAGGTGGCTTCCCCTGGCTACTATTCTCGGACATCTGCGAACCTGTAGCCCTGGAGCCCTGACCCGCTCCTGAATATCCCCGGCGACCAAACCTCGGCGGAAGCGGGAAGGAGCACTATGTCTTGTGAGATGTAGACCTAGTGCTTTGTTGAGGTGTCGCCTCGAAAGTTACCCTGGAACCCTGCCGTCCTGGCCCTCTTGGGCTGGCCTGAGTCTAGCTGACCCTCTCTCTCTCTGTCCTCTATCCCCTGCGCATTAGCTTGCATCCTGGCAATATCCATACCAGGCTGAAGGGCCACCCCCAAGCATGCGGTAATCATATGACGGTCTAGCCCCATCACATAGCGGTGAACTGTGTCCGCCATATCAGCCACAATAGTGTGTGCATACCTGGCCAACGAGTCAGACTCCAGGTTGTATTCCCTGATGGTCCTCCCATTCTGCCTCAATGACAAGAACCTATCAACACGGGCTCTCCTCATTTCAGGAGGCAAAAAGTGATCAAGAAAGGCGTCTGTGAACTCATCCCAAACTGCCGGACGAGCACCCACACCCCTCGACAGCTCCCATGACTCAAACTAGTTCAACGCAATATCGCGTAACCGGTAAGAAGCTAACACAACAGACTCTGTCTCCGAGGCCCTAAGCACCTGCATAGTCCGCTGTAGCTGCCGAACGAACTCTTGAGGATCATCCTCAGATCTCGAACCATAAAACTCGGGTGGACTACAACCCAGAAAATCCCGAATCCTCAAACTATCGGCTCTAGGGTTAGCCACCTGCTCCTGTCGGCGCTGCCCTACCACTATGCTAGTCAATAGCCTGATCTGCTCTCCATAATCTCTAAACTCTGCCCCTGGCTGCGGATCGGAGGCTCGTGCAGGAACATGCGGAGCTCGCGCCTCGGCTCTCTGTCTGTCGGCGTGGTGAGTTCGCCGATCCGCCTACTACCTCGTGCATAGTTGCCCGAGTCTGGTAACCTCTCTGATACCACTAGCGACTCCTGCCGCTTTGCCCTTCGGGCCCGGTCGCTTCCGTGAGGCATAATCGTTACATAGAAAGGGTCGAGAGGATTCAACTACTGAGACTCTGCGCACGATCTCAAAGAGAGAAGAATGGAAACCAATCCTAAATGTCCTGACCTCCTGATTATAGATGTGGTGCACAACACACCGATAATCAAGACTCTACTAGACACGGTCTGTAGACACTTTCCGAGGAGTAACTGCTCTGATACCACTTTTGTCACGACCCGACCCCGGGCCCGCGACTGGTGCCCTACCTGGGCACCTTTACAGGTAAACATCAGAGATAATCAGCGGAACATATATGAAACTTATAAATAAATCAACAAAAGTAAAACAACAGGTTAGCCGATAGGGCTACCTTCCTGGACATACTTATATACAACCGAAATAGTTGCCTCCTTTCCTTTACAAACTGACCCACAATATGTGACTACAGACCTCTAAGAGTTTTAACATAACAACTGTGGCGGGACAGGGCCCCGCCATACCCCTGAATATACATGAATCTACAACCTCAGGGAAAACCGTACCAAGAGATAAGCCTCCGGAGCAAATGGAGCTTTCCCAAAAAGCGAACCGAGATCCTAAGAGCAAGGATCACCAACCTGGTACCTAAAACTGCGGGCATGACGCGGCCCAGAAGAAGTCGATGACAACAGTGCGAATATGGAGCAGAAATAACGTCTGATAAGATCATAACTGTACAAAATAATGACAGGGACAAGTATAAAAATACATACCAAATCCTGCCGTGTCATTACCACTTATGAACTTAATCGCACCTTATTATCTTTTCCCATTTTCAATAAAAGTTATGGTCACATTCTTATGCACATGATTAGGAAAAATCATTAAGTTCATTACTATATAACTCACTTATCTTTCATAACATAACCCGGCCCTTTAAGGAGGGGCGCCTATACTACCCGGCCCAATATGGGACGCGATCAAGTCACACGAATATCAAAGCATGCCCGTGGAATCCCCCATCACTGCTGACAGCTATAAGTGTAAATTATAACCATGTGACGCGCCCGTGGCATCCCACCTCACTGTCGGCGTACACATACACAACACATATATAGATCTCCTGCCCGTGGAATCCCACATCACTGCCGACAGCTATAAGTGTAAAATATAACCATATGACGCGCCCGTGGCATCCCACCTCACTGTCGGCGTACACATACACAACACATATATATATAAATATATAACGCGGTCGCATGCCCCGGAATCCCATATCGTATAAGCATGGCCATAACGTGCCCTCGGCGTCCCTCATCGTAGTGCGTGTCTTCGTGAGCTAGCCCGTGGGTAATAATATAACACGGCCGTGCCGGAATCCCACATCGTATAAGTACGTGGCCATGGAGTAATAAAACGCGTGGGCATCTAACCCGCATCCTGGCTGCATGCCCCGGCATCCCTAAGAGAATAAGCAAGTCCAAGATCAATCACAATGGAAGCATACGTGGTATCCCCGTCACCGCCAGATGCGTCGATAAAATGTCCGGCATCTAACCCGCGTCTGGTCACGTGCCGGAATCCCACATCGTATAAGCATGTCCAAGGATCAATCATGATGGAAGCATACCGTGGAATCCCATCACCGCTGTCGATGCGTCCAAGTAAACTTATAACAAGACAGCCGACCCTCCAACTGAGAGACACGACAACGCAGACATATAATACTTGCACTCAAAGCTATCACAAGCAAACCTAGGCAAGTTCATTAAACTTTTAGACTTCCATATTTATAAACTCATGGCACCTTCGTTTTACACATCAAAATCCGGGAATTTAACCCCAAGATACTAACACCCGTAGTATCCAGGCTTGTGTACATTTCACATAAGTCACGATACTTTTAGAAATACATGTCTCGGCTTCTAAATCAAGTGACCCATACTTTAAAGCTTTTAAGCAAGTGATACCTTTAAATCACATTGCCCTTCCTTAATTCAAGTTAATTCTTTGATTACTTTATTAGAGAAACACATTCTCTTAACCTTCCATAAAGCCGTTATAACCAACTTTCCATAAAGCCGTTATAACCCTTTATGGTTTTAGACAAACTCATTCCTTTTATAACCAAGAGACTTCTACTTTTAAAAAAACACCAAGTATTGTATACTTTCAAATCAATTCTCTTAACTTCAAAAATACAATTAGTCTCTTAACCTTTAGAAAATCAAGTGACTCCTTTTATTATAAAACCTTAGGCAATTGATGCCTTAAAATCAAGTCATTATCCTTCCTTAAAGCAAATATAACCAACTCCCCATAAAGTCGTTATATTCACTTTATACCTTAGCCAAAATATAATTTTCTATCCAAGGGACTTATACGTTTAAAACGGAACAAGTATCACATACTTTAAAACTCTTCAAGTCCCTTAACTTAATAAAACTTAAGACATCCTTTATTCTTTCAAAGAAATGAGTTAATCTCCTAACTCACCTGACTTGGCTATTTATACAACTAGTAAAGGATATCAAGGTGTTGTACGTCTACCGTACTACATACGTGCAACTAGTCATGCTCAAAAGATAGGAAAAGTTCTACATAGAGCAAATCACACAACTACCTCTTAACTTCTAAGAGTAGAAGGAAACATGAAATGATACCACAGGTATATTCCATACATAGAATCATGCCAAAGGAAGGAAGAGGTTCACATACCTCGCGACGATTATCGACAAGTAGCAAAATGCTCCAAAGTACTTCAACCTTGATAGTTATTCCATCCTTCAAGTAGGATACGCTATACTTAGTACTTCAACCTAAAATGGTCACAATACGTCCATTAACCTCTTACTTCAAACGTAGAATATTCTAAGTGCTAAGTCACTAAATTCTACGGAAAATCGGACAGCACCTCCTTTGTTTCTACTTACTTTGCCACCTTTTTCAAGGCCGAATACAATAACCAAACACGCCACATTTAAGGCCCAATCAAAGCAATTAACAATAGGGGATTACACGCCTACTAGACGTGTAAAATTCCGCCCCACAATAGATATCAAACTAACACAAACTATATGTCCAAATCGGCCACATTGAGTACCATAACACCAATTCTTATCAAATTTCCATTTCAATCCAAGTTGTTAGTATAACATGATATCAAGTCGCAATTGATTATAACTACTATAATCTTCAAGTAAGTAATCATGCGACGATTCTAATAAACGACCAATTAGTAATCCAACTTCAAGTGGCTTACATTACATTCGGATTTTTAAGGCCACAAGCAATCCATAATACTTATAAACTTCAACACATATACTTCATGCTAGCAACATGTAAAGCTAACAACAATATAAATAATCTTGTAACACTTTTAAGGGACAAGATTATACCTTAACGAATCTTAATCCAACTCCAAATCCGAAGTCGCTCCTTAGCAACTTAGAGCCTCTTCAAGACACTTCAATCCGCTACTTGAGACCCTTAGAACAATACCAACAACTTTCCTTCAAACTTCCAATCCAAAACCTAGAAAGCAACTAGGTTTTCACTTTGCGACTATCCCGAAAACTATCTTTTTCCGAGATTTTTCTATTGAGACACACTCACAATACACTTAGGAACCTTGGTTTAAAGTGGGGAGATTATTGGACAACAAACAATTTTTTTTCTTTCTCACTCATGTTGAACCCGAGAGCTAAGGCTCATGTTCATCCAATTTTCTTGTAATTTTGGCTAAGTGTGGAACTAGTCTCACTACTAATAGTATTATATAGCAACATGGAGGGTCAAGATGCAACCAAATGGGTGGTTTGGATGATCTCTCATTAAATATCAAGCCTTGTGGGTCCTTGACCAAGTCAACTTTCTCAAGCTTTCAAGTTGCAAGACTTGTCTTCCTAACAAGGGTCAAATGACCCTTGTGCCCATGAAATTTTCGTCCAAGACATCACTAAGGGGGGTGACACGTGTCGCCCTCCCATTCGCCACAATATTACGTTTTTCGACAATTTTATAATTCCGATAAAAAATTTTACGAGTCTCAAATCTTAACACTGTGAGTTCTTACGTACGTTCTTAAAACATGTAATGCAAATACGGGGTGTAACACTTACACTGTTATAGGGCAATTACAACTTGTGAACTCTACACAACTATAGTCTCAGTTCACTTACCATTCTTGTCAACATTCTTACTTTTCACTTACTAATCAAAGTATTCCTACCTCTGGGGTTACTATCACTTACAACTGCTAGCAATAAAGGGAAAACATATACGCTAGGGCAAAATCTGAATCTAACAATGCACGTATGATTCAAAAGAATCGACATATACCTGTAACCCCGTGCGATGTCGCCTCCTGATCCTGTCCAAGGTCACGCGTCATCTCTGCGGTTGAAGGACCGTCGAACTATAAACTCCACTCGACCTCTACCACGGTGGCTAACATCCGAACACCTCGCAGGGAGCAGCGGTGTGAAGGAAAGGGAACCAACCATCGGCCTCATAGGCTGAGCCACCTCACCGGTGCTCTTTCTAAAAGGACATACCCTCCGAATATGGCCCGGACGGCCACAATAAAAACAAACGCCTGTTCCATAACGGCATTTCCCCGAATGACGCTTACCACATCTGATACACTAAGGAATATGTGGCCTTGACCGAGAAAGTCCTCTTCTTCTCTGAGAACCTCGACCCCTGGAGCTTGGACCGGCTCCTAAATACCTCGTGGGGTCCAATCTCCCACCTGTGAGCTGCGGGGGTATGTACTGGGTAGGCTGGGACGAATATCTCACTCGCTGCTGAGGCTGCTCGTCCAAAAATTCACCGGGATAACCAACCGGTCTAGCCCTCTTACGCTGATCTCCGCGTTGGCCCTATACCCTATGTACACCTGTCTGTACTGGCCGAATAACCTCCTGCTGATGAAACTGTAGCACCTCTATCTTGGTCAATAACATAACTGCTTCCTCGCGACCACTATAGTCTTCTCCTGGCGAGAAGCGGAGGCTCACGATCTTTGGGGTCTCAAAACTGGCGCAGAAGAACTTCGCCCGGCTGCGGACAACATTCGTATACCACAGGCATAAGCCCTATCAACTCTCTGAGTCGACTAGTAGCTCCTGCTACTCATTTTCCACTGCAGGGCGTTGCCCTCGAGGCATAAGCGTAACACAAAATCACGTCGGAGAGGAATTATCTTACTAACACGACTACATGGAGCGATCTTAGAGTGAGAAGAATAGAAACCAACTCCTAAATGTCCTGTAGCCTCCTGTTTATGGGTGTGGCGCGCAACACACCGATAATCAAGACTCTACTAGACACTGTCTGTAGACATTCCGAGGTATCGCTCACGATACCACTCTGTCACGCCCGAACCCGGGCTGCGTGGTGGTGCCTACACAGGCACCGCCTACCTTAACAACACAAGTAGCTGCGGAAATTATATAACACCTTTTTTTAAAACCAACATACGTGCGAGGCAAAGCCGACAATTTGCCATAATATACATACTCAAAGACACTAAAGCGTACATGAGTCCAATCCTACATATGAATACAGACCTGCAGAGTTAAGCGAAATATGACGGGACAAGGCCCGCCGTACCCATGCGTACAAAGCACATCTTGAAAGAACTTATACCAAAAAGATAAACTCGAATAGAAGGAGCTATCCAAAAACTACGGCGGGTTCTACACTGCCGATCACCAAAGCTGCATTACCTAAACGTGGCGTGAACGCAGCCGAAAGTCGATCTGAAGAATGTACCAAGTTGTGAAGCGATGAAATCGTAATTAAATCAAGCAGTCTAAACAAAGCGGAGACATGTATGATAGCCAACCTACGATTACCAATACATAAGCGATCGTAAAAGTCGTGGACGCGTACGCCAAGTCATTTCTAAAATATAACCATGGGTCTCACGCCCGTAATATCAATCGTGCGTGGAATCCTTCCGCCGTGAATCCATGATATAATATAACACCAATAGGCATACATGAACACCAAGTCCCACTGTGTCCTAAAAGCATGCGGGCGAGTAGGAAAACGAGCAGGTGGTATAACGTCTTGGGGTTTACCCCTCATTTATACTCTTACCCTGGAGAAGGTGGTAAAGGGGGTATAATGTCTTGGGGGTTTACCCCTCATTTATACTCTTACCATGGAGAAGGTGGTAAAGCAGGGGGTATAATGTCTTGGGGTTTACCTCCATTATACTCTTACCACGGAGAAGGTGGTAAGCGGTGGGTATAATGTCTTGGGGTTTACCCTCACTTATACTCTTACTGGAGAAGGTGGTAAGCGAGGGTATAATGTCTTGGGGGTTTACCCCTCACTTATATTTTTACCCTGGAGAAGGTGGTAAAGCAGGGGGTATAATGTCTTGGGGGTTTACCCCTCATTTATACTCTTACCCTGGAGAAGGTGGTAAAACAGGAGGTATAATGTCTTGGGGGTTTACCCCTCACTTATACTCTTACCCTGGAGAAGGTGGTAAAGCAGGGGGTATAATGTCTTTGGGGTTTACCCCTCACTTATACTCTTACCCTGGAGAAGGTGGTATAGCGTCTTGGGGGTTACCCTCACTTATACTCTTACCTATCTCAACCGTGATCGAAACAACACATAAGCACTACCATGTCTTTTATAAAAATCAGAATTTAACCCAGTACTACAAATAGCGGAGCATACCCGTGGAATCCACATCACCGTCGATGCGTCAAGTAACTTACCAAGACAGTACCCTCGGCCAGAGAGTCGCGGCAACGTAATAAAACATAATACTTGCACTCAAAGGCTATCACCAGCACACATAGGCAAGTTCATAAAATCTATAGACTTTCATTTTATAAACTCAAGGCACATATAGAATAATTCTCAATTAAACAAGCCAAAGTACTTATCAAGGCACACTTAGACTAATTCTCAATTAATCAAGCCAAAGTACTTATCAAGGCACACTTAGACTAATTCTCAATTAATCAAGCCAAAGTACTTATCAAGGCACACTTAGACTAATTCTTAATTAATCAAGCGAAAGTACTACGTACGTACATTCTTTTCAAAATACTTCTTTCTATGTAAAACCCCAAGATACTAACACCCGTAGTATCAAGGTGTGTCTATTTTTTTCAAAGTAAGTTACTACACTTTTAGAAAACTCATTTCAAAGCTTGAAATCAAGTAACTTCAAATTTTCACAATCTAGGCAACTTATGCCCATTAATCAAAATAGACAACTTTCTTAACCTTCCATAAAGCCGTTATAACCAACTTCCCATAAAGTCGTTATAACCCTTTATGGTTTTAGACATATTCATTCCTTTTATAACCAAGAGACTTATACTAATTAAAACCAAGTATCACATACTTACAAACCAAGTTCTTAACTTTCAAAATACTTCAAGTCTCTTAATATATAGAAAACAAGTTTCTTCTCTTAAATCATGTCATTTCTCCTCTTTTAAAACAATTAAGTAATTCACTCATTTGACTCCCCTAAAGTCATTAAAACGACCCTTAGGTTTTGGAACTAAGGCACTAGCCAAAAGGTTTGGAAACCACTTCCTTTTCAAGACTCTATGTACTTTAAGTAAAATACTTTCACTTTTAAGAATCCAAACTTCACTAAGGAAATGGATCATACAACTTACAATTTAAACATCAAAGTACAATCAAGGAAGTACATAGAACAAATTCTATACCAGGCAATCCAAGTACAACCAAGGAATGGATCATTTAAGGAGTAGAACTTACTTTCTTTATCTTAAGGAATCATGCTAGAAGAGGAGATAGTTCACATACCTTTTTACTAAATCCACAAGCTAAGCGAATACGCGTGCGTAGAAGTGTCAACCTATAATGGTCACAACAAGACTATCAACTTCTAGTCTCTAACGAGAATAATACTAAGTATACGGTCTAATTCTACGAAAAATCGGGCGACTTCCTTTGCTTCTACTCACTTTGCCACCTTTTTCAAGGCGAATACAATAACCAACACGCCACATTTAAGGCTCAAAACAACAACCAAACAAAGGGGATTACACGCTTACAATATGTGTAAAATTCCGCCCGATTCATACGAAGTAGTTTAATGCTCACTAGCCATTCTCGGCCAACTTACATAACCAACAATTCAAAGTCTTTTCCAATCCTTTTCCAATTCCAAGTTCTAAGGTCTAACATGTTATATAGTCACAAACAACTTCAACAACTACAATTTCCTTCTTTCTACAACATGCGACGACTTAAACTAATAATCGACTTGAATTGTAATCTTAAGGCTAACATGCTAGTTTTCGGATTAGGGTTCCAATAGCCAATATACTTATCAAACTTCATACTATATAACTCATGCTTGCTAATATCCATAGCTACAACAATAAGTAAGTCTTAACTACTAAAACGACAAAATTTATACATTTATAAGCAATTCTTAGCGCCTTAGCAATTCTTAGCTCCTTTCCTTAAGTTCCAATCCACTCCAAGCACTCCTTATAAGCCTATGAAGAACCCATCTTCAAGTTCCAACTTCAAAGTTGAAGAACTCCTCAAGTTTCCGCCTTGCGACTAATACGAAAACGCCGTTTTTCTGAAATCTTTCTATTGAGATATCCTTACAATACCCTTAAGGACATTGGGTTTAAGTCTTGTGAACAATGGATCAAAACTACAATTTTTTCTTGTGCAAAAGGTAGTGAACCCGAGAGCATGTCTTGAAGAACACAAGGTTCTCTAATTTTTCTAAGTGTAAAAAGCCAAGTCTTGCTACTAGTTGGGTATATAAAACATATTGGAGGGCTTAGATTAACACACTTGTGGGCTAGGATGAAGAACAATTAATGTAAAGCCAAGTGGACAAGTTGACTTGGTCAACAAACTCAAGCTAGCAAGACTTATCTTCCAAGATGGTCAATGACCATTTTACCCTTCCTCTAATTCGTCCAAGACCATATGTGGGGGTGCCACGTGTCGCCCTCTCATTCGTCCATAAAATTCCGTAACCCTCGTGGGCCCCACAAAACGTAAAATTCCTCGGGTGGCCCCACGTGACCAAATTCGTAAAAATAAATTTCCATAATGTTAATAAGTTCCATAATCCTCAAATAATACATTTTGAGAATCCAATTCTCATCAACGAACATTTTTCCTTTCCGACGTTCGGAAGATTTTCCGTCGGAAAAACAATTCTCCCTTTCGTACTAATTTCCAAGTCTTGATTCCTTACATACATTCTCTTATACATGTCCTGGACTTACGGGATGTAACATCCAACCTAGCTTAAGCCTTGGGTTTATCTCTATGGTTTTCCGGCCACCCTTACTTGATTTGTATTTGGGCTTGTACTTAGCAACCCCGATCAAGTCCTTGTGAAATTGGTCACCTTCATCTTGGTATCGACTCAGGCATTAAAACCCTCGTGTCCATATCCTTGTAATACGGATCGTGTCTCACTCAAACCATATCGATTGATTAAACACTTAACCAAATACACCATACTTCACCCAAGGTTGTTACTCGTAACTCGTGTGAAACCTTTACCTATCCCACTAGATACTGATCACCCTCACCTCCCACATACCACACAAATACCCACAACAAAGCTCACTGCCCGAAACTAGTCACAACTTCCCGTCTAACTCCGACCACATCAAACTGTCCACATAACACACTCTGCCGAGAACCTCACTGGTTTAATTATGTTTCGTGGTCTTGCCACTATCAAACTACCAAGTTCCAATCACCAACACAACCCTCAACATATCCACAACACCCCTATCAAATGTGTTAATGGTGAACAATCAAATAATAATCATTTAACAATTTATACATGTATCTTGTGTGTTATCAGTCTTTGGTTACATCACTATTAAAAATGTAAGTTTGTTCTACAAATATTGAAGCTCGAAAAATGAATATATTCTTTGAATAATTCTGTCATCCAAGTTGAAATTATTTATTTATTTTTTATTTTCAAATTTGAACTCATATTTGCTTCTCGACCGTCAACTCTAATATTTTTATTCAGTTTTATATTTATTTTAAGAATTCGTAAAGTTTCCTCTTTTTAAAAATTTAAGTAGTTGTTAAATATATTAGTCCTTCATTCTTTTTTTTAAAAATAGAATTCATTGTATTTGATGGGATTAGGTCAAGATCCCTAACTGTATAATAATAACCAAAAAGAGAATAGATGCAAATTTTAATCATAATTTATTAACGTAGAAAGCCGTCAAGTTGACGTCGATGCCCAATTAATTCAACAATATGACATTTGATTTTTCCTGACACACACTAGAACTAACATATATATAGAAAATCCAAGAAACAAAGGCTGTTGAGGAAAGAAATATAATTTGATCAAACTTGTGGGCTCATATTACAGGAATAGTAAACCAACCGAAAAAAAAAATCAAACTATGAATATGTCTTGGTTTATGACAAAATATTACTTAAGTTATACGTAACAGACTTCTCATTCTAAGGTTCCTATCATCATTTTCTTCTCTACACTATAAACCTTCTTCCACTCCTCCCTCTTTTTAAGCATGGCTGTATCATCTCCATGGAATCGCAGGTTTAAAGGTTCAATAATAAAACCAACAATTCTAGCTTTCATAACTTCAACTTTGATAATATTCTACATATTTTCTACTTCAAGACTTCTCCTACATCCTTATCAAACTCGGATTCATATAAAAGCGCCACTAGATTCTTCTTCTTTGAAGACTTCTTCATCAGCAAAACTAAGAGTTTTTGTTGATCATCATCATAATAAACCAAAAGAAGATGACGAAACTGTAACTCTTTTGTTAGCAAATACTAGCAGCAGTTTGCCTTTGCCAGAGCAATTTCCAATTGCTAACGTAGAGACTCATATAACTAAACCACAGCTTCAACTCGGTTCATCAAGAGGTGAGAAACTTAATTAATTATTTTACTCCCTTTAGATGTCGACCTAAATTGATTTTGATGTTTACTTTTACCAGTATTTATATATGTTGCTATCTGTCTCGCCTTAATGATTCTATGTTTTAGAAATACTAGTAACCTAGGCGCTTGTTAAATTATGACAAAATTGCCATCATTTCATAAAGTTATTTCCAAAATATATATGAGATACATCAAGAGTTTGACAATTGAACTTTACAATGTAAATTCTCAATAATTAAAGTCACGTTTTTTTTTGTATTAAATTTGGACAGAGGTAGCAATTTGTTGTTTATTATTAGGTTTTTTTTTTATTACAAGCTGAAAAAATCTGTCGATATATATATTTATGTTGGACTGGTCAAACAGATAGCACCTTTTCTACAATGTATTTATGTAGGTTTTTTTATGATCTTTTATGTTTCTTCATTTTCATTCATTTTTCTACACATCATTAGTATTTGGATCTCATATGCATGATAGTGGCAGCTTCTCTGAAAATAATATACTTTGACTTTTAAATGGAGAAAATATAAAATATCTTTCCTATATCTATCTATATTATTTTAAAAATATCAATACAAATATTGATTGACTAAAATATTCTTCAATATTTGAAGGATTTTTATACCCTTACTATTAGTACTAGCATTACTAATCTTATTTCCTACCTAATATCTATTACTAAAACTGTAAAGAATGGATTTTGGGCCTAATTCAACCACAAAAGTTAGCTTATAGAGTAAGGATTGTCTAAGTCCATATAAGAAGTTCATATTCTCATTCCATTATCGATGTGGACTCTTAACACTCCCCCGCACGCCCAGATCCCGTTAACTGGAGCGTGGATAATATAATTTGGGGGCCCAACATCAGTGAACAAATAATTGGAATGAGTCTGGCTCTGATACCATATAAAGAATAGATCTTGGGTCTAACTCAACCCCAAAAATTAGCTTATAGGGTGATGATTGTCCAAGTCCATATAAGGAGTCCATATTCTCATTTCATTACCGAGGTGAGACTCTTAACACAAACCTATAACTATCAGAGTTACTAATACTATTTCTATTAAACTATCTAGCTAGCAGATCATCTTCTACTAACAATGTCTATTACTATTAATCTATTATTTTTACCTCTGACGTTACTACCTAACTAATCAATTAGGACAAAGGATGACTGTATCGTAATTTGTAGACTATGGGCAATATTTTCTTCAATTTCCTATTGTAGAGATTTATTGGTTAAACTTACAGTTAGGGTTTCAATTCATAGCTGTAACTTCAGACAACGATAGATGAAATATTTTGGCGCTGCAATAGAGGTAATATCTCGGTAATTTCAAATTCAAAATTTTGAATTATCTTTAGGATTTTATTTCTATTAAATTATCTTTAGGATTTTATTCAGATTAAACTTTTGAATTATCTTCAGAATTTTATTAAGATTGATTTAATGAATTAACAGTGTACGATTATTTACACTTAATTTAATATGTTGTAGCATGATATTAATAATATATTACTACAGTAAATTTTTTTACACTATAAGTGTAGCAGGTTACTTATACTATATTCTAAGCTACCAGCCTATTTCAATTCATTCTTCAACCTTGCTCCCACATTAAATATATTTGTGCATCGCACGAACATATAGACTAGTATATATATAGGCAAAACTTTGAGAAAATCTTAAATGAAAAGGATCTTTACTAACTGTACTTTTACTACGTTCAAAACAAATTTCATAATGTTTTTCCATGGAGTGGCATATATAGAAGCAGAAGGGCGGAGAATAAACTTACATGATCGAGTATTGTACCAAATGAATAATTAGATAACATGTCCTTGTACTAGTTCCTTTTATCGTGCCATAATTGCTACTAGCTTTGTTCAATTATCATGTAACCATTTAACCGAACACAAAATTTGAGAAAGAAAGTCAAACTTTAAAAACTTGCAATTTAAATAAGTCATAAACATATATGTCGTTATAACATATGAACCATCTCATTAAAGTAAATAAAAAATTTAAAGTTTATGTTATTTATAAATATAACAACAATATATTCAGTGAAATTTCACAACTTGGGGTCTGGAGAGGATAAAATGTACTCAAATCTTACCTCTATTTGGTAAGTAGAGATATTGTTTCTGAAAGACCCTCGACTCAAGACAGTTATTTATAAATATGAAAAAATATTATTTTTTTGGATAAAATAAAAAGTGCAGTGTGTCATATAAATTAGAAACGTACGAAAAAAGTTAAATATATTCATTATTATTTTATTATGATAAGTTTATGTGATTTGAAATAAATATGGAGGCCGAATAAGTTTATGTTCATATAATTATTTGATTTTAAGTATTTTCCGGAGGGAGGTATATTTCCCTTTTTCTTTAATTCATTAGAGAATAATGAAAACGTCATAGGATAAATTTCAAGTTGGGGAAGAGGTCGACTTCATCTTATCTGTTGTTCGTTACCATTTATTTAATATTAATTATATCATTTTCATAGTTCTACTTTTTCTTTATACTTCTGCTGTCGAGTACGACGAGTGGGTGGGGCCAGGGGCGGCTAGATTCTCCATCCTTCATTAACATATTAGTTGACAATTCTAGAAAATAGTTCTTTCAACAGAAAATCAGATGCCCTTTATTTCATTTACGTAATAATTAATTCCCATAGAAAAGGAGTTAGAGAGAAGTTTCTCTCACTAAGGAAAAACGCTCTCAACGTTTTTCCCTTAGTTGCTCTTTCGATTTGTCCGTCTCCCTCTAAGATTAACCATTGTTTTTCCACGAATTAAAGCTTAATGTTCAAGACATGAAAAAGACTAAACGTTACACTCGCTCCAGCATTGATTCCGGAGGTTCAGGAGGATCTACGAAGTCTAGAACCAAGAAAAAGAAAAAGAATGGTGGAAGCCCAACCATAGTTGAGGAAAACTTAATTCCGGCAATTTCAGATCCTACGGTGTTAGTACATGTTCCGCCTGATTTGCGCATTCCACTTGAGAATGTGGTAGATGATTTTACGCTGCAAAGAATACATGAATGGGGAAAAAGTATAGAAATCGAGAGCTTGGATATAAGTGAGTTCGAAGGTGAAAAGCTTCATGTTCCGTCAGCCATCAATCCGGAAATGATCTCTCCTAATACTACTCCAGAAGTGACTACAATGGATGACTGTAACACTGTCCACAAGCCTATTGGAAAAGACTCTTTCGAAACTCCCGACAATGGTAGGGAAATTCGGATAGCCAAAGACACTCCTTTCTCTACTAGGGAGGACGATTCTATCACGGGTCAATTGGCAAGCTCCGGGACCATAACGGAAGAGCAGGGCAACCACGACACTACGAAAATCTCTTCACAACCTGGAAACTTACTCAGGCAAGCCAGAAAAGTTAGAGAATCAGGGCCAGAAATTGCAATCGACAAAACTATGCACGATGGTATCCTAGGGTCAAAACCGGGTTAGGGTACGGGTCAAATGGCTATGACGGGTCAGGCGGGAGTCCATGGGTCTAAGAATATTACTGTTATGCATGGATCAATGAAAGTTGGGAGAACCGAAGGGCCTTCTATCCCCAAGGAACCTAGTTTCTCTACAAACATTAATATCGCGGGAGCCAAGGAGTCACACTTTAATACCGCGGGAACGAGAGGAACCTCGTAATGGGGCAACATCCTGCGAATTCATTAAGTGTTACTAATGAGTCCTTTCCTACTTTAGCTTGACTTGCTTAGCGGAATCCAACGAGAATCTCAATAGCCCTTTTGCCTTTACTTCTGGCGGAGTGCGGGAAATGTTAATAACAACCCTCCTCTCTCATACTACCTCTTGATGCTCCCGAAATCCAAGATGACACACCCTACTTTCCTCCCAACCATCAATACCTCCGGAATTCATGATAATTTTCCTACTCTTCCAAATGGCACGCGCGTCCTATCTCTGTCGCGGGCGAACTCTATTCCATCTAACCATTTCCCTCAGTCTACACCTCACGGGACATCTACTAATGGCTTGCCCACAAATGAATTTAGAGAACAACATGAGACTCCACCCGTAGATGCAACCAATAATGCTTTACCCCCGAATCAACGCAAAGGTTCCATTCCGCCTAAGAAAACTTATGCGGGAGTTTTTGCGGGTACCAGACTTGAAGCAAAGGGTATGAAGTTACAATTCATTGAACAACAAGGAGAAGATGTGGAAATTGAAGCTACGGATGAAGTCCCCTTCATTGAAACATGGGGATATTTCCTAATAGGGTGCTTCACGGGTCCTTTCCCGGGAAGAGAGGCATTGAATTCTATTGTAAAGGGATGAGGAGTGAAGTGACGTATCATCCCGTATGGCAAAGGATGGACAGTTTTCAAATTCATGACGGAAGAAGATCGCACAAATGTACTCCATGGTGGCCCATATATGGTCTTCGGTAAAACTATGATGCTAAATCCTATTAATAAGGGAGTTATACTAATAGATGATTTATTCATGGACATTCCAATCTGGGTCACTTTCCATGACATCCCCCTCTCGATTTGGAGTGCAACAGGTCTTAGCAAGATTGCTTCGCGTGTAGCGCAGCCTCTATACACGGATCAATATACCAAGGAGAGGTCAAAAATGAATTATGCAAGAGTCTTAGTGGAAGTAGATGTCAGAAAAGAACCGGTTATGGAATTTGGTGTCAAACTTCCCGACAATAGAAGGTATACTCAAAAGGTGAACTATGAGAACTACCCGGATTTTTGCTATCATTACGCGTCTTTTGGACACAACCACTTGAAGTGTAGAAAACTGATGCAAGATACCAACACTCAAGAAGCTCAGAAAAATCGCAACCCATTGGTACCTCCTAGCAATGGTGGAGTTTCTACATGTTCGGGTGCTGACACTGCTACGGGTAAAACCGGCCCTCCTTGCCCTAATCCGCCACCTAATCAACATCCCGTAGGTACTGAAAACTTGATGGGTATAGATAATAGTGAGCAAACACTACCTCATATTCCCGGAAGTGTGGGAGATGCTCCGAATGTTGCAATTCCTCCGGTTGTGGGTTAGTCTAGCTCATCGAGTTTACGGGTTGCACAAGAGGGGTCCTCAAGCCATCACCCCCATGCTGGTTTTGCGCAACATGATAGGAGGAGATTTGAGACAAGACATACTGATTCTAGAGCACCAATGGACCCGCAAACTTCACTAGATGGGGGAATCTGCAAGAGTACTACGGAAGATTCTAATCATGCATTACGGTGCATAAATTTTGAACGCGGGGAACATAGCCTGGCTGGGACACATGCCTTGTCTTCCAACAACAAGGATGAGGGATGGAAATAAGTAATTTCAAGGAAAAATACGCCAAAAGGTAGTAGTATGGCAAAGACAGCGAAGCGCGGAGGTGCTAACAAAACCTCCTTTGTTTCCTAATGAAAATACTTTGTTGGAATGTCCGGGGTCTTTGCGGACAAATGAATAGGGCAGCCACGCAAACTCTTGTGTGTAGGCTCACAAAACAACATGATGTTGCAATGGTTTGTCTAATGAAAACTAAATTATCTCGAGCACGGATAGACTCTTTTACATCTCAAATATTCCAAGCTTGGAAATTTTGCTCCAACCTAGATTTCATTGATGGCGGAAGAATGTTAATACTTTGGGATCCCTCCAGAGTTAGTTGTGATGTGCTTGGAATGGACTCTCAACATATTCATGTCCAAGCAAGATGTAATACAACACAAGTGTCCTTCCTTGCCACATTTGTGTACCCGGTTTATAGCATCCCGAAAAGAAGAAAACTTTTGCATCACCTTACCCACTTGGGCATCGGCATTGCCAAGCTTTGGATGATTATTGGAGATTTCAACACCTATTGCTACCCACATGATAAGGCGGGTGGTCCCCCTCTCACGCCTTACGCACTTAGGGATCTTGGAGAATTCAGAAATGCTCATGCACTAGAAGACACTCTTTCTTCCGGTTCCTTCTACACTTGGACGAATGGTTCGATATGGTCTAAGCTTGATAGAGTGATGATGAATCAGCATTGGAGTGATTTGACTCTAGAATGCACGGCCAACTACTTGCCTATGGAACCAGTCTCGGATCACTGCCCCGTGGTAGCTTCGGTAATTGCATCCTCTAATATTGGGAAACGACCTTTCAAGTTCATGAACATGTGGCTCTCACATCCCGCATTCGAGAACATACTGAATTCATGCTGGAGGCAACGCATTTTGGGATCTGCCCAATTCATACTAGCCACAAAATTGAAGTCTTTGAAAAAGCCATTGCGAGAATTGAACATGAGTAAATTTGGAAGCATAGAACAAAGAGCAAATGCGACAAACATGGAGTTCAAGGAGGCTATCAATGCGCATATGGAAGATCCCTTTGATGATGAACTAAGAGCCAATGTTAAGTCCTTAAGAGCTAAAGCAAACCTCTTGCTAGAAGCTGAAAGACACTTCATAAGACAAAAATCGAGGCAAAAACACTTGATTGGGAGTGATAGATGCTCCAAATACTTTCACAGCTTGATCAAGAGGAGTAATGTCTGGAATTCAATCAACTACCTTGTTAAGGCCAACAGAACTGTCACAACATCTCCCGGGGAAGTAAGAGAAATGCTTGTAGAGTTTTATAAAGATCGTTTGGACTCATCTCGGTCCTCAACCAACATTGATCCCGCGATATTGGATTGTGGCCCGAAGCTAGGAGAGGAAGATGGACTACACCTTTTGCATATTATCTCCCCAAAGGAGATTTGGGAGGCTCTTTCCGATATAAGCAATGACAAGGCACCTGGCCCAGATGGTTTTTCAGCCGCCTTCTTCAAGAAAAGATAGAGGGATGTGGGGCAAGATGTACTAAGAAGTGTACAAGAATTCTTCTCATCCGGAGTTCTTTTGAAGCAAGTGAATCATACCATTATTACCCTACTGCCCAAGACTGATCGGGATCCCAAGGTAAATGACTTTAGGCCTATAGGATTGACCAATGTGGTCTACAAGATCTGTCACGACCCGACCTCGGGCCCGCGACTGGTGCCTTACCCCGGGCACCCTAGTGATACAACATCAGAGAAAATCAGCGGAAATAAAAACTTACGGATATGAAATAAGAAAACAGGATAACCCAAAACGGTTGCCTTATTGCATATATCTGAAAATTTGAGCGATGCATCCCTTACATCCACGCTTGCGATTACTTCTGGACCTCAAGAATATAACAACAACTATGACGGGACGGGGCCCGCCATACCCAGAATGTACAAGAACCTACAAACTCGTGAAACATGCAAAAGATAAGCCTCGAGAAGCGGAGCTTCCCAATCTGTTGAGCGTGATCCATGGCGAGGATCAACAACCGATGTACCTCTACTGCGGCATGAACGCGGCCCGAAGGAGGTCGATCTGCGGTACAGTATGTGGCTGAAAATCAGTAAATGAAATCATGATAGTCTATATAAAACAGAAGACATGTATGATAACTAAACTACAGTTCACTACATAAAAGCAGTCATGTCAAGTCAGGGACTCACGCCCTCAAAGTCATCCTCCGTACGTGGAACTCCTTCCGCCAGCTGGCGATCTAGGTATAAATCGTGTGATACGTATAACATGTCTCGGCCCATCCCATGAGACTCGAGGTGGAATCGCATGGTCACATTCCCGATCCATCTCATGGACTCGGTGTCGAATCGGGTGGAATACATGTCTCGGCCCATCTCATGGACTCGAGGTAGAATCGGCCATAACATTTATGTCACGACCCGAACCCGGGCCCGTGACTGGTGCCTTACCCCGAGCACCCAAGTAGCCATACATCAGAGTAATCAGCGGAATATAAAACAAGACATGAATAAAGTGAATTGAAAACGATTATCGAGAAAAACTTGCCTTGCGGCATATATATAAATCAACTAAACGATTACATCCCTTTTTATAATGCCGCCAAAGATTACTACGGACTCTAAGAATGACACGACAACAATGGCGGGGCGGGCCGCCATACCACGAATGTAAGTACTACTACAGGGGATTATACCACTGATCAGCCTCCGGAGGAACGGAGCTTCCCAAGCGCTGACCCTAAGAGCGAGGATCAACGGCGGTGTACCTTTACTGCGGCGTGAGCGGCCCCGAGAGGTCGATAACAGTACCAAGTATGTGGCGAAAATCGTAAATGAAATCATAGCGATCTATATAAAGCGAGAGACATGTATGATCACCAAACTACGATTCCACGATAAATAGCGATCGTGTCAAGTCGAGGACTCACGCCTCAAAGCCGTCACTCAAATATAACTATGGGTCTCACGCCCATAACATAAACAAGAGCGAAATGGATATACTATAACCGGTCTTTTTCTAGGCGCTAATGATCGAAGCAAGGCCAATCGCCCGTAGTATCATTATGCGTGCCTAATCTGGACTTCCGCAGCCGCGCATAGGTCACACGTAGACCGCGTAGATCGTATAGACCGCGTCGGGGTAGCAACCGGTACCCTCACGGACTCCGCTGACCCGCATAGTCTCGATAGGCCGCATAGTCATCACCGCATCGCATAGGCATCCCCGTCGGGATAAAACACCGGAATGATCAATCACGGAGCATACCGCTCGCATAGTCACATGAACGCGTAGCCGTATAGACCGCGTCGGGTGGCAAGCCCGGTATAATAAGTCGAGGGTATGTGATATAATAACAAGATCTGCGGGCTTAAAGTTTAGCAATGTAAGCACAACAAGAATATCACAAGATACTAACACACGTAGCATCCTAACATGTTTACTTATGAAATCAACAAGAAAGTATTACAAGGCTATCACAAACCAATACAATCAAGTTCTTCACACAAGGTACTTTCTACTTTATGTTAACAAGTTCGGGAATTTATCCCCAAAGTACTTCATACATTAACTTTTTAAAAGATCTGATCTTTCACGAAAGTCACACAATACCCGTAGTATAAAAATAAAGTGACTATCTTTTTAAGTAAACCAAAACACTTCCCTTTATAAAATTAAGTAACAACATTATTTTCCAAACGTTCAAGTTTGCCTAATTTCAGATGCTCCAGTTTCTCATTTTCGAAAGGTTTCGAAGTTCATAGTTTTAATCACTTAATGATATAATTCTCCTTTAAAACGATTTGAGAAACATATGTCTTATATGTGAGTAGGTTATTCTTGTTTATAACAATCTTATTAAAGCAGCCATGATCTAGGAAATATCATTTTGTCTCATCTTAGCTTCTATGCAGATGGAGGTTTCTACTGGTTTTAATAATACTTAATTAGTCAATACATTTCCCTTTATTAACGCTGCAGTGGTTTGTTCGATACTTATTCGATTTCCAAATCAAGAAAACATTAATCATTTTAAAAACCAAGTACTCATTACTCGAATGAGGTTTCACACTTTTTAACAAAACTCATATCAATTCAATTAAGTCAAGTCTCTTATCTTTTAAGATTAAGTCTCTTGACTTCTAAAATCAAAAAAACATTCTTTTTATCTCTCTTAAGCCGTTATACCTAACTTCTCATAAAGCTAGTATAACTCTTAAGCTTTTAAAATCAAGTATTACTCTTCTTTCAAAAACGGTTCTTAATTCTTTTGAAATACTTCAAGATTCTTATTATTCAGGCTTAAGTCAAAAGACATTGCCGTAGAACTACATTCAGTTAACACACGTACGTCTACCGTACTATATATATATTCTTTTAAAATATCATGCTCAAGAGGATAGAAAGAATCACATACCTCGCGACGTTTATCGACTATTAGCAAAACGCTCCACCCGGTATAACCCTACTAACCTTGTCCACCTTTCTAGTAGCACATGCTACTCGCAAACATTCAACCTATAAAGGTTATACGAGTCTATCAATAGCTAGACTACTCTGCGAGAATATTGATGAGTTCTCTTTTTACGGAAAATCGGGCAAAGACTTCCCTACAGATAAGCTACACGATCTCATGTAAATACAAATCTATGTAAATCTGATTTAGTCCTTCTTCCTAATATTCTACTGATGTGATTACAGTTCAAGTCTATTCTGTAATATCCTTCTATCACAGTTCAATTCTCTTCTATGAATCTTATATTCATTTCTATGCTACTACAGTATGTAATTACCAATTACAATAAAAGGACAAGATATTTACCTCGATAAGCCCAATATTATCCAATGCTTAATGTCGATCCTGAGCAACGTTTAGCTCCTACTCCGGGTGCTCCAACCCGCTCCAAACAACCCTTAGAAGTTCTACGCAACTTCTTCTTAATACTCCAACCAACTATGGAGATTTTTGCTTAGGGTTTCATTTAGTGACTGAAGGGAAGTATAATAGTATTTCTGGGCTTTTCGTATAAGTGTAACCTTGGAATACTACAAGGTATATGGGCCAAGGTATTTTGGTATAGTAACAATACTTGGAGAGTATTTCTACCAAGAGGGGGGTGTATTTTACGAAAACAACTCAAGGTGGGGGGGTACCCCTCGGCCAAGGCCACTAGGAGGGGGGGTGTACTCCTCGACCAAGGGCTTTCACAAAGGGGGAGGGGTGTTCTCGGCTAGAGCTCTCAAGAGAGGGGGGAAGGGATTTCAAGACTTAGAAATTTATGGAATGGATGAAGAAGTCTTCAAAGGGGGGGGGGGGGGTATTTATAGGCCAACCAATGGCCAAGATCAAGACAAGTGTTAGGCAAGTGTAAGGTCAAGATTTGGACAAGTGTTTGTGGGTCCCACCTTATCCATCTAACACACAAAATATCCTACCAACTATTGACTCTCCAATTCGTCCAAACCGTCCCACACTCCACCAACTTGAGGGTGACAAGTGTCGCCCTCTCGTTGGTCCAAAATATTCCGTCTCTCGGAAAAATCCGCAAAAATTAAAAATGACATAGCCGGAATTTTCCTTTCGCAAAGTTTGTAAAACGTTTCGTCGAAAAACGATTCTAATCGGGTGTTGTGAACAAAAAAATTTCGGCCCTTGCACTTTAAGGCACAAACTTTTCTACGTACGTCCTCACGTACATACTCTGGAAATACGGGGTATAACATTCTCCCCTCCTTAGAAACATTCGTCCCGAATGTTCCTTCTAAGTCTCAAAACAATCATGCGCCAATATAGTCTTCACTGCTATACTTACGAAAACAATCATGCCACACCTGGCCACAACATAACACACGCGCAATTACTCAACTTCAAGTCCACGAGGAATCACCTCTATTACTACAAAAGCTCCCACCCGGGGTCTAAAAGATACTCCCTTAGCACCCTTTCTTTACAAACGAAAAGATCACTACTATGTTCTTAACACGCGCTCGCTTCTTCCCTTACTGTCGTGACACTTCTCGCACTCGAACTCTTTCTCATAACTTACCACATTCGTATTCGCTTGATCTCCAAAACTAGTCACACGCTTTCCGGTGGTACCTTGAAGACCAGCGTCGGCACAACTCCAAGCGTCGTCGTACGACTCTGTTGACTCTGAGCTGCCAATAGCCTCTCCTGGATAAGCTTCACCCTATCCACATCCTGCCGAAACAATTATGAACCAACTATCTGAACTTTGCCAACATCGAACCAATCGGCCTAACTTACACTTCCGCCCTACAAGGCTTCGTAAGGCGGCATCCAAAAGCGAAATGGTAGCTATAAAACACTCCTCAACAGAGACAACAATCCTCACAACTACCCCGAAATCCAAACACGGCCCGAGGCGAACGCGATCTCGAGACTCACCGAGTTCCTAACCACGACCGGTAAAACCTCGAGAAAGAAAGCAGTAATGGCGGGCTTCACCGTCATAAGGTGAGAGTAGGCACCTCGTGCACCCTTACAACCTTCCTGATATATAACATCTCGCATAACCCTCTGCCGAGTAAACAGTCCTGACTGAAGGACAAGATGGCTGATCTCATCGGCCCGACTACTGGTCGAACGCATCCACGAACTCGTACGCTGGTTAACTAAACTTGGGCCTAACACCCTCGTGACCCCATCACCTGGCGGGACCACCTCGAACTGACCCCACCACATTACAGGCCACGGGTTGACCCGCAATCGGTCTGCAACCCGACCCGCTAACGCGCAAAAACTCTTGTTCCCCGATCCGGAACAATCCCACAATCACGTCATGAAAACCTAGTGGTCTTCTTAGCTCAACTACCCTCTTTCATTCACACTACCCAGGGACTTATCCCACAACCATAGCTCACGTGTACTATGCACTCCGATAAGGGTCAAAATACGTCTTTTACTCGAGATGGCCTTACCTCTAAGGTCTCTACGTATAACACTCTAAGGCTCACACTTTCTCTATCCCCCAATCTTACTCGGTTAACTAACCATGATTTCTAATCACAATTTACATAACATTTAAGGTATACTCATCTTATCATACGTACCAATCTCTAGAGGGTTAAGGATATACTGGTATCTACTGCTTCACTCCCCTCTGTCGTTCTAATCAATCACCTTCTGTTGGGCGATAGCTAAGGAAGGTGACGAACTACCCACGATCTGAAGGCTAAGTCCTCCTACTGCATCCCTCCTACTAGGACACGCTTTCGACACTGTCGACGGCGGTAGTACAACAAGTACCAACAAAAAGCGACATTCCGGGATGGCGTGCGTCATCTGTGAGCGGAAGCCACGGAGCTCGACTAACTCAGACATACCGAACGCCCCGAAATCCGTGGAGGACCACTCTGACTTGGCGGAGGTGTGTATCGATCTCTTCTTGAGGTGATTTGCCTCGAAAGTTATCAAAGGACCTGCTTTACGGCCTCTTCATGTCCTTGGTTAACCCGTCGATCCTACGTTTCCTCGGCTCGCATAAGCTGTCTGTGAGCCATGCTCAAGCCTAGCGACGAGCTATTCGCACCACCTCTCTTAGATAGTCATCATGACCGTGATAAGTCGATACACTCTATATTCTACGGTTTGCTAAAATCCTAGCTAATGTAGTCCATTCCTTTGTAATCCATATTCTTTGTTCCGTCGTGGGCGAAGATTCAAATATCATGGCCGCAGATGAATCGCTGCCGTGTGCTAAACCTGCTTTGGGGTGGCGGCGTCGCCAAACTCCCGAATGACGCACCACCCTAGGTGATGATTGGGCTGTGCCTCGTAACCTCTGTACTCTACTCGCGGCTCCTCATTGCCTTGCCTCACTGGCGGGTTGCCTTACGGAGGCATAACGATGAGGAAAGAAATACGTTAGAGGTCCAACTTACAACACACTCTAAGGCACGATCTCGGAGTGAGAAGAATGGAAACCAATCCTAAATATCATATAGCCTCACGATTATTGGTGTGATGCACAACACACCGATAATCAAGACTTCGGATACGATGCGTAGACACTTTACGAGGATTAATCGCTCGATACCACTTTTGTCACGACCGAACCGGGCGTGATCGTGCCTTACCGGGCACCAGTAGCCATACATCGAGTGTCGGCGGAATATAAAACAAGACATGAATAAAGTGAATTGAAAAACAGTTATCTGAGAAAAACTTGCCTTGCGGCATATATATAAATCAACTAGAACAGTTACATCCCTTTTTACAATTACGCCGGCGATTTTCTACGGACTTCAAGAATGACACGACAACAATGGTGGGGCGGGGCCGCCATACCACGAATGTAAGTACTACTACGACGGGGACTATACGTGATAAGCCTCCGGAGGAACGGAGCTTCCCAACGCCGCTGACCACTAAGAGCGAGGATCAACGGCGGTGTACCTTTACTGCGGCATGACGCAGCCCTCGCAGGCGGGTTGCCTTGCGGAGGCATAGCGGTAAGGAAAGAAATACGTTAGAGGTCCAACTTACAACACGGCTACAGGCACGATCTCGAGTGAGAAGAATGAAACCAATCCTAAATATCATATAGCCTCACGATTATTGGTGTGATGACGCACACCGATAATCGAACTCATGGATCTGATGCGTAGACACTTTACGGATTAATCGCTCGATACCACTTTTGTCACGACCGAACGGGCGTGATGGTGCCTTACCGGGCACCCAGTAGCCATACATCAGTAATCGGCGGAATATAAAACAAGACATGAATAAAGTGAATTGAAAAACGATTATTCGAGAAAACTTGCCTTGCGGCATATATATAAATCAACTAGAAACGATTACATCCCTTTTTACAATTACGCCTGGCAGTACTCTGACCTGCACAGAATGACACGACAACGATGGCGGGCGGGGCCGCCATACCACGAATGTAAGTACCTACTACGACGGGGACTATACCATCGATAAGCCTCGGGAACGGAGCTTCCCAAACGGCTGTGACCACAGGCGAGGATCAACGGCGGTGTACCTTTACTGCGGCGTGAGCGGCCTCGAGAAGGTCGATGCAATTGCAGTATGTGGCGAAAATCACGTAAATGAAATCATAGCGATCTATATAAAGCGGGAGACATGTATGATCACCAAACTACGATTCACAATAAATAAGCGATCATGTCAAGTCGTGACTCACGCCGCCAAGCCATCACTCAAATATAACTATGGGTCTCACGCCATAACATAAACAAGAGCGAAATGGATATACTATAAGCGGTCTTTTTCTAGGCGCTAATGATCGAAGCAAGGCCAATCGCCCATAGTATCATTATGCGTGCCTAATCCTGGACTTCCGCGGCCGCATAGGTCACACATAGACCGCATAGATCGTATAGACCGCGTCGGGGTAGCGACCGGTACCCTCACGGACTCCGCACCCGCATAGTCTCGATAGACCGCATAGTCATCACGGACCGCGCAGGGCATCCCCGCGTCGGGATAAAACACCGGAATGATCAATCACGGAGCATACCGCTGCTCCGCATAGTCACATGACGCGTAGGCCGTATAGACGCGTCAAGGGTGGCAAGCCCTCGGTATAATAAGTCAAGGGGGTATGTGATATAATAACAGTACAACGGGCTTAAAGTTTAGCAATGTAAGCACAACAAGAATATCACAAGATACTAACACACGTAGCATCCTAACATGTTTACTCATCAAATCAACAAGAAAGTATTACAAGACTATCACAAACCAATACAATCAAGTTCTTCACACAAGGTACTTTCTACTTTATGTTAACAAGTTCGGGAATTTATCCCCAAAGTACTTCATACATTAACTTTTAAAAGATCCGATCTTTCACGAAAGTCACACAATACCCGTAGTATAAAAATAGAGTGACTATCTTTTTAAGTAAACCAAAACACTTCCCTTTATAAAATTAAGTAACAACATTATTTTCCAAACGTTCAAGTTTGCCTAATTTCAGATGCTCCAGTTTCTCATTTTCGAAAGGTTTCGAAGTTCATAGTTTTAATCACTTAATGATATAATTCTCCTTTAAAACGATTTGAGAAACATATGTCTTATATGTGAGTAGGTTATTCTTGTTTATAACAATCTTATTAAAGCAGCCATGATCTAGGAAATATCATTTTGTCTCATCTTAGCTTCTATGCAGATGGAGGTTTCTACTGGTTTTAATAATACTTAATTAGTCAATACATTTCCCTTTATTAACGCTGCAGTGGTTTGTTCGATACTTATTCTGATTTCCGAAATCAGTAAAACATTAATCATTTTAAAAACCAAGTACTCATTACTCACGAATGAGGTTTCACACTTTTTAACAAAACTCATATCAATTCAATTAAGTCAAGTCTCTTATCTTTTAAGATTAAGTCTCTTGACTTCTAAAATCAAAAAAACATTCTTTTTATCTCTCTTAAGCCGTTATACCTAACTTCCCATAAAGCTAGTATAACTCTTAAGCTTTTAAAATCAAGTATTACTCTTCTTTCAAAAACGGTTCTTAATTCTTTTGAAATACTTCAAGATTCTTATTATTCAGGCTTAAGTCAAAAGACATTGCCGTAGAACTACATTCAGTTAACACACGTACGTCTACCGTACTATATATATATTCTTTTAAAATATCATGCTCAAGAGGATAGGAAGAATCACATACCTCGCGACGTTTATCGACTATTAGCAAAACGCTCCACGGCTATAACCCGACTAGCCTTGTCCACCTTTCTAGTAGCACATGCTACTCACAGAACATTCAACCTATAAAGGTTATACGAGTCTATCAATAGCTAGACTACTCTGCAGAATATTCAGTAGGTTCTCTTTTTACGGAAAATCGGGCAGCACTTCCCTACCCGATAAGCTACACAGTCTACTGTAAATACAGTCCTATGTAAGTACAGTTTAGTCCTTCTTCCTAATATTCTACTGATGTGATTACAGTTCAAGTCTATTCTGTAATATCCTTCTATCACAGTTCAATTCTCTTCTATGAATCTTATATTCATTTCTATACTACTACAATATGTAATTACCAATTACAATAAAAGGACAAGATATTTACCTCGATAAGCCCAATATTATCCAATGCTTAATGTCGATCCTGAGCAACGTTTAGCTCCTACTCCGGGTGCTCCAACCCGCTCCAAACAACCCTTAGAAGTTCTACGCAACTTCTTCTTAATACTCCAACCAACTATGGAGATTTTTCCTTAGGGTTTCGTTTAGTGACTGAAGGGAAGTATAATAGTATTTCTGGGCTTTTCGTATAAGTGTAACCTTGGAATACTACAAGGTATATGGGCCAAGGTATTTTGGTATAGTAACAATACTTGGAGAGTATTTCTACCAAGAGGGGGGTGTATTTTACGAAAACAACTCAAGGTAAGGGGGGTACCACAGGCGAGGCCACTAGGAGGGGGGTTGTACCCCTCGGCCAAGGGCTTTCTCAAAGGGGGAGGGGTGCTCTCGGCTAGAGCTCTCAAGAGAGGGGGGAAGGGATTTCAAGACTTAGAAATTTATGGAATGGATGAAGAAGTCTTCAAAGGGGGGGGGGGGGTATTTATAGGCCAACCAATGGCCAAGATCAAGACAAGTGTTAGGCAAGTGTAAGGTCAAGATTTGGACAAGTGTTTGTGGGTCCCACCTTATCCATCTAACACACAAAATATCCTACCATCTATTGACTCTCCAATTCGTCCAAACCGTCCCACACTCCACCAAATTGAGGGTGACAAGTGTCGCCCTCTCGTTGGTCCAAAATATTCCGTCTCTCAGAAAAATCCGCAAAAATTAAAAATGACATAGCCGGAATTTTCCTTTCGCAAAGTTTGTAAAACGTTTCGTCGAAAAACGATTCTAATCGGGTGTTGTGAACAAAAAAATTTCGGCCCTTGCACTTTAAGGCACAAACTTTTCTACGTACGTCCTCACGTACATACTCTGGAAATACGGGGTATAATAATTTAAACCCTCTTTAAAGACAGATTAAGATAATACCATGTCTTCATTTTAAATCAAACTAAGGAAATATCATGCCCTCCTTTTTAAACCAAAACATTTTCCCTTTTTAAAATAAAGTAACAACATTCTTTTTCAAAAGTTCAGGTTGCATAATTTCAAATACTCAAGTCTCTTATTTTCGAAAGATTTCATAGTTCATAGTCTTAACCACTTAATAACGTAATCTCTTTTAAAACAATTTGAGTAACATATGCCTTATGTGTGAGTAGGTTATTCTTGTTTATAACAATCTTATTAAAGCAGCCATGATCTAGGAAATGTAATACAATTTTGTCTTATCTTAGCTTCTATGCAGATGGAGGTTTCTACTGGTTTTAATATAATTACTTATTTGTCAATACATTTTCCTTTATTAACGCTGCAGTGGTTCGTTTGATACTTATTCTCATTTCCGAAATCAGTAAAACATTATCCTTTAAAAACCAAGTACTCATTACTCACGAATGAGGTTTCCCAACTTTTTAACAAAATTCATATCAAGCCAATTAAGTTAAGTCTCTTATCTTTCAAGATCAAGTCTCTTAACTTCTAAAATCAATAAACCATTCTTTTACCTACATAAAGCCGTTATAACTAACTTCCCATAAAGCTATTATAACACTTTATGTTTTAAACCAACCAAGACTCGTTTAGCACACGTACGTCTACCGTACTACACAGTTCTCAACAATCATGCTAGAAAAGATAGGAAGAGGTTCACATACCTTGCGATGATTATCGACAATTAGCAAAACTCTCCAGAGTACTGTAACCCTGCTAGCCTTATCCACCCTCCAATTAGAATACGCTACTCGTAGTACTTCAACCTATAAAGGCCACAAAACGTCTATCAACTTCTAGATCCCTTCGTAGAACATTTCTAACTACAAGGTTCCATATTCTACGGAAAATTCGGCAGCACCTCCCCCCCGCAACCACATAAGTCTCCTCCTCTGTCAAGGCCCGCTACGAGCCAACAACTCGAGGGTTACACGTCTAACAGGAAGTGTGCGACAACGCCCCAATAATACTACAAGTCTCACGTAAATACGGTCGATGTAAAGCGATTCAATCTTAACAATATTCATTCTACATATAGTATACTCAACTATACATTACTACAACATGTAATATCCAATTACAATAGGGGGATAAAGATCATTACCTCGATAAGCCCAAAATTATCCAAGATTATAAGTCGATCCTGAGCAACGTTTAGCTCCTACTGCATGCGCTCAATCCACTCCGAAAACCCTTAGAAGTTTCTACACACTCTACTTAATACTTCAACCAACTATGAAGATTTTCCTAGGGTTTCTTTTTGTGACTAAAGGAAATAAAGTAGTATTTTCGGGCTCTTAGTGTAGAGGTAACTTAGGAAAATTACAAGGGATTTAGGCTAAGGTATTTTGGCATAGTAACAATACTATAAGACAACTTTTCTACCAAGGGGAGGGGGTATTTCGGCGAGAACAACAGGAAGGGGAAGGGGTGTTTGGACGAAACAACTAGACAAGGGGAGGGTTTTGGGCGAGAACTAGCAACTAAGGGGAAGGATTTTGTGACTTGGAAATGTTAAGTGAATGAAGAAGTCTTGCACAAGAGGGTATTTATAGAACCTTCAATGGCCAAGATTAAAGCAAGTGGAGGGTGTAGATTAGATAGCTTGAGTGAGTGGAGTCTTCCACCAAGTGTCCACCACAAAATTGGGACATATGTCCACCACAACATTGGAACATATGTCCACCACAACAATGAGCCATGTGGCCATCCACATGGCTCACAAAAACCGTCCAATACCAATCCCCACTATCCCAAAAAAATATCTTGCAAGACTTGACTTATTGACTTGGCCACTAGCCCACAAATTTCGTCCAACCAATGCCACCTAAGGGTGACACATGTCGCCCTCCTATTGGTCCAAAATATTTCGTCTCTCGGAAAAAATCCGTAATAGGTTAAAATATTAAAAGCGTAAAATTTCCTTCATGAGTTGGAATCTTTTCCGTCGAAAGTTCACAATTTCATCCTAAACCTAATTAGGGCTTAAACAATTGTACGTACGTCCTCACATACATACTCTGGAAATACGAGGTATAACATTCTTCCCCCCTTAGAAACATTCGTCCCGAATGTTCCTTCTAAGTCTCCAACGTACATGCACCGGTATAGTCTTCACTACTATACTTACGAAACCAACTATGCCACATATTGCCATAACATAACATACGCGCGAAACCCAAGTCCAAGCCAACGAGGAATCACCTCGAAGATGTAAAACAACACCAACTCTCACTCCTGGTCCAAAGGATACTCCCTTCGCACCTTCACTTCACAAAAAAATGATCACTTCCATCTCTCAGCACATGTTTACTTCCTTCCTTACTCGTCGTACCCTTCTCGAACACCCGAACTCTTTCTAGCACACGTACCACACTTCAGTTTCCAAAACCTGTGAGTCACTACCTCCAACTTGGTCATCTTACAAGCCTCAAATTCCTTCAAGGCCATTCCCGGTCTTCACGATCTGATTCTAGTCGAACACATCCGCGAACTCGTACGATGGCTACCTAAGCCTGGGCCTAGCACCCTCGTGACCCCACCACCTGGCGGGACCACCTCAAACTGACCACCTCTCCTTTCGGGCTGCGGGTTGACCCGTGAATGGTCCTTAACCTGACCCAAAATCGCGCCAAACTCTTGTTCCCCCGATCCGGAACAATCTTACCTATTCAAGTCCTGAAAGTTACCACCTTTATCTTACACAACCCAAGGAATTATCCCACGATGCATTTCACGCATACCAAATATTTCGACAAAAACTAACCGTAAAATCTTTTTCTCAAGACAGCCTTACATCTAAGGTCTCAACGTATAATGTTCTAAGGTTCACACCTTCCGTGTCCCCATACTTATCTATATCATAAATTATACAATGCTATCCAATCATAACATTTAAACATAAGATCAACATATCATGCATACTAGTCTCTAGAGGGTTAAGGATATACCTGTACCTACTGCTTCTCTTTCCCATTGTCGCTCTAATCATAATCTTGCCCTGCCGGGCGCATAGCTATAGAAGGTGATGAACCTGCCACTGACCCGGTAGGCTGTGTCATTCTGCCTGTACCCCTCCTACTAGGACAGTCTCTCGTCACATGGCCCTGACGGCCGCAGGTGAAACAAGCACCGATAAAAACGACATTCCCGGGACGACGCCGCCACATCGTCTTGGTGAGGGCGTGAATCCGTGGCTAGAACCCGTGTATATCGTGAACGAAGCCGGCTCGACCGGCTCGAATACCGAGCGTTACGAAGGCGCGGAGGACCACTCTGTACTGGCGGAGGCGCATAACTAGCCTGCTGCCGAGGCGATCCGCCCCGAAAGTCGCCAAAGGACCCTGCTGTTCTGGCCCTCTTCTCCTGATCTCGGTCATTCCGTCGACCTCTCCGTTCCTCACACCCAAGTGCATAGGCTTGTATGCGGGCAATGTCCATGCTCGGCTGAAGAGCCACACCCGAGCAACTCTCTGCCAAATAATCGTCGAGCCCTGTGACATAGCGGTGCACTCTATCCTCCATGTCTGCCACTAAGGTGAGGACGTACCGAGCTAATGAGTCAAACTCCACATTGTACTCCCGAACCGTACGCCCGGTCTGCCTTAACATCAAAAATCTGTCGGCCCGAGCCCTCCTCATCTGTGGAGGCAAGAAATGTGTAAGAAATGCCTATGAGAACTCGTCCCATACGGCTGGAAGTGCATACTCTCCCCGGGACAGCTCCCACGAATCAAACCAGTCGACTGCGGTATCACGCAGCCGATGCGAACCTAAGACCACCGACTCGGTCTCCGAAGCCTTGATCACTCTCATGATCCGCTGTAACTGCCGGATGAACTCCTGCGGATCATCCTCAGGCCTCGACCCATAAAACTCTGGCGGGCTACAACTCAGAAAATCCCGTAGTCTCAAACTGCCCGATCTCGGGTGAACCATAGGTCTTCTTGGGCGGTGCATCGGCCTATCCTCGTATGCGCCCACGATTCGGCTAGTGGCGGGCCATCTCCTTGTAACCCATATCCTCTGCTCCTGGCCGTGGGACTGGAGGCTCAGGTACTGTGGTCTCAGTAGCCTCTGCTGTGGCTCTAAACTCTGCTGGGGCTGGCGGCGTCGCAAAACTCGCCGTCTGAAGCACTATCTCAGGTAATGACCGGGCCTGCGCCCTCGTACTCCTCTGTGTCCTACTAGCAGCTCCTTCGGCTGCCTTGCCCTTCTGGGCCCGGGTTGCCTTGCGCGGAGGCATAACTGGTAAAAACGAAATACGTCAGAGGGGTCCAACTTATAACACAGCTCTAAGGCACGATCTCAGAATGAGAAGAATGGAAACCAATCCTAAATATCCTATAGCCTCCTGATTATTGGTGTGGTGCACAACACACCGATAATCAAGACTCTACTAGATACGGTCTGTAGACACTTTCCAAGGATTAACTGCTCTGATACCACTTTTGTCACGACCTCGGGCCTCGGGCGGTGCCTTACCCCGGGCACCCTAGTGATACAACATCAGAGAAAATCAGCGGAAATAAAAACTTACGGATATGAAATAAGAAAACAGGATAACCCAAAACGGTTGCCTTATTGCATATATCTGAAATTGAGCGATTCATCCCTACATCCACCTTGCACGATACTACAAACCTCTAAGAATATAACAACAACTATGACGGGACAGGGCCTCGCCATACCCCTGAATGTACAAGAACCTACAAACTCAGGGAAACATACCAAAAGATAAGCCTCCGGAGAAACAGAGCTTCCAATCTGCTGAGCGTGATCCATGGCGAGGATCAACAGCCGATGTACCTCTACTGCGGCGTGAACGGCCCGAAGGAGTCGATCTGGCCAATGCAGTATGTGGCCGAAAATACTGTAAATGAAATCATGATAGTCTATATAAAACAGAAGACATGTATGATAACTAAACTACAGTTCACTACATAAAAGCAGTCATGTCAAGTCAGGGACTCACGCCCTCAAAGTCATCCTCGTACGTGGAACTCCTTCGCCAGCTGCCGGTCTAGGTATAAATCGTGTGATACGTATAACATGTCTCGGCCCATCCCGTGGGACTCGAGGTGGAATCGCATGGTCACATTCGGTCAATCTCATGGACTCGGTGTCGGGCGTATGGTCACATTCGGCCCATCATGGACTCGGTGTCGGATCGTGTGGAATACATTCGGTCCATCTCATGGACTCGGTGTCGGATCGTGTGGAATACATTCGGTCCATCTCATGGACTCGGTGTCGGATCGTGTGGAATACATTCGGTCCATCTCGTGGACTCGGTGTCGAATCGGGTGGAATACATGTCTCGGCCCATCGTGGACTCGAGGTAGAATCGGCCATAACATTTAAACCCTCTTTTAAGACAGATTAAGATAATACCATGTCTTCATTTTAAATCAAACTAAGGAAATATCATGCCCTCCTTTTTAAACCAAAACACTTTCCCTTTTTAAAATCAAGTAACAACATTCTTTTCCAAAAGTTTAGGTTGCATAATTTCAAATACTCAAGTCTCTTATTTTCGAAAGATTTCATAGTTCATAGTCTTAACCACTTAATAACGTAATCTCTTTTAAAACAATTTGAGTAACATATGCCTTATGTGTGAGTAGGTTATTCTTGTTTATAACAATCTTATTAAAGCAGCCATGATCTAGGAAATGTAATACAATTTTGTCTTATCTTAGCTTCTATGCAGATGGATGTTTCTACTGGTTTTAATATAATTACTTATTTGTCAATATATTTTCCTTTATTAAAGCTGCAGTGGTTCGTTTGATACTTATTCTCATTTCCGAAATCAGTAAAACATTATCCTTTAAAAACCAAGTACTCATTACTCACGAATGAGGTTTCCCAACTTTTTAACAAACTTTATATCAAGCCAATTAAGTTAAGTCTCTTATCTTTAAAGATCAAGTCTCTTAACTTCTAAAATCAATAAACCATTCTTTTACCTACATAAAGCCGTTATAACTAACTTCCCATAAAGTTATTATAACACTTTATGTTTTAAACCAACCAAGACTCGTTTAGCACACGTACGTCTACCGTACTACATAGTTCCCAACAATCATGCTAGAAAAGATAGGAAGGGGTTCACATACCTTGCGACGATTATCGACAATTAGCAAAATGCTCCAGAGTACTGTAACCCTGCTAGCCTTATCCACCCTCCAAGTAGAATACGCTACTCGTAGTACTTCAACCTATAAAGGCCACAAAATGTCTATCAACTTCTAGATCCCTTCGTAGAAAATTTCTAAATACAAGGTTCCATATTCTACGGAAAATTCGGCAGCACCTCCCCCCCCGCAACCACATAAGTCTCCTCCTCTGTCAAGGCCCGCTATCAAGCCAACAACTCCAAGGGGGTTACACGTCTAACCGGACGTGTACGACACTGCCCCACAATAATACTACAAGTCTACTGTAAATACAGTCCAATGTAAATACAGTTCAATCTTAACAATATTCATTTTACATATAGTATACTCAACTATACATTACTACACCATGTAATATCCAATTACAATAGGGGGATAAAGATCGATACCTCGATAAGCCCAAAATTATCCAAGATTATAAGTCGATCTTGAGCAACGTTTAGCTCCTACTCTGTACGCTCCAATCCGCTCCAAGAAACCCTTAGAAGTTTCTACACACCTCTACTTAATACTTCAACCAACTATGAAGATTTTCCTAGGGTTTCTTTTTGTGACTAAAGGAAATAAAGTAGTATTTCCGGGCTCTTAGTGTAGAGGTAACTTAGGAAAATTACAAGGGATTTAGGCTAAGGTATTTTGGCATAGTAACAATACTAGAAGACAAATTTTCTACCAAGGGGGGGGGGGGGGGGTATTTCGACGAGAACAACAAGGAAGGGGGGTGTTTCGGACGAAACAACTAGACAATGGGGGAGGGGGTTTTTGGACGAGAACTAGAAACTTAGGGGGAAGGATTTTGTGACTTGGAAATGTTAAGTGAATGAAGAAGTCTTGCACAAGAGGGGGGGTATTTATAGAACCTTCAATGGCCAAGATTAAAGCAAGTGGAGGGTGTAGATTAGATAGCTTGAGTGAGTGGAGTCTTCCACCAAGTGTCCACCACAAAATTGGGACATATGTCCACCACAACATTGGAACATATGTCCACCACAACAATGAGCCATGTGGCCATCCACATGGCTCACAAAAACCGTCCAATACCAACCCCCACTATCCCAAGACTTGACTTATTGACTTGGCCACTAGCCCACAAATTTCGTCCAACCAATGCCACCTAAGGGTGACACATGTCGCCCTCCTATTGGTCCAAAATATTTCGTCTCTCGGAAAAAATCCGTAATAGGTTAAAATATTAAAAGCGTAAAATTTCCTTCACAAGGTTCGGAATCTTTTCCGTCGAAAGTTCACAATTTCATCCTAAACCTAATTAGGGCTTAAACAATTATACGTACGTCCTCACATACATACTCTGGAAATACAGGGTATAACAAGATCATAACAAAGATTTTAGCTAACCGGATGGCAAAGGTTCTTCCTACTCTTGTTGATAAATCCCAAGGAGCTTTTGTGAAAGAAAGAAACATGGTGGACAATGTCTTTATTGCCCAAGAACTTGTGAGAGGTTTTAACAGAGCTAGAGTCTCACCAAGGTGTATGCTTATGGTGGATCTATGGAAAGCATTTGATACGGTCTCTTGGAACTTCCTTGAGTCAGTACTAAGAGGACTCAAATTTCCGGACAGATTTGTAAGATGGATCATGGAATGTGTTAGCTCAACCTCTTTCCCTCTTTCAATCAATGGTGAGCTACATGGTTATTTCACGGGTAAACGCGGCCTAAGGCAAGGTGATCCTATGTCTCCTATGCTCTTTATCTTGTGAATTGAATACCTTTCAAGGTTGCTAAAACTAATGACTTCGGAAAAAGTTTTTTCCTATCACCCTAAGTGTAAGAGGTTGGGCATCACTCACCTTGCCTTCGCAGATAACCTTATGTTATTTGCCAAGGGGGATGTATCTTCGGTTGGTGTTCTTATGGAGTGTCTTGAAGAGTTGGAGGCTGCCTCTGGGCTAACATTGAACCCGTCTAAATCCTCCATCTACTTAGCATGAGTGCAAGGTACAATTCGTGAATTGATCTTGTCTAGAGTGGGTTTCGGCATTGGTGTCTTTCCCATGCGGTACTTGGGGATCCCTTTGTCCCCAATTTCAGTATCGGTTGATCAGTTTGCCCCATTCACTAGTGCAATCTCGGAATATATTCAGAAATGGGGGCATCACTCACTCTCTTATGTGAGAAAACTGGAACTAATCAGATCGGTTATTCAGGGTGTTGAGAGCTTTTGGTTTCGGGCACTTCCTATTCCCTCCTCAGTTTTCAACAAGGTACGGTCAGCATGCATTCAGTTTTTATGGGGTGGTAAGCCACCAAGAGTCGCTTGGGATGTCATTTGTATGCCTCAATCCGAAGGAGGCTTGGGTCTTATGAACATCAAAGAATGGAACCATGCCTTACTCTCCCGGACCATTTGGCAAACTCACACTAAGGCGGATACCTTATGGGTCCAATGGATTAATAGCTACTACTTGAGAGGCCAATCCTTTTGGGATTATGAGGTACGTGTTAGGGACTCCCCCTTATTCAAAAAAATTTGTGACATTCGCGACACATTCATTTCCATCTTTGGTAGCCAAGGAAACGCAATTGTCGTCTTGGAAAAGTGTTGCACCAATGGAAGATTTGATTCTAGTCTTGTGTATGAGGTCTTGCGCACACCGCGGGAAAAAAAGCTTTAGATGTATCAAATTTGGAAAGGCTTCATTCCTCCTAAATTCTCTTTCACAGTTTGGCTCACTTGTAGGAAGCGGTTAGCTACCAAAGACACTCTCTCCTACCTAAACTTGGAAGATAGGACTTGCGGGTTCTGCAAGCGGGCTAATGAGACAGGGGAACACCTCTTATTTTCTTGCCCCTACACCCGCATGATTTGGAAGCACACAAGGGAATGGTTGGGTATTAGAAGAGAAATGACAACTATTGAAAGCACACTCAAGTGGATCAAAAAAGAGCATCGCGGGACAGGCATCCGATCAAAAACTATCTTACTTGCCTTTTGCATAGTGGTATATGAGATTTGGAGAACAAGAAATGCATTGCTCTTTGAGGGCACTAGCTTAACGACGGATGAGGTCATTGCAAAAGTTAAAACAACAACTTATAGAGTTTTTTATGATTTAATCCCCTCTTGTAACGACACCTCTGAGTGATCGCCCCATCCCTCCTTCATTTCTTATTTTGTGTTACGTTGAGGATTGAGAACCCTCAATGACTGATTGTAGCCCCTGTTCTTTTCCTTTTTTAGTAATAATATTTGCATTTACCCGGAAAAAAAAATTACGTAATTATTTTTTTTTAACCTTTTTTTTTTTACTTTTGACAATTGTTTAATTTTTTTCTTTTAACATTCACAAAACATGTTTGAATCATCATATGTGAGAGATTGGATCTAGGACATGTCAACTATATTCCTAACACTATTCCACATCAAATGGAAAGGAGTACAACCTTTTCAGAACTGTATACATGATACATCGAATTTAGAGTTTTGAATTTAATTATCAAAATCAATTTCAGAAATCTTTAGGCCCTTTAGGTTTATATTGGTATTTCGTACATCAGTTTAAGCTGAATTTGTAGGGTATTTTGAAGCATTTACTTGGGGAAATGAGTATAAGATGATCATGAGTTAGTTTGATTTGTGTTTTCATTATCTTAGCATATTTTATAAACTTTTCATACATTTTCTTACACAATCTTAAAATTTCACTCCTTTGTTTTAAAATTGGATCTTTAGGCCCGTTTGGTTAGAAAATGTTGTTCTAATTAATAAAGATCTTCCCAGAACTCAAAAGCAACAACTTCTCGATCAGAAAGAAATTATAGACAAATTTCTGTATAGACGTGAAATAAAGTTAATTTTATTAATTATGATTCAAATAATTGGGGCCCGCACGTCGGAAACTTCGTTTCCACACACGTACACACATTGTACCAAGGATCATAAATTTTCTAAGTGGAAGAGATATTGGTACGTATATAAAATGTTTGAGACGTAATTTAATAGACGATTATTGGCCAAATGACAATGGTTTCACGTTGGTAAATGAAGGAAGAAGTGTATAATGTGTTGAAAGATGAAACAAGTCATGAAAATCGCCGCAGAGCCGCAAAGGTCGCGGCGCTGTCTCGGAAGGGCCGCGACGCCTCCTCCCCTGAGCCTCGGTGCTAATTCGCAGTTTGGCTATTGGAATTTAGGCGCCCCGGCGCCTTGGTCCAGGGCCGCGACACTTAACTTCCAGTAGCTACTGGATGAATTAGAGTCGAGGCGCCTGCGACGGTACTTGGCAGCGCCGCGACGCCTCCCAGTGAGGATCGCAGCGCTTGGGTTTCAGAACTCGCGACGGGAGACGAAAAGGCATGACGTTTGGGCTGGGTTTGAGGCATTAAACCTCCGTAACTTTTCAAATGAATTCAGCCATTATTTGGCTGAATTACTCCACTCAATTATGTGCAATTACATGGCATTCAAGGCCATTACTTGGCCATTTGAAGGGTCATCTTCTCAACACTATAAAATGAGACCTTAATCTCATTTGAAAAACACACTTGAACATTCAGAAATTTCCAAAATTTCTCTTCCTCTCTAGCAATATCTAAACACTCAAAGATCTTTGTTCCTAGCGAACACTTGAGTCTCATTTGCTCATTTGTTTGATTGCTCTTTTATCTTGGGAGATAAGTTGTCATACAACCGTTGAAAGGAATATACGGGGCAATATTATCTTAAGGAAAGATTGAATATCAATCGACTCAGCAAGCCCTCTTATTTGCTTATTTCCAGATTTTCGTTCTAACTTCTTGTTGTTGTTTCTAATCTTGTTCTTCTTGTTACCATGCAAAGTACTCACAGTCTTAAGATAATATTCTGCTTGAAACAACAACATGTCTGTTGAAGATAAATTCAACGTTGAGAACGCCACTGCTCAAGGAAATCCCACTGCCTTCAATTCCACTGCTCAAGGCACTACCGCTAGCTTCAACTCCACTGCTTTTGGCACGTCTAGTGTCTCCACTAGTTTTGGCACATCCAGTGCCTCACTGGTTTTGGCACTTCTATTGCCTTCACTGCTTTTGGCACAACTGGTGTCAACAATCTCTATGGCATAACTAATGTCATCACTGCTGTTCCAGGCGTTTACAACGCCTATGCTACTGACCAAGGCGTCCAAAACACAAGGGGGCGCCACTGCTCCTACACCCACTGGTTTTCACCATGAAAGTCCTGAAAAGTTCATGGGCAGCAAAAGATGTTGTTTTTCCTGACGGTTATGGGAATGTCACGTTTCCTAACCGAAGACCCTCCACTAGTTGGGGAAGACGTGGACCCTCAGCCAAATGATTTGGCGGAAGGGGGCCAAGGTAACCCTGTCGCTGACGACATGAGGATGGTTCGCGAAGCATGAAAACATAGTGATTTCATGTGTAGGAACTATATTCTAAACAGTTTGTCCGATCCTCTACCTGCGGTGTATTGCATCGTGAAAGCGCAGCAGTTATGGGACAAACTTCAGAAGAAATACAACACCCAAGATGCGGGTAGTAAGAAGTTCATCATTGGGAAATTCCTGAAATTTTAAATGGTGGACAACAAAAGTGTGTCATCCCAAGTCCAGGAATTTCAAATGATTCTACATCACCTGGATTTGGAAGGATTGAAGCCCAATGAACAATTTTTGGTTGGGGCGTTGATCGAGAAGCTGCCTCCCTTGTGGACTGAGTTTATGAACTATCTGAAACTCAAAACGAAGGAGATGACATTAGACGAACTTATTGTCAAACTCCAAATTCAGGAAGATAATAAGAAGGTCATGCCAAAGGGGAAACAACCCGCTGAGGCTAAGACGAACCTGACGGAAGTCAAAGGGAACTCAAGCAAAAAACGGAAGTTCCAGAAGGTAGGCAATACCCAAACAACTGAAAAGTTCAAGGGAAATTGTAACCATTGTGGTATAGTTGATCACATGGCCAAAAACTACCGCAAGCTCAAACGTGAGAATAAAGAGAAGGCCAAAGGCAAGGCCAAAGCTAACATTATCGAAGACACGCTCGTAGACGATATGATCGAGGAGTTCTCAGCTGTGGTTCTTGAAGCAAACCTCGTTGAGAATCCGATGCAGTGGTGGTTGGACACAAGTACCACCTGTCACATATGTTTCAATAAAGAAACCTTCTCCACTTATCACCACTCATAGACAAGAAGTTGTTCATGGGAAACAATTCTTCTTCAGAGGTGCTGGGGGTAGGAAAGGTGATCCTAAAAATGACGTCCGGAAAGGAGCTGACTCTGAAGGAAGTGATACATGTCCCAGAGATTCGAAGAAATTTAATTTCTGGACCTGTGTTAGTGAACGCTAGGTTTAGGCTAGTGTTAGAAGCTAACAAATTTATAATCACTAAAAACGGAACATTTGTAGGAAGGGGCTTCGTCTGTGAAGGCCTCTTTAAAGTTAACACTGCACCTGTAATGCCTTCGGCTTCCAATATCAATAAAACTGAGTCTTCTAACTTATGACATCATAGAATATGATATGTTAACTATCAATCTATCCAAATATTGGTAAAGTTGGAATTACTGTCGTCTATCGAAGTAAACCCTCAACGTAAGTGTGAGGTATGCGTAGAGGCAAAACTTTCCAAGAGTCCTTTTAGATCCGTCGAAAGGGAAACCACTCCTCTAAAAATCATACATACCGACATATGTGATTTGAAGTTCGCTCAAACTAGAGGGGGGAACAAGTACTTTGTGACTAGATGATAGCACAAGGTTTTGCTACCTTTACTTACTTAAAAGTAAAGATGAAGCCTTTCAAGCGTTCAACACTACAAAGCAGAAGTTGAGAATTAACTAAGCGGACAGATTAAATCAATCTGTAGCGATAGAATGGGAGAATATATAGCGCCCTTTGAAGAATTTTGTACCCAATCGGGTATAGTTCATCAAACAATGGCGCCTTACTCACCTTAATCAAATGGTGTTGCTGAACGCAAAAACTGAATGTTAAAGGAAATGATGAATGCATTACTCATCAATTCAGGCCTCCCTCAAAACATGTGGGGAGAAGCTGCCCTTACCGCTAATAAGATTCTTAATAGAGTCCCACACAAGGGTAAGGACAAGACTCCATACGAGCTATGGAATGGAAAGAAACCCACTTATAAATATTTGAAGGTGTGGGGTTGTTTGGCCAAGGTAGAAGTACCTAAGCCAAAGCAGGTCAAGATTAGACCTAATACTGTGGATTGCATATTCATCGGATATGCCAATAACAGTAGTGCTTATCGCTTCCTAGTGCATAAGTCGAATGTACCGGACATTCATGTAGGTACAATCTTGGAATCAAGGAATGCTAGATTCTTTGAAGACACGTTTCTTAAAAGGAAAGTAACATAACCTCTCGTAAACGAAGTTATGAGCAAACCACTGAGGATCTAGGGGTCGCTGACTGCCCGAATCCGAATGGTTTAGATCTAGTGAGTTCTGAAGTGACTGATTATCCGGAATAATGTTCCAGATTCTCAGGACTTGGAAGATTCAGAGATGGAACCAAGACGAAGTCAAAGAGCCCGGAAGGACAAGTCCTTCGGTCCAGACTTTGTAGCTTATTTGGTTCAGGACGAATCATGGACAATCGCCGAAACATTGTCAACTCTAGAAGCACCGCTCTAGAATGAAGCTATAGAGTGTGAGATAAAGTTCATACTACATAACCACACCTGGGAGTTGGTTGATCCTCCTCTGGACACAAACTTTTGGGTTGTAAGTAGAAAATCAAACGGAAGTTAAAGGCAGATGGATCTATCGACAAGTACAAAGCCAGGTTGGTAGTCAAGGGCTATCGCCAAAAGGAAGGCCTTGATTACTTTGACAGCTACTCACCTTGCGGGATCTTGAAATATACCAAATGGATGTCAAGACAGCCTTCCTTAATGGTGATTTGGAAGAAGAAATATATATGGACCAACCCGAGGGGTTTGTGGTTCCAGGACAAGAGACAAAAGGTTGTCGGCTTGTCAAATCTCTGTATGGGCTGAAACAAACCCCGAAACAATGGCATGAGAAATTTGATAATACCCTCTTGTCGAAAGTGTTCGCCATTAACGAGTGTGACAAATGTGTTTACATGAAAGGAGATGCCGATTTGTTCGTCATGATATGCATTTATGTAGGCGACATGTTGATCACTGGGAGCAATCATAGGATAATCTTAGAGACTAAGAGCATGTTAAAATAGTGTTTTGATATGAAAGATATGGGTATCACAAATGTCATCTTAGGGATCAAGATCTCTAAGACATCTGATGGATTGGTCTTGTCTCAATTTCATTACATCGAGGATGTTGAAGAAATTTGGGATGTATGATAGTTCGCCACTAACGACACCACTGGATGCAAATCTAAAGATTGATAAACATCATGGTGCGCCCATTCGCCAGAAGCGGTATGCACAGGTGTTGGACAGTTTAATGTACATTACGAATTACACTCGACCTGATATCGCTTATTCAGTCAACTTGTTGACTAGGTTCACCTGTAATCCGAGTGATAACCACTGTATAGCGTTGACTCGGGTATTATAATACCTAAAATACACGCAAAACTAGGGGTTGCATTATTCTAGTTTGTACTAGATGGGTACAGTGATGCAAACTGGATATCTGACATAGATGACATCAAATCCACCAGTGGGTATGTGTTTACAATTGGTGGTGGGGCTGTATCTTGGAAATCTTCCAGACAAACCCTGATTGCCCGATCAACGATGGAGTCGGAGTTTATCACTTTGGACAAAGCAGGAGAAGAAGCTGAATGGCTTCATAATTTCTTAGAAGATGTCCCATGTTGGAACAAACCCGTGACTTCTGTAATGATCCACTGCGATAGTAAGTCGGCTCTAGGAAGGGCATAAAGTTCAATGTACAACGGCAAATCTCGTCACATTCGACAGAGACATGCGTCCGTTAGGCAGCTGATCACCACAGATATAATTTCCATTAATTATCTAAAATCTAAGGAAAACATCGCAGATCTCTTGACGAAGGGTATACCCAGAGATCAGGTGTTCTGCTTGTCTAGGGGAATGGGCTTAAAACCCAATCAATAAGAACCGATATTGTGGACACCCAACCTTACAGACTGGAGATCCCAAGAATAAGGTTCAATGGGAAAACTAAATCGTAAAAGTTCAGTTGAACTCTTCGGTGGAAGCAAAAGCCTTCAGATAATGATTTCTTCTTAAGAAACATAATCCAAGGCCGTTTTCGTGATAGACATAAAGTGCTGCCTGCAGAGCGGGTAAATGTTAAGTTTCCAAACCTTTCATGATCCTCAATGATTGAGGTTAGGTTGGGGAAACTTTTATGCTTCCTAACACTTATATAGTGGGGTATTGCAGGATACCTTATAGGAGACCACCTATTTAAGTGCGAGGATAGTCCGCCTCAAATGAACGCACTTAAGAATCCAAGTGTGTCCACGGCCCACGACGGACAAAAATATAAAGAAGGATTGAGTAGGAAAGGTGTTGTGTGGGTATCACTGTCTTGGCTTATACTAAACACTGACGGTTCAAGACATCGCGTTCACCGCACAGTAAATAAGTCCGATGGTATTCCACTATGAAAGGTTCAAAGCTCCGACTACATTTTCAGATGCAACATCGATCCGCCGGATGATTGCTAGAAAGGCACCATGTGCGTGCGCTAAAATCTCTTTCAAGAGGGGATTGTTGGAAATTTACTAGACGTGAAATAAAGTTAATCCTATTAATTATTACTCGAACAATTGTGGCCCGCACGTCAGAAACTTTGTTTCCACACACGTGCACACGTTGTACCAAGAGTCATAAATTTCCTAAATGGAAGAGATATTGGTACGTATACAAAATGTTTGAGACGTAAGTTAATAGACGGTTATCGGCCAAATGATAATGGTTTCACGTTGGAAAATGAAGGAAGAAATGTATAATGTGTTGAAAGGAGAAACATGTCATGAAAATTATCGTTGTGCCACAAGGGCCGCACCACTGTCTTAGAAGGGCCGCGGTGCTGAAGAGCCGCGACGCCTCCTCCCCCGAGCCTCGGCGCTAATGCGGAGTTTGGCTACTAGAATTTAGGCTCCCCGGCGCCTTGGTCCAGGGTCGCGGCGCTTAACTTCCAGTAGCTACTGGATGAATTAGAGTCGCGACACCTCTCGAAGGGCCGCGACACCTGCGACGGTACTTGGCAGCGCCGCGGTGCCTCCCAGTGAGGGCCGCGACGCTTGATTCTAGAACTCGCGACGGGAGACAAAAAGGCATGACATTCGGGCTGGGTTTGAAGCATTAAACCTCCATAACTTCCCAAATGAATTCAGCCATTATTTGGCTGAATTACTCCCCTCAATTATGTGCAATTACATGGCATTCAATGCCATTACTTGGCCATTTGAAGGGTCATCTTCTCAACACTATAAAATGAGACCTTAATCTCATTTGAAAAACACACTTGAACATTCAGAAATTTCCAAAATTTCTCTTCCTCTCTAGCAATATCAAAACACTCAAAGATCTTTCTTCCTAACGAACACTTGAGTCTCTTTTGCTCATTTGTTTGATTGCTACTTTATCTTGGAAAATAAGTTGTCATACAACCGTTGAAAAGAATATACGGGACAATATTATCTTAAGGAAAGATTGAATATCAATCGACTCAGCAAGCCCTCTTATTTACTTATTTCCAGATTTTTATTCTAACTTCTTGTTGTTGTTTCTACTCACGTTCTTCTTCTTACCACACAAAATACTCACAATTTCAACTAGATTTATCAATTCTAATAGATCAGAGCAATTATGATGGTGTGTAATTATATATTACTCAGAGGTGGATGGAGAGTATTGGTACCAGATTCATTTGAATTAAACTTTTGACGCAAAACATAAATTTGTGTGTAAAAATCCACAAAGTCGTAATAAATATTGTACATGAAATCATAAATTTTAAAATATATTGAGTTCAATGCTAAAACCTTAAAGGTTGAACCATAAAGCTAAATACTAATCTCGACTTTGATCCTACTATATCTAGATTGCAGGCGTTCATCATCTTATATACATGGGACTCCACCAAGATGGAAAAAATTGTTGTACTATACTATATAGTGTATATATAAAACATATTGTTTTGGCCTTTCAGATAAATTGGTTCAGAATAAAGAGGTGTTTCATGACAAGCATCTCTTCCAGGAAGACTACAAGGAAATGAATAGAACCTTAAAGATATATGTGTATCCCCACAAGAGGAATGACCCCTTTGCAAATGTGTTATTACCAGTTGACCATGAACCAACAGGGAACTATGCAAGTGAGAGTTATTTCAAGAAAGCCCTTTACAAAAGCCATTTCATCACAAATGACCCCAAAGAAGCTGATATTTTCTATCTGCCATTTTCTATAGCAAGTTTGAGAAATGACAAGAAGGTAGGGGTTGGTGGGATCCAAGATTTTGTCAAAAATTATGTAGTTGAGATTAGTGGAAAATACCCCTATTGGAATAAGTCAGGAGGGGCTGACCATTTCTATGTTGCTTGTCATTCGGTTGGAAGGTCGGCAATGGAAAAAGCTATTCATGTGAAGTTAAATGCTATCCAAGTGGTTTGCTCTTCAAGTTACTTCCTATCTGGTTATGTTGCTCATAAAGATGCTTCCATTCCTCAAATTTGGCCTAGAAAAGGAGTACCCCCTACAAATGATCCTTCAAAGAGGTGCATTTCTTTCTCAACTCCCCCCCCCCCCCCCCAAATGTTATTTTTCCTTTTGTTGTTAGTAGATATTGTTCAGTTTTATTATGCTCCAATATTTTATGTGACACCTTTTTAGCATTATCGACAAAAATGATGTCCATTTATATTTAAAAATAATTAAATTTTAAGTTTCTCAACTTACTTTTGTGACATGTTTTTATAATCATAATAATGTTATAAGGTATTTAACATCCTAATTTCTAATTTATTTTTGACGTGTGAAGTCTTTATGTCTTAATTTTAGTACTTAGTGAAACACCGTCATATAAAATTAAAGAGTTTAGCTTTTATACACTATCGATGATTTTTTTTTTATACCAACAGGTCATCCAAATGATATCTATCGTTAAGTCTCCTACAAATAAATATTTTACCTGCTATAATAGGTAAAGATAACTTGATGGTATAAAAATTATTTACGCTAACGATGTATATTACCTAAACTCTTTTTTATCTGTTCTATTTAATTTAATTTAATTTGTTTGGAAACATGAAACTTCAGGAAGAATCTAGCCTTCTTCGCGGGAGCAATGAACTCCAGAGTACGTGAAAACCTGGTTCAAGTATGGAAAAATGATTCCAAGATCATCGTCCATAGCGGCCGCATGAAAACACCATACTCAGAGGCCTTATTGGGCAGCAAATACTGCATTCACGCTAAAGGTTTTGAGATCAACACTGCCCGAATTGGTGATGCCCTTTACTACGGTTGTGTTCCAGTGATATTGGCCGATCATTATGATCTACCATACACTGACATTCTCAACTGGGAAAGTTTCTCTGTTGTTGTTTCATCTCTTGATATTCCAAAACTAAAACAAATTCTTGAAGAAATAGAGTACGATCATTACGTGAAGCTTCAAAAAAATGTAATGCTGGTGCAGAAGCATTTTCAGTGGAACACTTTTTCTAAAGATTTTGATGCTTTTCATATGATTATGCATGAGTTGTGGATTCGAAGAAGCCATTTGAGACAAATCTACTGAGAAAATTATGAAGCACTTGTATTTATAGGAGGAGAAAATCAATAAATATTTTCATTTTTCTACGTACCACATGAATTATTGGTATTGTTAAATATTTTATATCTTTGTCGATAGTACATATATATGTTTAGAATTGTTCTAGTGTTATTTATGTTATATTTTTAGTTATAATAGCAAGTACATTTAAGGCCATCTGATAAAGAACATTTAGCTCATATATATATTGTATATGGCTAGATTCGCGTTATACATGTGGTCGAATTATGTCGTGACACATGGCAGGAAGAGAAGAGTCGGATCCAAGTCAACTTTCAGTACGACCAGTAGCGTAGAAATAGCATCAGGGGTATCAAAGGGTCACAGGTACCCGAAAGCAAGAAGATCAGAGGCCAGTTAGAATCCCAACGGGCGCCCGTTACTTGTTTGATTATACACCTTCCAAGCTAAGGGTGCATTGAAGGAATTTATGCAGATATTAATTATCCAATTAGTACAACATTCATGTATTGGTATTATTAGGGGCATAATTCATGAATTGTGTACTCAAGAGTCAAAGTATATGTCACGACCCGACCGGAAGCATGGTGCCCTACCCAGGCACCCTGCCTGTATACATCGAGAATAGCGAATGAACATACACAACATACAACATGTTTAGACAATAACATCACAAAGCTGGCCGATAAGACCGCTTCCATAAAATATGCATAATCAAAAGCAAAATCATAACTCGGTTCATTACGGCCCAAACCACAAAGTGTGACTACTGCACTTCAGATAACAATCGTGGACAGGTTCGCCATACCTCGAATGTACATAAATCTACAACATCGTGGAAAGATTGTACCAAAAGACAAGCCTCCCGAGAAATGGAGCTTCGACGTCGATAAGTGATCCTAAGAATGAGGATCCACCACCGCTACCCTTACCGCAGATGAACGCATCCCCGAGTGGCGGGTCGTGACACAATATGTACTTAGTATGTAAAACTGTAAAATATTGTAATTACATCATAAGTTTAATACACAGCCGGAGAGATGTATGATAATCAAATTATAGTACACTGTGACTTACTAACAATGAGAGTAAATAGAGTATACTTACAACATAAAAATAAGCTCACGATCAAAGCAGACCACCCGCCGCAGATCATTAAGCAATCCTACTCCCGGGACTATTTCACCCGTGATAGTCGTGTGGACCCGCATGAGGTATTCCTCGCACGGGACTATTTCACCCGCATAAGCCCTTACGACTCGCATGAGGTATTCCTCGATAGGTCAGACTACCGCATGGGACTATTTCACCCGCATAAGCCCTTACGGACTCGCATGAGGTATTCCTCGCATCGTGGGTAGCAAATCCAGGGAATATGCAAATGCCACAAACCCGGGGAATGACCCCGTAATGAATAATATACCACTAGCACAAACCGGCTATCATACATAACATAAGCACTACCGGCTTATCATACAATATATAAGCAAGTTAAGAAATCCCCAAACTTCTTATTATTCTTGTTCATATACACTCTCGTTTTAGTTTACTTAAGGCACTAACATGTCTTTTATAAAAATCCGGGAATTTAACCCAAGTACTACATACTTCCACTCTTTTAAAAATGACTCTTTTTTTGTATAAAACTTTCAAGATACTAATAACCGTAGTATCAAGTCACAATTTCTTTTCAAGACAAGTCACAATACTTTTAGAAATAAAATTAGGCTTCTAAATCAAGTGACTTCTTTTCTCATAAAAACCTTAGGCAATTGATGCCTTAAAACCAAATTTCCTTTCATTAAAACAAGTCATTTATCCTCATTTATCTTTCCATAAAGCTAATATAACCAACTTCTCATAAAGTCGTTATATTAACTTTATACCTTAGCCAATTACAATTTCCTATCCAAGGGACTTATACGTTTAAGACGAAACAAGTATCAAATACTTTAAAACCTTTCAAGTCCCTTAACTTTAAAAACTAAGGACATCCTTAATACCTTTAAAGAAGTGAGTTAATCTCCTAACTCATCCAACTTGGCCATTAAAAAAAAAAACAAGTAAAGGATGTCAAGGTCTCAGACGCTCACCGTACTATATACGCAACTATTCATGCTCAAAAGATAGGAAAGTTCTACATACCTCTTCGGGTCAAGCCACTTGCTAAGTACAATATCCCGCCCGTAGTATGTCAACCTATAATGTCCACAATACGTCTATTAACGTCTTACTTCAAACGTAGAATATTATAAGTGTAAAGTCACTAAATTCTACGGAAAATCGGACAACACCTCCTTTGTTTCTACATACTTTGCCACCTTTTTCAAGGCCGAATTCAATAACCAAAAACGCCACATTTAAGGCCCAATCAAAGCAATTAACAATAGGGGATTACACGCCTACTAGACGTGTAAAATTCCGCCCCACAAACGATATCAAACTAATACTAGGCCAATTTCGGCAACATTGAGATACAACAATACCAATTCTTATCCAATTTCCTTTTCAATCCAAGTTGTTAGCATAACATGATATCAAGTCGCAATCGATTATAACTACTATAATCTTCAAGTAAGTAACATGCGACGATTCTAATAAACGACCAATTTGTAATCCAACTTCAAATGGTTTATATGACATTTCGGATTTAAGGCTACAATCAATCCATAATACTTATGAAACTTCAACACATATACTTCATGCTAGCAAACATGTAAAGCTAACAACAATATATAATCTTGTAACACTTTTAAGAGACAAGATTATTACCTCAACGAATCTTAGTCCAACTCCAAATCCGAAGTCGCTCCTTAGCAACTTAGAGCCTCTTCTAGACACTTCAATCCGCTACTTGAGACCCTTAGAACAACACCAACAAATTCCCTTCAATCTTCCAAACAAAACCTAGAAAACCAACTAGGTTTTCACCTTGCGACTAATACGAAAACTATCTTTTTCCGGGATTTTTCTATTGAGATACACTTACAATACACTCATGAACCTTGGTTTAAAGTGTGGAGCTAAATGGACAACAAACAAATTTTTTTCTTGTTGGGAGCTTGCAAACCCGAGAGCACCCTAAATGTGTTCTTGAAATTCTTGTTTTTTTTTCTAAGTGTTGAACTTAGTCTTGCTACTAGTACTACTATATAGTTCAATGGAGGGTCAAGATGTGTACAAATGTGAGGCTTGGATGAGTTTCTATTAAATATCAAGGCTAGTGGTCCCATTGACCAAGTCAATTTTCTCAAGCTCTTCAAGTTGCAAGACTTAGTCATCCTAACAAAGGTCAAATGACCCTTTTGTCCATGCTCAATTCGTCCAAGACAACATAAGGGGGGTGACACGTGTCGCCCTCCCATTCGTCACAATATTACATTTTCCGGCAATTTCATAATTTCGACAAATTTTTACAAGTCTCTAATCTTAACATTTGGGATTCTCACGTACGTTCTTAAAACATGTCCTGTAAATACGGGGTGTAACATTCTTCCCCCCTTAGAAACATTCGTCCCCGAATGTTCTTTCGGAGTCAAACTTATAATTAGCGACATAGTTTCTTTTCACAACCCCGACATACCAATCATGCCACACATTGCCACATAATAACATTTAAGCAAAATAAATACTTCAATTAAAACTTGACAAGTAAGGGAAAATGAATTACCTGAAGGTGTAGGGAATAAGTGAGGATACTTCCTCAACATGTCTTCCTCCGCTTCCCAAGTCATCTCCTCCCTGTTATCATTCCTCCACAAGACTTTGACGGAAGCCACATCCTTGGTCCGCAGTCGCCTGACCTGGCGATCGAGTATCGCTATGGGACTCTCCTCATACGATAACCCCTCTGTCACCTGGACCTCACTAGCAGGAAAAACTCTCGCTGGATCTCCGATACACTTCCACAACATAGAAACATGGAAGAACGGATGTACCGCCTCTAACTCTGATGGCAGATCCAACTCATAGGCAACCTTGCCTACTCTACGGATGATCTGGTAGGGCCCAATGTACCTTGGGCTGAGTTTTCCCTTCTTTCCGAATCTCATCACACCCTTCATGGGTGATACCTTCGTGAAGACCCAATCGCCTACCGAAACTCCAAATGCCGACGTCGATTATCCGCATATGACTTCTGCCGACTCTGAGCTGCTAACAGTCTCTCCTGGATAAGCTTCACCTTATCCACAGCCTGCTGAACCAATCAGGCCAACTAATCGTACTCGCCCACGTCGAACCAACCAATCGGCGACCTACATTTCCGCCCATATAAAGCCTCGTATGGCGCCATCTATATACTGGAATGGTAGATGTTGTTATACGCAAACTCCACAAGAGGCAAATGATCCTCCCAGCTACCCCTGAAATCAATCACGCAGGCTCGCAAAGATATCCTCGTTGTCGATAGTACGCCCGCCGCCCGCTACCGAGGATGAAATGTCAGATCGAGACTCACCAGTCCCTAATCCTTCTCGAAAGACCTCTGGTTAGCCGAACCGGGCTCTCTATCTCGATATAATCAACACCGACACCGCGACCTCACAATCTCTCGATGTACAATCCGCATAGTCTCACCAAAACGTCGTCATGATCGGAAGGAAATGGACTGATTTCACACCACAACAATAACCCAAATGGAGTCGCATTTCTCCGAGTACGAGGTAACCTCAGAATAAAATCCATGTTGATCACCTCCCACTTCCAAGTCGGAATCTCAATAGCTCGCAATAATCCACTGGGCCTCCGGTGCTCGACTGACTCACGGGCAATTAGGACATCAGGCAACAAAACTCGCCACGCCCTCTTCGTGCCATCCCACCAATACAAACATCCGAGGTCATGGTACATCTTGGTCGACCGGATGAATAGAATAACGAGCACCGTGTGCCTCCTGAATCTGGCCGACGAAGTCCCGCTACATCGGGAACACACAACCGCCCTCAAATCTTAGCACCCCATCAGCGCCACTCGAATAGACTCTTCTCCTCCCGAAAAGTCGATCTCGATACCATACCAACACCGGGTCCTCAAATCGCCGCTTCTTCACCTCATCAACGATGGAAGACTCGGCAACCTCACGAACCCGCACTTCACTATCGTCGCAGATCGATCACGAACCCCAAGGCTCGCTACCGGTGGATCTCGACGACCATGTCCTCGCCTCTCCGGCCGCACTGATGTGCTCCCCATCGATCTACGACTCAAGGCATCAAGAACCACGTTGGCTTTCCCGATGGTATAGAATATCAACATCATAATTTTTCAACAACTCTAACCACCGCCTCGCCGCAAGTTTAGCTCCTCTCGCTCGAAGATATACCGAGGCTCTTGTGGTCTGTATAAATATCCACATGAACCCCATACAAATAGTGTCTCCAAATCTTCAAGGCATGAATAATCGCGCCAACTCTAAGTCGTGGGTAGGTAATTCCTCTCATGCTCAGAATCGCCGGAAGCATAGGCTATAACCTTGCCGTACGCATCAAAACACACCCTAGCCCGATACCCGAGGCATCACAATAGATCACGCACTGCCTAACCCCTCGGAAGAGTAAGAATCGAGCCGTAGTCAACCTTTCCTTCAAAGAATCGGAAACCCTTCTCGCAAGCTTCGCCCATCGAACTTGGCTTCCTTCCGAGTCACCTAGTCAGCGGTCTTGAAATCAAGCAACCGCTTCCACAAACCTACGATAATAACTCGCCACTTCTAAGAAATCGCGCACTTGGCCGAGTAGTAGGTCTCGCCAAGACTGATCGCCAATCTTTGTCGATCCACCGAACACCATCACCAATAATGTACCCGGGAATGCCATCGAGGCCAACCAAAACTCATACTGAGAACTTGGCAAATAATCGCGGCCCGGAGGACCCAAGTACCGCCTCGCCGATCAGATGCTTCGCTTCGCCCGCGAATAAACCAGATGTCATCAATGAATACTATCACAAATGTATCCAAAATGGCTTGAACACCCGCTCATCAAATCCATAAATACGCCGAGCGTTGGTCAAACCGAAAGACATAACTCAACTCATAGTGCCCATACCGGTCCCGAATGCGATCTTTGGGATATCCGCCTCGAACTCGCACTGATGATAACTGCATCGCAGGTCTATCTTGGAGAAACACTCGCACTCGCAAATGGTCAAACAAATCATCAATCACGGGAGTGGGTACCTATTCTTGATGGTTACCTTATTCACCGCTCAGAATCAACACACATACGCAGCGCCCCATCCTTCTTCTTCACAAACAAAACCGGCGCTCCCTGGGAGAAACACTAGGCACGATAAAGCCTTTTTCCAAAGAAATCTTTCACTGGTCCTTCACTCCTCAACTCAAAGAAAGCATCCTCAGATGGCGAAATAGAAATAGGTCGAGTGTCCGCAACGTATCAATACAAAACTCAATCTCCTCTCGTGAGGGATACCCAAGATCGTCTGGGAACACATCCGAAACTCCCTAACCAGTGCATCGTCAAGAACTGCATCTCACCAGACGTATCGAATACCCAACCAGATGATAGATGTACCTTTCTCGCACCATCTTCCCGGCCTTGAGGTAAGAAATAAATACCTGCTAACGCCGTGTTGCCCTTCCACTCGATAATCGCTCGCCAGAAATCGAACCGAACCAACTCGCTTACGGTCAACGTTGGCATAACAAGAAGCCAACCACCCATACCCATAATGACATCAAAATCGCCATCTCCAACTCTATCAAGTTCGCAGCGTCCGACGATCAGAATAAACACCGACAACCTCTATACACCCGCCGCCTAACACCGAATCACCCACCGGCGTAGCTACCTCAAAAGGCTCTATCGATACCGGCTCTATCCCGATTCTACCCGCAATAAGAGGGGACACATAGGACAAGGTAGAACCTGGATCTATCAAAGCATATACGTCATAGCATGAAATCAATAATGTACATGTGACGACGTCAGGGGAAGCCTCCTGATCCTGGCGGCTGGCTAATGAATATATGCGGTTCTGTGGACCGCTAGAACTGGAACCACCACCACGACCTCTGCCACGCTGCCACGGCCCGTGAACACCTCGCCTCCGGTGCATAACCACGTAAGAGGAAGACCCAAAGAATCGATCCGGTCGGCTGCACCGTACCACCCATGCTGCCTCTAGTCGGACAGTCTCTCCTCAAATGGCCCAGCTGGCCGCAAGAGTAACAAGCTCCTGCAGGAACACGACACTCGCCTGGGTGAGATCTACTGCATCGAGTACACCGAGATGTGGGTGGTCTCGATCGGTGACGATCTTCGCCTCCTAAAACCCCAAGTCCCGAGCCCCGACCTTTTCCCGAATGACTGGCCGATAAGACCTCCCGTAAAAACCGTGAAGGAGCACTCAGGCCGGGCCGGAATGTGACCTAGTCTCGCCGAGGATGTCCGCCTAAAATCGCCACGAGACTCGCTGCCCCGCCTCTTGGCCGCCTGAGTCAACTGATCTCTCTCTCTATCTCTATCCTCGCATACGCTGCATCTCCGCAATGTCCATACCGGCCAAGAGCGCCCCAAGCATGCAGAATCATATGACGGCCTAGCCCCATCACATAACGATGAACTCGCCCGCCATGTCGCCTACAATGGTGTGCACATGCTCGCCAAAGAGTCAAACTCTGTGCTATACTCCCGATAGTCCTCTCATTCGCCTCAAGGTCAAAAATCTATCTACGCGGCTCTCTCATCTCGTGAGGCAAAAAGTGATCCATGAAGGCCTCTGTGAACTCCTCCCAAACAGTGGAAGAGCATCCTCACCTCTCGACAGCTCCATGACTCAAACCAGTTCAACGCAATATCGCAGAATCGTAAGAGGCTAGCATAATGCACTGGTCTCCAAGCCCTAAGAATCTGCATAGTCCGTCAGAGCCGAATGAACTCGCGATCCTCCTCGCACCTCGAACCATAAAACTCAAGCGGATGACAACCCGTAAAATCCCAACCGCAAACCGTCGGCCAGGTTAGCCGCCGCTTCCCGTAGGCGCCGCCGCTACTATATCGTTCAATAACCTGACCGCCTCCCGTAGTCTCTATACTCGGCTCACGGCCGCGTAATCGAGGCTCTAGTACCGAACCTCTCGAGCCGTTGCCGCCTCGCCTCTAATATCGATGTGGCTGAACTCGCCGACCGCTACTACCTCGTGCATAGTGCAGGCTCGAGTCCGAGTAACCTCTCGAGTACCGCCAGCAGCCTCCTATCGCTTTGCCCTTCGGGCCCCGGTCGCTCCGTGAGGCATAATCGCTTTCATAAGAATAGGTCGAGAGGATTCAACCTAATAAGACACTCTATTGCACGATCTCGCAGAGAAGAATGGAAACCAATCCTAAATGTCCCGCAGCCTCCTCGATTATAGATGTGGTGCACAACACACCGATAATCAAGACTTACTAGACACGATGCCTCAGACACTTTCCGAGGACTAATCGCTCGATACCACTTTTGTCACGACCGACCCTGGGAGCGATCGGTGCCCTACCAGTGGCACCCTGCCTGTATACATCAGAGAATAGCAATGAACATACACAACATACAACATGTTTAGACAATAACATCACAAAGTAGCCGATAAGGCCATCTTCCATAAAATATGCATAATCAAAAGCAAATCAGATAACCTCGGTTCTTACATTTCAAACCCACAAAGTGTGACTACGCACTTAGGAATAACAAGCGTGGCGGACAGGCTCGCCATACCCCTGAATGCACATAAATCTACAACATCAGGGAAAGACTGTACCAAAAAGACAAGCCTCCGGAAAAATGGAGCTTCTGACGTCTGATAAGTGATCCTAAGAATGAGGATCCACCACCTGCTTACCCTTACCTGCGGCATGAACGCAGCCCCCAAGGAAGGGGGTCAGTACACAATATGTACTAAGTATGTAAAACTGGAAAATACTGTAATTACATCATAAGTTAAAAACAAAGCCGGAGACATGTATGATAATCAAATTATAGTACACTGTGCCTTACTAACAATGAGAGTAAATAGGAGTATACCACCCACCCGCAGTATCATTAAGCAATCCTACTCCTGGGACTATTTCACCCGCATAGGTCGTGTGGACCCGCATGAGGTATTCCTCGCATGAGACTATTTCACCCGCATAAGCCCTTACGGACTCGCATGAGGTATTCCTCGCATAGGCTGTACCCGCCCGCATGGGACTATTTCACCCGCATAAGCCCTTACGGACTCGCATGAGGTATTCCTCGCATCGTGGGTAGCAAATCCACGAAATATGCAAATGCCACAAACCCGGGGAATGACCCCGTAATGAATAATATAACACTAGCACAAACCGGCTATCATACATAACATAAGTACTACCAGCTTATCATACAATATATAAGCAAGTTAAGAAATCCCCTAACTTCTTATTATTCTTGTTCATATACACTCTCATTTTAGTTTACTTAAGGCACTAACATGTCTTTTATAAAAATCCGGGAATTTAACCCAAGTACTACATACTTCCACTCTTTTAAAAATGACTCTTTTTTTGTATAAAACTTTCAAGATACTAATAACCGTAGTATCAAGTCACAATTTCTTTTCAAGACAAGTCACAATACTTTTAGAAATAAAATTAGGCTTCTAAATCAAGTGACTTCTTTTCTCATAAAAACCTTAGGCAATTGATGCCTTAAAACCAAATTGTCTTTCATTAAAACAAGTCATTTATCCTCATTTATCTTTCCATAAAGCTAATATAACCAACTTCCCATAAAGTCGTTATATTAACTTTATACCTTAGCCAATTACAATTTCCTATCCAAGGGACTTATATGTTTAAGACGAAACAAGTATCAAATACTTTAAAACCTTTCAAGTCCCTTAACTTTAAAAACTAAGGACATCCTTAATACCTTTAAAGAAGTGAGTTAATATCCTAACTCATCCAACTTGTCCATTCAAAAAAAAAACAAGTAAAGGATGTCAATGTCTTGTACGTCTACCGTACTATATACGTGCAACTATTCATGCTCAAAAGATAGGAAAGTTCTACATACCTCTTCGGGTCAAGCCACTTGCTAAGTACAATATCCCGCCCGTAGTATGTCTATTACACCCCGTAAATTCAAGAAGTTAAGATAAGAACCTACCCCAGAATATAAGATTTGAAAGTGGAAAGATAAGTTGACAAACATGTGTTGGACGGATTTTGAGTCTACCCTGGAGTGTTGTACCCCAGTTGTTAAGAATTTCGATGTATTTAAAAAGCCTAGTGTGTAGTCCGTTAAATCTAGCTCCCAACGCAACAAACCGTTCGTCGATAGGACATCGGAGTCAAAAGTTATGGAAGTTACAAGTTAGGTGCGCAATGTGCAAAGCAGCTTTCGGCTCAGGTACAGTGCAAGGCCGGACGCAGGGCCGCGCGCCGTTGTACTGAGTCCATGGGAGGTTGCCGCGCGCCGAATGGGCCGCGCGCACGAATGCTGGAACTTTTCGAGGAAGCGCCGCGCCCGGCGAGGCCGCGCGCCGGCGGCGGATTTTTGCGGTTAAGGGCGAAAATCAGGGGATATTTTGATAAAAAGGCCTATGGGAGGGTGACAAGTGTCCCTCCCATCTTTTTGACCAAGAAAGGACCCTATTTCAAGGGCCAAGTCTTGGAAGACTTGGCTATTTCACCTAACCCTCCCCAAGAAAATCCTATCCCTTTCTCTCTAGATTTTTGGAAGAAAACCTAGCATAAGGAATTTTTGGAAAGACTTCAAGAAGGAAAAGTGTTGGCAGACTTGTAGAGGGCTCGTGTGGGTAATTTTAAAGTGAAGAAGATTTCGGAAAGAGAGCTTCTTGAGGTAAGATCTCCACCTTCTTGTATAATTGAAGTTTTCAAGTTATAGTAGGTTAGAAATGAGCCTGAGGCTGTTTTATTTAAATTGAATAGATTTAGATCTTGTTGTCTTGTTGAAAACTGAAATGGGCATGTTAGCCTTAAGATGATAACTTCAATTTGGTTACTAATTTGGTCGTCGCATGTTGTAAAGGGGGATTGTAGTTGTTGAAGATGTCTAGGGCTAGATATCATATTAGACCTAAGAACTTGGATTGGAAAAGAGTTGAAAGGGGTTAGTATTGGTTATATTGTTGGCCAAGAATGGCATGGAAATTATTGGTTTATTTTGTATCATTGTGGGGCGGAATTTTACGCGTCATGTAAAGGCGTGTAATCCCCTTTGTAGTTAGCTGAATTGTGTGCCTTAAATGTGGCGTTGGTTATTGAAATTCGACCTTGAAAAAGGTGGCAAAGTTAGTAGAAACAAAGGAAGTTCTGTCCAAATTGCCGTAGAATTTAGGGGCTTTGCACTTAGTTTATTCTACGTTCGAAGCTAGAGTTTGATAGACGTTTTATGACCTTATTAGGATTGAAGTACTACGAGTAGCGTATCCTACTTGGAGGGTATAGTACTGTGGAGCCTTTTGCTAATTGTCGGCAATCGTCGCGAGGTATGTGATTCTTCCTATCCTCTTCAGCATGATTATTTGTAAAATATATAGTGCAGTAGATGCACGTGTGTTAAAGGAAATTTGATTTCCCTTGTTGTGCCTTGACTTGATATGAAGTGTAAATGTCCTGATTGTGTGAATAAGTAGGAAAACCTTATTCGTTAGTAATGGATACTCGGTCGTTAAGAATAAGCCCTCTTGATCTCATAAAGGCGTATAGTTGTAATTGGTTGGTTTAAAACATAAAGTGTTATAACGGCTTTATGGGAAGTTTGTTATAACCCCTTTATGTAGGTAAAAGAATGGTTTGTTGATTTCGAAAGATAAGAGACTTGACTTATAATTAACCTAAATGGTGTTGAAAAGTGTGAAACCTCATTCGTGAGAAATGAGTACGTGGTTTTTAAAAGAATAATGTCACATAAATTTCGGAAATGGGAATAAGAATCGAACAAGCCAATGCAGCGTTAATAAAGGAAATGGTAATGACAATTAATTATATTAAAACCAGTAGAAACCTCCATCTGCATAGAAGCTAAGATAAGACAAAATTGTATTACATTTCCTAGATCATGGTTGCTCTAATAAGAACTATTGTAATCAAGTGTGGATTTTCTTAAAAATTCCAAAGTAAGGAACTTGATTTCTAAAAGAAAAGAGACTTAAGAATTTGAAGTGTTTTGTTTTAAAAAGAAAGGCATGGTTTCGCCTTGACTTGTTTTTAAAACATAAAGTGTTATAACAGCTTTATGGGAAGTTAGTTATAATGACTTTATAGGAGTAAAAGAATGGATTCATTATTGGATTTTTAAATGGTATACTTGACGTTGTGCTAAAAAGTGTTTAAAGTGCTTGATTTAAACCTGAATGTGTTCGATACTACGGGTGTTAGTATCGTGTGACTTTTACGTAGAAAGAGGTCTTTGTTTTGAAGGAATGAAAGTATGTAGTATTTTGGGGTTGAAACCCGGAATTGTTGACATGAAATGAAAGTACGTTGAACTGGCCTATGCTTGTTTTGATAGCTTTTGTTGTGCAAGTGTTGTATTTACGCTACCGCTCTCTCGTTGGAGGGCCGCTTATCCGTTGATTGATGGACATCGACACGTTGGGTAGCCCACGTATGCTTCCACTATATCAATTCTTGACGGACATACCGACACGCCGTGGAGCCCACGTATGCTCCATTGTGGTGTTATTATTGTTATTTGATTGGACATACTGACACGTTGGGTAGCCCACGGGTATGCTTCCTTAGTGAGTAGTATCTTGTTATTTGATTGGACATACTGACACGTTGGGTAGCCCACGGGTATGCTTCCACAGTGAGTAGTATCTTGTTATTTGATTGGACATACCGACACGTTGGGTAGCCCACGTATGCTTCCACATGAGTATTGTTTTGATAGTTGTTTGGACATACCGACACGTTGGGCCCACGTATGCTTCCACAGGATTGTTATCTTGTTACTTCCTTCGGGCATACCGACACGTTGGATGGTCCACGTATGGGCCCACCAGACGGTTCTAGGGCCATGCTTATACCGAGTGAGACGCCGGCACGCGACCATCAGGCGGGTTAAATTCGGGTTGTATTTGAGTGATGATTTTACGCATGAGTCCCGACTTGGCATGACTACTTTTATGTGGTAATCGTAGTTTGGTTATCATACATGTCTCCCGCTTTATATAGACTATTATGATTTCATTTACGATTTTTCGCCACATACTGGTACTGTCAGATCGACCTCCTTCGGCCGCGCTCATGCCGCAGTCAAGTACATAACTTGCGATCCGCATTCTTAGGATCGCTGTTCGGTTTCTGAAAGCTCCATATCTCCTAAGCTTGTCTGTGGTACGGTTCTCAAGTTGTAGACTTTGTATATTCAGGGCATGGCGGCCCCGTCCCGTCATTATGGTCTTAAAATTCTTAGAGGTCTGTAGAATCACTGCCAGGCAGAGTTTGTAAGGGATGTAATCGCTCAAGTTTTCATTTATGTTCAAAAGATAACCGTCAGTTAGCCTGCTTTCATACTTTATGTCTTGTCTCATGTATTAGTTTTTATTTCACGATTTTTCTCTCGATGTTGTATCGCTAGGTGCCCGGTAGGCACGCCACTGCCCGGTTCGGTCGTGACAAAAGTGGTATCGAGCGCTTAGTCCTCTGAAAGTGTCTATAGACCGTATCTAGTAGAGTCTTGATTATCTGTGTTGTGCACCACATCTATAATCGTGAGGCTACAGATATTTAGGATTGGTTTTCATTCTTCTCATTCTAAGATCGTGCCTTAGTCGTGGTTATAAGTTGGACTCTCCGACGTACTCTTTCTATACGGTGATGCCTCCACGCAAGGCAACCAGAGCCCGAATGGCAAAGCGGCAGAGGAGTCGCGAGTAGAGCAAAGAATGGTCTCACCGAGACCACGACACTGAGCCTCCACCCCACACTGGAACAGAGAGACGGGTTACGCGAGATGGCCCATTGCCAGCCGTGATCAGGGCCGCATACGAGATAGGATGGACGCAGCAGCCCAGCCCAGAGTACCCATGGTTCACCCGAGGTCGATAGTTTGAGACTACGGGATTTTTCGAGTCAGCCCACCCGAAGTTCTACGTCGAGGCACGAGGATGATCCGCAGGAGTTCATCCGACGCCATAGCCGATCACGAGTGATCAAGGCTTCGAGACCGAGTCCGTGGTCTTAGGTTCGCATCGGCCGCGTGATATCGTAGTCAATCGTTTGATTCGCGAGCTGTCCCCGGGAGCATGCACCTCCACTGGTCAGGGCGAGTTCTCGAGGCTTTCTTGGCCATTTCTTGCCTCCACGGATGAGAGGACACGCCGGCAGATTTTTGATCCGAGACAAAGAGGCGCACGATCGGGAGTACAATGTAGAGTTTAACTCATTGGCTCGGTATGTCCCCGCCTCGTGGCAGATATGGAGGATAGAGTGCACCGTTATGTCACAGACTCGATGACTACTTAGCGAGAGTTGCACGGAGTAGCTCTTCACCGGCATGGATATTGCCCGCATGCAGGCTTATGCACTTGGGTGTGAGGAGTGTAGGGGTCGACAGAATAACCAAGATCCGCAGAAGAGGGCCAGGACAGCAGGGTCCTCTGGTGACCTTCGAGGCGGCCTCGAAGCAGACTAGTTGTGCGCCCGCCAAGACGGAGTGCTCCGCCACGCCTTCGTGACGTTCGAGATTCCGAGCGTCGTGGCTCGAGTTTCGTGTTTTGCGAGCAGGGACGTTAGTCAGATGGGACCACCCCTACCTCGTTGTGGTCGTTGTGGTAGGCTCCATGATGGGGAGTGTCGTGCCGGAATGGGAGTTTGTTTTGCATGCGGCCAGCAGGGCCATTTTGCGAGAAATTGTTCAACCAGAGGTAGCGCGGATGTAGAGACTCAGCCTTCGGGATCAGTGGCTGATTCATCTCCTCCTTTTGTGCGCCGTGCAGGGAAGGAACATGAGTAGAACGACAAAAAGGGGAAGTGAAGTAATAGTTACAGGTATATTCTTAACCCTCTAGAGACTAGTATGCATTGATGTTATGGTGATGTGTTAAGTGTTATGTTCGGATAACTTTGTGTTAAAAATGTGATTTAGAAGCCTGATTAGTGAAAAGGGTAAGTCTGGGGATGAGAAAACTTTGAACTTTAGAATTTATAACAATCGAGACCTTAGAGGTAAGACCGGCTAGATTAAAAGATTTTACAGTTATCCTTGTCGGATTACATAGTATACGGGGAATATATTCGGGTGATAAGTCCAGGAGTGGTGGAAGCTTTTGTGGTGTTAGGGATGATCCCTCATTGGCTGGGATTTGGAGTTTTGCGTGGTTAGTATATTATGGCCATGAGTGGCATAACTGATTCATTTGTAAGTGCACTGGTGAAGACTATACCGGCGTCTGCATTTTGGAGACTTAGAAGGAACATTCAGGACGAATGTTTCTAAGGGGGGGAGAATGTTACACCCCGTAAATTCAAGAAGTTAAGATAAGAACCTACCCCGGAATATAAGATTTGAAAGTGGAAAGATAAGTTGACAAACATGTGTTGGACGGATTTTGAGTCTACCTTGGAGTGTTGTACCCCAGTTGTTAAGAATTTCGAGGTGTTTAAAAAGCCTAGTGTGTAGTCCGTTAAATCTAGCTCCCAACGCAACAAACCGTTCGTCGATAGGACATCGGAGTCAAAAGTTATGGAAGTTACAAGTTAGGTGCGCAATGTGCAAACAACGCTTTGCTCAGGGTACAGTGGCGGCGCCGAATGCGGGCAGCAGCGCCGTGTACTGAGTCCGCGAGGTTGCAGCCGCCGCGCCGAATGCGCCGCGCGCCGAATGCTGGAACTTTTCGAAGTGGAAGCGAGGCGGATTTTTCTCGCGTCGGCGAAAATCGGGGATATTTTGATAAAAGGCCTATGGAGGGTGACAAGTGTCCTCCCATCTTTTGACCAAGAAAGGACCTTATTTCAAGGGCCAAGTCTTGGAAGACTTGGCCATTTCACCTAACCCTCCCCAAGAAAATCCTCTCCCTTTCTCTCTAGATTTTTGGAAGAAAACCTAGCCTAAGGAATTTTTGGAAAGACTTCAAGAAGGAAAAGTGTTGGCAGACTTGTAGAGGGCTCGTGTGGGTAATTTTAAAGTGAAGAAGATTTCAGAAAGAGAGCTTCTTGAGGTAAGATCTCCACCTTCTTGTATAATTGAAGTTTTCAAGTTATAGTAGTTTAGAAATGAGCTTGAGGCTGTTTTATTTAAGTTGAATAGATTTAGATCTTGTTGTCTTGTTGAAAACTGAAATGGGCATGTTAGCCTTAAGATGATAACTTCAATTTGGTTACTAATTTGGTCGTCGCATGTTGTAAAGGGGGATTGTAGTTGTTGAAGATGTCTAGGGCTAGATATCATGTTAGACCTAAGAACTTGGATTGGAAAAGAGTTGAAAGGGGTTAGTATTGGTTATATTGTTGGCCAAGAATGGCATGGAAATTATTGGTTTATTTTGTATCATTGTGGGGCGGAATTTTACGCGTCCGTAGGTGTGTAATCCTTTGTGGTTAGCTGAATTGTGTGCCTTAAATGTGGCGTGGGTGATTGAAATTCGACCTTGAAAAATGTGGCAAAGTTAGTAGAAACAAAGGACGTTCTGTCCAAATTGTCAGAGAATTTGGGGCTTTGCACTTAGTTTATTCTACGTTCGAAGCTAGAGTTTGATAGACGTTTTATGACCTTATTAGGATTGAAGTACTACGAGTAGCGTATCCTACTTGGAGGGTATAGTACTGTGGAGCCTTTTGCTAATTGTCGGCAATCTTCGCGAGGTATGTGATTCTTCCTATCCTCTTCAGCATGATTATTTGTAAAATATATAGTGCAGTAGATGCACGTGTGTTAAAGGAAATTTGATTTCCCTTGTTGTGCCTTGACTTGATATGAAGTGTAAATGTCCTGATTGTGTGAAAAAGTAGGAAAACCTTATTCGTTAGTAATGGATACTCGGTCGTTAATAATAAGCCCTCTTGATCTCATAAAGGCGTATAGTTGTAATTGGTTGGTTTAAAACATAAAGTGTTATAACGGCTTTATGAGAAGTTTGTTATAACCCCTTTATGTAGGTAAAAGAATGGTTTGTTGATTTCGAAAGATAAGAGACTTGACTTATAATTAACCTAAATGGTGTTGAAAAGTGTGAAACCTCATTCGTGAGAAATGAGTACGTGGTTTTTAAAAGAATAATGTCACATAAATTTCAGAAATGGGAATAAGAATCGAACAAGCCAATGCAGCGTTAATAAAGGAAATGGTAATGACAATTAATTATATTAAAACCAGTAGAAACCTCCATCTGCATGGAAGCTAAGATAAGACAAAATTGTATTACATTTCCTAGATCATGGTTGCTCTAATAAGAACTATTGTAATCAAGTGTGGATTTTCTTAAAAATTCCAAAGTAAGGAACTTGATTTCTAAAAGAAAAGAGACTTAAGAATTTGAAGTGTTTTGTTTTAAAAAGAAAGGCATGGTTTCATTTGACTTGTTTTTAAAACATAAAGTGTTATAACAACTTTATGGGAAGTTAGTTATAATGACTTTATAGGAGTAAAGGAATGGATTCATTATTGGATTTTTAAATGGTATACTTGACGTTGTGCTAAAAAGTGTTTAAAGTGCTTGATTTAAACCTGAATGTGTTCGATACTACGTGTTAGTATCGTGTGACTTTACGTAGAAAGAGGTCTTTGTTTTGAAGGAATGAAAGTATGTAGTATTTTGGGGTTGAAACCCTAATTGTTGACATGAAATGAAAGTACGTTGAATCGCCTATGCTTGTTGTGATAGCTTTTGTGCAAGTGTTGTATTTCGCTACCGCTCTCTCGCCGAGGGCGGCTATCTAGTTGATTGATGGACATACCGACACGTTGGGTAGCCCACGTATGCTTCCACTATATCGATTCTTGATGGACGCCGACACGTTGGGAGGCCCACGTATGCTTCCATTGTGGTGTTATTATTGTTATTTGATTGGACATACCGACACGTTGGGTAGCCCACGTATGCTTCCACATGAGTAGTATCTTGTTATTTGATTGACATACCGACACGTTGGGTAGCCCACGTATGCTTCCACGATGAGTAGTATCTTGTTATTTGATTGGACATACTGACACGTTGGGTAGCCCACGGGTATGCTTCCTTAGTGAGTATTGTTTTGATAGTTGTTTGGACATACCGACACGTTGGCCCACGGTATCTTCCACAGGATTGTTATCTTGTTACTTCCTTTGGGCATACCGACACGTTGGATGGTCCACGGTATGGGCCCACTAGGGCGGTTCTAGGCCATGCTTATACCGAGGTGAGATGCCGGGCACGCGACCATCAGGCGGGTTAAATTCCCGGGTTGTATTTGAGTGATGATTTTACGGGCATGAGTCCCTGACTTGGCATGACTACTTTTATGTGGTACTGTAGTTTGGTTATCATACATGTCTCTTGCTTTATATAGACTATTATGATTTCATTTACGATTTTTTCGCCACATACTTGGTACTGTTATCGACCTCTTCGGCCGCGTTCATGCCGCAGGTTGAAGTACATAGCTTGCTGATCCGCATTCTTAGGATCGCTGTTCGGTTCTCGGAAAGCTCCATATCTCCGGAAGCTTGTCCTGTGGTACGGCTCCCTGAAGTTGTAGACTTTTGTATATTCAGGGGCATGGCGGGGCCCTGTCCCGTCATTATGGTCTTAAAATTCTTAGAGGTCTGTAGCACTGCCAAGGCGAGTTTGTAAGGGATGTAACTGTTCAAGTTTTCATTTATGTTCAAAAGATAACCGTTTGGGTTAGCCTGTTTCATACTTTATGTCTTGTCTCATGTATTAGTTTTTATTTCCGCTGATTTTTCTCTGATGTTGTATCGCTAGGGTGCCCGGGGTAAGGCACCAGTCACGGGCCCGTGTTCGGGTCGTGACAATGTCAACCTATAATGTCCAAAATACGTCTATTAACGTCTTACTTCAAACATAGAATATTATAAGTGTAAAGTCACTAAATTCTACGGAAAATCGGACAGCACCTCCTTTGTTTCTACATACTTTGCCACCTTTTTCAAGGCCGAATTCAATAACCAAACACGCCACATTTAAGGCCCAATCAAAGCAATTAACAATAGGGGATTACACGCCTACTAGACGTGTAAAATTCCGCCCCACAAACGATATCAAACTAATACTAGGCCAATTTCGGCAACATTGAGATACAACAATACCAATTCTTATCCAATTTCCTTTTCAATCCAAGTTGTTAGCATAACATGATATCAAGTCGCAATCGATTATAACTACTATAATCTTCAAGTAAGTAACATGCGACGATTCTAATAAACGACCAATTTGTAATCCAACTTCAAATGGTTTATATGACATTTCGGATTTAAGGCTACAATCAATCCATAATACTTATGAAACTTCAACACATATACTTCATGCTAGCAAACATGTAAAGCTAACAACAATATATAATCTTGTAACACTTTTAAGAAACAAGATTATTACCTCAACGAATCTTAGTCCAACTCCAAATACGAAGTCGCTCCTTAGCAACTTAGAGCCTCTTCTAGACACTTCAATCCACTACTTGAGACCCTTAGAACAATACCAACAAATTCCCTTCAATCTTCCAAACAAAACCTAGAAAACCAACTAGGTTTTCACCTTGCGACTAATACGAAAACTATCTTTTTCCGGGATTTTTCTATTGAGATACACTTACAATACACTCATGAACCTTGGTTTAAAGTGTGGAGCTAAATGGACAACAAACAAATTTTTTTCTTGTTGGGAGCTTGCAAACCCGAGAGCACCCTAAATGTGTTCTTGAAATTCTTGAATTTTTTTCTAAGTGTTGAACTTAGTCTTGCTACTAGTACTACTATATAGTTCAATGGAGGGTCAAGATGTGTACAAATGTGAGGCTTGGATGAGTTTCTATTAAATATCAAGGCTAGTGGTCCCATTGACTAAGTCAATTTTCTCAAGCTCTTCAAGTTGCAAGACTTAGTCATCCTAACAAAGGTCAAATGACCCTTTTGTCCATGCTCAATTCGTCCAAGACAACATAAGGGGGGTGACACGTGTTGCCCTCCCATTCGTCACAATATTACGTTTTCCGACAATTTCATAATTCCGATAAATTTTTACAAGTCTCTAATCTTAACATTTGGGATTCTCACGTACGTTCCTAAAACATGTCCTATAAATACGGGGTGTAACAGTATAAATAGGATAATTAACTCAATTAATGGCATCATATTCAAGATATTACAACATTACTTTTCAATTCATGCTATTTGTCTTAATATTTGTGTTTGCACACCGTCGAAGATCTAATCTGAATGCCTCGTCAAGAAGCTTCTTTCAGGCTCAGGCTAACTATATTCTAATTTCACTTTGCTATTCAATATTTGTCATATCACATGATCTAAATATAATCACAATCATGGACTTATCTCACATGATCTCAATACAAGTCGTACGTATACGTATAATATCCATGGGATTCAATCTCAAAAGCACTATTAGGGAATTGCACCCAAAATCAATATTTACAACAACATCCATTACTTCCTAACGACTCTTACCAACATCCCTCATAAGACTTGGTAAGAACTTAGGCATAATTAAGACAAGTATACCTTCATAATAAAGTTATGTATACTCCAATAACAAGGCAAGTATACTTCACATAATCAAGTCACATATGCTTCATATAATCTAGTCTCTTATACTCACGTATACTCCAATAACAAGACAAATATACTTCACATAATCAAGCCACATATGCTTCATATAATTTAGTCTCTTATACTCACGTATACTCCAATAACAAGGCAAATATACTTCACATAATCAAGCCACATATGCTTCATATATTCTAGTCTATTATACTCACGTATACTCCAATAACTAAGTATACTTCACATAATCAAGTCACATAACTTGGAAAATAAAGTCTCATAATCTTTTAAAGAAATCAAGTCTCATAACTTTAAATCATATCCCTTAACTTTAGAAATCAAGTCCCATAACTTGAAAAATAAAGTCTCATAATCTTTTAAAGAAATCAAGTCTCATAACTTTAAATCAAATCTCTTAACTTTAGAAATCAAGTCCCATAACTTGAAAAATAAAGTCCCATAATCTTTTAAAGAAATCAAGTCTCATAACTTTAAATCAAATCTCTTAACTTTAGAAATCAAGTTCCATAACTTGAAAAATAAAGTCTCATAATCTTTTAAAGAAATCAAGTCTCATAACTTTAACTCAATTCATTTACTTCAAATAAATCAAGTCACATAGACTCACCAAAATCAATTCACATAGGCTTTTCAAATAATCATGTCAAAAGAAGGAAGGATAGTTCACATACCTCGTTGGCGACTAACCCAAACGACAAGTAGCAATACGCTCCAATGTACTTCAACCTTATTGGCTATTCCACAAGCCAAGTAGAATGTGCTATACGTAGTACTTCAACCTATAATGACGATAGCACTTCTATCAATATCATACTTACTAGTATAAGACTTATACCAAATAATGGCCCTCTAATTCTACGGAAATTTGGACAGCATTTCCTTTGTTTTCACGTACTTTTCCACCTTTTCCAAGGCCCGTATTCATCAACCAACAAGCCACATTTAAGGCACAACCAATAGTTAACCAAAGGGGATTACACGCCTAACTTGACGTGTAAAATTCTGCCCCACAATCACATTAAAACAGTCTATAAAATACCCATAATTCTGCACAAAACAAATACCCACAATTCTACAATATTAAGGGTACAATGTGAAGCTTTTAACACCCTTTTTATACCCTTATTCTTTAGGACTTTCATTAGCCATTTTACCACATTAATCATGCATATTAGGGGCTGATTTTCCAGCATATGTGCACCCCAAAACAGTCCATAAAACGACATCCCAACGTCTAACAGTTTTGGGCAGTTTTCGTCCAACAATAACTACAACAATCCAAAGTCCTTTTCCTTAATTCCTTTTATTCCAATTCAAGTTCCAACATGTTATACAAGTTATATAATCTATCAACTAAAATATTTCCTTCATTATATAACATGTACCAAGTGTAAATAACGACAATAACCAACGAAATCCGAAAACCTCAAAATTAGTCTAGCTCTCGGCCAAGCCTTAAAAAATTGTCCAAACACTTTTAATCCTCATTCTTCTTATTACAATTTCATCCATACATTATAACAGTAAGTAATATCCAATTACTTTAAAAGAAGAAGGACTTTTACCTCATTTTGTGTCCAAAAACGCCCCAAAACAGTCCACTCGTCTTTGGCCCACAGTTTCCATTTCGCTCCACTTCTTCAAGATCCAATAACATATATGTATCCCCTAAAACCTTAGGAGCAACTTCCCTTCACGTTCCATCACCAAAAAATCGACGGAAAACCCTAAAATATCTAACCCTAGCCACGGCCCAAATGGGATTTGAGGTTAATGGTGGTTTATCTTGGCTTAACACTTGGTTAGGGTTCTTAATCTTGTATTATGAACTAGGCTTGGAAGATTTAAGGATCTTGGTCTTCCATAATGGCCCTTGGCCGAAATCTTGAGAGAGAAGAGATAATACTTGTGTAATGAAAATATTTTCTAAGTGTAGATAAGTCTTGCAAGCTCTCTTGATATATATAAATATCTACAAGTGTAGCAAGACAAGTGGAGTGAGACCAACTTGTCCACCTGTCTTCAAAATATCTAAAGTCCAAGTCCAAGTCAAAGTCAAGTGGAGGGGTGACACATGCCACCCTCCTATTGATCCAAAATATTACAATTTTTCGAAGGTCCCCGTGAAATTGTGAAATTCTCGGCGGACTCCATATTATCAATTCCAATACCTTATAATCCAATACCAACTCCATAAATTCAATTAGAAGTATTAAAATTCAAGTTAATAATTTTTCCGTCGTCACATTTTCCCAAAATTTTCCTTTAAGAAAATGTAATAATTCTTTCCTTTCAATATTCAAATCTTATTTCCTTAATCAGTTGAGGCCAGCTTAGCTGGTGAAAGGTTCTTACCTGTAACCATAGGTCACAGGTTCGAATCCCCTCGGCAGATATCACTAGAACCATGCCTCTCAAAAATCTCTCCATACGCGTAGGGCCAAACAGTGTATACTAATCCGTAGGGCCAGGCCGGAGGTGGGATTTCTTGTGGATGGGGCCACAGTACGGTGGGGCTGGATAGTATAAAAAGTTTACCCTCTCAAGTTTTATAAGGAGTTAGAGAGAAGTTTCTCTCACTAAGCGAAAACGCTCTCAACGTTTTCCTTAGTTGCTCCTTTCGGTTTGCCCCTCTCTTTTTGATTCATCATTGTTTCTTACTTAATTGAAGTTTAATGTTCATAACATGAGAAAGACAAAGCGAATTACACGTTCTAACAATGATTCAGGTGGATCTGGTGGTTCTACGAAGTCTAAAACTAAGAAAAAGAAAAAGAATGGTGGAAGCCCAACCATTGTTAAAGAAAACTTAATTCCGGCAATTTCGGATCCCACGGTGTTAGTGCACGTTACACCTGACATGCGCATTCCACTTGAACATGTGGTGGATGATACTACGCTGTAAAGGATACATGAATGGGGGAAAAGTATGGATGCCGAAAGCTTGGATAGAAATATGTTCGAAGGTGGATAGTTTCTTGCTCCTTTAGTTATCGATCCGGTAATGTCTACTCCAACTATTGCTCCAGGAGTGGCTACAAAGGGTTCATATAATACTGTCCACAAGTTCAATGGTAATGCAACTTCAGATTCTCCCGGTGATGCTATGGAGGATCTGTTTGCTAAGGACACTCCAATCCCCCCTAGTGATGTCGGATCTGAGACGGGTCGATTGGTAAGTTCTGTGGTTAGAGCGGGTCAACAGGGTGATCACGGGGCTAAGTTAATCTCACCACATCAGGGAGGATTGCTCAGGCCAGCCGGAAAAGATAGAGATTCTAGGCCAAGAATTGTAAACGATAAAACTTTGCATGGTGGTATTCTCGGGTCAAAACCGGGTCAGGTAACGGGTCAAATGGCGGAGGCGGGCCAGGAGGGAGTCCATGGGTCTATGGTAGATACCACTACTCGTGGTACAATGCAGGTTGGCATTACCGAAGGGTCATATACTCCCAAGAAGCCTAGTAACTCACTTGAATTTATTAGCGTGGGAGCCAAAGGGTCACTTCACTTAATGGGGCAGCATGCTACGAATTCAATGGATGTCAATAATAAGTATTTCCCCACCTTATCCAGCTTACTTAGCGGACTTCAAAAAAAGAATAGTAATGGCCCGTTTTCCTTTACTTCATCTTTGGGTATTGGTAACGCCATTAATGGTCCACTTCTCTCCTCCTCAACTTCATCACAACTACCCGGAATTCAAGATGGCCCTCCCCCCCCCCTCCAGCCAAATCTTCACTGTTATACCCCGTATTTCCTGAGTATGTATGTGAGGACGTACGTACAAAAGTTCGAGCCTTAAGTAGGCATAAGGGACAAAATTGTGCACAACTAGCGAAGAAGATTGTTTTTCCGACGAGAAATTTTCCGAACCTTGTAAGGGAATTTTGCGTGTTCAATAATTTAATTTTTGCGGATTTTTCCGAGAGATAAAATATTTTGGACCAACGAGAGGGCGACACTTGTCACCCTCAAGTGGACGGTTTAGGTGGGCAATTCTTGGCACGTTTTTGTCAAGAAAAAGGCCTTAAAAATTGGTCAAGGTTAGGTAGGATATTTTGTGATATTTGTGTAGTAGATGGTTAAGGTGGGACCCAAACAACACATGTCCAAATCCCCACCATCCACATGCTTCAATCTTGACCATTGAGGGTCCTATATATACCCCCCAAGGTTGCAAGAATTATTCATCCACAAATCATTTTTCCAAGTCTCAAAACTCCCCCCTTTGGAGAAGCTCTCGTCCAACACCATCTCCCCCCCCCCCCTTTTGGTAGAAAAATCTCTCCAAAGTATAGTTACTATTCCAAAATTCCTTAGCCAAATACCTTGTAGTATTCCAAAGTTACCTCTATACTAAAAGCCCGGAAAATACTACTATATATCCTTTAGTCACAAAACGAAACCCTACGAAAAATCTTCCTTGTTGGTTGAAGTATTAAGTAGAAGTTGTATAGAACTTCTAAGGGTTTCTTGGTGCGAATTGGAGCGCATGATTAGAGAGTTAAACCTTGCTCAGGATCGACATTTTAAACTTGGATAATTTTGGGCTTATCGAGGTAAATATCCTTGTCCTTCTATTGTAATTGGAAATTACATATAGTAGTTTAGAATTGAGTATGAGATATAGAAGGATGGTATTAAAGAAGAGAATTGCAATCAGATTTACATGTGACCGTATTTACAGTAGACTTGAGTAGTTGACGGGTAGGGAAGTGCTGCCCAATTTTCCGTAGAATTAAGAATATTCTACAGAGTAGTCTAGACGTTGATAGACGTATTTGACTATTATAGGTTGATACTCTGCGCGCGACATATTCGACTTGGCAGGTGGATTTCGCCGAGGAGGTATGTGATTCTTCCTATCCTCTTTAGCATGATATTTTAAAGGAATATATATAGTACGGTAGACGTACGTGTGTTAACTGAACGTGGTTTTACCTCGATGTCTTTGACTTGAGTTTTAAATAATAAGAATCTTGAAGTATTTCAAAAGAATTAAGAATCGTTTTTGAAAGAAGAGTAATACTTGGTTTTAAAAGCTTAAGAGTTATACTAGCTTTATAGGAAGTTAGGTATAACGACTTAAGAGAGATAAAATGAATGGTTTACTTAATTGTTTATGAAAGCCTTGTATTGATTTCGGAAATGAGAATAAGTATCGAACAAACCACTGCAGCGCTAATAAAGGAAAACATATTGACTAATTAAGTATTATTAAAACCAGTAGAAACCTCCATCTGCATAGAAGCTAAGATAAGACAAAATTGTATTACATTTTCTAGATCATGGCTGCTTTAATAAGATTGTTATAAACAAGAATAACTACTCACACATAAGGTATATGCTACTCAATTGTTTTAAAAAGAGATTACGTTATTTGATTAAGACTATGAACTATGAAATCTTTCGGAAGTAAAAGACTTGAGTATATTATAATTAGGCAACTTGAACTTTTGGAAAAGAATGTTGTTACTTGATTTTAAAAAAAAAGGAAAGTGTTTGTGATTTAAAAGAAAAGTATGGTATTATCTTAATCTGTCTTAAAAGAGAGTTTAAATGTTATGGCCAATTTGATACCGAGTCCATGGGATGGACCGGGAATGTATTCCACCACGTTTTGATACCGAGTCCATGGGATGGACCGGGAATGTATTCCACCACGTTTTGATACCGAGTCCATGGGATGGACCATGAATGTATACCACCACGTTTTGATACCGAGTCCATGGGATGGACCGAATGTATTCCACCACGCTTTGATACCGAGTCCATGGGATGGACCGGGAATGCATTCCACCACATTTTGATACCGAGTCCATGGATGGACCGAATGTATTCCACCACGCTTTTGATACCGAGTCCATGGGATGGACCGAATGTATTCCACCACGCTTTGATACCGAGTCCACGATGGACCGAATGTATTCCATACGATCCAAGACCGAGTCCATGAGATGGACCGAATATGACCACGCGATTCCACCTCGAGTCCCATGGGATGGGCCGAGACATGTTATACGTATCACACGATTTATACCTAGATCGCTTTATGTTGTGAACTGTAGTTTGTTATCATACATGTCTCCTGTTTTATATAAACTGTTATGATTTCATTTACAGTATTTTCAGTTTCACATACTTGGTACCTGTTTTACTGACCTCCTTCGGGGGGCTGCGTTCATGCCGCAGGTAGAGGTACATCGGTTGATCCTCACTCTTAGGATCACAGTTCAGCGTATTGGGAAGCTCCGTTTTCTCCGGAGGCTTATCTTTTGGTATGTTTTCCCCGAGTTTGTAAGTTCTTGTACATTCGGGGGTATGGCGGGGCCCTGTCCCGTCATAGTTGTTGTTAAAAATCTTAGAGGTCTGTAGTACTGTTGTGGGCAGAGTTGTAAAAGGGATGTTATTGTTCAAGCTTTTATATATATGCATGCCGAAAGACAATCTTCTCTCGTTAAACTGTTCTCATTCTATGATGGTTTCATGTCTTGTTTTTATATTCCGTTGATTATTCTGATGTATGTCTACTTGGGTGCCCGGGTAAGGCACCAGTCACGGGCTCGGGATCGGGTCGTTACAAAAGTGGTATCAGAGTAGTTAATCCTCGGAAAGTGTCTACAGGCCGTGTCTAGTAGAGTCTTGATTATCAATGTGTTGTGCACCACATCTATAATCAGGAGGCTGCAGGACATTTAGGATTGATTTCCATTCTTCTCATTCTGAGATCGTGCCTTAGAGCTGTGTTATAAGTTGGACCCCTCTGACGTATTTCGTTTTTACCAGTTATGCCTCCGCGCAAGGCAACCCGGGCCTAGATGGGCAAGGCAGCAGAGGGAGCTGCTAGTAGGATACAGAGGAGTACGAGGGCGCAGGCCCGGTCATTACCTGAGATAGTGCTTCAGACGGTGAGTTTTGCGACGCCACTTTCAAAGAGTTTAGAGCCGTAGCGATGGTCGCCGAGACCACAAGACTGAGCCTCCACCCCACACCGGAGCAGGAGTTGGGGTACAACGAGATGACCCGCCATCGCCGTGATCGTGGCGCATACGAGGATAGGCCGACGCAGCAGCCCAGAGCACCCGTGGTTCACCCGAGATCGGACGATTTGAGACTACGGGATTTTACGAGTCAGAGCCCGCGAGTTTTATGGGTTGAGGCCCGAGGACGATCCGCAGGAGTTCATCCGGCGCCTGACGGATCATGAGAGTGATCAAGGCTTCGAGACCGAGTCGGTGGTCTTAGGTTCGCACGGCCGCGTGATACCGCGATGATCGTTTGATTCGTGAGCCGCCCCGAGAGAGTATGCACTTCCACCGTATGAGACGAGTTCTCGTGGGCATTTCTTGCACATTTCTTGCCTCCACAGATGAGAAGGCTCGGGCCGACAAATTTTTGACGTTGAGGCGCACGGCGCATTCGGGAGTACAATGTGAGTTTGACTCATTAGCTTCGACGCCCCCGCATTAGTAGCCGACATGGAGGACGAGTGCACCGCCACGCCACCGCTCGATGACTACTTGGCGAGGCTTGTTCGGTGTAGCTCTTCAGCCGCATGGACATTGCCCGCATGCAGCTTATGCACTTGGATGTGAGGAGCGGAGGGTCGACGGAATGACAGAGATCAGCAGAAGAGGGCCAGGACAGCAGGGTCCTTTGATAACTATCGAGGCGGACCGCCAGAAAGTTAGTTATGTACCGCCAGCCAGAGTGGTCCTCCGCGCCTTCGTGACGCTCGGGTATTCGAGCCGGTCGAGCTCCAGGCTTCCGTTTACGATATATACGGGTTCTAGCCGCAGGATTCATGTCCCCTCTCAGCACGATGTGGCGGCGCCATCCCGGGAATGTCATCTTTTATCGGTGCTTGTTTCACTGCGGCGTCGAGGCCATGTGACGAGATCGCCCTTATAGGAGGGGTACAGGCAAAATGACGCAGCCTACCGGGTCAGTGGCAGGTTCATCGCCTTCTATAGCTATGCGCCCGGCAGGGCAGAATTATGATTAGAGTGACGAAGGGAAAGTGAGACAGTTAATACATGTATATTCTTACCCCTCTAGAGATTAGTATGCTTGATATGATGATCTTTATTAAGTGTTATGTTCAGATAGCATTGTGTTAATTGCATTTAGAAGACAAGGTTAGTTAAAAGGGTAATATTGGGGACAGGGAAATTGTAAGCCTTAGAATTTTATACGTGGAGACCTTAGAGGCGAGGCCATCTTGAGTAAAAGATTTATTTTTATGTTTGACCCTTATCGGAGTGCATAGTATACGTGAGATATATTTGTGTGATAAGTCCCTGAGTAGTGTGAAATGTAAGAGGGTAGTTGAGCTAAGAAGACCACTAGGTTTTCGTGACTTGATGGTGAGATTGTTCCGGATCGGGAAATAAGAGCTTGGCGCGAGAAATGGGTCGGGTTGAGGCCAGATTGCGGGTCAACCCGCAGCCCGGTTTGAAGTAAGGAAAAATTGTGGTGGTCCCACTTTGTGATAGGGTCACGAGGGTGTTAGGCCCAAGTTTAGTTAACCATCGTACGAGTTCGTGGATGCGTTCGACCAGTAGTCGGGCCGATGAGGTCAGCCCATCTTGTCTTTCAGTCAGAACTGTTTACTCGGCAGAGGGTTATGCGAGATGTTATATATCAGGAAGGTTGTAAGACTGCACGGGGTTCCTACTTTTACTTTATGACAGGCAGTGGAGCCCAGTTTGCGGCTATTTCTTTTTATGGAGGTCTTACCAGGCAAGGTTAGGAACTCAGGTGAGTGTCACGACCCGTTCCGGGGCCCGTGACTGGTGCCTTACCCCGGGCACCCTAGTGATACAACATCAGAGTAATCAGCGGAACATAAAGACAATACATGAAACCAATGTAATAAGACAGTGAAATAAGAAGACAGGCTAACCAAAAACGGTTACCGTCAGTATATATAAATAACAATTTGAACAGTTACATCCCTTTCTACCACTCTGCCCATGCATTTACTGCACCTCTAAGAATGATATGACAACAACGACGGGGCCGTCATACCCACGAATGTAGCACCTACAATCAACAGGGGACTATACCAAGATAAGCCTCCGGAGGAACGGAGCTTCCCAAACGCTGAACTGTGACCCTAAGAGCGAGGATCAACGACTGGTGTACCTTTACCTGCGGCATGAACGCAGCCCCCCGAAGGAGGTCAGTACACAGGTACCAAGTATGTGAAACATGAAGATACTGTAAATGAAATCATAGTAGTCTATAGAAAGCAGGAGACATGTATGATAACCAAACTACAGTTCACAATAAATAAGCAGTCATGTCTAGTCAGGGACTCACGCCCTCAAAGTCATCACTCCAATATAACAATGGGTCTCATGCCCACAACATCCATCATGCCCGTGGAATACCTTCCTCACTGCCGGCAGTCTATGATAGAAAAGCACCAAGAAATACACATGAACAGCAGGTCCCACCTGTGTCCAAATAAAGCGATGCGAGGTAAATGCGAAGGCATAGCCGACTACTAACACCCACAGTACTAACAAGGTCATAAACTGTATCATGATATCTGTCTAGACCGTCATATGATCAAAGCTGGTCGCTCGCCCGCAATATCAAATGTGCGCGTCTAGCCCTGGAACTCCCCGCAGCTCCGCATAGGCCAATCTCATAGGCCCGCATGAGGTATAACCCCGCATCGGGGGTAGCTACTCCCCGGCATCGTCCTGGACTCGCAGTCCGCATGGCCACATAGACCACATGACCATAAAGGCCGCACACTAACCTGGAACTCTCGTAGCTCCGCATAGGCCCCCGGGACCCGCATGAGGTATTCTCGAATCATGGTCCCAGACCGCCTGAGTCTACACCGCATCGAAGGGCAGCTTAACCCCCGGAAACACGGTGAGTGGTATAATACCAACATAACAGTTTATCGTTTAAACAACATAAGCACAATCAAGAGAAAACCCCTTTACACAAACATCACAGAATACTAACACACGTAGCATCCTAATATGATTACTTATCAAATCAACACGAAGGTATTACAAGGCTATCACAAACCAATACAATCAAGTTATTCACACATAAGGTACTTTCTACTATATGATTAATGAGATCGGGTTTTTATCCCCAAAGTACTTTATACAATAACTCTTTAAAGATATGTTACTTTCACAAAAGTCACACAATACCCGTAGTATATAACAATAGAGTGATTATCTTTTTAAAGTAAATCAATTACTTCTCTTTGTAAAATCAAGTAGCAACCTTCTTTTCCAATGTTCAAGTTTGCCTAATTTTAGAAAGGTTTCGTAGTTCATAGTCTTATTCATTTAAGAATATAATTCTCTTTTTAAGCTATCTGAGAAACATAAGCCTTATATGTGAGTAGGATATTCTTGTTTATAACAATCTTATTACGACCATGATCTAGGAAATATCATTTTGTCTCATCTTAGCTTACATGCAGATGGAAGTTTCTCTGGTTTTAATAATACTTAATATGTCAAAACATTTCCTTTTATTAACGCTGATGGTTTGTCGATACACATTCGATTTCAAATCAAGAAAACATTCTTAAGCAGTTATTACCTAACTTCCCATAAAGCTAGTATAACTCTTAAGTTTTCAAAAACCAAGTATTACTTCTTCTTTCGAAATGATTCAAAAATCTTTTGAAATACTTCAAGTTCTTTATTAACACATAATAAGCCAGTTATAGTTCAAATCAGTTACCTTTTAAAAACCACAAGTATTTTCTTACCAACATAAAGCTGTTATAACCAACTTCCCATAAAGCCGTTATAACACTTTATGTTTTAAACCAATCAAATACATTTAGCACATGTACGTCTACCGTACTACATAGTTCACACATATCATGCTAGAAGAGATAGGAAGAGGTTCACATACCTCGCGACGATTATCGACTAATAGCAAAACGCTCCAAGTACCTCAAACCGTCGGCTACTCCTTAAGCCAAGTAGATCGCGCCACGCGTAGTACTCAACCTATAAGGCCACAAGGCGCTTATTAATATTTAGATCCGCCGTAGAACATTCTACGAAAATTCGGCCTCCCCGCACATGCAGTAAATCTCCTCCTCTATCGGGGCCGGCTACCAAGCCAACCAGGGGGGGGGGTTATACGTCTAAACCGGACGTGCACAATTCTACCTCACAGAAAAGCTACACAAGTCTACTGTAATACAGTCCTATGTAAATACAGTTCAGTACTCTTCTTTCGAAAAGGTTTCTTATTATTCAGGCTTAAGTCAAAAGACATTGCCGATAACTACGTTCAGTTCTATATATAGTATACTTCAACTATATAATCATACAACATGTAATTTCCAATTACAATAGAGGGACAAGATATTTACCTCGATAAGCCCATAATTATCCGAGTTTAAATGTCGATCCTGAGCAAGGTTTAGCTCCTACTCCGTGCGCTCCGACCCGCTCCAAACAACCCTTAGAAGTTCTAACCAACTTCTACTTATTACTCCAACTAACCATGGAGATTTTTTCCTTAGGGTTTCGGTTTTGTGACGGAAGGGAAGTATAATAGTATTTCTGGGCTTTTCATATAAGTATAACCTTAGAATACTACAAGGTATACGACTAAGGTAATTTGGGCATTATAACAATACTTTTGAGAGTATTTCTACCAAGAGGGGGTATTATACGAAAACAACTAGGCTAGGGGTACCCGGCTAGCACCCCAGAGGGAGGGCTCTCGGCCAAGGGGAGGAGGCTCTTGGCGAACTCTACACTAAGGGGAGGAGGCGGATTTAACACGTAGAAATATTTTAGGTATGGATGAAGAAGTCTTCCAAAGGGGTATTTATAGGTCTAGCAAAGGCCAACCAATGGCCAAGATCATGCCAAGTGCAAGGCAAGTGTACGGCCAAGATCTTGCCAAGTGCACCTTATCCATCTACCACAAAATATCCTACCAACTCCAAGACAAAAAAACCAACCCATTCGTCCACTCCACCGCCCAAGACGTCTTCCAATGAGAGGGTGCCAAGTGGCGCCTCTTGTTGGTCAAAATTGTTTCGTCTCTCGGAAAAATCCGAAAAATTTAAAAATGACATAGCCGAATTTTCCCTACGAAAGTCGTGGAAAACGTTTAAAAACGACTCTAACCGGTGTTGTGCACAAATAAATTTCGGCCAAGCCACTTTTATACAAGTTCAAATTTTCTACGTCGCCCCACGCATATACCTGGAAATACGAGGTATAACGGTGAGTCTCAAGATGTGCATTCACCCTGCCGGTGTTTTGATTTCAGAGGTAGCTGTAAGGATTATTCGCCTCTTGTTGAGTGAGTATTATAATAGCTACCATTTCAGTATTCGGATGTCGCCTTATGAAGCCTTGTATGGGCGGAAGTGTAGGTTGCCGGTCGATTGGTTCGATGTTGGCAAGGTTCAGATAGTTGGTCCAAACTTGATCCAGCAGGGTGTGGATAAGGTGGAGCTTATCCAGAAGAAGTTATTGGCAGCTCAGAGTCAACAGAAGTCGTGCGGATAGTCGGCGTCGACACTTGGAGTTCAGGTTGACGGTGGGAGCTTTTGTGATGATAGAGGTGATTCCTTGTGTACTTGGATTTAAGTATTTGCGCGTGTTGTATTGTGGCCATGTGTGGCATTTGCAAACTGTTGAAGTTATGAGGAACTTTATCGTCATCTGTCTTGAGAAGGAACATTCGGGACGAATGTTTCTAAGGAGGGGAGAATGTTATACCCCGTATTTCCTGAGTATGTATGTGAGGACGTACGTACAAAAGTTCGAGCCTTAAGTAGGCATAAGGGACGAAATTGTGCACAACTAGCGAAGAAGATTGTTTTTCCGACGAGAAATTTTCCGAACCTTGTAAGGGAATTTTGCGTGTTCAATAATTTAATTTTTGCGGATTTTTCCGAGAGATAAAATATTTTGGACCAACGAGAGGGCGACACTTGTCACCCTCAAGTGGACGGTTTAGGTGGGCAATTCTTGGCACGTTTTTGTCAAGAAAAAGGCCTTAAACATTGGTCAAGGTTAGGTAGGATATTTTGTGATATTTGTGTAGTAGATGGTTAAGGTGGGACCCACACAACACATGTCCAAATCCCCACCATCCACATGCTTCAATCTTGACCATTGAGGGTCCTATAAATACCCCCCAAGGTTGCAAGAATTCTTCATCCACAAATCATTTTTCCAAGTCTCAAAACTCCCCCCTTTGGAGAAGCTCTCGTCCAACACCATCTTCCCCCCCCCCCCCCTTTGAGTGTTCTAGCCGAAACCCCCCCCCCCTTTTGGTAGAAAAATCCTTCCAAAGTATAGTTACTATTCCAAAATACCTTAGCCAAATACCTTGTAGTATTCCAAAGTTACCTCTATACTAAAAGCCCGAAAAATACTACTATATATCCTTTAGTCACAAAACGAAACCCTACGAAAAATCTTCCTTGTTGGTTGAAGTATTAAGTAGAAGTTGTATAGAACTTCTAAGGGTTTCTTGGAGCGAATTGGAGCGTACAGATTAGGAGTTAAACCTTGCTCAGGATCGACATTTTAAACTTGGATAATTTTGGGCTTATCGAGGTAAATATCCTTGTCCTTCTATTGTAATTGGAAATTACATATAGTAGTTTAGAATTGAGTATGAGATATAGAAGGATGGTATTAAAGAAGAGAATTGAACTGTACTTACATAGAATTTGTATTCTGAGAGACTTGAGTAGTTGACGGGTAGGGAAGTGCTGCCCAATTTTCCGTAGAATTAAGAATATTCTACAGAGTAGTCTAGACGTTGATAGACGTATTTGACTATTATAGGTTGATACTCTGCGCGCGACATATTCGACTTGTCAAGTGGATTTCGCCGAGGAGGTATGTGATTCTTCCTATCCTCTTGAGCATGATATTTTAAAGGAATATATATAGTACGGTAGACGTACGTGTGTTAACTGAACGTGGTTTTACCTCAATGTCTTTGACTTGAGTTTTAAATAATAAGAATCTTGAAGTATTTCAAAAGAATTAAGAATCGTTTTTGAAAGAAGAGTAATACTTGGTTTTAAAAGCTTAAGAGTTATACTAGCTTTATAGGAAGTTAGGTATAACGACTTAAGAGAGATAAAAGGAACGGTTTACTTAATTGTTTATGAAAGCCTTGTATTGATTTCGGAAATGAGAATAAGTATCGAACAAACCACTGCAGCGCTAATAAAGGAAAACGTATTGACTAATTAAGTATTATTAAAACCAGTAGAAACCTCCATCCGCATAGAAGCTAAGATAAGACAAAATTGTATTATATTTTCTAGATCATGGCTGCTTTAATAAGATTGTTATAAACAAGAAAAACTACTTACACATAAGGTATATGCTACTCAATTATTTTAAAAAGAGATTACGTTATTTGATTAAGACTATGAACTATGAAATCTTTCGGAAGTAAAAGACTTGAGTATATTATAATTAGGCAACTTGAACTTTTGGAAAAGAATGTTGTTACTTGATTTTAAAAAAAAAAGGAAAGTGTTTGTGATTTAAAAGAAAAGTATGGTATTATCTTAATCTGTCTTAAAAGAGAGTTTAAATGTTATGGCCAATTTGATACCGAGTCCATGGGATGGACCGGGAATGTATTCCACCACGTTTTGATACCGAGTCCATGGGATGGACCGGGAATGTATTCCACCACGTTTTGATACCGAGTCCATGGGATGGACCGGGAATGTATTCCACCACGTTTTGATACCGAGTCCATGGGATGGACCGGGAATGTATTCCACCACGTTTTGATACCGAGTCCATGGGATGGACCGGGAATGTATTCCACCACGTTTTGATACCGAGTCCATGGGATGGACCGGGAATGTATTCCACCACGTTTTGATACCGAGTCCATGGGATGGACCGGGAATGTATTCCACCACGTTTTGATACCGAGTCCATGGGATGGACCGGGAATGTATTCCACCACGTTTTGATACCGAGTCCATGGGATGGACCGGGAATGTATTCCACCACGTTTTGATACCGAGTCCATGAGATGGACCGGGAATGTATTCCATACGATCCGGCACCGAGTCCATGAGATGGACCGGGAATGTGACCATGCGATTCCACCTCGAGTCCCGTAGGATAGGCCGAGACATGTTATACGTATCACGATTTATACCTAGATCGCTTTTATGTTGTGAATCGTAGTTTGTTATCATACATGTCTCTGTTTTATATAAATGTTATGATTTCATTCTGATATTTCCAGTTTCACATACTTGGTACCTGTTGTACTGACCTCCTTCGGGGGGCTGCGTTCATGCCGCAGGTAGAGGTACATCGGTTGATCCTCACTCTTAGGATCACAGTTCAACGTATTGGGAAGCTCCGTTTTCTCCGGAGGCTTATCTTTTGGTATGTTTTCCCCGAGTTTGTAAGTTCTTGTACATTCAGGGGTATGGCGGGGCCCTGTCCCGTCATAGTTGTTGTTAAAAATCTTAGAGGTGCAGTAAATCTTGTTGTGGCAGAGTTGTAAAAGGATGTAGCTTCAAGCTTTTATATATACATGCCGAAAGGCAATCTTCTCTCGTTAAACTGTTCTCATTCTATGATGGTTTCATGTCTTGTTTTTATATTCCGCTGATTACTCTGATGTATGTCTACTTGGGTGCCCGGGTAAGGCACCAGTCACGGGCTCGGGATCGGGTCGTGACATTCACCATCACCCGGAATGCAAGAAAATTTCCCAACTCTTCCAAATGGCACACGTATCCTATCTCCTACTGCAGGTACAAGATCTACACCCCCTAATCCTACCCCTCCTTCACCACAACACGGGAGGCAAACTGGCAATTTGTCCACAAATAAATCTAATGATCATCAACTGATTCCACCCGCGGGCGCAACTAACGAAGAGGTACCCCTTAATCAACGCAAAGGTTCTAATCCGGTAAAGAAAACCTATGCGGGAGTCTTTGCGGGTACCAGACTTGAAGCCAAGGGAATGAAGTTATAATTTATTGAACAATTAGGAGAAGATGTAGTACTTGAAGCTACAGATGAAGTTCATTTCATTGAAACCTGGTGTTATTGTCTGATTGGTTGCTTCACGGGTCCTTTCTCGGGACGAGATGCATTGAATTCTATTGTTAAGGGATGGAGAGTGAAGTGTTGTATCATCCCTTATGGCAAAGGATGGACAATCTTCAAATTCATGACGGAGGAAGAACGCACGAATGTACTTCATGGAGGCCCGTATATGGTCTTCGGGAAAACTATGATGTTAAAACCAATTGATAAGGGAGTATTATTAACCGATGACCTAATCATGGACATCCCAATCTGGGTCACATTACATGACATCCCTCTCTCGGTATGGAGCGCATCAGGCCTTAGCAAGATTGCTTCACGTGTGGGGAAACCTCTGTACATAGACCAATTTACCAAGGAGAGGTCTAAAATGAACTATGCAAGAGTCTTGGTGGAAGTGGATGTTAGCAAGGAACCGGTTGTGGAGTTTGGAGTTAAACTTCCCGACAATAAAATATATATCCAAAAGGTGAAATATGAGAATTACCGAGATTTTTGTTACCACTGCGCTTCTTTTGGCCACAATCATTTGAAGTGTAGAAAATTGATGCAAGACACCACCTCTAAAGAAGCTCTGAAAACTCATAATCCAAAGGTATCGCCTAGCAATGGGGACATACCTACGGGTTCGAATGTTGCTACTGGTACGGGTCAAACCGGTCCCTCTTGCCCTGACCCACCACATGTGCAGCATCCCGTGAGTAGTGAGAGTATGATGGATATAGAAAAAAGTGTGCAAATTCTACCCCATATTCCCCGAAGTGTCGGAGAAGCTCTGGACCTTGGAATTCCTTCGGTTGCGGGACAACTTGATCCATCCCGTTTGCGGGAAACTCATGAGGGATCCTCTAACCATCCCCCCCCCCCATAATGGTATTGCGCTTCATGATAGGCTGGGGATTGCGACAAGCCAAGCTGATGTTAACAAGCCATTGGTCCCGCAAACTATACTAGATGGGATAACTTTTGAGGGTACTACGGATGTATCCAATTACCCATTGCGTTGCGTGAACTTTGAACGTGGGAAACATAGCCTGGTCGAGCCCTCTGTCTTGACTTCTAACAACAAGGATGAAGGATGGAAAGAAGTTACTTCAAGGAAGAACACGCCAAAGGGTAATAACATAGTGAAAAATGTGAAGCGCGGAGGTGCTCCTAAAACCTCCTTTGTTGCTGTCACACCCCGACTTTTCCTAAGCCTTTACTTAGGGCGTGATGGCACCTGAACAATTATTTCCCACTAGGAGCACCATTTAATTCTCTTTATTTATAAATTTAAACTTATATTCAAATACAGAGCTATTAATAAAAATAACAATAAAGAAATCTGTTTATGACTTTATTGAAAACATAACATGAGCCCATGCTCGTGCAAATATTGTTTCTACATAGACATACTGACAAAGATTATTCTAAGTTGGAAGGGAGACCATTCCACACGGGCATTTCCCGAGACACTGGAACTGACATTCTGAACCTGACGAGTACCAAGCCCGAAACAATGGACTTGGTATGACAAGAGGCTGCGGGACGATCGATAGCCTTGGCGTGGAGCCTTTCCTCTATCACGCTTTCCTGAAACATGTTAAATAAAGAGTCAGCCCTACCATCTGGGGCTGAGTGAGAACCTTACCCTGCAATTCAAAATAACACCACAATATTCCAAGTGCAATCACATTATAACGTAATAAGCATATTGCAAAAACATATCAGGTTACAACACTTTTAAATATGCAGCAACTCCTCATAGGAAATTCTCCGTTTAACTAACACTTCATTTTATCTAGTATTATACGTTAAGACATTCTCCTGCATTTCCATATGTTTGTTACATTTATATATTTGTGAACGTGTATTCACTTTTCATATTTATATATAGGTGAACATGTATTCATATTTCATATTTGTTGCGGCGTGCAACCCGATCCATTATATTTAAGTATTTGTGAACACGTATTCACTTTACGTTTTGTTGCGGCGTGCAACCCGATCCATATGTTTATGTATTTGTGAACGCATATTCACTTTACGTTTTGTTGCGGCGTGCAACCCGATCCATTATGTTTACTTATTTGTGAACGCGTATTCACTTTATGTTTTGTTGCGGAGTGCAACCCGATCCATTATATAGTTGTATATTTATGTGAACACGTATTCACTTTTTAAATTTTTCAGAAGATCGAATAAATAATATTCTATTTCCCAATATTCCGTCATTCATACTTGTAACGATTATAACTTTTTAACCATAACTCCAACTAAGGTGTTTCTCAAGCGGAAACTAAGGTAAGACGGGGATCTTTCACTGTACCAAATTTCATTTAAAACTACTTTGGATAACTAACACAAATTTATCCTCAAAATAGCCACATGAAATTTGTTTCGGCAAAATATTTATTAAACAGAACCAAATCTTAGAATAGTCATAACTCCTAATATGTAAACCCGTTCAAGCCCCATAAAATCTCAAAACGACGAGAACAGAGAGATACACGTCTCCATGTGAACCATACTTTCATATTCTGTACCATTTGGTACAGTTTTAGACTTTTATTCGCTGCCCTTCGTGGATCTCGATAGATCCGAGGCAGAAACTTTAAACAGTGATAACTCTCAATCCGTAAGTCGGATAGACCTCCGTAAGGTCTCGAAATGTCCAAAACAGAGAGATCTATAACTTTCATTTAACACAAATTTTCATATTTCCCATGGATTAGTACAGTTTTACGTTTCAACGTCCTGCCCTTCTGGATTCCGATGAATCCGAGGCAGCAACTTCAAACTACAATAACTCTCAACTAGTAAGTCCTTTTTAACCTATCTGTAGCTATACCTGTCCGTAATAGATAGATTCACAACCATGTAAATTTTTATATAATTCTAATAAGTAAAACTCAATAAAAATAGTCCGTAATTATGTCTTTCCGAATTTCGGCCAAATCTAAGGCAGAAACTTTGAACTATGATAACTTTTAAACCGTATGTCCATTATACCTCATTTTTGGTTCTATATGATCATAATAGAGGGGTGTACCATTCTTCCTAATTTCATCAAATTAACGATTATAACTCAGTGAAACTAGTTCGTAAAGTTCATGACGCAACTAGTTGTCTAAACAATCAAAAGCTCATTATTTCTTTTCAACACTCAATTCTTATTCTAACATGTATTGAACTTAAAATAAAGGATGTTACCAAGAATTTCTGAGTGAAAAAACTCACCTTGTATGTGTGAAATGATTGTTGTTCGGTTGCTACAAGGGACCCTTGCTCCCTAGTATTTCTTTTATTGTTGTTCTTCTTGCTATCATTCTTTTTCCAGATTTTTCCTCTTCTTGTTCACTTGTTTTTTTCCTGATTTTCTAATCTTTATGCTATGTACTTTGTTTGTGTGTAAATACAATGTATAAGTGGAGATGGTTGTATAACTTATGGGAGGGGGAAAGCCAAGAGATTGAAGGGAAATGAAAAGGGGGGGGGGGGAGGGGAAAAGGGACGTGCAACACATATTTTTTTTTTTAATTTTAATTTTATCTATCTATTTATCCACTAACTCCATCCCATCCCTGTCACGACCCGAACCCGAGCCCGTGACTGGTGCCTTACCCCGGGCACCCTAGTGATACAACATCAGAGAAAACCAGCGGAAATAAAAACTTAAACATACAAATAGATATGGATCAAGATAAAAGAAAATAGGCCAACCAAAACGGTTGCCTTTCTGCATATATATATATACATCGATAATTGAACAGTTACAATCCTTACAACCCTGCCCACAACAGTGCTACAGACCTCTAAGATTTTTACAACAACTATGACGGGACAGGGCCCCGCCATACCCCTGAATGTACAAGAACCTACAGACTCAGGGTAACATACCAAAAGATAAGCCTCCGAAGGAACAGAGCTTCCCAATACGTTGAAATGTGATCCTATAAGCGGGGATCGACAGCCGATGTACCTCTACCTGCGGCATGAACGCAGCCCCCCGAAGGAGGTCAGTACAACAGGTACCAAGTATGTGGCGAAAATCAGTAAATGAAATCATAATAGTCTATATAAAGCAGGAGACATGTATGATAACCAAACTACAGTACACAACATATAAACAATCATATCAAGTCAGGGACTCACGCCCTCCAAATCATCACTCGTGCCCATGGAATTCCTTCCTCACTGCCGGCAGTCTATGATATAACAACACCAAGGAGTATACATGAACACCAGGTCCCACCTGTGTCATAAAAACCGTACGGGGCAAGTATAACTACCAGATCCGACCATACGATATCTTGTACAACCATATCATGAAGGCGACACGTGGCAAGTGCAATAGCCTCCGCGACTCCTCCGCGCCCACGTGGCGGCGGGGCAAGTGAATCGGCTCGCGCAGATCACAACCGTAAGTCACGGCTCCATCCAAACACCGACTCGCGAAGGCGACGCGTGGCAAGTGCAGCCTCGCGACTCCTCCGCGCCCGCGTAGGCGATGGGGCAAGTGAATCGGCTAAGCACCAGATCACAACCGTAAGTCACGATACTTCGCCGCGAAGCTGACACGTGGCAAGTGCAATAACCTCTACCAGATCCACCTGCGTCACGTAGCTGACGGGGGCAAGTAAACAGGCTACGCACCCGATCACAACCGTAAGTCACGATCTTCGCCATAAATAACCATAATGGTCACATGTCCACGAATCCATCATCGGTGTAGACATGCCCATGTAACAATAATAATGGAAGCATACGTGGAATCTCCGTCACGCCGATGCGTCCAAGTAAGTTCTCACAAGTCAACCTACCTCCAGAGAGACGCGATAGTATAGAAACACAATTCTTGCACACCAAGGCTATCAAAGCAAGCATAGGCAAGTTACACAACAACAGGCATAGGCAAGTTACACACAACTCAAGGTACTTTCATTTTATGCCAAAGTTCGGGTTTTAACCCTAAAGTACTACATACGTTAAATTCCTTTTAAAGAGATCCATTCCTTTTATAAAAGTCACCCGATACCCGTAGTATAAAAATTAGAGTGACTCACATTTTTAAGTAAACCAGAACACTTCTTTTTTCTAAAATCAAGTAACAACATTCTTTTCCTAAAGCTCCAGTTTGCCTAATTTCAATTACTCAAGTCTCTTTATTTTAGAAAAGTTTCATAGTTCAATGTCTTAATCTCCTTTAAAACAATTGAGTAACATATGCCATATGTGTGAGCAGTTTATTCTTGTTTATAACCATCTTATTAAAGCAGCCATGATCTAGAAAATGTAATATCATTTTGTCTTATCTTAGCTTCTATGCAGATGGAGGTTTCTACTGGTTTTTATAATAATTCATTAGTCAGTACATTTTCCTTTATTAACGCTGCAGTGGTTTGTTCGATACTTGTTCTCATTCCCGAAATCAGTAAAACATTATCCCTTTTATCTTCCTTAAGACGTTATACCTAACTCCCCATAAAGCTAGTATAACTCTTAAGCTTTCAAAAACCAAATATTACTCTTCTTTCAAAATGATTCTTTTGAAATACTTCAAGTTCTTTATTATCACACATCAAGTCAGTTATAAGTCAAATCAGTTATCTTTTAAAAACCACAAAGCATTTTCTTACCTACATAAAGCTGTTATAACCAACTTCCCATAAAGCCGTTATAACACTTTATGTTTTAAACCAATCAAATACATTTAACACGTACGCGTCACGTCTTACATAGTTATACACATATCATGCTAGAAAAGATAGGAAGAGGTTCACATACCTCGCGACGATTATCGACTAATAGCAAAACGCTCCAAGTACCTCAAACCGTCGGCTACTCCTTAAGCCAAGTAGATCACGCCACACGTAGTACTTCAACCTATAGAGGCCACAAGGCGCCTATTAACATCTAGATCTCAACGTAGAATATTCTACAGAAAATTCGGCAGCACCTCCCCTCCCGCAACCGCGTAATTCTCCTCTTTCATCGAGGCACGCTAACAGGCCAACAACTCCCGAGAGGGGGGGTTGTACGTCTAATCCGGACGTGTACAATCCTACTTCACAGTAATGCTACACAAGTCTACTGTAATACAGTCTTATGTAATTACAGTTCAGTTCTCTTCTTTAAATTCAGGCTTAAGTCAAAAGACATTGCCGCAAAACTATGTTCAGTTCTATATATAGTATACTTCAACTATATATTCCTACAACATGTAATTTCCAATAACAATAGGGGGACAAGATGATTTACCTCGATAAGCCCAAAATTATCCAAGTTTAAATGTCGATCCTGAGCAAGGTTTAGCTCCTACTCCGTGCGCTCCAACCCGCTCCAAACAACCCTTAGAAGTTCTAACCAACTTCTACTTAAATACTTCAATCAACTATGAAGATTTCTTTAGGGTTTCGTTTTTGTGACTAAGGGAAGTATAATAGTATTTCCGGGCTCTACGTATAGAGGTAACTTTGGAAAGTACTACAAGATATATGGGCTAAGGTATTTAGGGCATTATAACAATACTTGGAGAAGTATTTCTCAACCAATGGGGTATTTCAAAACAACTAGGCTAGGGGGGGGGTAGTGTTCTCGGCCGAGGGCCTCTCAAAGGGGGAGGGGGTGTGGCGGACGAAACCTCAAGAGGGAGGGAGTATTTTTAGACTTGGAATTTGCTCAAGTGTGGATGAAATAACTCATCAACTAAGGGGGTATTTATAGGCCAACCAATGGCCAAGATGAAGCCAAGTGCTAGGCAAGTGTAAGGCCAAGATTTACCCAAGTACACCTTATCCATCTACCACCAAAATATCCTACCAACTACTTGACAAAAAAAGAGCCACAAAAATCGTCCAAGGAAGCCCCATGTTTGCGTTCCATTGAGGGTGACAAGTGTCACCCTCCCGTTGGTCCAAAATATTCCATCTCTCGGAAAAATCCGCAAAAATAATAAATGACATAGCCGGAATTTTCCCTTCGCAAAGTTTGTAAAACGTTTCGTCGGAAAACGACTCTTTTCGGGGGTTGTGCACAAATTTCGAACCTTGCCTACTTTAAGGCTTAACTTTCGTACGTACGTCTTCACGTACATACTCTGAAAATAAGGGGTATAACATTCTTCCCCCCTTAGAAACATTCGTCCCGAATGTTCCTTCTAAGTCTCAAAACACACACACGCCGGTATAGCCTTCACTACTATACTTACGAAACCAAACATGCCACACCTGGCCACAAAATAACATGCGCGAAAATACTTAAATCCAAGCCAACGAGGAATCACCTCGACGATGCAAAACAATACAAATTCTCACTCCTGGTCCAAAGGATATTCCCTTCGCACATTCATTTCACAAAAATGATCACTTCCACTTTTTAGCACAAGTTCACTTCTTTCCTTTCTCGTCGTACCCTTCTCGAACACTCGAACTCTTCCTAGTACACGTACCACACTTCAGTCAACGCTTCTGTTTCCAAAACTTTGGAGTCACTACCTCCAAACTTGGTCATCTTACTAGCTTCACTTTCCTCTAAGGCCATTCCCGACCTTCACGAACCGATTCTGGTCGAACACATCCACGAATTCATACGATGGTTACCTAAACTTGGGCCTAGCACCCTCGTGATCCTACCACCCGGCGGGACCACCTCGAACTGACCCAACCCCAAGCTCTGGGTTGACCCGCAACATGGCTGACCCGACCCACTTAACGCGTCAAGCTCTTGTTCCCGATCCGAACAATCTTACCTATACAAGTCATGGAAGCCACCACTTTCACCACAACCCAAGGAAATTATCCCCCAACATATTTCACACATACTAAGTACTTGACAACGACCAACCGTAAAATCATCCACTTAAGACGGCCTTACATCTAAGGTCTCAACTGTAATATTCTGAGGTTCAAAATTCTCTCATCCCCAGACTTACCCTTTTTCACTAACCAGGCTTCTAAATCACATTTTAGCACAAAGCTATCCGAACATAACACTTAACACATCATCATAACATCAATACATACAAGTCTCTGAGGTTAAGGATATACTGAAAATAGGCGGTTCAAAGGACCGCTAAAGCGAACTTCCACCGCGACCTCTGTGCTGGCTGCGTGTATGAACATCCCGCCTAGCTATGGAAGGTGAAGAACCCGCCCGATCTAGTAGTCTGTGCTATCCCACGATCTACCCACGGTCGGACGATCTCGCCAAATGGCCCTGCCAGCCACAAGTATAACAATCTTCCAAACCAGTACGACATTCCCCCCTATGGGCTTTACCACAACGGCCACACTGAGATACGGGTGGCCTCATCCGGCGAGCACTCCTACTCCCCTGAAAATATGAAACCTGGGAGCTCGTCCCGCTCCGAATATCCCAAACGCCCCGACGGTGGGGACCACTTAATCTTGGCGGAGCGCATAATCTTCTCTGAGGCGGTCCGCATCGAAAGTCACCAAAGGACCCTGCTGGTTTGGCCCTCTTCTGCTGATCTCGGTCATTCCGTCGATCTCTCCGCTCCTCACATCCAAGTGCATAAGCTGCGTCGGGCAATGTCCATGCACCAAGAGCTACACCCAAACAACTCTGCTAGGTAATCATCGAGCCAGAACATATCGGTGCACTCGATCCTCCATACTAGCTACTAACGCGGGGATGTACGGCCAATGAGTCGAACTCACATTGTACTCGAACCGTATGCGGATTCGCCGCAACACCAAAAATCTGTCGGCCCGAGCCCTCTCATCCGTGGAGGCAAGAAATGTGCAAGAAATGCCTCGAGAACTCGCTCCAAATAGCCGAGGCGCATGCTCCCCGACAGCTCCCACGATCAAACCGGATCAGCGGTATCACGCACCGATGCGAACCTAAGACCACCGACTCGGTTTCGATGCCTTGATCACTCTCACGATCCGTGTAATTGTTGGATGAACTCGCGGATCATCCTCGTGCCTCGACCCATAAAACTCTGGCGGGCTAACTCGGAAAATCCCGTAGCCTCAAACTATCTCGATCTAGGGTGAACCCGGTGCTCTTTGGGCAGTGCGTCCGGCCACTTATCCTCGTTCGCCTGACCACGGCCAATAATCAAGCAACTCCTTGTAACCCATCTCCTGCTCCAACGGGGTGGAGGCTCAGTGCATGTGGTCTCTGTAGATCGCATTGCTCCATTCGCAGCCTCCGCGCTGTTGCCTTGCCACGGGCCTGGATTGCCTTGCGCGGAGGCATAACTGGTAAAAACGAAATACGTCAGAGGGGTCCAACTTATCACACAGCTCTAAGGCACGATCTCAGAATGAGAAGAATGGAAACCAATCCTAAATGTCCTATAGCCTCCTGATTATAGATGTGGTGCACAACACATCGATAATCAAGACTCTACTAGACACGGTCTGTAGACACTTTCCGAGGACTAACTTCTCTGATACCACTTTTTTCACGACCCGAACCCGAGCCCGTGACTGGTGCCTTACCCCGGGCACCCTAGTGATACAACATCAGAGAAAACCAGCGGAAATAAAAACTTAAACATACAAATAGATATGGATCAAGATAAAAGAAAATAGGCCAACCAAAACGGTTGCCTTTCTGCATATATATATATACATCGATAATTGAACAGTTACAATCCTTACAACCCTGCCCGCTTACAAAGGTTACACTTAAGATTTTTACAACAACTATGACGGACGGGCCCGCCATACCCCTGAATGTACAAGAACCTACAGACTCAGGGTAACATACCAAAAGATAAGCCTCCGAAGGAACGGAGCTTCCCAATACGCTGAAATGTGATCCTATAAGCGGGGATCGACAGTCGATGTACCTCTACCTGCGGCATGAACGCAGCCCCCCGAAGGAGGTCGATCTAACAGTACCAAGTATGTGGCTGAAAATCAGTAAATGAAATCATAATAGTCTATATAAAGCGGGAGACATGTATGATAACCAAACTACAAGATACAACATATAAGATCATATCAAGTCGTGGACTCACGCCTCCAAATCATCACTCGTGCGTGGAATTCCTTCCTCATCTGGCGATCCTATGATATAACAACACCAAGGAGTATACATGAACACCAGGTCCCACCTGTGTCATAAAAACCGTACGGGGCAAGTATAACTACCGATCCGACCATACCAATAATTGCATAACCATATCATGAAGGCGACACGTGGCAAGTGCAATAGCCTCGGCAGCTCCTCCTGCGCCACGAAGGCGACGGGGCAAGTGAATCGGCTACGCAACAGATCACAACCGTAAGTCACGAAGCTACATCCAAACACTGACTCGCGAAGCTGACATGTGGCAAGTGCACTAGCCTCCACGCCTCCTCCGCGCCACGTGGTGGCGGGGCAAGTGAATCGGCTAAGCACCGGATCACAACCGTAAGTCACGATGCCGCGCGAAGGCGACACGTGGCAAGTGCAATAACCTCTACCAGATCCACCGCGCCACGTAGGCGACGGGGCAAGTAAACAGCAGACCCGATCACAACCGTAAGTCACGACATTTCGCCATAAATAACCATAATGGTCACATGTCCACAGAATCCATCATCGGTGTAGACATGCCCATGTAACAATAATAATGGAAGCATACCCGTGGAATCTCCCGTCACTGCCGGTACGTCCAAGTAAGTTCTCAACAAGTCAACGCCCTCCATCGAGACGCGATAGTATAGAAACACAATTCTTGCACACCAAGGCTATCAAAGCAAGCATAGGCAAGTTACACAACAACAAGCATAGGCAAGTTACACACAACTCAAGGTACTTTCATTTTATGCCAAAGTTCGGGTTTTAACCCTAAAGTACTACATACGTTAAATTCCTTTTAAAGAGATCCATTCCTTTTATAAAAGTCACCCGATACCCGTAGTATAAAAATTAGAGTGACTCACATGTTTAAGTAAACTAACACTTCTTTTTCTAAAATCAAGTAACAACATTCTTTCCTAAAGTTCCAGTTTGCCTAATTTCAATTACTCAAGTCTCTTTATTTTAGAAAAGTTTCATAGTTCAATGTCTTAATCTCTTTTTAAAACAATTGAGTAACATATGCCATATGTGTGAGCAGTTTATTCTTGTTTATAACCATCTTATTAAAGCAGCCATGATCTAGAAAATGTAATATCATTTTGTCTTATCTTAGCTTCTATGCAGATGGAGGTTTCTACTGGTTTTTATAATAATTCATTAGTCAGTACATTTTCCTTTATTAACGCTGCAGTTGGTTTGTTCGATACTTGTTCTCATTCCCAAATCAAGAAACATTATCCCTTTTATCTTCCTTAAGACGTTATACCTAACTCCCATAAATCTAGTATAACTCTTAAGCTTTCAAAAACAAAATATTACTCTTCTTTCAAAATAATTCTTTTGAAATACTTCAAGTTCTTTATTATCACCCATCAAGTCAGTTATAAGTCAAATCAGTTATCTTTAAAACCACAAAGCATTTTTTACCTACATAAAGTCATATAACCAACTTCCCATAAAGTCATTATAACACTTTATGTTTTAAACCAATCAAATACATTTAACACATGTACGTCTACCGTACTAAATAGTTATACACATATCATGCTAGAAAAGATAGGAAGAGGTTCACATACCTCGCGACGATTATCGACTAATAGCAAAACGCCCAAGTACCTCAAATCGCTTCGCTACTCCTTAAGCCAAGTAGATCACGCCACACGTAGTACTTCAACCTATAGAGGCCACAAGGCGCCTATTAACATCTAGATCTCAACGTAGAATATTCTACGTAAAAATTGCAGACCTCCCCGCAACCGCGTAATTCTCCTCTCATCGAGGCCTCGCTAACAGCCAACAACTCCCGAGAGTGGGGTTGTACGCCTAATCCGGACGTGTACAATCCTACTTCACAAGAATGCTACACAAGTCTACTGAATACGCCTTATGTAATTACGATTCGCTCTCTTTAAATTCGTGCTTAAGTCAAAAGACATTGCCGCAAAACTATGTTCAGTTCTATATATAGTATACTTCAACTATATATTCCTACAACATGTAATTTCCAATAATAATATGGGGACAAGATGATTTACATCGATAAGCACAAAATTATCCAAGTTTAAATGTCGATCCCGAGCAAGGTTTAGCTCCTACCCGCGGCGCTCCAACTCCGCTCCAAACAACCCTTAGAAGTTCTAACCAACTTCTACTTAAATACTTCAATCAAATATGAAGATTTCTTTAGGGTTTCGTTTTTGTGACTTAAGTGAAGTATAATAGTATTTCCTGGCTCTACGTAGAGGTAACTTTGGAAAGTACTACAAGATATATGGGCTAAGGTATTTAGGGCAGTATAACAATACTTGTAGAAGTATTTCTCAACCAATGGGGGGGGGTATTTCTAAAACAACTAGGCTAGGGGGTAGTGTTCTTGCCGAGGCCTCACAAAGGGGAGGTGTGGCGATGAAACCTCAAGAGGGAGGGAGTATTTTTAGACTTAGAATTTGCTCAAGTGTGGATGAAATAACTCATCAACTAAGGGGGTATTTATAGGCCAACCAATGGCCAAGATGAAGCCAAGTGCTAGGCAGGTGTAAGGCCAAGATTTACCCAAGTACACCTTATCCATCTACCACCAAAATATCCTACCAACTACTTGACAAAAAAAGAGCCACAAAAATCGTCCAAGGAAGCCCCATGTTTGCGTTCCATTGAGGGTGACAAGTGTCACCCTCCCGTTGGTCCAAATATTCCATCTCTCGGAAAAATCCGCAAAAATAATAAATGACATAGCCGGAATTTTCCCTTCGCAAAGTTTGTAAAACGTTTCGTCGGAAAACGACTCTTTTCGGGGGTTGTGCACAAATTTCGAACCTTGCCTACTTTAAGGCTTAACTTTCGTACGTATGTCTTCACGTACATACTCTGGAAATACGGGGTATAACAATCCCATGCAATTTATTCTTTGTTTTCTTATATATATATATATATATATATATATATATATATATTTATTAACCCAACCAACAACTATATATTATTATTTTTTTCCGGATTTTACATTCTCTCCTCCTTAAGCAACATTCGTCCTCGAAATGTGAATAAGTTCGTAACATAATCACATAGACACAATAATGTTTATTGTTATTGTAACACTAATTTGGGGCTTCACATTCTCCCTTCCTTAAGAAGCATTCGTCCTCGAATGGGAATAAGGTTGTAACACATGCATATAGACACGCAAATGACACACATATGAAGTACTATGTAACACATTTTTTTTATTACCTTAGTCAAATAGGAATGGATATTTGACTTTTATCGCCTCTTCAGCTTCTCAGGTGGCTTCCTCTGTAGAGTGATTCCTCCATTGGATTTTCACGGAAGCAATATCTTTATTTCTAAGGCGTTGGACCTTTCTATCAAGTATTTCTACCGGAGCCTTTTCATATTGAAGCTCTTTATTAAGAACTATCTCCTGGGGGAGGATGACGTGACATGGATCGTGCAAGTATTTTCGTAACATTGACACATGAAATACTGGATGCACTGCTTCCAGCTCTTGTGGAAGTGCTAATTCGTAAGCCACATTCCCCACTCTTCGCAAGATCTCATATGGCCCAATAAACCTTGGGCTCAATTTCCCTTTCTTACCAAAGCGCATCACTCCCTTCATTGGGGACACTTTTAAAAATACTTTCTCCCCCTCTTGGAATTCAAGATCTTTTTTCCGATGATCCGCATAGGACTTATGACGGCTATGAGCTGTTTTGATCCGCTCCCGAATCATCTGTACCTTATCATTTGTTTCCTGAATGACTTCAGGTCCGAACAGTTGTGTCTCACCCACCTCGAACCATCCAAGTGGAGACCTACATTTTCGTCCATATAATGCTTCAAACAGGGCCATTTGTATGCTAGAGTGAAAACTATTGTTGTAGGCGAACTCAATTAGACATAGATGGTCCAACCAGCTTCCCTGAAAATCTAACACACAAGATCGCAACATGTCCTCAAGTGTTTGAATTGTTCGCTCAGCTTGCCCATATGTTTGCGGGTGGAAACCCGTGCTTAACTTAACTTTTGTCCCGAGACCCTGTTGGAAACTTTGCCAAAAGTGTGAGTGGAACTGGGAACCCCTATCTGAAATAATTTGTAAAGGAATCCCGTGTAACCGCACAATCTCCTTCAAATAAATCTGTGTGTACTGTGGTGCGCGATACGTAGTCTTGACAGGTAAGAAATGGGGTGACTTTGTAAGCCGATCAACAATCACCCAAATAGAATCATACCCTTCTCGAGTTTTCTGAGACTGGCCATAAAATCCATATGAATCGCCTCCCATTTCCACATGGGGACTCCAATGTCCTGAAGTAATCCGCTAGGTTTTTGATGTTCAGCTTTCACCTGCTGACATATAAGACACCTCCCGACAAACTCCGCAACGTCTTTCTTCATCCCGTCCCACCAGTAATTTGCCTTGAGGTCCTGATACATTTTTGTTGACCCTGGATGAATGGAATATCTTGTGTTGTGACCCTCATCTAAGATCTTCGTCCTTAGATCCTTTATCTTAGGAACACATAACCTACCCTTATACCGAAGGGTTCCGTCATTATCTCCCAATGTAAACTGTGAAGGTTTTCCCTGTTGGATCCTCTCCCGAAATCCAACAAACTCTGTATTCTCAAACTAACTTTCTTTTATTTATGAAGCTAAGGCAGACTGCGAGGTATCATGTACCACCACCCTACCACCACCCTACCTTCACCGATCTCAGTTAAACTAACCCCGAGGTTTCCCAATCTTTGTACCTCACGAACAATACCCCTCTTTTGTATTGCCAAATGGGCCAAGCTGCCCATTGATCTCCTACTGAGTGCGTCAGCCACCACGTTGGCTTTCCCAGGATGGTAAAGAATACTAAGGTCATAATCCTTAAGCAACTCTAACCATCTTCTTTGTCGGAGATTCAAATCCTTTTGCGTGGTTATGTACTACAAACTCTTATGATCTGTAAATATGTCCACATGCACACCATACAAATAATGTCTCCATATTCGTAAGACAAAAACCACCGCAGCTAATTACAAGTCATGAGTTGGGTAATTCTTCACATGTATCTTCAACTGTCTAGATGCATACGCAATAACCTTTTCAAACTGCATCAAGACATATCCTAACCCAACTCTAGAGGCATCGCAATATAATGTGAACCCTTCTTGTCCCGATGGTAAGGTTAGGACTGGTGCAGTAGTCAACAATTTCTTTAGTTTCTGAAAGCTTGCTTCACATGCTTCTGACCACTGGTACCTAACCGCTTTTTGAGTCAACCGGGTCAAGGGAGCAGCAAGACTAGAAAAAACTTTTACGAATCTTCTATAATACCCAGCCAAACCCAAGAAACTTCTAACCTCTGCCGGAGTTGTCACGACCCGACCCCGGGCCGCGATTGGCGCCCTACCTGGGCACCCTTCTAATCATACAACATAATAAACTGCGGAAGATAAATTACACTTTTTTTTTTAAACCAAGGCCATGCCGATAAGGCTGCCATAATCATAAAAAATTACCCGAAAGGGTCTACACTGTTTAACAATATAAAAACAACTCTAGCTACCCAAATTTACGATGAATACACACTTCTAAGATTTGAATAAATACTATGGCGGACAAGGCCCCGCTGCATTCACGAATATACATAGCCATGACAACTCCGAACATTGGAGCCATCTCAAAATCTGAACCAGATCCTAAGCTCGCGGATCCACAATCGTACCTAAACTGCGGACATGAACGCACTTCAAGAGGGTCGCAACAAAAATTTGAATATGGAACGGAAAATAAGGTACAGCAACAAATCATAACTGTACAAAAGAATGACAGGGGCAAGTATAAAGAAAGTGTAAGTACCAGATCCTACCGTGTCATTTCCATCTCGTGAACTTAATCGTACCTTATTATCTTTTCCCATAAGAGTATAGTCAAATTCTTACGTACATACTTAAGAAAACTCATCAAGTTCATAAACATATAACTTACGTATCTTGCATGACCTAATCCGTCCCTTTATGGAGGAACGCCTATACTGTCGGCCCAATCTGGGACGCGATAGAGTCACATAAGTCTGCCCATAAAGGTATACTACATAAAAATAGGAGGTTCATGATCAAAGCAGAGTCTCTCGCCCGCAGTATCGATAAGCAATCCTACTCCTGGGACTATTTCACCCGCATAGGTCCTGTGGACCCGCATGAGGTATTCCTCGCATAGGCTGTGCCCGCCCGTATGGGACTATTTCACCCGCATAAGCCCATAAGGACTCGCATGAGGTATTCCTCGCATCATGGGTAGCAAATCCACGAAACAGGTGGTATAACGTCTTGGGGGTTTACCCCTCATTTATAATCTTACCCTGAAGCAGGTGGTATAACGTCTTGGGGTTTACCCCTCATTTATACTCTTACCCTGGAGAAGGTGGTATAACGTCTTGGGGGTTTACCCCTCATTTATACTCTTACCCTAACTCAACCGGCCATCATACATAACATAAGCCCTACCGGCTTATCATACATAACATAAGCACTACCGACTTATCATACATAACATAAGCACCACCGGCTTATCATACATTACATAAGCACGTTAAGAAATCCCCTAACTTCTTATTAGCTTGTTCATATACACTCTCATTTTTGTTTACTTAAGGCACTAACATGTCATTATAAAATCCGTAAATTTAACACAACGTACTACGTGCCTCTACTCCTTTAAAATGATTCTCTTTCAAATAAAACTTCCAAGATACTAATAACCGTAGTATCAAGTCATATCTACTTTTCAAGACAAGTCACAATACCTTTAAAACAATTTGCCCTTCTTTATTTCAAATCATTTCTTTGCTTACATTACTGAAGAAAACCATTCTTTTAATCTTCCATAAAGTTGTTATAACCAACTTCCCATAAAGCCGTTATAACTCTTTATGTCTTAGACAAATTCATTCCTTTTATAACCAAGAGACTAGCTTTCAAAATACTTCAAGTCTCTTAACTTTTAAGAAAACCAGTTTCTTAACTTAGAATATCAAGCTTCTTAACTTTAGAAATCAAGTCTTTCCAAATCAAGTATTCTATACTTGTAAATCAATTCATTTCTTCCTTTAAGAATCAAGTCCCATAACTTGAAAAATAAAGTCTCTTAACCTTTTAAGAATTTGAGGTTCATAGTCTTAAAACTTCATACGTAAACTCTTTTAAATTAAGTAACATATACTTTGGTGCGTTGTGAATAAGTTATACTTATTTATAACGATCTTAATCAAGTAGCCATGATCTAGGAAATGTAATACAATTTTGTCTTATCTTAGCTTCTATGCAGATGGAGAATTCTACTCATTTTAACTTAATTGATTGTCATTACATTTTCCTTTATTAACGCTGCAGTGGCTTGTTCGATACTTATTCTCATTTGTGCCGTAACTTAGCCAAGTCAACTTGGCTCCAAATACCTCCTAACGACTCTTACCAACATCCCCCATAAGACTTGGTAAGAACTTAGGATAACTTAGACATAATCTTTACGTAGAGTAAATCAACATACATACCTCTTAACTTCTAAGAGTAGAAGGAATCATGAAATAGTACTACATGTATATTCCATACATAGAATCATGTCAAAAGAAGGAAGAGGTTCACATACCTCGCGACGATTATCTACAAATAGCAAAATGCTCCAAAGTACTTCAACCTTGATAGTTATTCCATCCTTCAAGTAGAATACGCTATACTTAGTACTTCAACCTATAATGGCCATAATACGTCCATTAACCTTTAGCTTCGAACATAGAATATTCTAAGTGCAAAGTCACTAAATTCTACGGAAAATCGGACAGCACTTCCTTTGTTTCTACATACTTTTCCACCTTTTTCAAGGCCGAATTCAATAACCAAACACGCCACATTTAAGGCCCAACAATTCAGCTAACCAAAGGGGATTACACGCCTTAACAAGACGTGTAAAATTCTGCCCCAAAACCATACCAAAACAGCCCCTAAAACAGTCCATAATTACTATAACGAGGGTGGAATGTGAGGCCTTTCAACGCCTTTCCACACCCTTATTCCTTCGGGGTTTTCATTAGCAATCTAATACATTAAACATGAAATATAGGGGCTGATTTTCCAGCATACAACACGTCTAAAGCAGTCCCTAAAAACTGCACGACAATATCCAACAGTTTTATAGATTCTACGGCAACAACTAAAATCCGATAACTCTTTCCTTAATCCTTTTTATTCCAATTCGAGTTCCACAACATCTACATAAGTTATAACAACTTATTAACAACAATATTAATCCATTATAACATGCAATAGGTGAAGATAACAACGACAATAACCAATGAATTCCATTTACACCAAATCTGTCCCAAATCGGTTTTAGCCCCAAAAAATGGCTCAAACACTTTTTATTCTTCATTATTTTTAACAAAAGTTCATCCATACATTATAACAATAAGTAATATCCAATTACTTTAAAAGAAGAAGGACTTTTACCTCATTGTTTGCCCAAAAACGCCCCAAAACAGTCCGGTCTTTATTGGTCCGCAGTTTTCGTTTCGGTCCACTTCTTCAAGTTCCAATCACATATATGTATCCCCTACAACCTTAGGATTAATTTCTCTTCACGTTTCGCTTCCAAAAAGTCGACGGAAAACCCCTAGGGTTTCATTCTATTTTCGGCCCAACCTAGATTTAGGGGTTAAGGGTGCTTAATCTTGGAAAGAAAATACTTTGATCTTGATCTTGTCTTTGGATATGGGGATTTCGAATTGCTCTAGGTTTTTGGAGAGATGAGGGTTTGTATGGATGAATATCTTTTGTTCTAAGTCTTCAAGACTTGGTCTTGCTACTAGGATGACTATATAAAACATTGGAGGGTTAAGATTATAACACATGTGTGGTTTGGATGGAGAACATTAATTAGTAAGCCAAGTGGACAAGTTGACAAGTCAACAATCTCAAGCTAGCAAGACTCTGTTCATCTTCAATGGTCAATGACCATTTTACCCTTAAATATTTCATCCAAGCCATGTGGGGGAGGTGCCACGTGTCGCCCTCCCATTCGTCCATAAAATTCTGCAACCCTCGTGGGCCCCACAAAACGTAAAATTCCTCGGGTGGGCCCCACGTGACCAAATACTAAAAATAAATTTCCATAATGATAATACATTCCATAATCCTCAATTAATGCATTTTGAGAATCCAATTCTCCTCAACGAACATTTTTCCTTTCCGACGTTCGGAAGATTTTCCGTCGGAAAAAATAATTCTTCCTTTTGTACCCTTTTCAAGTCTTGTGTTCCTTACTTACATTCTCTTAAACATGTCCTTGAATTACGGGGTGTAACATTCTTCCCCCCTTAGAAACATTCGTCCCCGAATGTTCTTTCGGAGTCCAATCTAATTAGATTGCGACATAGTCTCCTTTTACTACACCCTTCATACAACATATGCCACCCATGGCCACATAACAATACTTATGCTAAGATGTCAACCTTGGCACTCACGAAGCCAACTAGTCCATACTCATAATGACCTCAAAGTCCGTCATAATCATCTCTACTAGGTCTACTAGGGTCTGACGACTGTATCATCACCGGGCAAATCTCATATACCCGCTCAGCTACCACCCAAGAACTCACGGGTGTAGTTACCTCGAAAGGTTCTTATGGATTCAGGCTCTATTCCTTTACACTTGGTTGTTATCTTTCTTACTGGTCGCACTCTTTCCGTACTTCCAACTCATACTAGCATACATACATAACCCCCATACCGATTCTGGCCCCCAATCTTTTGGAGTCACTCTATTAATCTACATAAGGCCATTTCCGGCTCTCACGACCTGGTTCCGGTGGAACGCATCCACGAACCCGTAAAACAATTAACTAGACTTGGGCCTTGCACTCTCGTGACCCTGTCACGTAGCGGAACTACTGTTATACCCCGTATTTCCAGAGTATGTACGTGAGGACGTACGTAGAAAAGTTTGAGCCTTAAAGTTAGGCTAGGACCGAAAATTTGGGCACAAGTACCGAAAAGAGTCGTTTTCGACTAAACGCTTTACAAGACTTGCGAAGGCGGAAAATACAGCTATGTCATTTATAATTTTGCGGATTTTTCCGAGAGATTTAAACATTTTGGACCAACGAGGGTGACATGTGTCACCCTCACTTTGGACGTGAGATCGGGCGCAAGTCGACGACTTGGGCTTGTGGTTAGGTAGGATATTTGTGATAGTTGGTGTGGTAGATGGATAAGGTACACATGGTTAAATCCTAGCCCTACACTTGCCTTACACTTGGATTGATCTTGGCCATTGGTTGGCCATTGCTTGACCTATAAATACCCCCCTTAGTTGATGAACTTCTTCATCCAAAAATCATTTTCTAAGTGTTAAAATCCTCCCCCCCCCCCCCTCTTTGTGTGAGCTCGTCCAAAGCCATCCCCCCCTCCCCTTTGAGAAAGGCCCTCACGAGCACCCCTTGCCTAGTGGTTCTAGCCTACCCCCTTGGTAGTGAAATACTCTCCAAGTATTGTTATTATACCAAAATACTTTAGCCCAAATACATTGTAGTACTTTCCAAGTTACCTCTATACGAAAAGCCCAGAAATACTATTATACTTCCCCTCAGTCACAAAAACGAAACCCTAAGTAAAACTTTCATAGTCGGTTGAAGTGTTAAGTAGAAGTTGCGTAGAACTTCTAAGGGTTGTTTGGAGCGGGTTGGAGCAACCGGAGCAGGAGCTTAACGTTGCTCAGGAGCGACTTATAAACTTGGATAATTTTGGGCTTACCGAGGTAAATAATCCTATCCTTCTAGTGTAATTGGAAATTACATACTGTAGTATTATAGAAATGAATATAAGATTCATAGAAGAGAATTGAACTGTAATAGAAGGATATTACAGAAAAGACTTAAACTGTACTTACATAGGACTGTATTTACAGTAGTCTTATAACCTTTATTGGTTGAACAAGTAGCATGTACTACTTGGAAGGTGGACAAGGCTAGCCGGGTTTAGTCGTGGAGCGTTTTGCTTATAGTCGATAATCGTCGCGAGGTATGTGATTCTTCCTATACTCTTGAGCATGATATTTTAAAAGAATATATATATAGTACGGTAGACGTACGTGTGTTAACAGAACGTAGTTGTACGACAATGTCTTTTGACTTAAGCCTGAATAATAAGAATCTTGAAGTATTCCAAAGAATTAAGAAACCTTTTTGAAAGAAGAGTAATGCTTGGTTTTAAAAGTTATACTGACTTTATGGGAAGTTAGATATAACGACGTAAGAGAGATAAAGAGAATGGTTATTGATTTTAGAAGTTAAGAGACTTGATCTTATAAGATAAGAGACTTGATGTTATACCCCGTATTTCCAGAGTATGTACGTGAGGGCGTACGTACGAAAGTTTAGCCTTAAAGTAGGCAATGGGACGTTTTTTTGGGCACAACTCATTAAAAGAATCGTTTTCCGACGAAATGTTTTACACAACTCGCGTAGGATAAATTCCGGCTATGTCATTTCTAATTTTTGCGGATTTTTCCGAGAGACGAAACATTTTGGACCAACGAGAGGGCGACACTTGTCACCCTCTCATTGATGGATGTGAGGCGGAAATGGATCGAATTGGATGGCCTATTTTGTCAAGTAGTTGGTAGGATATTTTGTGTAGTGGATGGATAAGGACACTTGGGCAAATCCTCACCCTACACTTGCCTTGCACTTGGCATCATCTTGGCCATGGCTTGACCTATAAATACCCCCTTAAGATGAAGAATTCTTCATCCACAAATTACTTTCCAAGTCTTGAAGAAATCCTCCCCTCTCCCTTGAGCAATTCGTCCAAGCCTTCTTCTCCCCCCCCCCCCCCTTTGAGTGAAGTTTGGCCGAGGGCCCCAGCCTAGCGAAACCTACCCTCCCTTGGTAGAAAAGTTGCCTTCTAGTATTGTTATAATGCCCAAAATACCCTAGCCCAAATCCCTTAGTACTTAGTAGAAGTTGTGAAGAACTTCTAAGGGTTCTTGGAGCTATCGGAGCGTTCAAATTAGGAGCTAAACCTTGCTCAGGAGTTTAACTTGGATAATTTTTGGGCTTATCGAGGTAAATAAACTTATCCTTCTTTTGTAATTAGAGAATACATACTGTAGAAGTATAGGAATAAGTATAAATACTTAGAAGGATATTACAGAATAGAATTGAACTGTTATCACAGTAGAAGGGTATAAAAGAAGAATAATTGAACTGTACTCACATAGGACTGTTTTTACAGTAGACTGTATAGCTTACCGGGTAGGGAAGTGCTGCCCAAATTCCCATAGAATAGAGAACCCTCTGCTTAGAGCTTTATACAGTACAGTCTAGACGTTGATAGACGTATTTGACTGTTATAGGCTGATTCTCTGCGCGCGACATATTCGACTTGGCAGGAGGTTTTCGCCGAGAAGGTATGTGATTCTTCCTAAGCATGATATTTTAACATATATATATAGTACGGTAGACGTACATGTGTTAACTGAATAATAATCACGGCAATGTCTTTTGACTTAAGCCTGAATAATAACTACGGCAATGTCTTTTGACTTAAGCCTGAATAATAAGAATCCTGATGCATTTCAAAAGAATACTGAATCATTTTTAACAGAAGAGAAATATTTGGTTTTTAAAACAAAAGCTTAAGAGTTATACTAGCTTTATGGGAAGTTAGGTATAACAACTTAAGAAAGATAAAAGGAACTGTTTACTTGTTTGTTTATAAAAGCCTTGTATTGATTTACATTAAGTGTAAGATTGTTTGATAAGTAGATATATTATGATGCTACATGTGTTAGTGTCTTGTAATGTTGTGAAAGGGGGTCATTCTTGTTGTGCTTACGTTGCTAACCGGTAAGTCCGTTGTACTGTTATTATATCACCTACCCCCTTGACTTATTATACCGAGGGCTTGCCACCCTTCGCGGTCTATACGGCTATGCAGTCTATGTGACTACGCGGAGTCTGCGGGAGTTCGTGATTGATCATTCGGGTGTTTTAGCCCGACGCGGGATGCCCTATGCGATGCTGTGACTATGCGGTCTATTGAGACTATGCGGATGCGGGAGTCCAAAGTGCGGGGTTAGCTACCGTCGCGAGAATACCTAAATGCGGTGCGTGCGTGACCTATGCGGACTGCGGAAGTCGAGATTAGGCGCAGAATGATACTATGGCGATTGGCCTTGCTTGATCATTCGCGGCCTAGAAAAGACACATTCTGCTTTTCCTATTACTGTTCTTGTTTGTGATATGGCACTACGTACAACTGAACTGATTATATTTGCAAATGGTTTTTAAATACTTGATTTCATTTAAGTACTTTACAGTTTCACATACTTGGTACCTGTTGTACTGACCTCCTTCGGGGGGCTGCGTTCATGCCGCAGGTAAGGGCAAGCAGATGCTAGATCCGCATCCTTAGGATCTTTTGCGTTGGTGTCAGGAGCTCCATCTTCTCCGGAGGCTCTACTTTTGGGTATGATCTCCCTGTTGTAGTTAGTTTTGGTACAGTCAGGGTATGGCGGGGCCCTGTCCCGCCATAGTTGTTTACTTCCTTAGAGGTCTGTAGTCCTATTGTACAGTTGGGATGTAACTGCAAAACTTGGGTTATATATATATGCCGAAAGGCAAGCTTTTCATCAGTTAAACTGTTTCTATTTTTATAATGTTTCCTGTCTTATTTTTAAATTCCGCTGATTTACTCTGATGTATGACTACTTGGGTGCCCGGGTAAGGCACGATCACGAACCGGGCAGTCGTGACAAAAGTGGTATCGAAGCGATTAATCCTCGGAAAGTGTCTACAGACCGTATCTAGTAGAGTCTTGATTATCGGTGTGTTGTGCACCACACCAATAATCAGGAGGCTATAGGATATTTAGGATTGGTTTCCATTCTTCTCACTCTGAGATCGTGCTTTAGAGCTGTGTTATAGGTTGGACCCCTCTAACGTATTCCTTTCCTGTAACAGTTATGCCTCCACGTAAGGCAACCCGGGCCCAGAAGGGCAAGGCAACCGAGGGAGCTGCTAGTATGACACCGAGGATCACGAGGGCTCAGGCCCAGTCTATACCCGAGACGGCGAGTTCCATGACGCCGCCGGCCCCAGCAGAGACCACAGTACCCGTACCTCCTGTCCCACAGCCTGGGGCGGAGGAGATAGGATACAAGGAGATGGCCCAGCTATTGGCTAGGATTGTGGCCAGACATGAGGACAGTGGATCTGTGATTCAGTTCGGCCCGTAACATCGAGAAAACGGCGGAAAATAAAACATGAGTCATGAAACAAGAGATATAATAATAACAGGCCAACCAAAGCGGTTGCCTTGGTATATACATAAAACACGAGCAGTTTAATCCTTACAACCACGCTGCAACGATACTACAGGACCTCTAAGATTTCTGGCGACTATGACGGGACGGGGCCCGCCATACCACGAATGTACAAGAACCTACAACTCGTGGAACACATACAAAAGATAAGCCTCCAAGAAAGCGGAGCTTCCAATCTGTTGACGTGATCCTAAGAGCGGGGATCCACGGCCGATGTACCTCTACTGCGGCATGAACGGCCAGAAGGAGTCGATGACAAGTACCAAGTATGTGAAATCGTAAAGATCGTAATGAAATCATACTAGTCTATATAAAGCAGGAGACATGTATGATAACCAAACTCTGATTCACAACATAAAAGCGATCATGTCCATCGAGGACTCGTGCCCTCAAGTCATCACTCAAATATAACCATGGGTCTCACGCCCACAATATCAATCATGTTCGCATCACGGCGCATGCCCCGGAGTGCATCGGTGTAGACATGTCCATGATGCAACAATAATACCAATGCCCCATGGCCACATGCCGGAATTCTACCTCGGTGTAGACCGCCCATGTGACATCAACAATAATATCTTGGGTGATCAACCTGCGCGTGGCCACGTGCCGGAATTCTACCTCGGTGTAGACATGTCCATGTAACCACAATAACAATATATCGGGTAATCAACCCGACCGCGTGGCCGCGTGCCCCTGACGCATCGGTGTAGACATGCCCATGTGACATCAACCACAAGACAAGTAATCAAAATGGAAACATACGTGGAATTCTCCATCACCGCCAAAGACGCGTCAAGTAAGTTCTCGACAAGTCGACCGCCTCTATCGAGAGCGGTAACACAGAAATACCACACTTGCACAACAAAGGCTATCATCACAAGCATAGGCAAGTTTCACAACAACAAGCATAGGCAAGTTTCACACAACTCAAAGTACTTTCATTTTATGCCAAAGTCGGGTTTTAACCCCAAGTACTACATCGTTAAGTTCTTTTAAAGAGATCCATTACTTTTATAAAAGTCACCCGATACGTAGTATTGGAATGACCAACCCACCTTCCTTTTCAAAATCAAGTAACAACATTCTTTTCCTAAGTTCCAGTTTGCCTAGTTTCAATTACTCAAGCTTCTCATTTTCAAATGGTTTCATAGTTTCCCAAACTTAATCACTTGATTCCTTTTTAGAACAATTAAGTAACATATGTCATATATGTGAGTAGTTTATTCTTGTTTATAACGATCTTATTACAGCAGCCATGATCTAGAAAATGTAATATCATTTTGTCTTATCTTAGCACATGCGGATGGAGGTTTCTCTTGGTTTTATACAACACATCATTATTCAATACATTTTCCTTTATTAGCATTGCAATGGTGCTGTCGATACACATTACGATTCGAAATCAGTAAAACATTATCCCTTTAAAAAACCAAGTACTCATTACTCACGAATGAGGTTTCACACAAACATCCACATTAAAACAAATAAGTTAAGTCTCTTATCTTATAAGATCAAGTCTCTTAACTTCTAACATCAAGAAACCATTTTCACTACATAAGGTCGTTATAACTAACTTCCATAAAGCTATTATAACACCCTATGTTTTAAACCAACCAAATCACTTAGCACGTATCGTCTACCGTACTACATAGTTCACAACAATCATGCTAGAAAAGATAGGAAGAGGTTCACATACCTCGCGACGATTTATCGACAATAAGCAAAATGCTCCAAGTACTACAACGCGCTAGCCCTTTCCACTCCTCGAGTAGAATACGCTACTCTTAGTACTTTCACCTATAAAGGTCACAAACGTCAATTAACCCCAAAACATAAGTTTCTATCTTTCTATAGAAAATTCGCAAAGATCTCCCATGACAGCGTAAATCTCTCCTCTATCGAGGCCGGCTACCAAGCCAACCAGGGGTTTACACGCCTAACGGACGTGTACAATTACACAAGTCTACTGTCTGATACGATTCTATGTAAAACAGTTCGATTCGATTCTTTATTCTTCAGCTTAAGTCAAAAGACATTGCGAATACTAAGTATAGTTCCATATATTGTATACTTCAACTATATATTCTAACAAACATGTAATTTCCAATTACAATAGAGGACAAGATAATTACCTCGATAAGCCCAAAATTATCCAAGTTATAATGTCGATCTGAGCAAGGTTTAGCTCTCTCCGTGCGCTCCAAACCACTCCAACAACCCTTAGAAGTTCTAACCAACTTCTACTCAAATACTTCAACCAACTGAAGATTTCCTTAGGGTTTGGTTTGAGACTAAAAGGACAAAAGGTAGTATTTAGGACTCTACGTAAAGAGGTATCTTTGGAATACTACAAGGTACAAGGCTAAGGTATTTTGGGCATTATAACAATACTAGGAGAAGTATTTCAATACCACGAGTGGTATTATACGAAACAACTAGGCTAGGGGTACCCTGGCTAGCACCACATGAGGGGAGGAACCCTTCTCGGCCAAAGGCCACAAGGAGGAGGGAGGGAGGCTTAGGACGAGAGCTACTAGAGAGGAGGAGGGATTTCAAGACTTAGACAAAGTGAGGAGTGAATGAATAAGTCTTCACGTGAGAGGGTATTTATAGCAAAACCAAAGGCCAACCAATGGCCAAGATCAAGCCATGTGCAAGGCAAGTGTAAGGCCAAGATCAAGCCAAGTGCACCCTAGCCCTACTCCTTAAACCCTCACAAATATCTACACAATATCTAGCACACTTGCCCTCCAAATCGGCTTGCCCCACATCTTCCGTTGTGAGGGTGACACGTGCCACCCTCCCGTTGGTCCAAAATGTTTCGTCTCTCGGAAAAATCCGCAAAAATACAAAACGACATAGGAATTTTCCTTCGCAGTTACGAAAGCGTTTCGTCGAAAACTCTAACCGGTGTTGTGCCTAAATAAAATCGGCCAAGGGTGCCATGGGGGTGACACGTGTCGCCCCGGTCGCAGAATATTTCGTCTTCCGAAAATATCCAAATTACGGAAATCTCAAAAACAAAGCGGGCCCACAAGCAGTAAATTTCTCCGTGGGCCCGTGACCATTTCCGAAAATAAAATCTCAAAATTCTAATATAATCTATGAAGTCCAAATACCAAATCTGGAATCCAATTCCCATTAACGAACCTTTTTCTTCACAAAAAACGAAACTTTTAAAACTCACATCTTTCTTTCTTTTCAAAATTTTACTGCGTACTGCGACGTCACGTCCTCACATACATACCACGCAACTACGGGTATAACAACTCGAGGCGGTTTGAGGCTACAGGATTTCTGAGTTATAGCCAGAAGTTCTACGGATCGAGGCCAGAGGATGATCCGCAGGAGTTCATCCGTCAGTTGCAGAGGATTATGAGAGTGATCAGGGCATCGGAGACCGAGTCCGTGACCTTTGGTTCGCATCGGCTGCGTGATACCGCAGTCGATTGGTTTGATTCGTGGGAGCTTTCCCGGGGAGAGCATGCACCTCGAATATGGGATGAGTTTTGAGGCTTTTCTCACTTCTTTCTCCGCATGAGAAGAACGCGGTCAAATGATTTTTGTTCTTTGAGGAGGAGGGCGACGCGATTAGGAGTACAATGTCGAGTTCGATTCTTTGGCTCGATATGTCCTCCGACCTGGCAGAATATGGAGGACCGGGTGCATCGCTACGTCACGGGCTAGATGATTATATGGCGAGTCTCTTGTGCGGGTGTGTCCGCCGCGAACATGGACATTACTCAGTATGCAGCTCATACCTTGGGATCACGAGGCGTAGAGACATGGGTAGACCGATATCGTGAAGAAGGCCAGGCGGCCGGTTCTTTGGTGGTTCGGGGTGGGCAGCGTACAGAAGTCTAGATTTGCACCACAGCCGGCTCAGAGCACTCCTACATCGTTGTTACACCCCGTAATTGCAGGACATGTTTTAAGAACATAAGTAAGAACCCACAAGTGTTAAGATTTGAGACTTGTAAATTTATCGGAATTATGAAATTGTCGGAAAACGTCAGTGTTGTGACGAATGGGAGGGCGACACGTGTCACCCCCCCTTTAGCAATGCGTCTTGCAAGTTGTGGCTTGACAATCTTGACTTAGTCAAATGGTCAATAAGTCTTGATATTTTGCTAAGAGATTATCCAAGCCAACCATTTGGATGCATCTTAACCCTCCATGACCCTTTATATTATACTAGTAGCAAGAGAGGAGTTAACACTTAGAAAATTTTACACAAAATTTGGATGAACATAGGGCAAGCTCTCGGGTTCACTAAGAAAAAGAAAGAAAAATTTTCGTTTCTTGTCCATTTAATTCCACACTTTAAACCAAGGTTCTTGAGGGTAGTGTAAGCATATCTCAATAGAAAAATCTTGGAAAAAGATTGTTTTCGGGTTAGTCGCAAACGAAAACCTAATGGTCTTTCTAGGTTTTGTTTGGAGTTTTGAAGGTTAATTGTTGGTGTTGTTCTAAGGGTCTCAACAAGCGGATTGAAGTGTCTGGGAGAGGCTCTAAACTACTAAGGGGCGACTTCAGATTGGAGTTGGATTAAGAACCGTTGAGGTATAATCTTGTCCTTTGAAAGTATTACAAGATTATTTATATTGTTGTTGTTAGCTTTGTATGTTGCGAGCATGAAGTTGTTATATTGAAGTTATAAGGATTATGGATTGATCATAGCCTTGGAAATCCGAAATGTAATGTAAGCCATGACTAAGTTGAATTACAATTTAATCGTTGTTAGAATCGTCGCATGTTATTGATGTAACGCCCCGAACCCGGGCCCGTTACTGGTGCCTTACCCCGGGCACCCTAGTGATACAACATCAGAGAAAACCAGCGGAAAATAAAACACGAGTCATGAAACAAGAGATATAATAAATAAACAGGCCAACCAAAGCTTGCCTTGGTATATACATAAAAACCCGAACAGTTATCCTTTTTACAACCCTGCCCACAACAGTGCTACAAACCTCTAAGATTTACAACAACTATGACGGGACAGGGCCCCGCCATACCCCTGAATGTACAAGAACCTACAACTCAGGAAACATACCAAAGATAAGCCTCCGAAGGAACGGAGCTTTCCGACACGTTGAAATGAGATCCTAAGAGCGGGGATCCACGACCGATGTACCTCTACCTGCGGCATGAACGCAGCCCCCCGAAGGAGGTCAGTACAACAGGTACCAAGTATGTGAAACTGTCAAATACTGTAAATGAAATCATAATAGCTTAAAAAGCAGGAGACATGTATGATAACCAAAATACGACGCAACATAAGCGGTCAGTCGTGGACTCACGCCTCAAAGTCACCACTCAAATATAACTATGGGTCTCACGCCACAACATCCATCATGTTCGCATCATGGCGCGTGCCCGGAATCGCATCGGTGTAGACATGTCCATGATGCAACAATAATAACAAGGCGCGTGGCACGCCGAATAATCTGCGACGGTGTAGACATGCCCATGTAACCTCAATAACAATATCTTGGGTGGTCAACCACGCGCGTGGCCACGTGCCGAATCTGCGTCGGTGTGAACCGCCCATGTTGCGATAACCATATATCGGGTAATCAACGCCGCGTGGCCGCGTGCCGAATCTGCGTCGGTGTAGACATGTCCATGTGACATCAACAACAAGGCGATAATCAAAATGGAAACATACGTGGAATTCTCCTTCGCCAAGACGCCCGCGTCGAGTAAGTTCTCAACAAGTCAACCGAATCTATCGAGAGACACGGTAACACAGAAATACCACACTTGCACAACAAAGGCTATCATCACAAGCATAGGCAAGTTTCACAACAACAAGCATAGGCAAGTTTCACAACAACAAGCATAGGCAAGTTTCACAACAACTCAAAGTACTTTCATTTTATGCCAAAGTCGGGTTTTAACCCCAAAGTACTACATACGTTAAGTTCTTTTAAAGAGATCCATTACTTTTATAAAAGTCACCCGATACCGTAGCCTTAGAATGACCAACCCACATTCCTTTCCAAAATCAAGTAACAACATTCTTTCCTAAGTTCGGTTGCCTAGTTTCAATTACTCAAGCTTCTCATTTTCAAATGGTTTCATAGTTCATAAACTTAATCACTTGATTTCTTTTTAGAACAATTGAGTAATATATGTCTCACGTGAGAGTAGGTTATTCTTGTTTACAACATTCTTATTACGTGACCATGATCTAGAAAATGTAATATCATTTTGTCATCTTAGTTTCTATGCGGATGGAGGTTTCTCTTGGTTTTAATACGATACATCATTATTCAATACATTTTCCTTTATTAACTTTGCGGTGGTGCTGTCGATACACATTACGATTTCAAATCAGTAAAACATTATCCCTTTAAATAAAACCAAGTACTCATTACTCACGAATGAGGTTTCACACAAACATTCACTTTAAAACAAATAAGTTAAGTCTCTTATCTTATAAGATCAAGTCTCTTAACTTCTAACATCAGTAAACCATTCTTAAGCCGTTATACCTAACTTCCCATAAAGCTAGTATAACTCTTAAGTTTTCAAAACACAATACTACACTTCGCTCAAAACGATTCATAAATCTTTTGAAATACTTCAAGTTTTATTATAACGCCTGCCGCTTATAAATCAAATCGCTTATCTTTTAAAAACCACAACCCATTTCTTACCTACATAAAGTGTTATAACCAACTTCCCATAAAGCCGTTATAACACTTTATGTTTTACAACAATCAAATATAATTAACACGTATGCGTCTCTGCACTACATAGTTCACACATATCATGCTAGAAGAGATAGGAAGAGGTTCACATACCTCGCGGCGGTTGTCGACTAATAGCAAAACGCTCCAAGTACCTCAACGTCGGCTACTCCTTAGTCCGTAAGATTACGTCACACGTAGCACTTCAACCTATAAGGCCACAAGGCGCTTATTAACATTTAGATCTCATCGTAGAACATTCTACGAAAATTCGGCGTCCCCATGGCGGCGTAAATCTCTCTCTATCGAGGCCGCTACCAAGCCAACCGGGGGTTATCATCTAACCCTAACGGGTACAATTCTACTCACGGTACTACTACACAGTCTCATGTCTGACAACCCATGTAATTACGGTTCGATTCGATTCTTCAGCTTAAGTCGCAAGACATTGCCGATAACTACGTTGATACTATATATAGTATACAACAACTATATATTCAACACTTATGTAATTTCCAATTACAATAGAGGACAAGATAATTACCTCGATAAGCCCAAAATTATCCTAGTTTAAAGTCGCTCCCGAGCAAGGTTTAGCTCCAACTCCGTGCGCTCGACCGCTCCAAACTACCGCTAGAAGTTCTAACCAACTTCTACTTACAACTTCAACAACGGGTGAAGATTTCCTTAGGGTTTCGTTTAGTAGTGAGGGAAAGTATAACGGTATTTTACGGGCTTGTATAAGTGTAACCTTGGGAATACTACAAGGTATTTGGGCCAAGGTATTTGGACATTATAACAATACTAGGGAGTATTTCTATACCACAACAAGGGGTATTTATACGAGACAACTAGGCTAGGGGGTACCCTCGGCCAAAGCTTCACAAAGGGGTGTGCTCTCGGCAGGGCCTTTCTCAAGGAGGGCTTTGGGACGAAAGCAAGACAAGAGGAGGGAGTAGTTTGAGACTTAGATAGATTGCTCAAGTTTAGGATGAAGAATGTCTTCAACTAGAGGGTATTTATAGGTCAAGTGAAGGCCAACCAATGGCCAAGATGAAGACAAGTGCATAGCAAGTGTAAGGCCAAGATTTAGCCATGTGCTACCTTATCCATCTACCACACAACTTGCACAAAATATCCTACCAACTAAAGTAGCCCCAAATCGTCCCAATTGCCGTCGAGCCTTCGATGTGAGGTGACACATGTCACCCTCCCGTTGGTCCAAAATGTTTCGTCTCTCGGAAAAATCCGCAAAAATTATAAATGACATAGCCGGAATTTTCCCTACGAAAGCTGTGGTAAGGTTTCGTCGACAAACGACTCTTTGCGGCACGTGTGTACAAATTCGACCCTTGTCTAGTCTGTAAGGCTAGAATTTTATACGCACGCCTCACGTACATACTGCGGAAATACGGGTATAACATTCTCCTCGCAGAAACATTCGTCGAATGTTCCTTCTCAAACAGATAACGAAGAAGTTCCTTCTAACAAGTTGTCAAAGCCACACTGCCACAAACATAACACACGTTCTCTTCCCTCCTTACTCGTAGTGCCCTCGCCGAACACTTGAACTCTTCTAGTATACGTACCATACTTGATCATCATTTGGTTCCCAAAACTTTGGAGTCACTACCTCGAACTTGGTCATCTTACTCGCCTCGATCTTCCTTAAGGCCATTCCGGCCTTCACGATCTACTGGTGAACGTATCCACGAACTCATCTGTTGGTCATTTAAACTTGGGCCTAGCACCCTCGTGACCTGCCACTGGCGGGACCACCCAGTGACCGCCGCCGAAGCGGGGCGGGTTGGCCCGCACACGGCCCCAACCCGACCCATTATCGCGCCAACTCTTGCTCGCCGACGGAACAATCTTGCTAAATCACATCACGAAAGCTACCACTTTCATTTACTCAACCAGGACTTATCACACAATACATTCTAGGCATAAAATGCACTCGACAAGGATCACTTGCAAAAACTTGTACTCAAGCGGCCTTACATCTAAGGTCTCCTCTGTAATATTCTAAGGTTCATCATTTTCTCACCCCAGGCTTGCCCTTTCACTAAGCATGCTTCTAAGTCACACTTTAGCACAAAGTTATCCGAACATAACACTTAACACATTATCATTACATACAAAACTCTAGATGGTTAAGGATATACCTGAAAGTAGGCGGTTCAAAGGACCGCTAGAACTGGGAACTCCAGCGACCTCTAGGGCTGTAGGTGTGCGAACATTCTGGCTATGGAAGGTGAAGAACCGCATCGCTCCGATGTCTGTGCTATCCTACCAGCGCTACCCACAGTCGGACGATCTTCGTCATATGGCCTGTTGGCGCAAGAATAACAAGCTCCTTGGTACTACGACCTTTCGAAATGCGGTCTACCATCGACCACCGAGGTAGGGTGTGCATCCGCCAACACCCCTACTCTCGAACATCCCGAGCACAGGAGCCACGACGCTCCCGAATATCCGGGAGGTCGAAGGCTGCGGGGACCACTCTGCAATGGCGGAGGTACATAACTAGTCTCGCCGAGGCGGTCCGCCTCGAAAGTCGCCAAAATATCCGACCGTCTTGGCCTTCTTCGCTGAAAGCGGTCCACTGCGTCGATCTGCGCTCGCACCCAGTGCATGAGCACGAACGCGGGCAATGTCCATGCGGTGAAGAAACACCAACAACTCTGCTAGGTAATCATCGAGCCTCGTAACATATCGGTGCACTCGATCCTCCATACTAGCTACTAATGCGGGAACATACCGCCGATGAGTCGAACTCCACATTGTACTCCCGGTATGCGCGGGTCGCCTCAACATCAAAAATCTGTCGGCGAGCCCTCGCCGTTTGTGGAGGCAAGAAATGTGCGGAAGGCCCGAAAACTCGTCCCAAACGGTGGAAGTGAATGCTCCCGGAAAGCTCCCACGAGTCAAACCAATCGATGCGGTATCACGCGGCGTCGCGAACTAAATGTCACGCACTCGGTCAAGCCTTGATCACCCGCATGATCCTCTGCAATCGACGGATGAACTCCTGCGGATCATCCTCGGCCTCGACCGTAAAACTCGGGCGGGCTACAACTAAGAAAATCCGTAGCCTCAAACTGCGCCTCGGGTGCACTACAGTCTTCTTTGGAGCGAGGCTGCTGCGTCGGCCTATCCTCATATCTCGCCACCACGGCCAATAATCGGGCCATCTCGTGACCCATCTCCGCTCGGTGTGGGGTGGAGGCTCAGTCTTGTAGTCTCGGCAGACGGCTGCTGCGGCTCTAAACTCTTTGGTCTTGCGGCGCAAAACTCGCCGTCTGAAGCACTACTCAGTCATCGACGGCTGCGCCTCGTACTCCTCTGAATCCCACTAGCGGCTCCTCGGTGCCTTGCCCTGGGCCCCGGTTGCACTTCGCAGGCATAAGCGGTAAAAACGAAACACGCCGAGAGGGTCCAACTTACAACACGGCTCTAAGGCACGATCTCGAATGAGAAGAATGGAAACCAATCCTAAATGTCCTATAGCCTCGATTATAGATGTGGTGCACAACACGATAATCAAGACTCTACTAGACACGTGCGTCAGACACTTTCCGAGGACTAATCGCTCGATACCACTTTGTAACGCCCGAACGGGCGTTCGGTGTCTTACCCGGCACCCTAGTGATACAACATCGGAGAAAACGGCGGAAAATAAAACACGAGTCATGAAACAAGAGATATAATAAATAAACAGGCCAACCAAAAGCGATTTGCCTTGGTATATACATAAAAACCCGAACAGTTATCCTTTTTACAACCCCGCCACAACGATTACTCTGCACCTCTAAGATTTACAACAACTATGACGGGACGGGGCCGCCATACCACGAATGTACAAGAACCTACAACTCAGTGGAAACATACCAAAGATAAGCCTCGAAGGAACGGAGCTTTCAACACGCTGAAATGAGATCCTAAGAGCGGGGATCCACGATCGATGTACCTCTACTGCGGCATGAACGCAGCCGAAGGAGGTCGATCTGGCAACAGTACCAAGTATGTGAAGCGTCAAATCGTAAATGAAATCATAATAGCTTAAAAGCGAGACATGTATGATAACCAAAATACGAGACATAAAAGCGATCCAAGTCGTGGACTCACGCCAAAGTCACCACTCAAATATAACTATGGGTCTCACGCCCACAACATCCATCATGTTCGCATCATGGCGCGTGCCCCGGAATCGCGACGGTGTAGACATGTCCATGATGCAACAATAATAACAAGGCGCGTGGCCACATGCCGAATCGTGACGGTGTAGACATGCCCATGTAACCTCAATAACAATATACTGGGTGGTCAACCCTGCCGCATGGCCACATGCCCCCGGAATACTGCATCGGTGTAGACACGTCCATGTTGCAGTAATAACCATATATCGGGTAATCAACCCGGCGCGTGGCCGCGTGCCGGAATCGCGACGGTGTAGACACGCCCATGTGACATCAACAACAAGACAGTAATCAAAATGGAAACATACGTGGAATTCTCCTTCACTGCCAGCACGTCAAGTAAGTTCTCAACAAGTCAACCGGCCCTCTATCGAGAGACACGGTAACACAGAAATACCACACTTGCACAACAAAGGCTATCATCACCAGCATAGGCAAGTTTCACAACAACAAGCATAGGCAAGTTTCACAACAACAAGCATAGGCAAGTTTACACAACAACAAGCATAGGCAAGTTTCACAACAAGCATAGGCAAGTTTCACAACAACTCAAAGTACTTTCATTTTATGCCAAAGTCGGGTTTTAACCCCAAAGTACTACATACGTTAAGTTCTTTTAAAGAGATCCATTACTTTTATAAAAGTCACCCGATACCGTAGCCTTAGAATGACCAACCCACATTCCTTTCCAAAATCAAGTAACAACATTCTTTTCCTAAGTTCCAGTTTGCCTAGTTTCAATTACTCAAGCTTCTCATTTTCAAATGGTTTCATAGTTCATAAACTTAATCACTTGATTTCTTTTTAGAACAATTGAGTAATATATGTCTCACGTGAGAGTAGGTTATTCTTGTTTACAACATTCTTATTACGTGACCATGATCTAGAAAATGTAATATCATTTTGTCTCATCTTAGTTTCTATGCGGATGGAGGTTTCTGCGGTTTTAATACGATACATCATTATTCAATACATTTTCCTTTATTAACGCTGCAGTGGTCTATCGATACACATTCTGATTTCCGAAATCAGTAAAACATTATCCCTTTAAATAAAACCAAGTACTCATTACTCACGAATGAGGTTTCACAAACATTCACTTTAAAACAAATAAGTTAAGTCTCTTATCTTATAAGATCAATTCTCTTAACTTCTAACATCAGTAAACCATTCTTAAGCCGTTATACCTAACTTCCCATAAAGCTAGTATAACTCTTAAGTTTTCAAAACACAATACTACACTTCGTTCAAAACGATTCATAAATCTTTTGAAATACTTCAAGTTTTATTATAACGCCCAAGCGATTATAAATCAAATCAGTTATCTTTTAAAAACCACAACCCATTTTCTTACCTACATAAAGCTGTTATAACCAACTTCCCATAAAGCCGTTATAACACTTTATGTTTTACAACAATCAAATATAATTAGCACATGTACGTCTACCGTACTACATAGTTCACACATATCATGCTAGAAGAGATAGGAAGAGGTTCACATACGTCGCGACGGTTGTAGACTAATAGCAAAACGCTCCAAGTACCTCACCCCGTCGGCTACTCCTTAGTCCAGAAGATTACGTCACACGTAGCACTTCAACCTATAAGGCCACAAGCGCTTATTAACATTTAGATCTCATCGTAGAACATTCTACGAAAATTCGGCACCTCCCCCGCTGGGCGTAAATCTCCTCTCTATCGAGGGCTACCAAGCCAACCGGGGTTATACATCTAACCCTAACGGGTACAATTCTACTCCACGGTACTACTACAAGTCTCATGTCTGATACCCTATGTAATTACGGTTCGATTGATTCTTGGGCTTAAGTCGCAAGACATTGCCGATAACTACGTTGATACTATATATAGTATACAACAACTATATATTCAACACTTATGTAATTTCCAATTACAATAGAGGACAAGATAATTACCTCGATAAGCCCAAAATTATCCTAGTTTAAAGTCGCTCCCGAGCAAGGTTTAGCTCCAACTCCGCGCTCAACCCGCTCCAAACTACCCTTAGAAGTTCTAACTAACTTCTACTTACAACTTCAACAACGGGTGAAGATTTTCTTAGGGTTTCGTTTTAGTAGTGAGGAAAGTATAACGGTATTTTACGGGCTTGTATAAGTGTAACCTTGAGAATACTACAAGGTATTTGGGCCAAGGTATTTGGACATTATAACAATACTAGGGAGTATTTCTATACCACAACACGGGGTATTTATACGAGACAACTAGGCTAGGGGGTACCCCTACCAAAGCTTCACAAAGGGGGTGTGCTCGGCAGGGCCTTTCTCAGGGGAGGGCTTTGGGACGAAAGCAAGACAAGAGGAGGAGTAGTTTGAGACTTAGATAGATTGCTCAAGTTTAGGATGAAGAATGTCTTCAACTCGAGGGGTATTTATAGGTCAAGTGAAGGCCAACCAATGGCCAAGATGAAGACAAGTGCATAGCAAGTGTAAGGCCAAGATTTAGCCATGTGCTACCTTATCCATCTACCACACAACTTGCACAAAATATCCTACCAACTAAAGTAGCCCCAAATCGTCCCAATTGCCGTCCAAGCCTTCCAATGTGAGGGTGACACATGTCACCCTCCCGTTGGTCCAAAATGTTTCGTCTCTCGGAAAAATCCGCAAAAATTATAAATGACATAGCCGGAATTTTCCCTACGAAGTCGTGGAAACGTTTCGTCGAAAAACGACTCTTTTCGGCACTTGTGTACAAATTCGAACCTTGTCTAGTCTTTAAGGCTAAAATTTTATACGTACGCCCTCACGTACATACTCTGGAAATACGGGGTATAACAATTGACTTGAAGATTATGGTAGTTATAACCAAATGCGGCTTGATATCATATTATGATACCAATTTGGATTGAAATGGAAATTGGATAAGAATTGGTATTGTTGAACTCAAGGTGGCCGAATTTGGACTTGTAGTTTGTATTAGTTTGTTATTCATTTGTATTGGACTACTTTCCATATAATTGTGAGCCAATTGGGGCTGTTTAGTTATTCATTTGTATTGGACTACCTTCTATATAATTGTGAGCCAATTGGGGCTGTTTAGTTATTCATTTGTATTGGACTACCTTCTATAAAATTGTGAGCCAATTGGGGCTGTTTGGTTATTGTATTTCGGCCTTGAAAAAGGTGGCAAAGTAAGTAAAAACAAAGGAGGCGCTGTCCGATTTTCCGTAGAAAATGGAGACTTTACACTTATAATATTCTACATTTGAAGTAAGGCGTTAATAGACGTATTGTGAATATTATAGGTTGATATACTACGGGCGGGACTTTGTACTTGGCAAGTGGTTTGACCCGACAAGGTATGTAGAACTTTTCCTATCTTTGAGCATGACTAGTTTCACGTATATAGTACGGTAGACGTACAAGACTTTGACATTCTTTACTTGTTTTACGAAATGCCAAGTCGGGTGAGTTAGGAGATTTAACTCACTTCTTTGAGAATATTAAAGATGTCTTAAGTCTTGTTAAAGATAAGGGACTTGAAGAATTTTAAAGTATGTAATACTTGTGTCTTTTTAAAATGATAAGTCCCTTGGATAGGAAATTGTACATGACTAAGGTATAAAGTGAATATAACGACTTTATGGGGAGTTGGTTATATTGACTCTATGGAAAGATAAATGACTTGATTTAATGGAAGGCAATTCGATTTTAAGGCATCAAATGCCTAAGGTATTATAAGACACGAGTCACTTGATTTAGAAGCCATATTTTATTTCTAAAAGTATTGTGACTTGTCTTGAAAAGAAATTGTTACTTGATACTACGGCTATTAGTATCTTGGAAGTTTTATAATGAAATGAGTCATTTTAAAAGCATAGAAGTACGTAGTACTTTGGGTTAAATTCCCAGATTTTTTATAAAAGACATGATAGTGCCTTAGGTAAACTAAAATGAGAGTGTATATGAACAAGAATAGTAAGAAGTTAGGGGATTTCTTAACTTGCTTATATATTGCATGATAAGCCGATAGAGCTTATGTTATGTGTGATAGCCGGATTTGGGCTAATGATATATTATTCGTTGCGGGGTCATTCCCCGGGATTGTGGCATTGTATATTTCCGTGGATTTGCTAACCACGATGCGAGGAATACCTCATGCGAGTCCGTAAGGGCTTATGCGGGTGAAATAGTCCCATGCGGGCGGGTCCAACCTATGCGAGGAATACCTCATGCGAGTCCGTAAGGGCTTATGCGGGTGAAATAGTCCCATGCGAGGAATACCTCACGCAGGTCCACTGGACCTATGCGGGTGAAATAGTCCCAGGAGTAGGATTCCAATCCTATTTTTCGTTGTAAGTATACACCTATTGTTACTCTCATTGTTAGTAAGGCCTTTGTGTCGTAATTTTGTTATCATACATGTCTCCGGCTTTCTGTTAAACTTATGTTGTAATTACAGTACTTTCCAGTTTTACATACTTAGTACATATTGTGTACTTACCCCCTTCCTCGGGGGCTGCGTTCATGCCGTAGGAAAGGGTAAGCAGGTTGCGGATCCACACTTTTAGGATCACTTATCAGACGTCGGAATCTCCATTGTCCGGAGGCTTGTCTTTCTTTTGGTACAGTCTTTCCCTGATGTTGTAGATTATGTACATTCAGGGGTATGGCGGGGCCCTGTCCATACGATTGTTATTCCTAAGTGCTGTATTCACATATGTGGTTGGTACATGGCGAGTTGTAAAGTTGTACTTTTGACTTTGTTTATATTATGGAAGGCGGCCTTATCGGCTAGCCTGTGTTGATATATTATTTACACCTGTGTTTATGTTGTGTATGTTCCGCTGCTATTCTCTGATGTGTACCTGGACAGGGTGCCCAGGTAGGGCACCAGTCGCGGCCCGGGGTCGGGTCGTGACAAAGTGGTATCAGAGCAGTTAGTCCTCGGAAAGTGTCTACAGACCGTGTCTAGTAGAGTCTTGATTATCGGTGTGTTGTGCACCACATCTATAATCAGGAGGCTGCAGGACATTTAGGATTGGTTTCCATTCTTCTCTGCGAGATCGTGCATTAGAGCCGCCTTATTAGGTTGAATCCTCTCGACCTCTTCTTATGAAACAGCTATGCCTCGCGAAAGCGACCAGATCCCGAAGAGGCAAAGCGGCGGGAGGCGCTAGCGGTACTCGAGAGGGTTACACGGTCGAGCACAGACTATGCACGAGGTAGTGGCGGGTCGGCAAGTTCAGCCACACTGCGATTTTAGAGGCCGAGAGCGGCGGTAGCTCGAGGTTCCGATACTGCACCCTCCGTTCCCGGCCAGGGCTGAGTGTAGAGACTACGGGAGCGGTCGGTTATTGACAAGATATAGTAGAGCGGCAAGCGAAGCGGCAGTGCCTTTCACCCTAGAACCGACAGTTTGCGGATTATGGATTTTCTGGGATGTCATCCACCTGAGTGTTATGGTTCGAGGTCTGATGAGGATCCGCAGGAGTTCATTCGGCGACTACGGACCATGCAGTCGTTAGGGCTTGAGACGAGTGCATTACGCTAGCCTCTTCTGGGTTGCGCGATATCATTGAATCCGGTTTGAGTCGTGGTTGCTTTCGAGAGGTGATGATGCTCTTCCAGCTGTTTGGGAGGAGTTTACAGAGGCTTTCATGGATCACTTTCTGCCTCCCGAGATGAGGAGAGCCCGGGTAGACAGATTCTTGACCTTGAGGCAGAACGGGAGGACTGTTAGGGAGTACAGCCTGGACTTTGACTCCTTGGCCAGGCATGCTCATACTATTGTAGCTAGCATGGCGGATAGAGTTCATCGTTATGTGATGGGGCTAGACCGTCATATGATTACAACATGCTTAGGTGTGGCTCTTCAGCCCGGTATGGACATCGCCCGGATGCAGGCCTATGCACAGGGGATAGAGGATAGAGAGAGGGAGGACCAGTTAGCGAGCCGGCCCAAGAGGCGAGGATATCGTGGTCTCGTGTCGATGGCGGGCGGCCTCAAGTGACCAGGTCCTCTTTCCGGCCCGGCCAGAGTGCTCCATCACGGTTTTACGGTAGGAGATCTGATCGAAGGTCATTCGAGGCGGTCGGGGCTCCGGGACCGAGGTTCTGGAGGCAGAGATCTCGCCGATCGAGACCACCCACACCTCGGTGTGCTCGATGGTAGGTCTCACCTGTGCGAGTGTCGTGTTCTGCGGGAGGTTGTTACTCTTGTGGCGGTGGGCCACTTGAAGAGGATTGTCCGTCTAGAGGCGGCATGGGTGGTACAAAGCGGCCGACGGGATCGATTCTTTGGGTCTTCTCCTTCTGTGGTTATGCGCCCCGGAGGGCAGGGTACTCACGGACAGGCAGGCCGCGGTAGAGGTCGTGGTAGTGGTTCCAGTTCTAGCGGTCCCTAGAACCGCAAATATTCTCTAGCCAGCCGCCAGGATCAGGAGGCTTCCCCTGACGTCGTCACAGGTACATTACTGATTTCAGGTTGTGATGTTTATGCATTGATAGATCCAGGTTCTACCTTGTCCTATGTGTCCCCTCTTATTGCGGGTAGAATCGGGATAGAGCCGGTGTCGATAGAGCCGTTTGAGGTAGCTACGCCAGTGGGTGATTCGGTGTTAGCTGAGCGGGTGTATAGAGGTTGTCCGGTATTTATTTACAGTCGTCAGACCCTTGCAGACTTGATAGAGCTGGAGATGACATATTTTGATGTCATTATGGGTATGGACTGGTTGGCTTCTTGTTATGCCAACGTAGACTGTAGGGATAGGTTGGTTCGGTTCGATTCTGGCGAGCGATTATCAGTGGAGGGCAACACAAAGACGCCGGAGGTAGGTTTATTTCTTACCTCAAGGCTAGGAAGTTAGTGCGAGAAGGTACATCTATCATCCGTTCGGGTATTCGATGCAGGTGAGAGTGCGATTCTTGATCGATGCGATGGTTAGGGAGTTTCCAGATGTGTTCCCAGATGATCTTCCGGGTATCCCTCCTGAGAGGGAGATCGAGTTTTGTATTGACACATTGTCAGACACTCGACCTATTTCCATTCCGCCATCTGAGGATGCACCCGCTGAGTTGAGGAGTGAAGGACCGGTGAAAGATTTCCGGAGAAAGGCTTTATCGGGCCTAGTGTATCTCCCAGGAGCGCGGTGTTGTTTGTGAAGAAAGAAGGATGGGGCCAGCTGCGTATGTGTGTTGACTCTGACGGTGAATAAGGTAACCATTAAGAATAGGTACCCCCTCCCCAGGATTGATGATTTGTTTGACCAGTTGCAAGGAGCGAGGTATTTCTCAAAGATAGACCTGCGGTCTGGTTATCATCAGGTTCGAGTTCGAGCGACATCCCAAAGATCGCATTCAGGACCCGGTATGGGCACTATGAGTTCAGGGTTATGTCTTTCGGCCTGACCAATGCTCCAGCGGTATTTATGGATTTTATGAACCGGGTGTTCAATCCGTTTTTGGATACATTTGTGATTGTATTCATTGATGACATCCTGGTGTATTCACGGACAGAGCGGGAGCATGCAGATCACTGAGGTATGCCAGGATTCTCGGGCCGCGATTATTCGCCAAGTTCTCCAGTGTGAGTTTTGGTTGGCCTCGATGGCATTCCCAGGGCATATTATCGGGGCTGATGGTGTTCGCGTGGATACGGCTAAGATTGGCGATCAAGTCTTGGTCGAGGCCTACTACTCGGCCGAAGTGCAGCTTTCTTAGGACTAGCGGGTTATTATCGTAGGTTTGTGGAAGCGCTTTGCTTGATTTCAAAGATTGACTAGGTGACTCGGCGGCCAAGTTCCGGTGGACGAGGTCATGCGGCGGGGTTTTGATTCTTGAATGAGAGGTTGACTCGGCCCGATTCTTACTCTTCCCGAGGGTTAGGCAGTGCGTAATCTATTGTGATGCCTCGGGTATCGGGCTAGGGTGTGTTTTGATGCGGCACGGCAAGGTTATAGCCTATGCTTCCGGCGATTCTGGAAGCATGAGAGAATTACCCTACCCATGACTTAGAGTTGGGCGGTTATACATGCCTTGAAGATTTGGAGACACTATTTGTACAGGGGTTCATGTGTATATTTATACTGCACCACAAGAGCCTCCAGATATCTTCAGCAGAGAGCTGAATTTGAGACAGAGGCGGTGGTTAGAGTTGTTGAAAGATTATGATGTTGATATTCTATACCATCCGGAAGGCCAACGTAGTTCTTGATGCCTTGAGTCGTAGATCGATGGGAGCCTATCAGGTACGCCAGAGACAGGACATGGTCCGCCGATCCACCGATTAGCGAGCCTTGGGGTTCGATTGATCGATCTGACGATAATGGAGATGCGGGTTCGTGAGGTTGCGAGTCTTCCATCGTTGATGAGGTGAAGAGGCGGCGATTGAGGACCCGTGTTGATGCGGTACCATGATGCAGCTCTTGGGAGGAGAAGAGTCTATTCGAGTGGCGCTGATAAGTCTTTGAGATTTGAGGGCGGTTGTGTGTTCCCGATGTATCGAGGACCGTCGGCCAGATTCAGGAGAGCACACATCGCCGATATTCTATTCATCCGGTCGACCAAGATGTACCATGACCTCGGATGTTTGTATTGGTGGGATGGCACGAAGAGGGCGTGGCGAGTTTTGTTACCTGATGTCCTAATTGCGGCAGTTAAGGTCGAGCACGAGGCCGATGGATTATTGCGATCTATTGAGATTCCGACTTGGAAGTGGGAGATGATCAACATGGACTTTGTTCTGAGGTTACCTCGTACTCGGAGGAAATACGACTCCATTTGGGTTATTGTTGTGGTGACGAAATCAGCCCATTTCCTTCGATCGGACGGCGTTTTTAGGCGAGACTATGCGGATTGTACATCCGAGAGATAGTGAGGCCGCGGTGTTCGGTGTCGATTATATCGATAGGGAGCCCGGTTCTGGCTAACTTCGGAGGTCTTTCGAGAAGGTTTAGGGACACAGTGAGTCTCAACACATTTCACCCTCAGGTGGCGCGGCGAGCGCACTATCGAAACTTGAGGATATCCGCGAGCTGCGTGATTGATTCGATGGTAGTTGGGATGACCATTTGCCTCTTGTGGAGTTTGCTTATAATATGGCTACCATTCCGATTATCTGAGATGGCGCCATACGAGGCTTTATATGGCGAAAATGCGGTCGCCGTCGGTTGGTTCGGCGTGGGCGAGTGCGATTAGTTGGCGGACTTGGTACAGATGGATAAGGTGAAGCTTATCCAGAGAGGCGATAGCGGCTCAGTCGGCGAAGTCATATGCGGATAATCGGCGTCGGCATTTGGAGTTTCGTGTGAGCGATTGGGTCTTCTTGAAGGTGTCACCATGAAGGGGTGATGAGATTGATGAAGAAACTCAGCCCAAGATACATTGGGCCCTACCAGATCGTTCGTAGAGTGGGCAAGGTTGCCTAGGAGTTGGATCTGCCATCAGAGTTGGAGGCGGTACATCCGGTCTTCCATGTTTCTATGTTGCGGAAGTGTATCGGTGATCCAGCGAGAGTTTTCCCTACTAGTGAGGTCCAGTGTGAGAGGGTTATCGTATGAGAGAGTCCCATAGCGATACTCGATCGCTGGTCAAAGCTGCGGACCAAGGATGTAGCTTCCGTCAAAGTCCTGTGGAGAAATGATAACCAGGAGGAGATGACTTGGGAAGCGGAGGAGGACATGTTGAGGAGGTATCCTCACTTGTTTCCTATACCTTCAGGTATTTCATTTTTCCCTTACTTGTCAGGTTTTAATTGAAGTGTTCTTTTGCTTAAATGCTTTTATGTGGCCATGAGTGGCATTTTTGGTATGTCGGGGCTGTGAAAGGAAACTATGTCGCTAATTGTAAGTGTGACTCCGAAAGAACATTCGGGGACGAATGTTTCTAAGGGGGGAAGAATGTTACACCCCGTAATTGCAGGACATGTTTTAAGAACATAAGTAAGAACCCACAAGTGTTAAGATTTGAGACTTGTAAATTTATCGGAATTATGAAATTGTCGGAAAACGTAAGTGTTGTGACGAATGGGAGGGCGACACGTGTCACCCCCCTTAGCAATGCCTTGGACGAAATGGCATGGCCATTATGGTCATTTACCTTAAGTCTTCTATGACTAAAGTCTTGCAAGTTGTGGCTTGACAATCTTGACTTAGTCAAATGGTCAATAAGTCTTGATATTTTGCTAAGAGATTATCCAAGCCAACCATTTGGATGCATCTTAACCCTCCATGACCCTTTATATTATACTAGTAGCAAGAGAGGAGTTAACACTTAGAAAATTTTACACAAAATTTGGATGAACATAGGGCAAGCTCTCGGGTTCACTAAGAAAAAGAAAGAAAAAAATTCGTTTCTTGTCCATTTGATTCCACACTTTAAACCAAGGTTCGTGAGGGTAGTGTAAGCATATCTCAATAGAAAAATCTTGGAAAAAGATTGTTTTCGGGTTAGTCGCAAACGAAAACCTAATGGTCTTTCTAGGTTTTGTTTGGAGTTTTGAAGGTTAATTGTTGGTGTTGTTCTAAGGGTCTCAACAAGCGGATTGAAGTGTCTGGGAGAGGCTCTAAACTACTAAGGAGCGACTTCGGATTGGAGTTGGATTAAGAACCATTGAGGTATAATCTTGTCCTTTGAAAGTATTACAAGATTATTTATATTGTTGTTGTTAGCTTTGTATGTTGCGAGCATGAAGTTGTTATATTGAAGTTATAAGGATTATGGATTGATCATAGCCTTGGAAATCCGAAATGTAATGTAAGCCATGACTAAGTTGAATTACAATTTAATCGTTGTTAGAATCGTCGCATGTTATTGACTTGAAGATTATGGTAGTTATAACCAAATGCGGCTTGATATCATATTATGATACCAATTTGGATTGAAATGGAAATTGGATAAGAATTGGTATTGTTGAACTCAAGGTGGCCGAATTTGGACTTGTAGTTTGTATTAGTTTGTTATTCATTTGTATTGGACTACTTTCCATATAATTGTGAGCCAATTGGGGCTGTTTAGTTATTCATTTGTATTGGACTACCTTCTATATAATTGTGAGCCAATTGGGGCTGTTTAGTTATTCATTTGTATTGGACTACCTTCTATAAAATTGTGAGCCAATTGGAATTGTTTGGTTATTGTATTTCGGCCTTGAAAAAGGTGGCAAAGTAAGTAAAAACAAAGGAGGTGCTGTCCGATTTTCCGTAGAAAATGGAGACTTTACACTTATAATATTCTACATTTGAAGTAAGGCGTTAATAGACGTATTGTGAATATTATAGGTTGTTATACTACGGGCGGGACTTTGTACTTGGCAAGTGGTTTGACCCGACAAGGTATGTAGAACTTTTCCTATCTTTGAGCATGACTAGTTTCACGTATATAGTACGGTAGACGTACAAGACTTTGACATTCTTTACTTGTTTTACGAAATGCCAAGTCGGGTGAGTTAGGAGATTTAACTCACTTCTTTGAGAATATTAAAGATGTCTTAAGTCTTGTTAAAGATAAGGGACTTGAAGAATTTTAAAGTATGTAATACTTGTGTCGTTTTAAAAACGTATAAGTCCCTTGGATAGGAAATTGTACATGACTAAGGTATAAAGTGAATATAACGACTTTATGGGGAGTTGGTTATATTGACTCTATGGAAAGATAAATAACTTGATTTAATGGAAGGCAATTCGATTTTAAGGCATCAAATGCCTAAGGTATTATAAGACACGAGTCACTTGATTTAGAAGCCATATTTTATTTCTAAAAGTATTGTGACTTGTCTTGAAAAGAAATTGTTACTTGATACTACGGCTATTAGTATCTTGGAAGTTTTATAATGAAATGAGTCATTTTAAAAGCATAGAAGTACGTAGTACTTTGGGTTAAATTCCCGGATTTTTTATAAAAGACATGATAGTGCCTTAGGTAAACTAAAATGAGAGTGTATATGAACAAGAATAGTAAGAAGTTAGGGGATTTCTTAACTTGCTTATATATTGCATGATAAGCCGATAGAGCTTATGTTATGTGTGATAGCCGGATTTGGGCTAATGATATATTATTCGTTGCGAGGTCATTCCCCGGGATTGTGGCATTGTATATTTCCGTGGATTTGCTAACCACGATGCGAGGAATACCTCATGCGAGTCCGTAAGGGCTTATGCGGGTGAAATAGTCCCATGCGGGCGGGTCCAGCCTATGCGAGGAATACCTCATGCGAGTCCGTAAGGGCTTATGCGGGTGAAATAGTCCCATGCGAGGAATACCTCACGCAGGTCCACTGGACCTAAGCGGGTGAAATAGTCCCAGGAGTAGGATTCCAATCCTATTTTTCGTTGTAAGTATACACCTATTGTTACTCTCATTGTTAGTAAGGCACTGTGTACTGTAATTTTGTTATCATACATGTCTCCGGCTCTGTTAAACTTATGTTGTAATTACTGTACTTTCGATTTACATACTTAGTACATATTGTGTCGACCCCTTCTCCGAAGTGCGTTCATCTTGAGAAAGGAGTAGCAAGTTGCGGATCCACACTCTTAGGATCACTTATCGACGCCGGAAGCTCCATTCTCGGAGGCTTGTCTTTCTTTTAGTCGCTCTTTCCCGATGTTGTAGATTATGTACATTCGTGGTATGGCGGGGCCCCGCCACGATTGTTATTCCTAGAGTGTATTCACATATGTGGTTGGGCTGTAAGCGAGTTGTAAGTTGTACTTTGACTTTGTTTATATTATGGAAGGCGCCTTATCGGCCAGCTTTGTGTTGATATATTATTTACACTGTGTTTATATTGTGTATGTTCATGCTATTCTCGATGTGTACAGACGGGGTGCGGTAGGGCACGATCGCGCCCGGTCGGGTCGTGATAATCGTTCGTCTGACAGAGCGATCGGCAGTCGAGCCCGGGGCGTCGGACTTCCGTGGTAGCAAGTGCTAACCGATCGAGGTCTGCTCAGTGTGCCCGTTGTGGTAGATTCCATTCTGGGAGCTGTAGTACTACTCCGGGAGCTTGCTATACTTGTGGCTAGCAGGGTCATTTCGCGAGAGTTTGTCCGACCGGGGGCGGCGCTGGTGGTAGGGCCAAGCCTACAGGGTATGTTGCCGCTTCATCATCTCCTACAGTTACTCGCCTGCAGGCGGTACTCATGGACCGGGTCGCGCAGAGGTCGTGGCGGTCTCAGTCTAGCGGTCCTCGAACCGCATTTATGCCTGTCCGGTAGCGGGATCGTGAGGCCTCACCGATGTCGCATGTGTACTTTATCGGTTCGAGTTGATGTGTATGCCTTGATAGATCCGGGTTCTACTGTCTATATCTCCCTTATTGCTAGTAGGATAGGATAGAGCCTAAGTCCATAGACCCTTTCGAGGTAGCTACGCCATGGGTGATTATGTGGTAGCTCGGCGGTATATAGGGCTTGTCGGTGACCATTCTGATCGTCGGACCACTGGCCGACTTGATAGAGTTGTACATGATGATTTCGATGTGATCACGGGCATGGATTGGCTAGCTTCTTGCTACGCCAATGTAGACTGCGAGGAGAGAGTGGTACGGTTCGGTTCTGAGAGCCGGTTGTTGAGTGGGAGGGGAACACTGTATCGCCGAGGGGTAGGTTTATTTCCTACCTCAAGGCAAGGAAGATGGTGCAGAAGGGCTACATTTACCATCTCGTTCGGGTGTTTGATCTCAAGGCTGCGGTACCAGATTTTGATCGATTCGAGTCGAGAGTTCCCGGACGTGTTTCAGCACGACCTCGGGTATCCTCACGAGAGGAGATAGAGTTTTTATCGATGTCTTTGCGGACACTCGGCTTTATTTCCATTCCGCCATACGAATGGCACTGCCGAGTTGAGAGAGTTGAAGGACCGGTGAGAGATTTCTTTGGAGAAGGGCTTCATTAGGCCTAGTGTTTCACCCTGGGGAGCTCCGGTATTGTTCGTGAAGAAGAAGGACGGGACGCTGCGCATGTGTGTTGACTACAGGAAACTGAACAAGGTGACCATTAAGAACAGATACCCCCTTCCCAGGATTGATGATTTGTTCGACTAGTTGCAGGGCGCGAGATGTTTCTCCAAGATTGATCTGCGATCGGGCTATCATCGTGCAGTCGAGAGGTGGATGTCCCAGATCGCATTCGGACGTGCGGGCATTATGAGTTGTGGTCATGTCTTTTGGGTTGACCAATGCTCGCGATATTCATGCATTTGACGAACCGAGTGTTCAAACCATTTTGGACACGTTTGTGATAGTGTTCATTGATGATATATTGGTTTATTCGCTCAGAGCGGAGCATGCGAACATTTGAGGCCGTCTTGTGATTCTCGGGACAGCGATTATACGCCAAGTTTTCCAAATGTGAGTTTTGGTTAGCCGGTGGCTTTTCTTGGGTATATTGTGGCTGATGGCATTCAGTGGATACGCCAAGATCGAAACGATCGAGACTTGGCCTTGACCTACTACCCCGAGAGGTTCGCGATTTCGGGCCTCGCAGTTATTATCGGCGGTTCGTAGAAGTTTGCTTCTATCTCGCACCATTGACTAGCCGACTCGAAGGCAACTAAGTTTGGTGGTGATGCTTGTGGCGAGTTTCGATTCTTTGAAAGAGGCGACGGCGCCTCGTTCTTACTCTTCCGGAGGGTCGGATGGTTATGTCGTGTATTGTGATGCGTCGGGCATCGGGTGGATGTGTGTTGATGCAGCAGGGTAGAGTTATAGCGCACGTCCCGGCTTAAGAAACACGAGAGAACTACCCCCATGATTTGGAGTTGGCAGCGGTGATTCACGCTTTGAAGATATGGAGGCACTATTTGTATGAGGTTCACGTGGATATTTATACAGACCACAAGAGCCTCCAGTATATCTTCAGCGGAGGAGTCGAACTTACGGCGAGACGGTGGTTAGAGTTGCTTAAGGATTACGATGTTGATATCTGTACCACCCGGGAAGGCCAATGTTGTGGCGGATGCTCTAGTCGTAGGTCGATGGGAGCCTATCGGATGTGCGGCTAGAGAGGAGGGCATGGTTCGTGATTTGCATCGATTAGCGATCCTTAGTGTCCGCTTGATTGATTACGATAGCGATGGGGTTAGAGTTCGTGAGGTTCGAGTCTTCCATCGCCGATGAGGTGAAGAGGCAACTTGAGGATCCGGTTTTGATTCGGTATCGTGATACTCTTCGTGACGGAAGGGTCCTTGAGGTAGCACGATGGGGTGCTAAGATTTGAGGCGAGTTGTGTGTTCCAGATGTTTCGGACTTCGCCAGTTCGTAGGGAAGCACTACGGCGGCGTTACTCTATCCATCCGGTCGATCAAGATGTACCACGACCTTAGATCGTGTATTGGTGGGATGGCTTGAAGAGGACGTTGCGAGTTCGTAGCTCGGTGCGTGTTGTCGCAGTGAAGGTAGAGCACCGAGGCCCGGTGGTTTGTTACGCACGATAGAGATCCCGACGGAAGTGGGAAGTGATCAACATGGATTTCATCACGGGATTACCTCGCACTCGGAGGAGACATGATTCTATATGGGTTATCGGCGAAGTGACGAAATCAGCCCACTTTCTTCCCGTTAGGACGACTTTTGGTGAGGATTATGCGGACTTTACATCCGAGAGATCGTCGGTCGCATGGAGTCCCTATTTCGATCATATCGCATGCAGAGCCCGGTTCGGCTAACTTCGAGGTCCTTCCGAAGGGTTTAGGGACGAGGTGAGCTCAAATCGCATTCCATCCACGACGACGGACAGAGCGCACTATCCGCACTCTTGAGGATATCTGCGAGCCCGTGTTATTGACCGATGGTAGTGGGAGGATCATTTGCCTCTAGTTGAGTTTGCGTATAATAATAGCTAGCACTCCAAAGATTCGATGGCGCCTTATGAGGCCTTGTATGGGAGGAAGTGCAGATCGCGATAGGCTGGTTTGATGTTGGCGAGTACGATTAGTAGGACCAGATTTGGTGCAGCAGGCGGTGGATAAGGTGAAGCTTATCCAGGAGCGATTGCTGACAGCTCAGAGTCGACAGAAGTCATATACAGATCATCGTCGTCGGCATCTGGAGTTCGAGGTTGATGATTGGGTTTTCTGAAGGTGTCACCCATGAAGGTGTGATGATATTCGGGAAGAAAGGAAACTTCGGCCAGTACATTTGGCCCTATCAGTTGTCGCGAGGTAGGCAAGGTTGCCTACGAGTTGGATCTGCCGTCCGTCCGGAGGCGATGCATCCGGTGTTTCATGTTTCTATCTTTGAGGAGATGTATCGGGATCCATCTAGTGCATCCGATTGACGATGTCCAGTGACCGAGGGTTATCGTATGAGGAGATTCCCATAGCGATAATCGATCGTCGGGTTAGGCGTCTGCGGACGGGGCGTGGCTTCCGTCAGGTTACGTGGCGGAACGAGCTCGAGGAGGAGATGACGTGGGAAGGCGAGGACATGCAGAAGTATCTCACCTATTCCCACACCTCCGGGTAATTCACTTTCCTACTTGTAAATTTTCATTATCGTTTATGCCTAAGTGTTGTTTTGTGGCGTGTGTGGCATTTGCAAATCGTTTAAGTTATGAAGAACCTTATCGTTAACTGTCTTGGAAAGGAACATTCGGGACGAATGTTTCTAAGGAGGGGAGAATGTTATACCCCGTATTTCCAGAGTATGCGTGAGGCGACGTCTGAAGTTTAGCCTTAAACTAGGCAATGGGACGTTTTTTTGGGCACAACTCATTAAAAGAATCATTTTCCGACGAAATGTTTTACACAACTCGCGTAGGATAAATTCCGGCTATGTCATTTCTAATTTTTGCGGATTTTTCCGAGAGACGAAACATTTTGGACCAACGAGAGGGCGACACTTGTCACCCTCTCATTGATGGATGTGGCGAAATGGACCGAATTGGATGGCCTATTTTGTCAAGTAGTTGGTAGGATATTTTGTGTAGTGGATGGATAAGGACACTTGGGCAAATCCTCACCCTACACTTGCCTTGCACTTGGCATCATCTTGGCCATTGGTTGACCATGGCTTGACCTATAAATACCCCCTTAAGATGAAGAGTTCTTCATCCACAAATTACTTTCCAAGTCTTGAAGAAATCCTCCCCTCTCCCTTGAGCATTTCGTCCAAGCCTTCTCCCCACTTTGAGTGAAGTTTGGCGAGGCCCCCTAGCCTAGCCGAAACCTACCCCCCTCCCTTGGTAGAAAAGTTGCCTTCTAGTATTGTTATAATGCCCAAAATACCCTAGCCCAAATCCCTTAGTACTTAGTAGAAGTTGTGAAGAACTTCTAAGGGTTCTTGGAGCTATCGGAGCGTTCAAATTAGGAGCTAAACCTTGCTCAGGAGCGACGTTTAACTTGGATAATTTTTGGGCTTATCGAGGTAAATAAACTTATCCTTCTTTTGTAATTTGAGAATACATACTGTAGAAGTATAGGAATAAGTATAAATACTTAGAAGGATAATACAGAATAGAATTGAACTGTTATCACAGTAGAAGGGTATAAAAGAAGAATAATTGAACTGTACTCACATAGATCGCTTTTTAAGATCGTATAGCTTACCGGGTAGGGAAGTGCTGCCCAAATTCCCATAGAATAGAGAACCCTCTGCTTAGAGCTTTATACAGTACAATCTAGACGTTGATAGACGTATTTGACTGTTATAGGCTGATTCTCTGCGCGCGACATATTCGACTTGGCAGGAGGTTTTCGCCGAGAAGGTATGTGATTCTTCCTAAGCATGATATTTTAACATATATATGTAGTACGGTAGACGTACATGTGTTAACTGAATAATAATCACGACAATGTCTTTTGAATTAAGCCTGAATAATAACTACGGCAATGTCTTTTGACTTAAGCCTGAATAATAAGAATCCTGATGCATTTCAAAAGAATACTGAATCATTTTTAATGTAAGAGAAATATTTGGTTTTAAAACAAAAGCTTAAGAGTTATACTAGCTTTATGGAAAGTTAGGTATAACAACTTAAGAAAGATAAAAGGCTATTTACTTGTTTGTTTATAAAAGCCTTGTATTGATTTCTGTTAAGTGTAATAAGATTGTTTGATAAGTAGATATATTATGATGCTACGTGTGTTAGTGTCTTGTAATGTTGTGAAAGTGGGTCATTCTTGCGTACTTACGTTGCTACTTGGGTAAGTCCTTTGTCTTGTTATTATATCACCTACCCTCGACTTATTATACAGGGCTTGCCACCCTTGACGCGGTCTATACGGCCATGCGATTTATGTGACTACGCGAGTCGCGGGAGTTCGGATTGATCATTCGGGTGTTTTAGCCCGACGGGGATGCCTATGCGTCTATTGAGACTATGCGATGCGGGAGTCGGTAGTGCAGGGTTAGCTACCCCGATGCGAGGAATACCTCACGCGGGTCTATGTGTGACCCATGCGATGCGGAAGTCGAGGATTAGGCACGCAGAATGATACTATGGGCGATTGGCCTTGCCGATCATTCGTGGCCTAGAAAAGACACATTCTGCTTTTCCTATTCTCGTTCTTGTTTGTGATATGGCACTACGCATAACCGAATCGATTATATTTGCAAATGGTTTTAAATACTTGATTTCATTTAAGTACTTTACGCTTTCACATACTTGGTACTGTTATCGACCTCGCCCGAGGCTGCGTTCATGCCGCAGGTAAGGGCAAGCAGGTGCTAGATCCGCATCCTTAGGATCTTTTGCGTTGGTGTCAGGAGCTCCATCTTCTCCGGAGGCTCTACTTTTGGGTATGATCTCCCTGTTGTAGTTAGTTTTGGTACAGTCAGGGTATGGCGGGGCCCTGTCCCGCCATAGTTGTTTACTTCAGAAGTGCGTAGTCTGTTATACGGTACTGGGATGTAACTGCAAAACTTGGGTTATATATATATGCCGAAAGGCAAGCTTTTCATCAGTTAAATTGTTTCTATTTTTATAATGTTTCCTGTCTTGTTTTTAAATTCCGCTGATTTACTCTGATGTATGACTACTTGGGTGCCCGGGTAAGGCACCAGTCACGGGCCCCGGAACGGGTCGTGACACTTGACTTATTTGAATTAACATGAAGTTTGTTAAAACGTGTGATACCTCATTCGTGAGTAATGAGTACTTGGTTTTAAAAGGAATAATGTTTTACTGATTTTGGAAATCAGAATAAGTATCGAACAAACCATTGCAGCGCTAATAAAAGGAAATGTACTGAATAATGAAGTATTATTAAAACCAGTAGAAACCTCCATCTGCATAGAAGCTAAGATGAGACAAAATGATATTACATTTCCTAGATCATGGCTGCTTAATAAGATTGATTATGAACAAGAATAAACTACACTCATATAAGGCATATGTTTCTCAAATTGTTTAAAAGTGAATTATATTCTTAAGTGATTAAGACTATGAACTACGAAACCTTTCTAAACTAAAAGACTTGAGTATCTGAAATTAGGCAAACTTGAACTTTTGGAAAGGAATGCGGTTACTTGACGTTGTTCTAAAATTGTAAGCCACTTGGTTTAAAAATAGTATAAAATACTTGAGTTTAAAACATGAACGTAACTGGTACGACGGATAATAGTATCGAGTTGTTTTTACGTAAAAAGAGGTCTTTTTAAAAGGATAACTGTATGTAGTACTTTGGGGTTAAAACCCGGATTTGTTGTAATAAAATAGGAGTCTATAAGGATGTTGAACTTTCCTATGCTTGTGGTAATAGCCTTTGTTGTGCAAGGGTTGATATCAGGTGACTTCTTGAGAAAGAATGGATCTTTTTATAAAGTCTAGAAGTATGGTAATTTTCTTGTGCTTGCTTGTGATAGTCTGGTTGTGCGATATATTGTTATTGTTGTTACATGGACATGTCTGCACCGATGCAGAATTCCGGGGGCATGTGGCCATGCGGCGGGCTAATCACCCGATATATTGTTATTGTTGTTACATGGACATGCGCACGTCTGCACTCGGGGCATGTGGCGTGCGGCGGGGTTGATTACCCGATATATGGTTACTATTGTTACATGGACATGTCCGCCGTCGCAATCCGGCATGTGGCGTGCGGCGAGGTTGATCACCCGATATATTGTTGTTGATGTTACATGGACATGCCGCACCGAGTGCAGGGCATGTGGCGTGCGGCATTATTATTGTTGCATCATGGACATATGCGCCGTCAGTCGGGGCATGCGGCCATGATGCGAACATGATTGATGTTGTGGGCGTGAGACCCATAGTTGTATTTGAGTGATGATTTTGAGGGCATGAGTCCCTGACTTGACTGCTTTTATGTTGCTTACTATATTTTGGTTATCATATATGTCTCCTGCTTTATACAGACTGTTATGATTTAACTACTGATATTTCGATTTCACATACTTGGTACTGTTATCGACCTCGCCGGGGCTGCGTTCATGCCGCAGTAGAGGTACATCTACCGTCGATCCATTTTAGGATCACATTTCAGCGTATTGGGAAGCTCCGTTCCTTGGAGGCTTATCTTTGGTATGTTACCACAGTGCAGTAGGTTCTTGTACATTCGTGGTATGGCGGGCCCCGTCCGTCATAGTTGTTGTAAATCTTAGAGTGCATGCACCTTTGTTGTGGGCGGGGTTGTAAGGATTGTAAAGCTCAAATGTCTATATATATATTTGCAGAAAGGCAACCGTTTTGGTTGACCTATTTTCTTTTATCTTGATCCATATCTAATAGTATGTTTAAGTTTTTTTTTATTTCTGCTGGTTTTTCTCTGATGTTGTATCACTAGGGTGCCCGGGGTAAGGCACGATCCACGGGCTGATTCGTGACAAAAGTGGTATCGAGCGATTAATCCTCGGAAAGTATCTACGCAGTGTCTAGTAGAGTCTTGATTATCGGTGTGTTGTGCACCATCTATAATCGAGGAGGTTGCAGGACATTTAGGATTGGTTTCCGCCTTTCATTCCGAGATCGTGCCTTAGAGCCGTGTGATAAGTTGGACCCTCTAACGTGCCGTTTTTACGATTATGCCTCTGCGCGGCAACCGGGCGAGAAGGGCAAGCGGCGAGGAGGCTGCGAGTAGAGCGGCGGCAGTCTCACAGAGACCACGCACTGCACCTCAGGTCCGCGGCACAGGCGAGGAGTTGGGGTACAAAGAGATGGCCGATCGCCGGATCGTGGCAGACATGCGGATAGGGCCGGCGATTCGTAGCACCATGGTTCACCCAAGATCGGATAGTTTGAGGCTACGGGACTTTACGAGTTGTAGCCGCGAGTTCTACGGGTCGAGGCACGAGGATGATCCGCGAGTTCATCAAGCGATTCTGACGGATCGTGAGTGATCGAGGCTTCGAGACCGAGTCGGTGGTCTTAGGTTCGCATCGGCTGCGTGATACCGCAATGATCGTTTGATTCGTGAGCCGTCCCGGAGAGTATGCACTTCCACCGTTTGGGACGAAGTTTTGGGGCATTCGCGCACATTTCTTGCCTCGCGGATGAGAGGGCTCGGTAAACGATTTTTGATGTTGAGGCGAGCGTCTGATTCGGAGTACAATGTGGAGTTCGACTCATTGGCTCGGTATGCCCCCGCTGTAGTAGCTGATATGGAGGACAGAGTACACCGCTACGTTACCGGATTAGATGACTACTTGGCAGAGGCCTGTTCGGGTGTAGCTCTTCAGCCGGGCATGGACATTGCCCGCATGCAGGCTTATGCACTTGGGTGTGAGGAGCGGAGAGGTCGACTGTTATACCCCGTATTTCCGGAGTATGTACGTGAGGGCGTACGTACGAAAGTTTGGCCTTAAAAGTTTAAGCCTTGGACGTTTTTATTTGTGCACAACTCACTAAAAGAATCGTTTTCCGACGAAACGTTTTCACAGCTTTTGTAGGGAAAATTCCGGCTATGTCATTTAGTATTTTTGCGGATTTTTCCGAGAGACGAAACATTTTGGACCAACGGAAGGGCGACACTTGGCACCCTCCAATTGGTGGACTTGAAATCGTCCATTGGACGAATTGGACTAGGTGTTGCACGTTTTTTGTGCCTTTGCACAAGTCAAGGAGTTGGTAGGATATTTTGTGTGCAAGTTGGCTAAGGACATTTGCCCAAATCTTGACCTTACACTTGCCTTGCACTTGTCATAATCTTGGCCATTGGTTGGCCATCCCTTGACCTATAAATACCCCTCTTGTGATGAAGAGTTCTTCATCCACAAACAAGCTTTCCAAGTCTTGAAATCCTCTCCTCTCCCTTGTGCCTTTTTCGTCCAAACACTCCCCCCTCCCCTTGTGAAGTTTGGCCGAGGGCCTACTCCCCCTAGCCTAGCCGAAATCTCCCCCCCCTCCGGGGGTCGAAAAGTTGCCTGCTCGTATTGTTATATTGCGCAAAATACCCTAGCCCACATCCCTTAGTACTTAGTAGAAGTTGTGAAGAACTTCTAAGGTTTCTCGGAGCTATCGGAGCGTCTGACTTAGGAGCTAAGCCTTGCTCCGGATCGACTTTTATCTAGGATATTATTGGGCTTACCGAGGTAAATAATCCTAACCCTCTTTGTATTAGAGAATGCATACTGTAGAAGTATAAGAATAAGTATTAAATACTTAGAAGAATAATTGAATCAGTTTACATAGAATTGTTTTCACGATGAGACTTATATAGCTCACCGGGTAGGGTTGTACGCCCGACTTTCCGTAGAATTGTGAACCCTCTGCTTAGAATGACCTTGAGTAGTCTAGACTTTGATAGATGTCTGTGACTATTATAGGCTGATTCTCTCGTGCGACATATTCAACTTGGCGGAGGTTTTGTAGAAGGTATGTGATTCTTCCTAAGCATGATATTTTTTAACATATATATAGTACGGTAGACGTACATGTGTTAACTGAATAATAACTACGGCAATGTCGTTTGACTTAAGCCTGAATAATAACTACGACAATGTCTTTTGACTTAAGCCTAAATAATAAGAATCCTGATGCATTTCAAAAGAACTACTGAATCATTTTTAACAGAAGATAAATATTTGGTTTTTAAAACAAAAGCTTAAGAGTTATACTAGCTTTATGGGAAGTTAGGTATAACAACTTAAGAAAGAACTGTTTACTTGTTTGTTTATAAAAGCCTTATATTGATTTCTGTGAAGTGTAGTAAGATTGTTTGATAAGTAGACATATTATGATGCTACCTGTGTTAGTGTCTTGTAATCTTTGTGTAAGAAGTCATTCTGCTGGCTTACGTTGCTAAGCGGTAATTCATTGTCTTGTTATTATATCACCTACCCTTGACTTATTATACGAGGGCTTGCCACCCTTGATTGATCATTCCGGTGTTTAGCGTCGCGGGATTCTCATGCGGTCCATGGGACTACGCGTCTATCGAGACTATGCGGATGCGGAGTCCAGTGATTCTGGGGTTAGCTACCCCGATGCGAGAATACCTCATGCGTCCGTGTGTGACTATGCGGACTGCGGAAGTCCGTGACTAGGCACGCAGAATGATACTATGGGCGATCGGCCTTGCCCGATCGTTCGCGGCCTAGAATAGACACATTCGCTTTTCTATTCGTTGTTGTTTGTGATGTGCACTATGTGCAATTGAATCGATTGTATTTGTGAAAAGGTTTTAAATACTTTGATTTCATTTAAGTACTTTATAGTTTCACATACTTGGTACTGTTATCTTGACCTCGCCGGGCTGCGTCATGCCGCAGTAAAGGCAAGCAGTGCTAGATCCGCATCCTTAGGATCTTTGCGTTGGTGTCGGGAGCTCCATCTTCTCCGAGGCTCTACTTTGGGTATGATCTCCTGTTGTAGATAGTTTTATGCGATCGGTATGGCGGGGCCTGTCGCCATAGTTGTATATTTCCTTAAGTGCTGTAGTCATTTATGCAGTTTGGGATGCTTCTAAACCATGTTTATATATATATCGAAAGCGACTTTTTCTCACATAAAGCGTGTCTCATTTTACAACTATTTCATGTCTTGTTTTTATATTCCGATTACTCGATGTATGACTACTTGGGTGCCGGTAAGCACGATCCGAACCAGGCAGTCGTGACAAAAGCGGTATCAGAGTAGTTAATCCTCGGAAAGTGTCTACAGGCCGTATCTAGTAAGTCTTGATTATCGGTGTGTTGTGCACCACACCAATAATCGTGAGGCTATAGGATATTTAGATTGGTTTCCATTCTTCTCACTCGAGATCGTGCCTTAGAGGCGTGTTATAGGTTGGACCTCTAACGTATTTCTTTCTATGCTGATTATGCCTCCACGTAAAGGCGACCGTGGCGAAGGGCAAGCGAGGAGGCGCTAGCGAGACACCCAGTCACGAGGGCTCGTGCCCGATCTATACGAGACGGCGAGTTCCATGACGCCGCCGGCCCAGAGACCGCGATGCCGTACCTCAGTCCGCGGCTGGAGCAAAGGAGATAAGTGCAGAGATGGCCCGATTATTTGCTCGGATTGTGGCGGACATGAGGCAGTGGGCCAGCGATTCCGATTCAGCGGCAAGACTGTAGTGCACGCAGAGCGATTTGAGGCTACGGATTTCCTTAGTTGTAGCCCGCGAGTTTCTGGTCGAGGCGGAGGATGATCGCGAGAGTTCATCCGTCGATTCTGCAGAGATCACGCGGGTGATCAAGGCTTCGAGGCCGAGTCGTGACATTCGGTTCGCATCGTTTGCGTGATACATGATCGATTGGTTTGATTCGTGGGAGCTTTCGGGAGAGCATGCACTCGTGATATGGGATGAGTTTTGGAGGCTTTTCTCACACACTTCTTGCCTCCGCGGATGAGGAGAGGCACGTGATAGATTCTTGTTCTTTGAGACAGGGAGGGCGCAGTTAGGGAGTACAATGTCGAGTTTGATTCTTTGGCTCGATATGTCCACCTGCCGGTAGCAGATATGGAGGACCGGTGCATCGCTATGTCACTGGGCTAGATGATTACATGGCCGAGTCTTGTCGCGGTGTGTCCTTCACCGAGCATGGACATTACCCGTATGCGAGCTCATGCACTAGGATGCGAGGCGTAGACCGCCGGGTAAGCGATATCAGCAGGCGAGAAGAAGGCGAACGGCCGGTTCTTTTGGTGGTTCGGGGTGGCGGCACAGCCAGTCGGTGCACCACGGCCGGCGCGAGCGCTCTACATCATTTTCGGTACAGCCCAGGCGATCGAGGCGGTCGGGGCCCGGGACTTGATTTCGAGTAGCAGGGTGCTAACTGCTCGAGGTCCGCTCGGTGTGCGTTGTGGTAGATACCATTACGGAGCTGTACTCAGGGAGCTTGCTATACTTGTGGCGGCAGGTCATTTCGCGAGTTTGTCCGCCGGGCGGCGGTGGTGGTAGGCTCGGCTACGAGTGCGTTGCCGCTTATTCATCCTCGACGATTACTCGCCGGAGCAAGGTACTCATGGACCAGCGGTCGCGGCGAGTCGTGGCGCGAGTCCGATTCTAGCGGTCCTCGAACCGCATTTATGCTTTGTCCGGTAGATAGGATCGTGAGGCCTCACCGATGTCGCGGTACCTTATCGGTTCTGGGTTTGATGTATGCTTTGATAGATCCGGGTTCTACTCATCTATATCTCCCTTGTTGCTAGTAGGATAGGGATAGAGCACGAGTCCATAGACCACTTTCGAGGTAGCTACGCGATGGGTGATTCGGTGGTAGCTCGGCGGGTATATAGAGCTTGTCTGTGACCATTCTGATCGTCGGACCACTAGCGACTTGATAGAGTTAGAGATGATTGACTTCGACGTGATCATGGGGATGGATTGGCTAGATTCTTGCTACGCCAATGTAGGCAGAGAGAAAGTAGTGCGGTTCCGGTTTCTGAGGCCGGTTGTTGAGTGGGAGAGCACGGTATCGCCCAGGGTAGGTTTATTTCCTACCTCAAGGCTAGGAAGATGGTGCGAAGGGGTATATCTACCATCTCGTTCGGGTGTTTGATCACGAGGCTGCGGTACCAGATTTTGAGCGGTTCGGTGGTCGAGAGAGTTCCCGAGACGTGTTTCGCACGACCTCGGGTATCCTCCCGAGAGGAGATCGAGTTTTGTATAGATGTCTTTGCGGACACTCGGCTATTTCCATTCCGCCATACGAGAATGGCACTGCCGAGTTGAGAGAGTTGAAGGACCGGTGAGAGATTTCTTTGGAGAAGGGCTTCATCGAGCCTAGTGTTTCACCACAGGAGCGCGGTATTGTTCGTGAAGAAGAAGGGCGGGGCCTGCGCATGTGTTGATTCTGACGGTGAACAAGGTGACCATTAAACAGATACCCCTTCCGGGATTGATGATTTGTTCGACCGATTGCGAGCGCGAGATGTTTCTCCAAGATTGATCTGCATTCGGGCTATCATCAGTGCAAGTCGAGAGGTGGATGTCCACAGGATCGCATTCGGACGTGACGGGCATTATGAGTTCGAGGTCATGTCTTTTGGGTTGACGATGCTCAGCGGTATTCATGGATTTGATGAACCGAGTGTTCAAACCATTTTTGGACACGTTTGTGATAGTGTTCATTGATGATATCTTGGTTTATTCTCGCTCAGAGCAGGAGCATGCGGAACATTTGAGGACTGTGCTGACAGTTCTCCGGGACCAGCAGTTATACGCCAAGTTTTCCAATTGTGAGATTTGGTTAGCTTCGGTGGCTTTTCTTGGGCATATTGTCGGGGCTGATGGCATTCGAGTGGATACGGCCAAGATCGGCGATCGAGACTTGGCCTAGACCTCTTACTCGGCAGAGGTTCGCGATTTCGGGCCTTGCAGGATATTATCGGTTCGTGAGAAGTTTGCTTCTATCTACGCACCATTGACTAGTGACTCGGAAAGCTAAGTTTGATGGTGATGCTTGTGAGCGGGGTTTCCGATTCTTGAAGGAGGCGACAACCGCCCGTTCTTACTCTTCCCGAGGTCGGATGGTTACGTGGTGTATTGTGATGCGTCGGGCATCGGGTTGGGATGTGTGTTGATGCGTGAGGCGAGTTATAGCATACACATCCGGCGACTTAAGATACGAGAGAACTACCCCACGTGATTTGGAGTCGGCGGCGGTGATTCACGCTTTGAAGATCCGAGGCACTATTTGTATGGGGTTCACGTGGATATTTATACAGACCACAAGAGCCTCCGGTATATCTTCACCAGAGGAGTGAACTTACGGCGAGAGGCGGTGGTTAGAGTTGCTTAAGGATTACGATGTTGATATCTGTACCACGGGAAGGCCAATGTTGTGGCGTATGCTCTTAGTCGTAGTCGATGGGAGCCTATCGGATGTGTAGCTAGAGAGGAGGGCATGGTTCGTGATTTGCATCGATTAGCGAGCCTTGGTGTCCGTTTGATTGATTCCGATAGCGGTGGGGTTCGAGTTCGTGAGGTTGCGAGTCTTCCATCGTCGGCGAGGTGAAGAGGCAGATTCGAGGATCGATTTTGACACGTTATCGTGATCTGACTCTTCGTGAGGGCAAGGGTCCTTTTGAGGTAGCACGTGATGGGGTGCTAAGGTTTGAGGCGGTTGTGTGTTCGGATGTTTGAGGACTTGGCGAGTTTGTCACGACCAGCGGGCCGTGGCGGTGCCTTACCGGGCACCCTAGTGACACAACATCAGTGTCGTGGAACATAAAACAACAACGTGAGATAACGAAATATAAAACAATAATCATGAAAACTTGCCTTTCGGCATATATATATAACCATCAACTCTTTTACAAATGAGCGGCTTAATCCTTTTTACCAACCCCGCCTACGGTACTCTGGACCTAAGAATGATACGAGCCACAATGGCGGGGCGGGGCCCCAAACCACGAATGTAAACACTTACTACGACGGACTATACGTCGATAAGCCTCGAGAAGCGGAGCTTCCCAAGCCGACGTGACCACGAGCTAGGATCAACGATCGATGTACCTCAACTGCGGCATGAACGGCCTTCGAAGAGGTCGATGCAACGTGTACCAAGTATGTGAAATCGTAAAGTATCATGGCGAAATCATAGTAGTCTATATAAAGCGGGAGACATGTATGATAACCAAACTACGATTCACAACAACTAAGCGATCATGTCAAGTCGTGGACTCACGCTCAAAGTCATCACAATAAGACCGTGCGGGGTAAGAATGCGAAGGCATAGCCGACTAAGACCCAGTACCACAAATGCCACAAATCGTATCACGAGGTCTCTCTAGACGCACCACAGATCGGCGGCCGCGGCCCGCGCGGTATCAATGTCGGCGTCTATTCTGGAACTCGCGACTCGCGTAGGTCATGCGAGACCGCATAAGGTATTCCTCGAATCTCGGTCCTAGACCACCCGAGGTATACCGCGTCGGCGGCCTAACCTCGGATCCGTCCCGGACTTAGCGGCCAGCATAGCCCTTCGAGGACGCATAGTCCTCGAGAGACGCGTAGGAATTCCCGCATCGGGCTAAACACCGGAATGATCGGTCAATCCCGGAGCATACCGCGACTCCGCATAGTCTCAAGGACGCGTAGGCGTATAGACGCGTCAAGGGTGGCAAGCCACCGGTATACGATCGAGGGTAGGTGATATAATAACGATCTGATGGACTTACCTTTTAACAATGTAAGCACAAAGAGAATGACCCCTTACATAACAATCACAAGATACTAACACAAGTAGCATCCTAACATGTTTACTTATCACATCAACAAGAAAGTATTACAAGGCTATCACAAACCAATACAATCAAGTTATTCACCCAAGGTACTTTCTACTAACAAGTTCTAGTATCTAACACCAACGTAATTCATACATCAAATCTTTAAAATATCTGTTCCTATCACATAAGTCACACATACGTAGTATAAAATAGAGTATTTGTCTTTTAAGTAAACCAAAACACTTACCTTTGTAAAACCAAGTAACAACATTATTTTCCAAACGCCCAAGTTTGCCTAATTTCAAATGCTCACGTTTCTTATTTTAGAAAGGTTTAGTAGTTCATAGTCTTATTCATTTAAGAATATAATTCTCTTTTAAACAACTGAGAAACATAAGCCTTATATGTGAGTAGGATATTCTTGTTTATAACAATCTTATTATGACCATGATCTAGGAAATATCATTTTGTCTCATCTTAGCTTCTATGCGGATGGAAGTTTCTCTTGGTTTTAATAATACTTAATTATTCAAAACATTTCCTTTTATTAACGCAGTGGTTTGTCGATACACATCCCGATTTCCAACATCAAGAAAGCGTTCTTAAGCCGTTATACCTAACTTCCCATAAAGCTAGTATAACTCTTAAGTTCTCAAAACCAAGTATTACTTCTCTTTCAAAACGATTTGAAATCTTTTGAAATACTTCAAGTTCTTTATAATCACACATCAAGCCGCTTATAAACAAATCATTTACCTTTTAAAAACCACAAAGTGTTTTCTTATCTACATAAAGTCGTTATAACCAACTTCCCATAAAGCCGTTATAACACTTTATGTTTTAAACCCATCGAATACATTTAGCACGTATCGTCTACGTACTACATAGTTTACACATATCATGCTAGAGATAGGAAGAGGTTCACATACCTCGCGACGAGTATCGACTAATAGCAAAACGCTCAAACGATCGGCTACTCCTTAAGTCAAGTGGATCATTCCACACGTAGCATTTCAACCTATAAGGCCACGGCGCTTATTAACATCGTAGAACATTCTGAGAAAATTCGACAAAGACCTCCCGCAACAGCGTAAATCTCCTCCTCTAACGGGGCCGGCTATCAAGCCAACCAGGGGGGGGTTATACATCTAATCCGAACGGGTACAATTCTACTCCACAGTACTACTACACAAGTCTACTGTGATACGATCCTATGTAAAAGCGATTCGATTCTTGAGCTTAAGTCCAGGACATTGCCACAAGCTATGTTCGATTATACATATATAGTATACTTTAACTATATTTTCCTACAACATGTAATATCCAATTACAATAGGGGGACAAGATATTTACCTCGCTAAGCCCATAATTATCCAAATATAAAGTCGATCCTGGGCAATCGTTTAGCTCGACTCAGGCGCTCCAACCCGCTCTAAACCACCTTAGAAGTTCTAACCAACTTCTTCACAATACTCCAACTGACTATGGAGATTTTCCTAGGGTTTCGGTTTTGTGGTGGACGGGAAGTATAATAGTATTTTACTGGCTTTTCAGATAGGTATAACCTTAGAATACAACAAGGTATCTGGCTAAGGTAATTTGGGCATTATAACAATACTTTTGAGAGTATTTCTATCAAGAGGGGGTATTATATGAAAACAAACTAGGCTAGGGGTACCCCACTGCCACACAAAGGAGGGTGGCTACCTCGGCCTGCCCACTGGGGAACTCTCGGCGAGGGCCTGCGAAAAGGGAGGAAGGCTCTCAAGACTTAGGCATTTTGGATGAAGAAGTTCATCAAAGGAGAGGGTATTTATAGCACAAGCCAAGGCCAACCAATGGCCAAGATCTAGCCAAGTGCCTAGCAGTGTAGGGCAAGATTCACCCGTGTGTCCTAGCCAACTTGCACACAAAATATCTTCAAAATATCTCCCACTTGCCACTTTTCGCCCGTCCACCGCCACCTTACCCACCAATGAGAGGTGCAGTCGCCTCTCGTTGGACCAAAATGTTCCGTCTCTCGTAAAAATCCGCAAAAATACTAAATGACATAGCCGGAAATTCCCCTACGAAAGCTGTGAAAACGTTTCGTCGAAAAACGACTCTAACCGGGTGTTGTGCACAAACATATATCGGCCCAAAGGTGCCACATGGGGTGACACGTGTCGCCCCGATTAAATCAAAATATTTCGTCTTCAGAAAATATCTATAACGGCCAAAATCTCAAAATCAAAGCGGGCCCCACAAAACCGTAAATTTCTCCCGTGGGCCCCACGTGACCATTTCCGAAAATAAAATTCCAATATTCTAATATAATCCAAGAAGTCCAAAAACCAACTATGGGAATCCAATTCCCATTAACGAACCTTTTCCTTCACAAAAACGGAAACTTTTCCGTGGAAAATTCACCTCTTTCTTCCTTTCCAATCTTTACGTGCGTATTCTCCGTGCGTCCTCGCATACATACCACGGAACTACGGGTATAACATTCTTCCCTCTTAGAAACATTCGTCGAATGTTCCTTCTAAGTCTCAAAGCGAACGCGTGCGAGATAGTCTTCACTACTATACTTACGAAACAATCCCGCCACGGTGGCCATGAAACACTGCGCAAAACTTACATCTAAGTCCACGAAACACCTCTACATCACCACAAATAATACTACTTTTGTCACTTTGTCGCGAGCCTTGCTCGACGACCCAACAAATGGTACCGGCTGCGTCGATCACTTTGAAGTGTATGCACTCGGATTCTTATCACATTTACGATCGCTTTAGTATCCAAAACTCGGGGTTACTATCTCTAACGTGGTCATCATTAACTGGGAACATCCTGGATGGATCTTCGATACTTTCCCGAACATAACAATACGAAAGACCGGACGTCATGCCTCCTAAGTCGGACGGCAAAAGCTAACATATAGGCAACCTGGCCTATTCTTCACATGAACTCAAAAGGGCCCCAAGTAACTCGGGCTAAGTTCCCTTTGTTTCCAAAACTCGTCACACCCTAACCGGGGTGGTACTTTCAAGACCGACCGTCAACTGAACTCAGCGTCGTCGCGATTACATACGATTTCTCCGATGCGGAACTTCTTCAGACAAGCTCGCGCTATATCGCGATCTGCTGGAACAAGCTCGAACCAACTATCTGAACCACGCCAACATCGAACCAATCGACCAAGACTTGCATTTACGCTGCCCTGGCGTCACAAGTCGACATCCGAACACCGAAATGGTAGCTTAAACACTCCCAACCGGAGACAACGATCCTCGCAACTACCGCAAATCAAAACATCGGCGAGGCGAATGCGTCTGGAGACTCACTGAGTTCTAGCCCTTCCCGGTACAAACTCCCAGAAGAGAAAGCGGTAGTACCAGGCTCCACTGTCGTCATAAGGTGAAGGTAGGCACCGTGCAACCTCACAACCTTTTCGAGATAACATCAACACCGCCGAGAACGACCACGGCCAGAAGAACACGATAGGTGCCCCATCGGCCCGACCATCGGTCGAACGCGTCCACGAACTTGCGGCTAACTAAACATGGGCCTAACACCCTCATGACCCTAACACAAGAGGACCACCACAAACTGACCCCACCAAACCTACCGCGGGTTGACCGCGCGTAGCCTCAACCCGGCAGGTGCAAAATACCATCTCCCGAAGGAGCAGTCTTACTAAACATGTTACGAAAACCTGGCGGTCTTCTTAGCTCAACTACCCTCTTTCATTTCATACTACTTAGGGACTTATCCCAAAACACACCACGTGCACTATGCACTCTATAAGGGTCAAACATAAACATACGTCTCTACGAGATGGCCTTACCTCTAAGGTCTTTGCGTATAAAGCTCTAAGGCTCACACTTTCTCTATCCTCCAAAATCTTACCGTTAACCCACCATGATTTCTAATCACAACTAACACACCGCTATCGTAACATAGCACTTAAGGTATACTCGCTTGAAAGTTACCGAAGGACCTTGCCGCTCTGGCCTTCTGCTGTCCTTGGTTAACAGTCGATCTCTACGCTTCGGCTGCTGCGCGTAAGCCCGCACGTGCCATGCTCAAGCCTAATCGAAGAATTACTCTTGCACAACCCTTTAGATAGTCCTCAAGACTCGCGGTACATCGGTATATTCTCCGGTAGCCAAATCTATAGCTAATGTGAGGTTGTCCCTTGGCAATCTATATTCTCTGTTCCGTTGGGCGAAGGTTCACATATCATGGCGCGATGAAGCTGCGTCGCCATGCTTAAACTCTTTGGGGCTAGTGACGTCGCGAAACCCCCGAATGAAGCACTACCCTAGGTAATGATTTGGCTGTGCCTCGCCACCTCTGTACTACTCGCGGCTCCTGCCGTGCCTTGCCTCCCGGGCGGGTTGCCCTACGCGGAGGCATAACGATAAGGGAAATAATTTCGTCGGAGGTCCAACTTACAACACGACTCTAAGGCACGATCTCGAGTGAGAAGAATAGAAACCAATCCTAAATATCCTATAGCCTCACGATTATTGGTGTGGTGCCTAACACCCGATAATCAAGACTTCGGATGCGATGCGTAGACACTTTCAGGATTAATCGCTCGATACCACTTTTGTCACGACCCGGCGGGCGTGGATCGTGCCTACCGGGCACCCTAGTGACACAACATCCAGTGTCGTGGAACATAAAACAACAACATGAGATAACGAAATATAAAACAATAATCAGGAAAACTTGCCTTCGGCATATATATATAACCATCAACTCTTTTACAAATGAGCGGCAATCCTTTTTACCAACCACGCTTACAAGATTACTACGGACCTCTAAGAATGATCGACCACAATGGCGGGACGGGGCCCGCCAAACCACGAATGTAAACACTTACTACGAAGGTGGACTATACGTGATAAGCCTCGGAGAAACGGAGCTTCCCAACGCTGGCGTGACCACGAGCTAGGATCAACGGCGATGTACCTCAACTGCGGCATGAACGCAGCCCCGAGAGTCGATGCAACATGTACCAAGTATGTGGCGTAAAAAGTATCATGGCGAAATCATAGTAGTCTATATAAAGCGGGAGACATGTATGATAACCAAACTACGATTCACAACAACTAGCGATCATGTCAAGTCGTGGACTCACGCCTCAAAGTCATCACAATAAGACCGTGCGGGTAAGTGCGAAGGCATAGCCGACTAAGACCCCAAGTACCACAAATGCCACAAATCGTATCACGAGGTCTCTAGACCGCACCACAGATCGAAGGCCGCCACGGCGCAGATATCGATGTCGCGCGTCTATTCACGGAACTCTCGCGACTCGCATAGGTCACACATGCACCGCATAAGGTATTCCTCGAATCACGGTCTAGACCACGAGGTATACCGCGTCGGCGACCTAACCTCAGTATCCGTCCCGGACTTCCGCAGCCGCATAGCCCTTCAAGGACCGCATAGTCCTCGGAGACGCATAGGAATTCCCGATCGGGCTAAACACCGGAATGATCGATCAATCACGGAGCATACCGCGACTCGCGATAGTCTCAAGGACGCGTAGCCGTATAGACCGCATCAAGGGTGGCAAGCCCCGGTATACAGATCGAGGGTAGGTGATATAATAACGATCTGATGGACTTACCTTTTAACAATGTAAGCCGCAGAATGACCCCTTACATAACAATCACAAGATACTAACACAAGTAGCATCCTAACATGTTTACTTATCACATCAACAAGAAGGTATTACAAGGCTATCACAAACCAATACAATCAAGTTATTCACCCAAGGTACTTTCTACTAACAAGTTCGAGTATCTAACCCCAACGATTTCATACATCAAATCTTTAAAAGATCTGTTCTATCACATAAGTCACACAATACCCGTAGTATAAAATAAGTATCTGTCTTTTAAGTAAACCAAAACACTTACCTTTGTAAAACCAAGTAACAACATTATTTTCCAAACGCCCAAGTTTGCCTAATTTCAAATGCTCACGTTTCTTATTTTAGAAAGGTTTCAGTAGTTCATAGTCTTATTCATTTAAGAATATAATTCTCTTTTAAACAATCGAGAAACATAAGCCTTATATGTGAGTAGGATATTCTTGTTTATAACAATCTTATTACAAAGACCATGATCTAGGAAATATCATTTTGTCTCATCTTAGCTTACATGCGGATGGAAGTTTCTCGGTTTTAATAATACTTAATTATTCAAAACATTTCCTTTTATTAACGCTCAGATGGTTTGTCGATACATCCCGATTTCCAACATCAAAAACGTTCTTAAGCCGTTATACCTAACTTCCCATAAAGCTAGTATAACTCTTAAGTTCTCAAAACCAAGTATTACTTCTCTTTCAAAACGATTTGTAAATCTTTTGAAATACTTCAAGTTCTTTATAATCACACATCAAGCGATTATAAACAAATCATTTACCTTTTAAAAACCACAAAGTGTTTTCTTATCTACATAAAGTCGTTATAACCAACTTCCCATAAAGCCGTTATAACACTTTATGTTTTAAACCCATCGAATACATTTAGCACGTACGCGTCACCGTACTACATAGTTTACACATATCATGCTAGAGAGATAGGAAGAGGTTCACATACCTCGCGGCGAGTATCGACTAATAGCAAAACGCTCCAACAATCGGCTACTCCTTAAGTCAAGTGGATCATTCCACACGTAGCATTTCAACCTATAAGGCCACAGCGCTTATTAACATCGTAGAACATTCTACGAGAAAATTCGACAAAGACCTCCCGCATGGCAGCGTAAATCTCCTCTCTCTAGTAGGCTATCAAGCCAACCGAGGGTTATACATCTAATCCGAACGGTACAATTCTACTCCACGATCTTACTACACAAGTCTCATCAGAATACACCCTATGTAAAAACAGTTCGATTCTTGGGCTTAAGTCCAAGGACATCACACAAGCTATGTTGATTATACATATATAGTATACTTTAACTATATTTTCCTACAACATGTAATATCCAATTACAATAGGGGACAAGATATTTACCTCGCTAAGCCCATAATTATCCAAATATAAAGTCGATCCGGGCAATCGTTTAGCTCCACTCAGCGCTCCAACCCGCTCTAAACCACCCTTAGAAGTTCTAACCAACTTCTTCAATACTCCACTGACTATGGAGATTTTCCTAGGGTTTCGGTTTTGTAGTGACGGGAAGTATAATAGTATTTTCGGGCTTTTCAGATAGGTATAACCTTAGAATACAACAAGGTATACTGGCTAAGGTAATTTGGGCATTATAACAATACTTTTGAGAGTATTTCTATCAAGAGGGGTATTATATGAAAACAAACTAGGCAGGGGGTACCCCACGCCACACCACAAAGGAGGGGTGGCTACCTCGCCTTTGCCCACTGGGGAACTCTCGCCAGGGGCCTCGAAAAGGGGAGGGAAGGCTCTCAAGACTTAGGCATTTTGGATGAAGAAGTTCATCAAAGGAGAGGGTATTTATAGCACAAGCCAAGGCCAACCAATGGCCAAGATCTAGCCAAGTGCCTAGCAAGTGTAGGGCAAGATTCACCCGTGTGTCCTAGCCAACTTGCACACAAAATATCTTCCAAAATATCTCCCACTCACACCCTTCGTGCCCAAGCACCACCTTACCACCAATGAGAGGGTGCCAGTGCCGCCTCTCGTTGGTCCAAAATGTTAGTCTCTCGGAAAAATCCGCAAAAATACTAAATGACATAGCGGAAATTCCCTACGAAAGTGTGGAAAGCGTTTAGTCGAAAAACGACTCTAACCGTGTTGTGCACAAACATATATCTACCAAAGGTGCCACATGGGGTGACACGTGTCGCCCCGATTCGTCCAAAATATTTCGTCTTCGAAAATATCTATAACGCCAAAATCTCAAAATCAAAGCGGGCCCCACAAAGCGTAAATTTCTCGTGGGCCCCACGTGACCATTTCCGAAAATAAAATTCCAATATTCTAATATAATCCAAGAAGTCCAAAAACCAAATATGGGAATCCAATTCCCATTAACGAACCTTTTTCCTTCACAAAAACCGGAAACTTTTCCGTGGAAAATTCACCTCTTTCTTCCTTTCCAATCTTTCTGTCGTATTCTCGTACGTACGTCCTCGCATACATACCCTGGAACTACGGGGTATAACAAGGTTCTTGGGGAAGCACACAGCGCGCGTTACTCTATCCATCCAGGGTCGACCAAGATGTACCACGACCTTAGATCTGTGTATTGGTGGGATGGCTTGAAGAGGGACGTTGCAGAGTTCGTAGCTCAGTGTCCGTGTTGTCAGCAGGTGAAGGTAGAGCACCAGAGGCCTGGTGGTCTGTTGCAGGCGATAGAGATCCCCACTTGGAAGTGGGAGGTGATCAACATGGACTTTATCAAAGGATTACCTCGCACTCCGAGAAAGCATGATTCTATTTGGGTTATCGTCGACGGTGATTGAAATCAGCCCACTTTCTTCCGTTAGGGCGACTTTTTGGTGAGGATTATGCGGACTTTACATCCGAGAGATCGTCGGTCGCATGGAGTCCCTATTTCGATCATATCGACGAGAGCGGTTCGGCTAACTTCGGAGGTCCTTCCAGAGGGTTTAGGGGCGGTGAGCACAGTCGCATTTCATCCACGCAGACGGACAGCAGAGCGCACTATCCGCACTCTTGAGGATATCTGCGAGCTGTGTTATTGACTTGATGGTAGTTGGGAGGATCATTTGCCTCTAGTTGAGTTCGCGTATAATAATAGCTACCACTCCAGTATTCAGATGGCGCCTTATGAGGCCTTGTATGGGAGGAAGTGCAGATCGCCTATAGGCTGGTTCGATGTGGGCGAGTGCGATTAGTGGGACCAGATTTGGTGCGTGGCGGTGGATAAGGTAAAGCTTATCCAGGGAGAGGTTCTTGGCGGCTGAGTCGGCAGAATCATACGCAGATCACCGTCGTGGCATGCAGAGTTCGAGTTGAGGATAGGGTTTTCCTAAAGGTGTCACCCATGAAGGGTGTGATGAGATTCGGGAGGAAAGGGAAACTCAGCCCAAGGTACATTGGGCCCTATCAGATTGTCCGCAGAGTAGGCAAGGTTGCCTACGAGTTGGATCTGCCGTCCGATCTGGAGGCAGTGCATCCGGTGTTTCACGTTTCTATGCTGAGGAGATGTATCGGGGATCCATCTAGGGTACATCCGATTGACGACGTCCAGGTGACCGAGGGGTTATCGTATGAGGAGATTCCCATAGCGATAGTCGATCGTCAGGTTAGGCGTCTGCGGACGAGGCGTGGCTTAGTCAAAGTCTTGTGGCGGAACGAGCTTAGGGAGGAGATGACGTGGGAAGCTGAGGAGGACATGAGGCGGAGGTATCCTCACTTATTCCCCACACCTCCAGGTAACTTACTTTCCTGCTTGCTGGTTTAATTTTTCGTAAATTGTTAAGTGTTATATTGTGGCCATGTGTGGCAAACCTGTTTAAGCTTTTACCGTTAACTGTCTTGGGAAGGAACATTCGGGACGAATGTTTCTAAGGAGGGGAGAATCTTATACCCCGTATTTCCGGAGTATGTACGTGAGGGCGTACGTACGAAAGTTTGGCCTTAAAAGTTTAAGCCTTGGACGTTTTTATTTGTGCACAACTCACTAAAAGAATCGTTTTAAGCGAAGCGTTTTCCACGGCTTTTGTAGGAAAATTCCGGCTATGTCATTTAGTATTTTTGCGGATTTTTCCGAGAGACGAAACATTTTGGACCAACGGGAGGGCGACACTTGGCACCCTCCAATTGGTGGACTTGAAATCGTCCATTGGACGAATTGGACTAGGTGTTGCACGTTTTTTGTGCCTTTGCACAAGTCAAGGAGTTGGTAGGATATTTTGTGTGCAAGTTGGCTAAGGACATTTGCCCAAATCTTGACCTTACACTTGCCTTGCACTTGGCATAATCTTGGCCATTGGTTGGCCATCCCTTGACCTATAAATACCCCTCTTGTGATGAAGAGTTCTTCATCCACAAACAAGCTTTCCAAGTCTTGAAATCCTCTCCTCTCCCTTGAGCCTTTTCGTCCAAACACTCACTCCCTTGTGAAGTTTGGCGAGGCCTACTCCACTAGCCTTGGAAATCTACCCTCCCTTGGTAGAAAAGTTGCCTTCTAGTATTGTTATAATGCCCAAAATACCTAGCCCAAATCCTTAGTACTTAGTAGAAGTTGTGAAGAACTTCTAAGGTTTCCTTGGAGCTATCTGAGCGTCTGACTTAGGAGCTAAGCCTTGCTCCGGATCGACTTTTATCTAGGATATTATTGGGCTTACCGAGGTAAATAATCCTAACCCTCTTTGTATTAGAGAATGCATACTGTAGAAGTATAAGAATAAGTATTAAATACTTAGAAGAATAATTGAACTGTACTCACATAGGAATTTGTTTTCAGATGACTTATATAGCTCAGGGTAGGGTTGTCTTTTGACTTTCCGTAGAATTGTGAACCCTCTGTTTAGAATGACCTTCAGAGTAGTCTAGACTTTGATAGATGTTTGTGACTATTATAGGCTGATTCTCTGCGCGCGACATATTCAACTTGGCAGGAGGTTTTCGCCGAGAAGGTATGTGATTCTTCCTAAGCATGATATTTTTTAACATATATATAGTACGGTAGACGTACATGTGTTAACTGAATAATAACTACGGCAATGTCTTTTGACTTAAGCCTAAATAATAAGAATCCTGATGCATTTCAAAAGAACTACTGAATCATTTTTAACAGAAGATAAATATTTGGTTTTTAAAACAAAAGCTTAAGAGTTATACTAGCTTTATGGGAAGTTAGGTATAACAACTTAAGAAAGAACTGTTTACTTGTTTGTTTATAAAAGCCTTGTATTGATTTCTGTGAAGTGTAGTAAGATTGTTTGATAAGTAGACATATTATTGTAACGCCCCGAACCCGGGCCCGTTACTGGTGCCTTACCCCGGGCACCCTAGTGATACAACATCAGAGAAAACCAGCGGAAAATAAAACATGAATCATGAAACAAGAGATATAATAAATAAACAGGCAACCAAGCGGTTGCCTTCCGGTATATACATAAAACCCGACAGTTTAATCCTTTTACAACCCCGCTTACAGTTCTCTGCACTTAAGATATACAACGACTATGACGGGACAGGGCCCCGCCATACCACTGAATGTACAAGAACCTACAACTCAGGAAAACACATACCAAAAGATAAGCCTCGAGAAGCGGAGCTTCCTAAACGCTGGCGAGATCCTAAGAGCGAGGATCCACGGCCGATGTACCTCTACTGCGGCATGACGCGGCCCGAAGGAGGTCGAGACAACAGTACTAAGTATGTGAAATCACAAATCGTAAATGAAATCATAATAGCTTAAAAGCGGGAGGCATGTATGATAACCAAAATACGATGCAACATAAAAGCAGTCAAGTCGTGACTCACGCCTCAAAGTCACCACTAAATATAACTATGGGTCTCACGCCCATAACATCCATCATGTTCGCATCATGGCGCGTGCCGGAATCGCCTCGGTGTAGACATGTCCATGATGCAACAATAATAACAAGGTCGCGTGGCACATGCCGGAATCGCGTCGGTGTAGACATGCCCATGTAACCTCAATAACATATCTTGGGTGGTCAACCTGCGCGTAGCCCACATGCCGAATCTTGCATCGGTGTGAATCGTCCATGTTGCGGTAATAACCATCTATCGGGTAATCAACGACGCGTGGCCGCGTGCCGGAATCTGCGTCGGTGTAGACATGTCCATGTGATATCAACAACAAGACAGTAATCAAAATGGAAACATACGTGGAATTCTCCATCACGCCAAAGACGTCCAAGTAAGTTATCAACAAGTCAACCGCCTCTATCGAGAGCGGTAACACGAAATACCACTTGCACACAAAGGCTATCATCACAAGCATAGGCAAGTTTCACAACAACAAGCCGCAATGAGTTTCACAACAACAAGCACAGTAAGTTTCACACAACTCAAAGTACTTTCATTTTATGCAAAGTCGGGTTTTAACCCCAAAGTACTACATACGTTAAATTCTTTTAAAGAGATCCATTACTTATAAAAGTCACCCGATACGTAGTATTAGAATGACCAACCCACATTCCCTTTTAAAAATCAAGTAACAACATTCTTTTCCTAAGTTCCAGTTTGCCTAGTTTCAATTACTCAAGCTTCTCATTTTCAAATGGTTTCATAGTTCCCAAACTTAATCACTTGATTCCTTTTTAGAACAATTGAGTAATATATGTCTCACGTGAGAGTAGGTTATTCTTCTTTACAACATTCTCATTCTGACCATGATCTAGAAAATGTATATCATTTTGTCTCATCTTAGTTTCTATGCAGATGGAGGTTTCTCTGGTTTTAATACAATTCATCATTTTTCAATACATTTTCCTTTATTAACGCTGCGATGGTGCTGTCGATACGTTCGATTTCCAAATCAGTAAAACATTATCCCTTTAAATAAAACCAAGTACTCATTACTCACGAATGAGGTTTCACACAAACATTCACATTAAAACAAATAAGTTAAGTCTCTTATCTTATAAGATCAAGTCTCTTAACTTCTAACATCAGTAAACCATTTTCTTTACCTCTCTTAAGACATTATACCTAACTCCCGTAAAGCTAGTATAACTCTTTTTAAAACCTTTAAAACCAAGTGTTACTCTCCCTTCAAAACGATTTATAAATCGTTTGAAATACATCAAGTTCTTTATTATAACTAGCCAGTTATAATTCACATCCGTTACCTTTTAAAACCACAAAGTATTTTCTTACCTACATAAAGCTGTTATAACCAACTTCCCATAAAGCCGTTATAACACTTTATGTTTAAGAACAATCAAACACAGTTAACACGTACGACGTCACCGTACTACATAGTTCACACATATCATGCTAGAAGAGATAGGAAGAGGTTTACATACCTCGCGACGATTGTCGACTAATAGCAAAATGCTCCAAGTACCTCAAACCGGCTACTCCTAAGCCAAGTGGATCACTCCACACGTAGTACTTCAACCTATAAGGCCACAGCGCTTTATTAACATCTAGATCTCAACGTTCCATAATCTCTGAAAATTCGGCACCTCCCACACATACAGCGCAATCTCTTCTATCGAGGCTACCAAGCCAACGGGGGTTTACGCCTAACCTGGATGTGTACAATTCTACTACACAAGAATACTACACAAGTCTCAGAATACATCTATGTAATTACAGTTCAGTTCAGTTCTTAATTCTTCAGGCTTAAGTCAAAAGACATTGCCACAGTACTAAGTATAGTTCTATATATAGTATACTTCAACTATATATTCAAACATGTAATTTCCAATTACAATAGAAGGACAGTAGTGTTTACCTCGATAAGCCCAAAATTATCCAAGTATAAAGTCGATCTGAGCAACGCTAGCTCCTACTCAGGCGCTCCAAACAACCCTTAGAAGTTCTAACCAACTTACTTACAACTTCAACAACGGGTGAAGATTTCCTTAGGGTTTCGTTTTTGTGGCTAAAGGAAGTATAATCGTATTTTTGGGCTTTGTAAAAGTGTAACCTGGGAATACTACAAGGTATTTGGGCAAGGTATTTGGACATTATAACAATATTAGGAGAGTATTTCTATACCACAACAAGGGTATTATACGAAAACAACTAGGCTAGGGGTACCCTGCCAAGGCACCATGAGGGGAGGGTGGCCTCGGCCAAAGCCAAACTTTAAGGGGAGAGGGCTCTTGGACGAGAGTCAACAAGAGAGGAGGAGGGTTTCCAAGACTTGGAAGATTTTTGGATGAATGAAGTCTTCAAAGAGGGGTATTTATAGCAAAACCAAAAGCCAACCAATGGCCAAGATCCTTCCAAGTGTATAGCAAGTGTAAGGCCAAGATCAAGCCAAGTGCACCCTAACCCCTACTCCACAAAACATGGCACAAAACAAGCCACAAAACAAGGCACAAAACCATGAACCAATCGGCCAAGGCCAAGCCTCCTCTTTGCCGTCCAATGAGGGTGACAAGTGTCACCCTCCCGTTGGTCCAAAAATGTTCCGCTCGGAAAAATCCGCAAAAATACTAAATGACATAGCGGAATTTTCCCAACGTAGTCGTGGAAACGTTTAGCCGAAAACGACTCTATTCGGCACTTGTGCCCAAATTTCGAACCAAAGCCAATTCTTAAGGCAAAAATTTAATACGTACGCCCTCACGTACATACTCTGGAAATACGGGGTATAACATTCTTCCCCCCTTAGAAACATTCGTCCCGAATGTTCCTTCAAGGTCTCAAAACAACAGGCGTCAGTATAGTCTTCACTGCTATACGTACGAAAACAATCATGCCACACCTGGTCACAAAAACACACGCTCACTTCTCCCCTTTCGCGGATTGCCACGAACACTCGAACTCGTTCTAGTGTCCGTACACACTTCCGCCAACGCCGTTTCCCAACCCTTGGAGTCACTACCTCCAAACTTGGTCATCTCACTAACCTCGATTTCCCCTAAGGCCATTCCCGGCCTTCACGAACTGATTCTGATCGAACGTATCCACGAACTCATACGATGGTCATCTAAACTTGGGCCTAGCACCTCGTGACCACGCCACTGGCGGGACCACCCAGCTGACCGCCTCAAAGCGGGACGCGGGTTGGCCCGCATGGCCCCAACCCGACCCATCAGTAGCGCCAACTCTCTAATTTCTTGATCCGAACAATCTTACCTCTACAGTCATGAAAGCTACCACTTCCATTTCACACCACCAGGACTTACCCTTTTCACTAACGGTTTCTAAATCCCATTTTAGCACAAAGCTATCCAAACAGATCCTTAAACACATCAACAACATCAATACACAAAACTCTAGAGGGTTACGGATATCCCTGAAACTAGGCGGTTCAAGGACCGCTAAATCGAACTTCCATCGACCTCTACCGTGGGCCAGAATCGCTCTGTAGCTGTGCTATCCTACCGATGCTACCCACAGTGGACGGTCTCGTCATATGGCCTGTTGGCGCAAGAATAACAAGCTCCTCGGTACTACGACACTCTCGAAATGCGGTCTACTACATCGACCACACCGGTAGGGGTGATCGTCCGCCAACACCCTACTCGCGAACATTCAAACACAGGAGCCACGACCGCTCTGAATATCCCAAGGGTCCCGAAGGCTGCGGAGGACCACTCGCAATGGCGGAGGTACATAACTAGTCTTCTTTGAGGCGGTCCGCCTCGAAAGTCGCCAAAATATCCGCCGTCTTGGCCTTCCTGAAAGCGGTCCACCCGTCGATCTCGCGCTCGCACCCAAGTGCATGAGCACGAATGCGGGCAATGTCCATGCGGTGAAGAAACACGAACAACTCTGCTAGGTAAACATCGAGCCACGTAACATATCGGTGCACTCGATCCTCCATACTAGCTACTAATGCGGAACATACGGCGATGAGTCGAACTCACATTGTACTCGGCTATGCGCGCTTGCGCCTCAACATCAAAAATTGCCGGCCGAGCCCTCCTCATTTGTGGAGGCAAGAAATGTGCTGGAAGGCCCCGAAAACTCGTCCCAAACGGTGGAAGTGCATGCTCTCCCGGAAAGCTCCCACGAGTCAAACCAATCGATCGCGGTATCACGCGGCCGACGCGAACAAATGTCACAGACTCGATCTCGAAGCCTTGATCACCGCATGATCCTCAGAATCGACGGATGAACTCCTGCGGATCATCCTCGGCCTCGACCGTAAAACTCAGGCGGGCTACAACTAAGAAATCCAGTAGCCTCAGCTATGCGCCTCGGGTGCACTACAGTCTTCTTTGGGCTGAACTGCTGCGTCGGCCCAATTTATCCTCATATCGGCCTGACCTCGGCAATAATCGCCATCTCCTTGTGACCATCTCCCGCTCTGCATGGGGTGGAGGCTCAGTATTGTAGTCTCAGCAGCCCACCGCTGCGCTCTAAACTCTGGCTGGTCTGGGCGGCGTCGCAAAACTTCGCCGTCAAGCACTACCTCAGTCTTGGCCGGGCTGCGCGCTCGTACTCCTCTGAATCACTAGCAGCTCCTCGGCTGCCTTGCCGCCCGGGCCTGGTTGCCTTCGCGAGGCATAATCGGTAAAAACGAAACACGTCGGAGGGTCCAACTTACAACACAACTCTAAGGCACGATCTCGGAATGAGAAGAATGAAACCAATCCTAAATGTCCTATAGCCTCACGATTATAGATGTGGTGCACAACACACCGATAATCAAGACTCTACTAGAACCGCGGTCAGTAGACACTTTCCGAGACTAATCGCTCGATACCACTTTGTAACGCCCGAACGGGCGATTCTGGTGCCTTACCGGGCACCCTAGTGATACAACATCGAGAAAACCAGCGGAAAATAAAACATGAATCATGAAACAAGAGATATAATAAATAAGCAGCAACCAAAGCATTTGCCTTGGTATATACATAAAACCGACAGTTTAATCCTTTTACAACCACGCCACAATAGTTCTACTGCACTTAAGATTTACAACGACTATGACGGGACAGGGCCGCCATACCCCGAATGTACAAGAACCTACAACTCGTGGAACACATACCAAAAGATAAGCCTCCTGAGAAACGGAGCTTCCCAAAACGCTAAACCGAGATCCTAAGAGCGAGGATCCACGGCCGATGTACCTCTACTGCGGCATGACGCGGCCCCGAAGGAGGTCGATGCAATGTACAAGTATGTGAAATCACAAATCGTAAATGAAATCATAATAGCTTAAAAAGCGAGGCATGTATGATAACCAAAATACAAGACGCAACATAAAAGCGATCAAGTCGTGGACTCACGCCTCAAAGTCACCACTCAAATATAACTATGGGTCTCACGCCCATAACATCCATCATGTTCGCATCACGGCGCGTGCCCGGAATCGCCTCGGTGTAGACATGTCCATGATGCAACAATAACAAGGCGCGTGGCCACATGCCGGAATCTGCATCGGTGTAGACATGCCCATGTAACCTCAATAACAATATCTTGGGTGGTCAACCTGCGCGTGGCCACATGCCCGGAATCTGCATCGGTGTAGACCGCCCATGTTGCGTAATAACCATCTATCGGGTAATCAACGGCCGCGTGGCCGCGTGCCCGGAATCTGCGACGGTGTAGACATGTCCATGTGATATCAACAACAAGACAATAATCAAAATGGAAACATACCCGTGGAATTCTCCATCACCGCCAAAGACGTCCAAGTAAGTTATCAACAAGTCAACCGCCTCTATCGAGACGCGGTATCTGAAATACCACACTTGCACAAAGAAAGGCTATCATCACAAGCATAGGCAAGTTTCACAACAACAAGCACTGAGTTTCACAACAACAAGCACAGTAAGTTTCACACAACTCAAAGTACTTTCATTTTATGCCAAAGTCGGGTTTTAACCCCAAAGTACTACATCGTTAAATTCTTTTAAAGAGATCCATTACTTATAAAAGTCACCCGATACGTAGTATTAGAATGACCAACCCACATTCCCTTTTAAAAATCAAGTAACAACATTCTTTCCTAAGTTCGGTTTGCCTAGTTTCATTACTCAAGCTTCTCATTTTCAAATGGTTTCATAGTTCCCAAACTTAATCACTTGATTCCTTTTAGAACAATTGAGTAATATATGTCTCACGTGAGTAGGTTATTCTTCTTACAACATTCTCATTACTGACCATGATCTAGAAAATGTATATCATTTTGTCTCATCTTAGTTTCTATGCGGATGGAGGTTTCTACTTGGTTTTAATACAATTCATCATTTTTCAATACATTTTCCTTTATTAACGCTGCGATTGGTCTGTCGATACACATTACGATTTCAAATCGGTAAAACATTATCCCTTTAAATAAAACCAAGTACTCATTACTCACGAATGAGGTTTCACACAAACATTCACATTAAAACAAATAAGTTAAGTCTCTTATCTTATAAGATCAAGTCTCTTAACTTCTAACATCATAAACCATTTTCTTTACCTCTCTTAAGACATTATACCTAACTCGTAAAGCTAGTATAACTCTTTTTAAAACCTTTAAAACCAAGTGTTACTCTCCTTCCAAAACGATTTATAAATCTTTTGAAATACATCAAGTTCTTTATTATAACTAGCGATTTATAATTCACATCGATTACCTTTTAAAACCACAAAGAATTTTCTTACCTACATAAAGTCGTTATAACCAACTTCCCATAAAGCCGTTATAACACTTTATGTTTTAAGAACAATCAAACACGATTAACACGTATGCGTCTACCGTACTACATAGTTCACACATATCATGCTAGAAGAGATAGGAAGAGGTTTACATACCTCGCGGCGATTGTCGACTAATAGCAAAATGCTCCAAGTACCTCAAACCGCGGCTACTCCTTAGCCAAGTGGATCACTCCACGTAGTACTTCAACCTATAAGGCCACAAGGCGCTTATTAACATCTAGATCTCAACGTTCCATAATCTACGAAAATTCGGCGCCTCCCCGCCACGCAAATCTCCTTCTATCGAGGCGCCACTAAGCCAACCAGGGGGTTTACGCCTAACCGGACGTGTACAATTCTACTACACAAGTAATACTACACAAGTCTCTGTATGTCTGATCCTATGTAATTACAGATTCGATCGATTCTTAATTCTTCAGCTTAAGTCAAAAGACATTGCCAAGATTAAGTATAGTTCTATATATAGTATACTTCAACTATATATTCAAACATGTAATTTCCAATTACAATAGAAGACGATAGTGTTTACCTCGATAAGCCCAAAATTATCCAAGTATAAACTCGATCACGAGCAACGCTTAGCTCCTACTCCGGCGCTCCAACAACCCTTAGAAGTTCTAACCAACTTCTACTTACAACTTCAACAACGGGTGAAGATTTCCTTAGGGTTTCGTTTTGTGGCTAAAGGAAGTATAATCGTATTTTCGGGCTTTGTAAAGTGTAACCTTGGGAATACTACAAGGTATTTGGGCCAGGTATTTGGACATTATAACAATATTAGGAGAGTATTTCTATACCACAACAAGGGTATTATACGAAAACAACTAGGCTAGGGGGGGGGGTACACCACGGCCAAGGCCCCACCAAGGTGGGAGGGGTGGCCAATCGGCCAAAGCCAAACTTTAAGGGGGGGAGGGGCTCTTGGACGTGAGTCAACAAGAGGAGGAGGGTTTCAAGACTTGGAAGATTTTTGGATGAATGAAGTCTTCAAAGAGAGGGGGGTATTTATAGCAAAACCAAAAGCCAACCAATGGCCAAGATCCTTCCAAGTGTATAGCAAGTGTAAGGCCAAGATCAAGCCAAGTGCACCCTAACCCCTACTCCACAAAACATGGCACAAAACAAGCCACAAAACAAGGCACAAAACCATGAACCAATCGGCAAGGCCAAGCCTCCTTTGTTGTCTAATGAGGGTGACAAGTGTCACCCTCCCGTTGGTCCAAAATGTTCGTCGCTCGGAAAAATCCGCAAAATACTAAATGACATAGCCGAATTTTCCCAACGTAGTCGTGGAAACGTTTCGTCGAAAACGACTTATTCGCACTTGTGCCCAAATTTCGAACCAAAGCCAATTCTTAAGGCAAAAATTTAATACGCACGCTCACGCATATACTGCGGAAATACGGTATAACAATTATGATGCTACGTGTTAGTGTCTTGTAATCGTGTAAGGGGTCATTCTTGCTGGCTTACGTTGCTAAGCGGTAAGTCTGTTATCTTGTTATTATATCACCTACCCTCGACTTATTATACAGGGCTTGCCACACCCTTGATGCGGTCTATACGGCTATGCGATCTGTGAGACTATGCGAGCAGCGGTATGCTCGAGATTGATCATTCGGGTGTTTAGCGTCACGGGATTCTATGCGGTCCGTGGGACTACGCGGTCTATTGAGACTATGCGGTGCGGGAGTCGGTGATTCTGGGGTTAGCTACCCCGTCGAGGAATACCTCATGCGGAGTGCTGTGTGACCTATGTGGATCGCGGAAGTCGAGGACTAGGCACGCAGAATGATACTATGGGCGATTGGCCTTGCTTCGATCGTTCGCGGCCTAGAATAGACACATTACGCTTTTCCTATTCTTGTTGTTTGTGATGTGCACTATGTGCAATTGATTGTATTTGTGAAAAGGTTTTAAATACTTTGATTTCATTTAAGTACTTTATAGTTTCACATACTTGGTACTGTTATCGACCTCCTTGAAATGCGTTCATCGCCGCAGTAAAGGCAAGCAGTGCTAGATCCGCATCCTTAGGATCTTTTGCGTTGGTGTCGGGAGCTCCATCTTCTCGGAGGCTCTACTTTTGGGTATGATCTCCTGTTGTAGATAGTTTTGTCTGATCGAGGGTATGGCGGGGCCACTGTCCGCCATAGTTGTATATTTCCTTAGAGGTCTGTAGTCATGTTGTACAGTTTGGGATGTAACTGCTAAACCATGTTTATATATATATGCCGAAAGGCGACTTTTTCTCACATAAACTGTGTCTCATTTTACAACTATTTCATGTCTTGTTTTTATATTCCGCTGATTACTCTGATGTATGACTACTTGGGTGCCCCGGTAAGGCACCAATCACGGGCCCCGGAACGGGTCGTGACATCGACGGAATGACCAAGATCAGCAGAAGAGGGCCAGAACAACAGGGTCTTTTGGAGACTTTCGAGGCGGACCGCCTCAGCAGCAGGCTAGTTATGCTCCTTCGCCAGTGCAGAGTGGTCCTCCACAACCTGCAGGGCGTTCAGGGTATTCAGGAGCAGGTCAGAGCTCCATGGGTTCAGGTTCGAGGAGTAGGGTGTTGGCGGATCACGATCACCCTACCTCGGCGTGGTCGATGTGGTAGACCGCATTTCGGGGAGTGTCGTGGTGTCAAGGGAGCTTGTTATTTTTGTGGCCAGCAGGGCCATTTTGCGAGGAACTGTCCGACCAAGGGTAGCACGGATGTTACGACTCAGCCTTCAGGATCAGTGGCTGGTTCATCACCTTCACTAGCTATCGCCTGCAGTGGTGTGATTAGAAAAGCGGTAGAGACAGGTATATCCTTAACCCTCTAGAGTTTTGTATGCTTGTTATGATGACCTTATTGTATGCTATGTACGGATAGCGTTGTGTTGTTTTTGAGTTAGAAAACATGGTTAGTTGGAAGGATAAGTATGGGGGCAGGGAAAGTGTGAACCTTAGAATATTTCACGATTGAGACCTTAGATGTAAGGCCGTCTTGAGTAAAGGATTTTGTAAATGATCCTTGTCGAAGTGCATTATATGCCTAGGGTGTATTAGTGTGAATAAGTCCATGGGTAGTGTGAGATGGAAGTGGTAGCTTTCATGACGTGAATTAGTAAGATTGTTCCGGATCGAGAAACAAGAAAGTTCGGCACGATGGAGGGTCGGGTTGAGGGCGTATTGCGGGTCAACCCGTAGCCCGGTCTAACGTGGGGTCAGTTTTGGGTGGTCCCTCCAGGTGGTAGGGTCACGAGGGTGCTAGGCCCAAGTTTAGATGACCATCGTATGAGTTTGTGGATATGTTAGACCAGAATCGAATCGTAAAGGCCGGGGAATGGCCTTAAAGGAATTTGAGGCTAGTAAGATGACCAAGTTTGGAGGTAGTGACTCCAGAAGTTTTAGAAACTGAAGTATGGTACGTATACTAGAAGAGTTCAAGTGTTCGAGAAGGGTACGACGAGTAAGGAAGGAAGAGAACGTGTGTTATTTTGTGGCCAAGTGTGGCGTTGGCAACTTGTTAGAGGAACTTTATCGTTATCCGTCTTGAGAAGGAACATTCGGGACGAATGTTTCTAAGGAGGGGAGAATGTTATACCGTATTTCGCAGTATATGCGTGAGGACGTACGTAGAAAAGTTTGAGCCTTAAAGTTAGGCTAGGACCGAAAATTTGGGCACAAGTACCGAAAAGAGTCATTTTTCGACGAAACGTTTTACAAGACTTGCGAAGGGAAAAATACAGCTATGTCATTTATAATATTTGCGGATTTTTCCGAGAGACGAAACATTTTGGACCAACGGGAGGGTGACATGTGTCACCCTCACTGGGCGATGAGATCGGGGCGTAAGTTGGACGACTTGGGCTTGTGGTTAGGTAGGATATTTGTGATAGTTGGTGTGGTATATGGATAAGGTACACATGGTTAAATCCTAGCCCTACACTTGCCTTACACTTGGATTGATCTTGGCCATTGGTTGGCCATTGCTTGACCTATAAATACCCCCCTTAGTTGATGAACTTCTTCATCCAAAAATCATTTTCTAAGTGTTAAAATCCTCCCCCCCCCTCTTTGTGTGAGCTCGTCCAAACCCACCCCTCCCTTTGAGAAAGGCCTCACGAGCACCCCCTTGCCTAGTGGTTCTAGCCGAGCCTACCCCCTTGGTAGAGAAATACTCTCCAAGTATTGTTATTACACCAAAATACTTTAGCCCAAATACCTTGTAGTACTTTCCAAGTTACCTCTATACGAAAAGCCCAGAAATACTATTATACTTCCCCTCAGTCACAAAAACGAAACCCTAAGTAAAACTTTCATAGTCGGTTGAAGTGTTAAGTAGAAGTTGCGTAGAACTTCTAAGGGTTGTTTGGAGCGGGTTGGAGCAACCGGAGCAGGAGCTTAACGTTGCTCAGGAGCGACTTATAAACTTGGATAATTTTGGGCTTACCGAGGTAAATAATCCTATCCTTCTAGTGTAATTGGAAATTACATACTGTAGTATTATAGAAATGAATATAAGATTCATAGAAGAGAATTGAACTGTAATAGAAGGATATTACAGAAAAGACTTAAACTGTACTTACATAGGACTGTATTTACAGTAGTCTTATAACCTTTATTGGTTGAACAAGTAGCATGTACTACTTGGAAGGTGGACAAGGCTAGCCGGGTTTAGCCGTGGAGCGTTTTGCTTATAGTCGATAATCGTCGCGAGGTATGTGATTCTTCCTATACTCTTGAGCATGATATTTTAAAAGAATATATATATATAGTACGGTAGACGTACGTGTGTTAACAGAACGTAGTTGTACGGCAATGTCTTTTGACTTAATCCTGAATAATAAGAATCTTGAAGTATTCCAAAGAATTAAGAAACCTTTTTGAAAGAAGAGTAATGCTTGGTTTTAAAAGTTATACTGACTTTATGGGAAGTTAGATATAACGACGTAAGAGAGATAAAGAGAATGGTTAATGATTTTAGAAGTTAAGAGACTTGATCTTATAAGATAAGAGACTTGACTTATTTGAATTAACATGAAGTTTGTTAAAACGTGTGATACCTCATTCGTGAGTAATGAGTACTTGGTTTTAAAAGGAATAATGTTTTACTGATTTCGGAAATCAGAATAAGTATCGAACAAACCACTGCAGCGCTAATAAAAGGAAATGTACTGAATAATGAAGTATTATTAAAACCAGTAGAAACCTCCATCTGCATAGAAGCTAAGATGAGACAAAATGATATTACATTTCCTAGATCATGGCTGCTTAATAAGATTGATTATGAACAAGAATAAACTACACTCATATAAGGCATATGTTTCTCAAATTGTTTAAAAGAGAATTATATTCTTAAGTGATTAAGACTATGAACTACGAAACCTTTCTAAACTAAAAGACTTGAGTATCTGAAATTAGGCAAACTTGAACTTTTGGAAAGGAATGCGGTTACTTGACGTTGTTCTAAAAGTGTAAGCCACTTGGTTTAAAAATAGTATAAAATACTTGAGTTTAAAACATGAACGTAACTGGTACGACGGATAATAGTATCGAGTTGTTTTTACGTAAAAAGAGGTCTTTTAAAAGGATAATCGTATGTAGTACTTTGGGGTTAAAACCCGGATTTGTTGTAATAAAATAGGAGTCTATAAGGATGTTGAACTTGCCTATGCTTGTGGTAATAGCCTTTGTTGTGCAAGGGTTGATATCAGGTGACTTCTTGAGAAAAAATGGATCTTTTTATAAAGTCTAGAAGTATGGTAATTTGCTTGTGCTTGCTTGTGATAGTCTGGTTGTGCGATATATTGTTATTGTTGTTACATGGACATGTCTGCACCGATGCAGAGTCGGGGCATGTGGCGTGCGGGCTAATCACCCGATATATTGTTATTGTTGTTACATGGACATGTCCGCCGTCTGCAGTCGGGGCATGTGGCGTGCGGCGGGGTTGATTACCGATATATGGTTACTATTGTTACATGGACACGCTCGCACCGTCTGGTCGGGGGCATGTGGCTACGCGGCGGTTGATCACCAAGATATTGTTGTTGATGTTACATGGACGTATACGCCGTCTGCGCACTCGGCATGTGGCCGTGCGACATTGTCATTATTGTTGCATCATGGACATATGCTGCCGCACGAATTCGGGGCATGCGGCCATGATGCGAACATGATTGATGTTGTGGGCGTGAGACCCATAGTTGTATTTGAGTGATGATTTTGAGGGCATGAGTCCCTGACTTGACTGCTTTTATGTTGCGTACTGTATTTTGGTTATCATATATGTCTCCTGCTTTATACAGACTGTTATGATTTAACTACAATATTTTCAGTTTCACATACTTGGTACCTGTTGTACTGACCTCCTTCGGGGGGCTGCGTTCATGCCGCAGGTAGAAGTATATCGGCTGTCGATCCCCGCTTTTAGGATCACATTTCAGCGTATTGGGAAGCTCCGTTCCTTCGGAGGCTTATCTTTGGTATGTTACCCTGAGTCTGTAGGTTCTTGTACATTCAGGGGTATGGCGAGGCCCTGTCCCGTCATAGTTGTTGTAAATCTTAGAGGTCTGTAGCACTGTTGTGGGCAGGGTTGTAAGGATTGTAAACTGTTCAAATGTCTATATATATATATTTGCAGAAAGGCAACCGTTTTGGTTGGCCTATTTTCTTTTATCTTGATCCATATCTAATAGTATGTTTAAGTTTTTTTATTTCCACTGGTTTTTCTATGATGTTGTATCACTAGGGTGCCCGGGGTAAGGCACCAGTCACGGGCCCGGGTTCAGGTCGTGACAACTACTACCAACTGATCCCACTCCATTTCAGGCTATGGGGCGACCCGTAACAGGTACTCACCCCGACCCGCCGTCGCACTTAACTCTTATTCTTGGTCTATGATAAATCTTTCTACCCGAGAAGACCTTGTACATCTAAGGTCTCAGCGGTCATCAATATTCTTAGGCTCGCAATTTCCATGCTCCAAGCCTACCTTATCATCCTCAGAACGGGTACAAAAACTTCTCATAATACCATAATCGTGTCGTCTTGATCACAACAACCATTACTTACTCTATACGGACCTCATCCGTACAATTCTCTTAAGACTACCACGTAGCTTAATATATTAACATGGTATTCGATTAAGTTCTTAACATGACTTCTTAAGGGTTCACTGCCCTATCAAACTGTTCATCATTTCCCAATTATCCCAAAATAAAACATAAGACCTTGGCGAGAATTCATTAACCATTCCATACCTTCCCGGTATCTAGTTAGTCTTTACCAACTCCTGGAAATCTAAAATCATTCTAGGCAACATGCGTCTGACCCTCATACATAACTCCGTATAGATGTATGTCACAATACCAACTATACTATAATCATTACCAACCTGGATACGCAATCCACATAGTCCTTCCTGGGTCACTGCTGCCTTTCTCGTAGCTGCAATCAACATAACTCGTTAGGGAGAGACGACCCTAACAACACAGCTCTATCGCACGATCTTAGAGTGAGAAGAATGGAAACCAATCCTAAATGTCATGCAGCCTCCTGATTATAGATGTGGTGCACAACACACCGATAATTAAGACTCTACTAGACACGGTCTGTAGACACTTTCCGAGACTAATCGCTCGATACCACTTTTGTCACGACCCGGGCCGGGCGCGTCGCGCCCTACCTGGGCACCCTTCTAATCATACAACATAATAAACTGCGGAAGATAAATAACACTTTTTTTTTAAACCAAGGCCATGCCGATAAGGCTGCCATAATCATAAAAAATTACCCGAAAGGGTCTACACTGTTTAACAATATAAAAACAACTCTAGCATCCGGCCTGGATGAATACTGCACTCTAAGATTTGAACAAATACTATGGCGGGACAAGGCCCGCTACCCACGAATATACATAGCCATGACAACTCGGAACATTGGAGCCATCTCAAAATCTGAACCAGGATCCTAAGCTCGCGGATCCACAATCGTGTACCTAAACTGCGGACATTTAACGGCCCGAAGAAATTCGATAACAACAGTGCGAATATGGAACGGAAAATAAGGTACAGTAACAAATCATAACTGTACAAAAGAATGACAGGGGCAAGTATAAAGAAAGGGTAAGTACCAGATCCTACCGTGTCATTTCCATCTCGTGAACTTAATCGTACCTTATTATCTTTTCCCATTTTCCCATAAGAGTATAGTCAAATTCTTACGTACATACTTAAGAAAACTCATCAAGTTCATAAACATATAACTTACGTATCTTGCATAACCTAATCCGTCCCTTTATGGAGGAACGCCATCTTGTCACATTGACGGGACGCGATAGAGTCACATAAGTGCGCCCATAAAGGTATCTTGCGTAAAAATAGGAGGCTCATGATCAAAGCGAGTCTCTCGCCCGATGATCGATAAGCAATCCTACTCACGGGACTATTTCACCCGCATGGAGTCCCGTGGACCCGCATGAGGTATTCCTCGCATAGGTATGACTACCGCACGCGTGGGACTATTTCACCCGCATAAGCCCATAAGGACTCGCGTGAGGTATTCTCGCGTCATGGGTAGCAAATCCACGGAACATGTGGTATAACGTCTTGGGGTTTACTCTCATTTATACTCTTACCACAAGCAGGTGGTATAACGTCTTGGGGGTTTACCCCTCATTTATACTCTTACCCTGGAGAAGGTGGTATAACGTCTTGGGGGTTTACCCCTCATTTATACTCTTACCCTAACTCAACCGGACATCATACATAACATAAGCCCTACCAGCTTATCATACATAACATAAGCACTACCGACTTATCATACATAACATAAGCACCACCGGCTTATCATACATTACATAAGCACGTTAAGAAATCCCCTAACTTCTTATTAGCTTGTTCATATACACTCTCATTTTTGTTTACTTAAGACACTAACATGTCATTATAAAATCCGTAAATTTAACCCAACGTACTACGTGCCTCTACTCCTTTAAAATGATTCTCTTTCAAATAAAACTTCCAAGATACTAATAACCGTAGTATCAAGTCATATCTACTTTTCAAGACAAGTCATAATACCTTTAAAACAATTTGCCCTTCTTTATTTCAAATCATTTCTTTGCTTACATTACTGAAGAAAACCATTCTTTTAATCTTCCATAAAGTTTTTATAACCAACTTCCCATAAAGCCGTTATAACTCTTTATGTCTTAGACAAATTCATTCCTTTTATAACCAAGAGACTTATACTTTCAAATCGAATTACATAGCTTTCAAAATACTTCAAGTTTCTTAACTTTTAAGAAAACCAGTTTCTTAACTTAGAATATCAAGCTTCTTAACTTTAGAAATCAAGTCTTTCCAAATCAAGTATTCTATACTTGTAAATCAATTCATTTCTTCCTTTAAGAATCAAGTCCCATAACTTGAAAAATAAAGTATCTTAACCTTTTAAGAATTTGAGGTTCATAGTCTTAAAACTTCATACGTAAACTCTTTTAAATTAATTAACATATACTTTGGTGCGTTGTGAATAAGTTATACTTATTTATAACGATCTTAATCAAGTAGCCATGATCTAGGAAATGTAATACAATTTTGTCTTATCTTAGCTTCTATGCAGATGGAGAATTCTACTCATTTTAACTTAATTAATTGTCATTACATTTTCCTTTATTAACGCTGCAGTGGCTTGTTCGATACTTATTCTCATTTGTGCCGTAACTTAGCCAAGTCAACTTGGCTCCAAATACCTCCTAACGACTCTTACCAACATCCCCCATAAGACTTGGTAAAAACTTAGGATAACTTAGACATAATCTTTACGTAGAGTAAATCAACATACATACCTCTTAACTTCTAAGAGTAGAAGGAATCATGAAATAGTACTACATGTATATTTCATACATAGAATCATGTCAAAAGAAGGAAGAGGTTCACATACCTCGCGACGATTATCGACAAATAGCAAAATGCTCCAAAGTACTTCAACATTGATAGCTATTCCATCCTTCAAGTAAAATACGCTATACTTAGTACTTCAACCTATAATGGCCATAATACATCCATTAACCTTTAGCTTCGAACATAGAATATTCTAAGTGCAAAGTCACTAAATTCTACGGAAAATCGGACAGCACTTCCTTTGTTTCTACATACTTTTCCACCTTTTTCAAGGCCGAATTCAATAACCAAACACGCCACATTTAAGGCCCAACAATTCAGCTAACCAAAGGGGATTACACTCCTTAACAGGACGTGTAAAATTCTGCCCCAAAACCATACCAAAACAGCCCCTAAAACAGTCCATAATTACTATAACGAGGGTGGAATGTGAGGCCTTTCAACGCCTTTCCACACCCTTATTCCTTCGGGGTTTTCATTAGAAATCTAATACATTAAACATGAAATATAGGGGCTGATTTTCCAGCATACAACACGTCTAAAGCAGTCCCTAAAAACTGCACGACAATATCCAACAGTTTTATAGATTCTACGGCAACAACTAAAATACGATAACTCTTTCCTTTATCCTTTTTATTCCAATTCGAGTTCCAAAACATCTACATAAGTTATAACAACTTATTAACAACAATATTAATCCATTATAACATGCAATAGGTGAAGATAACAACGACAATAACCAACAAATTCCATTTACACCAAATCTGTCCCAAATCGGTTTTAGCCCCAAAAAATGACTCAAACACTTTTTATTCTTCATTATTTTTAACACAAGTTCATCCATACATTATAACAATAAGTAATATCCAATTACTTTAAAATAAGAAGGACTTTTACCTCATTGTTTGCCCAAAAACGCCCCAAAACAGTCCGGTCTTTATTGGTCCGCAGTTTTCGTTTCGCTCCACTTATTCAAGTTCCAATCACATATATGTATCCCCTACAACCTTAGGATTAACTTCTCTTCACGTTTCGCTTCCAAAAAGTCGACGGAAAACCCCTAGGGTTTCATTCTATTTTCGGCCCAACCTAGATTTAGGGGTTAAGGGTGCTTAATTGTTATACCCCGTATTTCCAGAGTATGTACGTGAGGGCGTACGTATACAATTTGAGCCTTAAAGTAGGCATAGATTCGAAATTTGTACACAACACCCGGTTAGAGTCGTTTTTCGACGAAACCTTTACACAGCTTTCGTAGGGAAAATTACGGCTATGTCATTTATAATTTTTGCGGATTTTTACGAGAGACGTAACATTTTGGACCAACGGGAGGGTGACATGTGTCACCCTCACATTGGAAGAGGTTGGACGGCAATTGGCCATTCTTGGCACGTTTTTGTTGCCCAATTTTGGTCAAGGGTTAGGTAGGATATTTTTGTGTAGATGGATAAGGTTGCACATGGCTTAATCTTGGCCTTACACTTGCCTTGCACTTGGCACCATCTTGGCCATTGGTTGGCCTTCACTTGACCTATAAATACCCCCTTAGTTGATGAAATTTCTTAATCAAAAAATTGAGAAATCTACATAAGTCAAAAATTACTCCCCCCTCTTGTAGTTCTCGTCCAAAGCCTCTCCCCCTCCCCCTCCTAGTGGCCTTTGGCCGAGAGTTTCCCCCCCCCCTAGCCTAGTTGTCTCGTATAAATACCCCTTGTAGTGGTATAGAAATACTCTCCTAGTATTGTTATAAGGTCCAAATACCTGGCCCAAATACCTTGTAGTATTCCCAAGGTTACACTTATACTAGACCAGAAAATACCATTATACTTTCCCTCAGTCGCTAAAACGAAACCCTAAGAAAATCTTCACCCGTAGTTTAAGTTATAAGTAGAAGTTGGTTAGAACTACTAAGGATTGTTGGAGCGGATCGAGCACTCGGAGTAGGAGCTAAACCTTGCTCAGGATCGACATATAAACTCGGATAATTTTGGGCTTATCGAGGTAAACATTCTTGACCTTACATTTGTAATTGGAAATTACATGTTGTAGGAGTATATTGTTACAGTATACTATATATAGAATTGAACATAGCTGTGCGGCAATGTCTTTTGACTTAAGCCTGAATATTACTTACGGCAATGTCTTGCGACTTAAGCCCAATTTAAATAAGAGAATCTGTAATTACATAGGATTGTATTCTGATGAGACTTGTGTAGTATTCTCGTGAGTAAATTGTACACGTCGGTTAGGCGTGCAAACCCCGTTGGCTTGGTAGCGGCCTCGGTAAAGGAGGAGATTAACGCATTTGCGGGAGAGTCGCGAATTTTACGTAGAATATGGAGCGATGTTAATAAGCGCGCGTGGCCTTATAGGTTGAAGTACTACGTGTGGTGCGATCTACGTGGCTTAAGGAGTAGCGGTTTGAAGTACTTGGAGCGTTTTGCTATTAGTCGGCACTGCCGCGAGGTATGTGAACCTCTTCCTATCTCTTATAGCATGATATGTGTGAACTATGTAGTACGGTAGACGTACATGTGTTAACTGTGTTTGATTGTTTTTAAAACATAAAGTGTTATAACGGCTTTATGGGAAGTTGGTTATAACAGCTTTATGTAGGTAAGAAAATACTTTGTGGTTTTAAAAGGTAACTGATGTAAATTATAACTGGCTAGTTATAATAAAGAACTTGATGTATTTCAAAAGATTTATAAATCGTTTTGAAGGGAGAGTAACACTTGGTTTTAAAGGTTTTAAAAAGAGTTATACTAGCTTTATGGGAGTTAGGTATAATGTCTTAAGAGAGGTAAAGAAAATGGTTTACTGATGTTAGAAGTTAAGAGACTTGATCTTATAAGATAAGAGACTTAACTTATTTGTTTAATGTGAATGTTTGTGTGAAACCTCATTCGTGAGTAATGAGTACTTGGTTTTATTTAAAAGGATAATGTTTTACTGATTTCGGAAATCAGAATGTGTATCGACAGACCACTGCAGCGTAATAAAGGAAAATGTATTGAATAATGATGTATCGTATTAAAACCAGTAGAAACCTCCATCTGCATAGAAGCTAAGATGAGACAAAATGATATTACATATCCTAGATCATGGTTGCTTAATAAGATCGATTATAAACAAGAATAACCTACTCACATATAAGGCATATGTTTCTCAAATTATTAAAGGAGAATTATGTTTTAAAGGATTAAAACTATGAACTAAGAGACCTTTTCTAAAAATGAGAAACTTGAGCATTTGAAATTAGGCAAACTTGAACGTTTGGAAAATAAGGTTGTTACTTGATTTTTACAAAGGAAAGCATTTTTGTTTACTTAACAATGTTCGTCACTCTATTTTTATACTACGGACATCGGGTGACTTTTATAAAAGGAATGGATCTCTTTAAAAGGAATTTAACGTACGTAGTACTTTAGGGTTAAAAACCCGGACTTTGGCATAAAATGAAAGTAGCTTGTGTTGTGTAACTTGCCTATACTGGTTGTTGTGTAACTTGCCTATGCTCGTGTTGTGTAACTTGCCTATACTGGTTGTTGTGTAACTTGCCTATGCTTGTGTTGTGTAACTTGCCTATACTGGTTGTTGTGTAACTTGCCTATGCTCGTGTTGTGTAACTTGCCTATACTGGTTGTTGTGTAACTTACCTATGCTTGTGTTGTGTAACTTGCCTATGCTTGTTGTTGCGTAACTTGCTTATGCTTGTGATGATAGCCTTGGTTGTGCAAGAATTGTTATTTTTATGGACTAGCTTTCCATGAGGTTTCTTCTTGCTCGGCCTTGGTCCCGGTGGTGGCTCGTACTTGCCTGTCTCATTCGATTCGGCCTTGGTACCGTGAGTCACCTCGACTTGCCCGTTCGGTGTAGTAGCGAAGTCGTGATCTGACCTTGGTCCCCGTGGTCAGCCCTCGTACTTGCCCGGTCGACTCGTGGCCGGCCTTGTATCCTGTGAGTCGGCTCTCGACTTGCCCCGTGACGGCCGTGTTTGGTTGCATTATATTATTGGTACGGTCGGATCTGGTAGTTATACTTGTCTATACGGTTTTTATGACAGGTGGGACTCGGTGTTCATGTATACTCCTTGGTATTGTCATATCATAAAGCTATGGCGGTGAGGAAGAAATTCCACGCACGGCGATAATTTGGAGGCGTGAGTCACGACTTGATGTAACTAGTTATATGTTATGTCGTAGTTTGGTCATCATACATGTCTCTGCTTTATATAGACTATTATGATTTCATTTACGATAATTCTGATTTCACATACTTGGTACATTTGTCGACCTCGCCCGGGCTGCGTTATCTGCATGGTAGAAATCGTCGTCGATCCGCTCTTAGGATCACCTTTCGCATTAGGAAGCCCGTTCCTTGGAGGCTTATCTTTTGGTATGTGTTCCCGAGTTGTAGGTTCTTGTACATTCGGGGGTATGGCGGGGCCTGTCCGTCATAGTTGTTGTAAATCTTAGAGTGCAGCCTTTGTGTGGCGGGGTTTTGTAAAAAGGATTAAACTGCTCGTTTTGAAAGAGTTGTTTATATATATTTTATTGGAAGGTAAGTTTGGTTGGCTTTGTTTTATTATCTTGTCTCATGTTCATGTTTAAGTTTTTATTTCCGTGGTTTTCTCGATGTTGTATCACTAGGGTGCAGGGTAAGACACGATCACGGGCCGGATCGGTCGTGACAAAAGTGGTATCGAAGCGCTTAGTCCTCGGAAAGTGTCTGAGCACCGTGTCTAGTAAGTCTTGATTATCGATGTGTTGTGCACCATCTATAATCGTGAGGCTGCAGACATTTAGGATTGGTTTCCATTCTTCTCATTACGAGATCGTGCCTTAGAGTGTGTGATAAGATTGGACCCTCCGACATACTTCGTTTTACGATTATGCCTCGCGTAAGCGGCAACCCGGGCTCGAAGGCGGCGGCGAGAGGAGGCTGCAAGTAAAGCGGCGAGACCACAAGACACGAGCCTCGATCCGCGATGCAGGCGAGAGGAGATGAGTTACAAAGTGAGGCCCGATTAATGGCGGGGTTGTGGCGAACTTGAGGATAGGGCCGGCGCAGTTCAAAGAGCACCGATGGTTCACCCTAGATCAGATAGTTCGAGGCTACGGGATTTTCTGAGTTGTAGGCCGCCAGAGTTTTATGGGTCGAGGCCTGAGGATGATCCGCAGGAGTTCATCCAAGCGATTCTGACGGATCGTGAGTGATCAAGGCATCGGAGGCCGAGTCGGTGGTCCTAGGTTCGCATCACCGCGTGATACCGCTGATCGGTAGTTTGATTCGTGGGAGCTGTCCCGGGGAGAGCATGCACTTCCAGCTTTATGGGACGAGTTCTCAGAGGCCTTTCTTGCACATTTCTTGCCCCCACAGATGAGGAGGGCTCGGGCAGACAGATTTTTGGTGTTCTGACGAGCGGGCGTCTGATTCGGGAGTACAATGTGGAGTTCGACTCATTGGCGTGCGTCCGCGTTGGTAGCTAGTATGGAGGATCGAGTGCACCGATTTATTCTGGCTCCATGATCACCTAGCGAGAGTTGTTGGTGTAGCTCTTCAGGGCATGGACATTGCCGCATGCGAGCTTATGCTTTGGGATGTGAGGAGGATAAATCGACGGAATGATCGTGGTCGTGAAGAGCGAGCAGCGAGGTCCTGGTGACTTTCGAGGCGGACCGCCTCGAAGCGAGCGATTATGCGCCTCCACCAAGACTGAGTGGTCCTCCACGCCGGGACCTTCGAGATATTCAGAGCGGTCGGGGCTCCTGTGTTTGATTTTGGAGGCGGGAGTGCTCGCCGGATGAGGTTGCCCTTGTCTCGGTGTGGCGTTGTGGAAAGCTTCATAAAGGAGAGTGTCGTACTAACTCGGGAGATTGTTATTTTGCGGCCCAACGGGGCCATCGGCAAGAGATCGTCCGACCGAGTAGCTGGTAGGATAGCATGGACTACTAGGCGATTCGCGGGTTCTTCACCTTCCATAGCCAGGAAGGATGTTCATACACCGGCAGGCCCCGGTAGAGGTCGCGGTGGAAGTTCCCAGTTTTAGCGGTCCTTTGAACCGCCTATTTTCAGGTATACCCTTAACCCTTTAAAGATTTGTATGCATGATATGATGACCTTATTATTGTGTGCTACGTTCGGATAGCGTTATGATGGTTATGAGTTAGAAAGCTTGGCTAGTTGAAAGGATTTGTATGGGGGAATGGAAAGTGTGAACTTTAGAATATTTCACGTTGAGACCTTAGATGTAAGGTCGTCTTGAGTACCAGATTTTGCAAGTGATCCTTGTCGGAATACATTTTATGCCTATGTTATACCCCGTATTTCCAGAGTATGTACGTAAGGACGTACGTAGAAATTTGAAATTTTAGTAAGGCTTGGCCGAAATTAATTTTGTTCACAACACCCGTTTAGAGTCGTTTTTAAATGACGTTTTCCACGACTTTCGTAGGGGAATTTCCGGCTATGTCATTTTTAATTTTTGCGGATTTTTCCGAGAAACGAAACGTGTTGGACCAACGAGAGGGCGCCACTTGGCACCCTCCCATTGGCGGACTTGAAGGATCGGTTTGGACGAAATGAAGAGGTGGAGTTGGTAGGATATTTTGTGTGTTAGTTGGTTAAGGACACATGGGTGAATCTTGGCCCTACACTTGCTAGGCACTTGGCTAGATCTTGGCCATTGGTTGGCCTTGGCTTGTGCTATAAATACCCCTCTAAGGTTGATGAACTTCTTCATCCATTCCAAATATGTCCTAAGTGATGAAGTCCCTCCTCTCCCTCTTGTTTGACTCTCGTCCAAGAGCCCTCCCTAGATAGGCCACAGTGGCGAGAGCCTCCCCTCTCCCCTTTGTGGTGTGGCCGTGGGGTACCCCTAGCCTAGTGTTTCGTATAAATACCACTCTCTTGGTAGAAATACTCTCAAAGTATTGTTATAATGCCCAAATTTCCTTAGCCAATACCTTGTAGTATTCTAAGGTTATACCTATCTGAAAAGCCCGGATATACTATTATACCTTCCTTGATCACTAAACGGAACCACAAGGAAAATCTCCATAGTTGGTTGGAGTATTATTAAGAAGTTGAGTAGAACTTCTAAGGGTTGTTTGGAGCGGGTTGGAGCACCGGAGTAGAGCGAAACATTGCTAAGGATCGACTTTTAACACGGATAATTATGGGCTTATCGAGGTAATTATCTTGTCCTCTATTGTAATTGGAAATTACATGATTGATTGAATATATAGTTGAAGTATACTATATAATAGAACTGAACGTAGTTATCGGCAATGTCTTTTGACTTAAGACTGAATAATACTTACTGCAATGTATTGCTACTTAAGCTGAATTTAAGAAGAGTTACGAATGTAATTACATAGGGCGTATTACATGAGACTTGTGTAGTTGTGCAGTGGAGTAGAATTGTACCCGTTAGGGTTAGATGTATAACCCCGGTTGGCTTGATGGCGGCCTCGATAGAGAAGAGATTAACGCCATTGCGGGAGAAGTCTTTGCGAATTTTTGGTAGAATGTTCTACGATGAGATCTAAATGTTAATAAAGCGCCTTGTGGCCTTATAGGTTGAAGTACTACGTATGGCGCGATCTACTTGGTCTAAGGAGTAGCCGACGTTGGAAGTACTTGGAGCGTTTTGCTATTAGTCGATACTCGTCGCGAGGTATGTGAACCTCTTCCTATCTCTTCTAGCATGATATGTGTGAACTATGTAGTGCGGTGAGCGTCACATGTGCTAAATGTATTTGATTGGTTTAAAACATAAAGTGTTATAACGGCTTTATGGGAAGTTGGTTATAACGACTTTATCTTTGGTAAGAAAATACATGTGGTTTTTAAAAGGTAGCGATTTGAACTATAAGCGGCTTGTTATGTGTTAATAAAGAACTTGAAGTATTTCAAAAGATTTTGAATCATTTTGAAAGAAGAAGTAATACTTGGTTTGTGAAAACTTAAGAGTTATACTAGCTTTATGGGAAGTTAGGTATAACGGCTTAGAATGTTTCTTGATTTGAATCGTAATGTGTATCGACAAACCAACTGCGGCGTTAATAAAAGGAAATGTTTTGACTAATTAAGTATTATTAAAACCGGTAGAAACTTCCATCTGCATAGAAGCTAAGATGAGACAAAATGATATTTCCTAGATCATGATTCTTTGTAATAAGATTGTAATAAACAAGAATATCCTACTCACATATAAGGCTTAGGTTTCTCAGTTGTTTAAAGGAGAATTATATTCTTAAATGAATAAAACTATGAACTCTGAAACCTTTCTAAAATGAGAAACTTGAATATTGGAAATTAGGCAAACTTAAACATTGGAAAGAATGTTGCTACTTGATTTTACAAAGAGAAGTACTTGATTTACTTTAAAAAGATAATCACTCTATGTTCATATACTCTTTGGTATTGTGTGGTTTTGTGAAATAACGTATCTTGTAAAGATTTAATGTATGAAGTGCTTTGGGGATAGGTACAGAACTTGTTAGTAGTAAGTACCTTGTGTGAATAACTTGATTGTATTGGTTTGTGATAGCCTTGTAATACTTTCTTGTTGACTTGATAAGTAAGCATGTTAGGATGCTACGTGTGTTAGTATCTTGTGATTATTATGTGAGGGTCACTCTGTTGTGCTTACGTTGTTAAGCGTTAAGCGGTTATCTTGTTATTGTATCACATACCCCTTGACTTATTATACAGGGCTTGCCACCCTTGACGCGGTCTTTACGGCTATCACGGTCCTCGTGACTACGCGAGTCGCGGTAGCTCGGATTTGATCATTCCGTGTTTAGCCCGATGCGGGATTCCTATGCGGTCTGTTGAGACTATGCGGTCTTTTGAGACTATGCGGGTTGCGGGAGCCTAGGCGGATACCGAGTGTTTGCGCCCGACGGGGTATACCTCGGTGATGCAGGACCATGATTCGAGGAATACCTCATGCGGGTCCGTGTGTGACCTATGCGAGGCTGCGAGAGTTCCAGAATAGACGCGCGCATTGATATTGCGGGCGAGTGGCGGCCGATCGTGTAGTGCGGTGCAGAAAGACCTCGGGATACAGTTTGTGGTATTTTTGGTACTGTGGGCCTTAGTAGTCGGCTATGCCTTCGTACTTTCCCCGTACGGTTTTATTGTGATAACTTTGAGGGCGTGAGTCCCTGTCTTGACATATTCGCTTATTTGTTGTGGGTAGTTTGCTTATCATACATGTCTCTGCTTTATAGACTATTATGATTTCATTTCTGATATTTTTAGTTTCACATACTCGCACTACTGTTATCGACCTCGCCGAAGCTGCGTTCATGCCGCAGGTTGAGGTACACCAGTCGTTGATCCTAGCTCTCAGGGTCACAGTTCAGCGTTTGGGAAGCTCCGTTTCTCCGGAGGCTTATCAGTGGTATAGTCCCCTGTCGTAGTGAGTGTTTACATTCAGGGGTTTGGCGGGGCCCTGTCCCGCCATTGTTGTCGTATCATTCTTAGAGGTCTGTAGTACTGTTGTGGGCAGGGTTTGTAAAAAGGATTAAGCTGTTCAATTGTAAAAGTGGTTGTTTATATATATACTGAAGGTAACCGTTTTTGGTTAGCCTGTCTTCTTATTTCATTGTTTATACTTCTGTCATTTCATGTATTGTTTTATGTTCCGCTGATTACTCTGATGTTGTGTCACTAGGGTGCCCGGGGTAAGGCACCAGTCACGGGCCCAGTTTCGGGTCGTGACAAAAGTGGTATCAGAGCAGTTAATCCTCGGAAAGTGTCTCTGACGCAAGTATCGATGAAGTCTTGATTATCGGTGTGTTGTGCACCACACCAATAATCAGGAGGCTATAGGATATTTAGGATTGGTTTCTATTCTTCTCACTCTGAGATCGTGCCTTAGAGCTGTGTTGTAAGTTGGACCCTCTGACGAAATTCTTTCCCCTATCGTTATGCCTCCGCGTAGGGCAACCCGGCCCGGGAGGCAAAGCGGCAGGAGGCTGCGAGTAGAATTCGAGAGGTTACGTGGGCGAGCCCAATCATTACCTAGGGTAATGCTTCATTAGGTGATTTATGCGACGTAACTAGCCCAATTAAAGTTTAGCACTGGCGGCGGTTCTCTGCGGCCATGACATTTGAACCTTTAGTTCGCGGCCGAACAGTGAAATTAGATTGCAAGAAGCGACCACATTACTAGCTATGGATTTGGCTACAGAGAGTATACCGATGTATCGCGAGTCTTGATGACTACCTAAGAAGGGTGTGCAAGAGTAATCCTTCGATTGAAGCTTGAGCATGGCACGTATGCGGGCTTATGCGCGGCCGAGAAACATAGAGATCGACGGGTTAACGAGGCAGCGAAGAGGCGAGCGTGAGGTCCTGGTAACTTTGGCGAGTCGCCTCGCGTGATAGATTATGCACCTCCACGGCTGAGTGGTCTTCCGGATTTCGGGGCGTTCGGAGTACGCAGGAGTTGGTCGAGAACTCGGGGCTTCGGTTCCGCAGATGCATGAGCGTCATCGGGAATGTCGTCTTTTAGTTGGTACTTGTTGTACTGCGGCCGTCGAGGGCCATGTGTCGAGAGTGACCTAGTAGGAGGACTTTGCCTTGATGCAGGTGGGTAGTTCGTCACCTTCCTTGTTATCGCCTACAGGCGAGTTTGATTAGAAACGACTAAGGAATGAAACAATGAGTTCTGAGATAGATCTTTAACCCTCTAGAGTTCAGTATGTGTGATAAGATGGGTATATCATAAGTGCTATGTTTTGATAGCAGAGTGTTAATGTTGTGATTAGAAATCTTGGTTAGCTAACCAAGTAAGATTTGGGGGATAGAAAAGTGTGAACCTTAGAGTTTTATACGTAGAGACCTTAGAGGTAAGGCCATCTCGATGTAAAGGTGTAGTGTTGTGTTTGATCCTTATTGGAGTGCATAGTGCACGTGAGCTACGTTTGGGATAGGTCCCTAAGTAGTGTGAAATGAAAGGGGGTAGTTGAGCTAAGAAGACCGCTAGGTTTTTCGTAACGTGTTTAGTGAGATTGTTCCGGATCGGGGAGCTAGTATTTTGCGCGTTGCCGGGTCGGGTTGGGGCCCCGTTGCGGGTCAACCCGCGGTAGTTTTGGTGGTGGGGTCTGGTTGGGGTGGTCCCGCCTTGTGTTAGGGTTGTGAGGGTGTTAGGTCCAAGTTTAGTTGACGGTGCGAGTTCGTGGGCGCGTTCGGCCGTGGTTGGGCGATGGGGCAGCCATCGTGTTCTTGGTCGGGACCGTTCACTCGGCGATTGTTTTAACGGAAAGGTTGTAAGGCTGCAGGTGCCTACCTTCACCTTATGGCGCAGTGGAGCCAGTGTTACGGCTGTTTTGTTTCGGGAGTTTTACCAAGCATGTGCTAAGAACTCGGTGAGTCTCGAGTCGCATTCGCCTCGGGCGGTGTGTGGAACCGAGGTAGTTGTGGGGACTGTTGTCTCTGTAGAGGAGGCGTTTAAGCTACCATTTCGATGTTCGGATGTCACCTTATGAAGCCTTGAGGCGGAAGTGTAAGTTCTTGGTCGATTGGTTCGATGTTGGCAAGGTTGACGGTTAGTGCGAGCTTGTTCCCGGTGTGGATAGTGAAGCTTGGCTAGAAGAGGTTCCGGCGGCTCGGAGATATCGTGCGGATAAGCGGCGGCGACGCTTAGAGTTGAGTTGACGGTCGGTCTTCGAAGGTACCACCGGATTGGGTGTGGCGAATTTTGGGAAGCAGAGGAACTTAGCGAGTTACTTTGGGCCGCTTTTGAGTTCATGTGAAGAATAGACCAGGTTGCCTATATGTTAGCAATTGCCGTCCGACTTAGGAGGCGATGCGTCCGATCTTCGTATTGTTATGATCGGGAAAGTATCGAGACTCCATCGAGTGTTCCCGATTAATGATGACCACGTTAGGGATAGTAACCCGAGTTTTGAATCAGCGATGCTCGAAATGTAGTAAGAGTTCGAATGTACGACAACCTCGTGGATCGCATGGCGGTACCATTTGTTGGGTCGTCGGAGCAAGGCTCGCGACAAAGTGACAAAGTGGTATCTACGACGAGTAAAGAGAGAAGCGAGCCTGTATGGCGAGCATAGGTAATGGTTTGAGGTGTTTTCCTCGTGGGCTTAGATGTGGGTATTTGTGCGGTTGTTCCTATGGCCATGTGTGGCAAGGATTGTTCTCATAAGTATAGTAGTGAAGACTATCTTGGCGACGCGTTGTTTTAAGACTTAGAAGGAACATTCGGGACGAATGTTTCTAAGGAGGGGAGAATGTTATACCCCGTATTTCCAGAGTATGTACGTAGAAATTTGAAATTTTAGTAAGGCTTGGCCGAAATTAATTTTGTTCACAACACCCGTTTAGAGTCGTTTTTCGACGAAACGTTTTCACAGCTTTCGTAGGGGAATTTCCGGCTATGTCATTTTTAATTTTTGCGAATTTTTCCGAGAAACGAAACGTGTTGGACCAACGAGAGGGCGCCACTTGGCACCCTCCCATTGGCGGACTTGAAGGATCGGTTTGGACGAAATGAAGAGGTGGAGTTGGTAGGATATTTTGTGTGTTAGTTGGTTAAGGACACATGGGTGAATCTTGGCCCTACACTTGCTAGGCACTTGGCTAGATCTTGGCCATTGGTTGGCCTTGGCTTGTGCTATAAATACCCCTCTAAGGTTGATGAACTTCTTCATCCATTCCAAATATTTCCTAAGTGTTGAAGTCCCTCCCTCTCCCCTCTTGTTTGACTCTCGTCCAAGAGCCCCCCCTCCCTAGATAGGCCACAGTGGCGAGAGCCTCCCCTCTCCACTTTGTGGTGTGGCCGTGGGTACCCCAGCCTAGTGTTTTCGTATAAATACCCCTCTCTTGGTAGAAATACTCTCAAAAGTATTGTTATAATGCCCAATTTCCTTAGCCAATACCTTGTAGTATTCTAAGGTTATACTATCTGAAAAGCCCGGATATACTATTATACCTTCCTTGATCACTGCGGAACCCTAAGGAAAATCTCCATAGTTGGTTGGAGTATTATTAAGAAGTTGAGTAGAACTTCTAAGGGTTGTTTGGAGCGGGTTGGAGCACCCGGAGTAGGAGCGAAACATTGCTAAGGATCGACTTTTAACACGGATAATTATGGGCTTATCGAGGTAATTATCTTGTCCCTCTATTGTAATTGGAAATTACATGATTGCTTGAATATATAGTTGAAGTATACTATATTAATAAAACTGAACGTAGTTATCGGCAATGTCTTTTGACTTAAGCCTGAATAATACTTACGGCAATGTCTTGCGACTTAAGCCTGAATTTAAGAAGAGTTCTGAACTGTAATTACATAGGGCTGTATTACAGTAGACTTGTGTAGTTGTACCGTGGAGTAGAATTGTACCCGTTAGGGTTAGATGTATAACCCCCCCTGGTTGGCTTGATAGCCGGCCTCGATAGAGGAGGAGATTAACGCTGTTGCGGGAAAATCTTGCGAATTTTCGGTAGAATGTTCTACGATGAGATCTAAATGTTAATAAGCGCCTTGTGGCCTTATAGGTTGAAGTACTACCTATGGCGCGATCTACTTGGTCTAAGGAGTAGCCGACGTTGGAAGTACTTGGAGCGTTTTGCTATTAGTCGATACTCGTCGCGAGGTATGTGAACCTCTTCCTATCTCTTCTAGCATGATATGTGTGAACTATGTAGTACGGTAGACGTACATGTGCTAAATGTATTTGATTGGTTTAAAACATAAAGTGTTATAACGGCTTTATGGGAAGTTGGTTATAACAACTTTATCTTTGGTAAGAAAATACATGTGGTTTTTAAAAGGTAAGCGATTTGAACTATAAGCGGCTTGTTATGTGTTAATAAAGAACTTGAAGTATTTCAAAAGATTTTGAATCATTTTGAAAGAAGAAGTAATACTTGGTTTGTGAAAACTTAAGAGTTATACTAGCTTTATGGGAAGTTAGGTATAACGGCTTAAGAATGTTTTACTGATTTCGGAAATCAGAATGTGTATCGACAAACCACTGCAGCGTTAATAAAAGGAAATGTTTTGACTAATTAAGTATTATTAAAACCAGTAGAAACTTCCATCTGCATAGAAGCTAAGATGAGACAAAATGATATTTCCTAGATCATGGCTGCTGTAATAAAATTGTAATAAACAAGAATATCCTACTCACATATAAGGCTTAGGTTTCTCAGATTGTTTAAAGGAGAATTATATTCTTAAATGAATAAAACTATGAACTACGAAACCTTTCTAAAAATGAGAAACTTGAATATTGGAAATTAGGCAAACTTAAACATTGGAAAAGAATGTTGCTACTTGATTTTACAAAGAGAAGTACTTGATTTACTTTAAAAAGATAATCACTCTATGTTCATATACTACTGGTATTGTGTGGTTTTGTGAAATGCGTATCTTGTAAAGATTTAATGTATGAAGTGCTTTGGGGATAGGTACCCGAACTTGTTAGTAGTAAGTACCTTGTGTGAATAACTTGATTGTATTGGTTTGTGATAGCCTTGTAATACTTTCTTGTTGACTTGATAAGTAAGCATGTTAGGATGCTACGTGTGTTAGTATCTTGTGATTATTATGTGAGGGTCACTCTGTTGTGCTTACGTTGTTAAGCGTTAAGCGGTTATCTTGTTATTGTATCACATACCCTTGACTTATTATACAGGGCTTGCCACCCTTGATGCGGGTCTTTCACGGCTATCACGGTCCTCGTGACTATGCGAGTCGCGGTAGCTCGAGATTTGATCATTCGGTGTTTAGCCCGACGCGGGATTCCTATGCGGTGCTGTTGAGACTATGCGGTCTTTTGAGACTATGCGGGTTGCGGGAGCCTAGCGGATACCGGTGGTTGCGCCCGACGCGAGGTATACCTCGGTGATGCAGGACCATGATTCGAGGAATACCTCATGCGGGTCCGTGTGTGACCTATGCGGAGCTGCGAGAGTTCCAGGAATAGACGCGCACATTGATATTGCGGGCGAGTGGCCAGCTTCGATCATGTGGTGCGGTCTAGAAAGACCTCGGGATACAGTTTGTGGTATTTTTGGTACTGTGGGCCTTAGTAGTCGGCTATGCCTTCGTACTTGCCCCGTACGGTTTTATTGTGATAACTTTGAGGGCGTGAGTCCCTGTCTTGACATGACTGCTTATTTGTTGTGGACTGTAGTTTGCTTATCATACATGTCTCCTGCTTTATAGACTATTATGATTTCATTTACAGTATTTTTAGTTTCACATACTCAAATTTTTGTTATCGACCTCGCTTGAAGTGCGTTAAATGCCGCGAGTTGAGGTACACGATCGTTGATCCTAGCTCTGGGTCACGATTCGGCGTTTGGGAAGCTCCGTTTCTCGGAGGCTTATCGATGGTATAGTCCCCGTCAGTAGTGAGTGTTTACATTCGGGGTTTGGCGGGGCCTGTCCGCCGTTGTTGTCGTATCATTCTTAAGTGCAGTAATCTTGTTGTGGCGGGGTTGGTAAAAGGATTAAGCCGTTCAATTGTAAAAGTGGTTGTTTATATATATCGAAGGTAAGTTTTAGTTGCTTTGTCTTCTTATTTCATTGTTTATACTTACATGTCATGTATTGTTTTATGTTCATGATTACTCGATGTTGTGTCACTAGGGTGCAGGGTAAGGCACGATCCACGCCCGATTTGGTCGTGTGACCTAGAATGTGTTGTGTGATAATTTCCTTGAGTAGTGTTAAATGGAAGTGGTAGCTTTCATGACTGTTGAGGTAAGATTGTTCCGGTCGGGAACAAGAGCGTGATGCGTTAGTGGATCGGGTTGGGGCCATGTTGAGGCCAACCCGCGGCGGTTTCAAAGTGGGGTCGGCTGCGGTGGTCGCCGGTGGTAGGATCACGAGGGTGCTAGGCGAGTTTAGATGACCATCGTATGAGTTCGTGGGTATGTTCGACCAGAATCGGTTCGTGAAAGGCGGGAATGGCCTTAGTAAAGAAGTGAAGCTAGTAAGATGACCAAGTTTGGAGGTAGTGGCTCGAGGTTGGAAACGAAGCGTTGACTAAAGTGTGATACGTATACTAGAAGAGTTCAAGTGTTAGAAGAAACGACGAGTAAGGGTAAAGCGAGCATGTATTGCGAGGATAGATATGATCATTTCTTGTGACGGGAGAAGGTGCGAAGGATGTATATTTTAGACCTCGGGAATCGCATGCGATCAGGTACCATTTGTTGGGTCGCCGGGTGACACTAGAACCTCGCGGCAAGGTGACAAAAGTTTGTGATGTTAGAGGTGTTTCCTCGTGGACTTGGATGTAAGTATTTACGGGTGTTTCGTGGCGGTTGTGGCGTTGGCAACTTTTAGAAGAACTCTATCGTTATCTGTCTCGAGAAGGAACATTCGGACGAATGTTTCTAAGGAGGAGAATGTTATACCGTATTTCCAGAGTATGCGTGAGGCGTGCGTATACAATTTGAGCCTTAAAGTAGGCATAGATTCGAAATTTGTACACAACACCGGTTAGAGTCGTTTTCGACGAAACGTTTCCACGACTTTCGTAGGGAAAATTCGGCTATGTCATTTATAATTTTTGCGGATTTTTGAGACGTAACATTTTGGACCAACGGGAGGGTGACATGTGTCACCCTCACATTGGAAGAGGTTGGACGGCAATTGGCCATTCTTGCACGTTTTGTTGCCCAATTTTGGTCAAGGGTTAGGTAGGATATTTTTGTGTAGATGGATAAGGTTGCACATGGCTTAATCTTGGCCTTACACTTGCCTTGCACTTGGCACCATCTTGGCGTTGGTTGGCCTTCACTTGACCTATAAATACCCCTTAGTTGATGAACTTTCTTCATCAAAATTGAGCAATCTACCTAAGTCTCAAAATACTCCCTCCTCTTGTAGTTCTCGTCCAAAGCCTCTCCCCTCCCCTCCAGTGGCCTTTGGCGAGAGTTTCCCTCCCTGTAGTGGTTAGCCGTGGGGTACCACTAGCCTAGTTGTCTCGTATAAATACCCCTTGTAGTGGTATAGAAATACTCTCTAGTATCGTTATAATGTCCAAATACCTTGGCCCAAATACCTTGTAGTATTCCCAAGTTACACTTATACTAGCCGAGAAAATACCATTATACTTTCCCTCGATCGCTAAGCGAAACCCTAAGAAAATCTTCACCCGTAGTTGAAGTTATAAGTAGAAGTTGGTTAGAACTTCTAAGGGTTGTTGGAGCGGATTAGAGCACTTCGGAGTAGGAGCTAAACCTTGCTCGGGATCGACATATAAACTCGGATAATTTTGGGCTTATCGAGGTAAACATTCTTGACCTACATTTGTAATTGGAAATTACATGTTGTAGGAGTATATAGTTAAAGTATACTATATATAGAATTGAACATAGGCGTGCGTGATGTCTTTTGACTTAAGCTGAATAATACTTACGGCAATGTCTTGCGACTTAAGCTGAATTTAAATAAGAATCTGACGTAATTACATAGGGTGTATTACTGAGACTTGTGTAGTATTCGTGAGTAAATTGTACGTCAGGTTAGGCGTGCAAACCCCCTGGTTGGCTTGGTAGCGGCCTCGGTAAAGAGGAGATTAACTTATTGCGGGAGAGTCTGCGAATTTTACGTAGAATATGGAGCGATGTTAATAGCGCGCGTGGCCTTATAGGTTGAAGTACTACGTGTGGTGCGATCTACGTGGCTTAAGGAGTAGCCGAGCGGTTTGAAGTACTTGAGCGTTTTGCTATTAGTCGGCACTCGTCGCGAGGTATGTGAACCTCTTCCTATCTCTTATAGCATGATATGTGTGAACTATGTAGTACGGTGAGCGTCGTGTGTTAAGCGTGTTTGATTGTTTTAAAACATAAAGTGTTATAACGGCTTTATGGGAAGTTGGTTATAACGACTTTATGTAGGTAAGAAAATACTTTGTGGTTTTAAAGGTAATCGATGTAAATTATAAGCGGCTAGTTATAATAAAGAACTTGATGTATTTCAAAAGATTTATAAATCGTTTTGAAGGAGAGTAACACTTGGTTTTAAAGGTTTTAAAAAGAGTTATACTAGCTTTATGGGAGTTAGGTATAATGTCTTAAGAGAGGTAAAGAAAATGGTTTACTGATGTTAGAAGTTAAGAGACTTGATCTTATAAGATAAGAGACTTAACTTATTTGTTTAATGTGAATGTTTGTGTGAAACCTCATTCGTGAGTAATGAGTACTTGGTTTTATTTAAAAGGATAATGTTTCTTGATTTGGAAATCGAGAATGTGTATCGACAGACCACTGCAGCGTAATAAAGGAAAATGTATTGAATAATGATGTATCGTATTAAAACCAGTAGAAACCTCCATCTGCATAGAAGCTAAGATGAGACAAAATGATATTACATATCCTAGATCATGGCTGCTTAATAAGATCGATTATAAACAAGAATAACCTACTCACATATAAGGCATATGTTTCTCAAATTATTAAAGGAGAATTATGTTTTAAAGGATTAAAACTATGAACTAAGAGACCTTTTCTAAAAATGAGAAACTTGAGCATTTGAAATTAGGCAAACTTGAACGTTTGGAAAATAAGGTTGTTACTTGATTTTTTACAAAGGAAAGCATTTTTGTTTACTTAACAATGTTCGTCACTCTATTTTTATACTACGGACATCGGGTGACTTTTATAAAAGGAATGGATCTCTTTAAAAGGAATTTAACGTACGTAGTACTTTAGGGTTAAAAACCCGGACTTTGGCATAAAATGAAAGTAGCTTGTGTTGTGTAACTTGCCTATACTGGTTGTTGTGTAACTTGCCTATGCTCGTGTTGTGTAACTTGCCTATACTGGTTGTTGTGTAACTTGCCTATGCTTGTGTTGTGTAACTTGCCTATACTGGTTGTTGTGTAACTTGCCTATGCTCGTGTTGTGTAACTTGCTATCTTTGGTTGTTGTGTAACTTGCCTATGCTTGTGTTGTGTAACTTGCCTATGCTTGTTGTTGCGTAACTTGCTTATGCTTGTGATGATAGCCTTGGTTGTGCAAGAATTGTTATTTTTATGGACTAGCTTTCCATGAGGTTTCTTACTGTTCGGCCTTGGTCCCTGGTGGTCGGCTCTCGTACTTGCCGTCATGGTCGATTCGGCCTTGGTACGGTAGTCGACCCTCGCTTGCCCGTTCGGTGTAGTGACGAAGTCTCGTGTCTGACCTTGGTCCTCGTGGTCACCCTCGTACTTGCCACGATCGGCTACGTGGCCGGCCAGTATCCGATGATCGGCTCTCGTGCTTGCCGTGTCGGCCGTGTTTTGGTTGCATTATATTATTGGTACGGTCGGATCTGGTAGTTATACTTGTCCTATACGGTTTTTATGACACAGGTGGGACCTGGTGTTCATGTATACTCCTTGGTATTGTCATATCATAAACTGCCGGCAGTGAGGAAGAAATTCCACGGGCACGAGCGATAATTTGGAGGGCGTGAGTCCCTGACTTGATGTAACTAGTTATATGTTATGTACTGTAGTTTGGTCATCATACATGTCTCCTGCTTTATATAGACTATTATGATTTCATTTCTGATATTCTGATTTCACATACTTGGTACTGTTATCGACCTCGCCCGGGCTGCGTTAAATGCCGCGGTAGAAGTACATTGGTTGTCGATCCGCTCTTAGGATCACCTTTGTAGCGTTAGGAAGCCCGTTCCTTCTGAGGCTTATCTTTTGTATGTGTTCCACGAGTTGTAGGTTCTTGTACATTCGGGGTATGGCGGGGCCTGTCCGTCATAGTTGTTGTAAATCTTAAGTGCAGCCTTTGTGTGGGCGGGGTTTTGTAAAAAGATTAAAGCATTCGTTTTGAAAGAGTTGTTTATATATATTTTATTGGAAGGTAACCGTTTGGTTGGCCTGTTTTATTATCTTGTCTCATGTTCATGTTTAAGTTTTTATTTCCGCTGGTTTTCTCTGATGTTGTATCACTAGGGTGCCCGGGGTAAGGCACCAGTCACGGGCCCGGGATCGGGTCGTGACATTAATCTTGGAAAGAAAATACTTTGATCTTGATCTTGTCTTTGGATATGGGGATTTCGAATTGCTCTAGGTTTTGGAGAGATGAGGGTTTGTATGGATGAATATCTTTTGTTCTAAGTCTTCAAGACTTGGTCTTGCTACTAGGATGACTATATAAAACATTGGAGGGTTAAGATTATAACACATGTGTGGTTTGGATGGAGAACATTAATTAGTAAGCCAAGTGGACAAGTTGACAAGTCAACAATCTCAAGCTAGCAAGACTTTGTTCATCTTCAATGGTCAATGACCATTTTACCCTTAAATATTTCGTCCAAGCCATGTGGGGGAGGTGCCACGTGTCACCCTCCCATTCGTCCATAAAATTCCGCAACCCTCGTGGGCCCCACAAAACGTAAAATTCCTCGGGTGGGCCCCACGTGACCAAATACTAAAAATAAATTTCCATAATGATAATACATTCCATAATCCTCAATTAATACATTTTGAGAATCCAATTCTCCTCAACGAACATTTTTCCTTTCCGACGTTCGGAAGATTTTCCGTCGGAAAAAATAATTCTTCCTTTCGTACCCTTTTCAAGTCTTGTGTTCCTTACTTACATTCTCTTAATCATGTCCTTGAATTACGGGGTGTAACAGGAGTGGTCGGTTTTGGCCAGTTCTTCACTGCTTCTATCTTCTGGGGGTCTACCATAATTCCATCCCTTGACACAACATGGCCCAAAAAGGCTACCTTTTCCAACCAAAATTCACACTTTGAAAATTTAGCATATAGTTTCTCATGTTTCAAGACTTGAAGCACTACCCTCAGATGCTCTTCATGTTCTTCAACACTCTTACTGTAAATTAGGATATCATCTATGAACATAATCACGAACAATCTAAGAATGGTTTGAAGATTCTGTTCAATAAATCCATAAAGGTTGCTGGGGAATTGGTTAACCCAAAAGACATGACCGAGAACTCATAATGGTCGTATCGGGTTCTAAAGGCTGTTTTGGATATATCATCTGGATTTATTTTCAGCTGATGATATCCCGAACGGAGATCAATCTTGAAAAAATAGCTAGATCCCTGAAGTTGGTTAAAAAGATCATCGATTCTTGGTAATGGGTACCGGTTCTTGATCGTGACCTTATTGAGCTGCCGATAATCGATGCACATTCGGAGCGATCCGTCTTTCTTTTTCACAAACAGGACTGGTGCACCCCAAGGGGAAACACTAGGCCTTATAAAGCCTTTATCCAGAAGATCCTTTAATTGTTCTTTTAACTCCCTCAATTGGTGGGAATGTTATACCGTATTTCCGAGTATATGCGTGAGGCGTGCGTGCAAAAGTTCAAGCCTTAAGTAGGCATAAGGGAAGAAATTGTGCACAACTAGCGAAAAGAATTGTTTTCCGACGAAAAGTTTTCCGGACCTTGCGAAGGGAAAATTACGGTTGCGACATTTATAATTTTTGCGGATTTTTCCGAGAGATGAAATATTTTGGACCAACGAGAGGGTGACATGTGTCACCCTCAGTGAAGTTTGGGCATGGAATTCTTGGCGTTTTTGATGAGAAAGTCCTTAAACATTGGTCAAGGTTAGGTAGGATATTTTGTGATATTTTTGGAGTAGATGGATAAGGTTACACTTGCCCAAATCTACACCTCCACTTGCCCTCCACTTGCCTTAATCTTGACCCTTGGTTGTCCTATAAATACCCCTAAGTTGGAAGAATTCTTCATCCACAAAACATTTTCCAAGTCTTAAAATCCTCCCCTTTAGTTGTAGTTCTCGTCCAAGCTTCTCCCACATAGAGAGCTCTGGCGAAACACCCATGGTAGAAAATATTCTCCAAAGTATTGTTACTATTCCCAAATACCTTAGCCAATCCCTTGTAGTATTTCCAAAGTTACCTCTATACTAAAAGCCGGAAAATACTACTATACTTCCTTTAGTCACTAAACGAAACCACAGGAAAGTCTTGTAGTTGGTTGAAGTATTAAGTAGAAGTTGTGTAGAACTTCTAAGGGTTTCTTGGGCGAATTGAGCGTCTGCAAATTGTCACGACCAAGCAGGGCCGTGGTAGTGCCTTACCGGGCACCCTCGTGATACAACATCGAGAGAATCGTGAAATAAAAACATAAACATGAAACAAGAGACATGATAAATAAACAGGCCAACCAAAGCGATTTGCCTTCGTATATATTCATAAAACCGACGCTTATCCTTTTTACAAACTACGCCAACGATTACTACAGGACCTAAGAAGTGACAATAACTATGACGGGACGGGGCCCGCCATACCACGAATGTACAAGAACCTACTGACTCGTGGGTAACATGCAAAAGATAAGCCTCGGAGAAACGGGGCTTCCCAATCTGTTGGCGTGATCCTATGGCGAGGATCCTGGCCGATGTACCTCTACTGCGGCATGAACGCGGCCCGAAGGAGTCGATCTAACAGTACCAAGTATGTGAAACTGAAAAATACTGTAAATGAAATCATAACAGTCTATATAAAACAGGAGACATGTATGATAACCAAACTACAACTCATAACATAAAAGCAGTCATGTCAAGTCAGGGACTCACGCCCTCAAAGTCATCCTCCGTACGTGGAACTCCTTCCTCCGCTGCTTGGCGATCTAGGTACAAACCATGTGATACGTATAACATGTCTCGGCCCGTCATGGACCCAGTATAGAAGCGTGTGGAATACATTCGGTTCATCTCATGAACTTCGGTAGTCGGATGGAATACATTTCGGTCCATCCGTGGGCCTTGATGGTCGAGTGAAATACATTCGGTTCATCCCGTGAGCGGTAGTCGAGTGAAATACATTCGCTTCATCCCATGAGCGGTAGTCGAGTGAAATACATTCGGTTCATCCATGAACGCGGTAGTCGGGTGAAATACATTCGGTTCATCCGTGAGCCGTGAGTCGAGTAAAATACAGTACTTGCACAACAAGGCTATCACACGCAAACATAGGCAAGTTACACACAACTTAAGGTACTATCATTTTATGCCAAAATCCCGGTTCTGACCCTAAAGTATTACATACATTAACTCATTTAAAAAGATCGTTTCTTTCACAAAAGTCACACAATGTTCGTAGTATAAAATAGAGTGACTATCTTTTAAGTAAACCAAAACACTTCCTTGTAAAATCAAGTAACACATTATTTTCCAAGCGTTCAAGTTTGCCTAATTTCAAATGCTCGCGTTTCTCATTTTGAAAGGTTTCGTAGTTCATAGTTTTAATCACTTAAGAATATAATTCTCCTTTAAAACAAATTTGAGAAACATATGCCTTATGTGAGTAGGTTGTTCTTGTCTATTACAATCTTATAAAAGCGACCATGATCTAGGAAATGTAATATCATTTTGTCTCATCTTAGCTTACATGCGGATGGAGGTTTCTCTTGGTTTTAATAACAATTAGTCAATACATTTCCTTTATTAGCTTATGATGGTTTGTTCGATACTTAATCTCATTTAAATCGGTAAAACATTATTCTTTTAAAACCAACTACTCATTACTCGCGAATGAGGTTTTACAACATTTTAACAAAATTCATAACAAGTCAAACTAAGTCAAGTCTCTTATCTTTCAAGATCAAGTCTCTTAACTTTCTACAATCAATAAACCATTCTTTGACCTACATAAAGTCGTTATAACTAACTTCCCATAAAACTATTATAACACCCTATGTTTTAAACCAACCAAATCACTTAGCACGTATCGTCTACCGTACTACATAGTTCACAACAATCATGCTAGAAAAGATAGGAAGAGGTTCACATACCTCGCGACGATTATCGACAAATAGCAAGCGCTCAAGTACTTGACGTCGGCTACTCCTTAAGCCAAGTAGATCACGCCACACGTAGTACTCGCTCCTAAAATGGTCATAGTACTTATCAAACCTTTCTTACCATTGAAGACTTATACCAATAAAAAGCCCTCTAATTCTACGGAAAATTCGTAGACTTCCGTTTTACTCACTTTTCCATCTTTTTCCAAGGCCCGAATAACCGTAATATATATACCATATATATATATATAAGACGTAATAATTAAACAACATAAAGAAGGGGATTACACGCCCAAACGGTAACGCGGTTTACTATCACGCCTCCATAATAACAATAAGTAAAAGAAGGGGATTACGCGCCCAACCGGTAACGCGGTTTACTATCACGCCCATAACAAGTCAATAATTAAAAAGGGATCACACGCCCAAGCGAACGCGATTGAACAATCTTCCCTTGCGAAATGTAAATACTGATCCAAAGTAAATACGGTCAAAGTAAATCTTGTCCAAAGTAAATCTTGTCCAAAGTAAATCTGATCCTTAAGTTGGGGTCCTTGGCGACTTTGTCCATTTACTTATCCAATTACTTCATTAGTCATCCAACTTATATTTCATCTTAATATAAGTTATAGTTACTTGTTAATTACTTCTTCACAAGTAAGATACGTTTTACCATTTTAATGGCAAGCGGCCAATCCTTTCTTTTAACAAGTTAACAAGATCCAACTTTTCCAAACTTTACTCCATATTTTATATACTCCATAATATACTTATAATATATGTATAATGACGATTCACAAAGAGGTTAAGGTTTACTACCTCAAATAGCCCAAAATTATCCAAGAACTTAATGTCGCTCCAAGCAAGTCTTAGCTCCAAATCTTTCCGTTCCAATCCGCTACAAGCAACCCATGAAGCTCCTAACCAACTTCTCTTGAGAACTAACTCAAAAGTGAAGAACACTTAGGGTTTCCAACTAGTAAGTTTCGGCCAAGGCATGAACAATAGGTTAGGGGTGTGAAATCTTTTCCAACTCTTGGTACACAATCTTCCTAACACCTTAGGGAAGAACACTTGAGAGTTTAAGAATTGTTGGACAAATTTAGGTCAAGAAATGGGCTCAAAAGCGAGAGCAAGGTCAAGGGAGAAGGGAGGAATTTCTTGTCTTGAAATGGTTAAGTGTGGAAGTTTTCATCAACTAAGGGTGCATATATAGGACAACGAGGGCTAGGATGAAGGCAAGTGTGTGGTTGAGATTGGGGACAAGTGTGTGTGGGTCCACAAGCCACTTGTCCACACAAAATATCTAGCAAGACTTGGCCACTTGTCCACAAAATATCTAGCAAGACAAGGCCTTGTCTTGCCACTGTTAGCAAATTTCGGCCATGAGGCCACTGGGGGGTGACACGTGTCGCCCTCTACTCGTCAAAATATTTCTTCTTAGAAAATATCCATAAAGGCAAAAATCTCGAAAACAAAGTGGGCCCCACAAAGCAGTAAATTTCTCCGTGGGCCCACGTGACCAATTCGGAAATAAAATTCCATAATTCTAATATAATTCAAGAAGCCCAAATACCAAATCTGGGAATCCAATTCCCATCAACGAACCTTTTCTTCACAAAAACGGAAACTTTTAGTCGAAAAATCACATCTTTCTTTCTTTCCAAAATTTACGCCGTATTCTGCACGTACATCCTCACCTATATACCACGGAACTACGGGGTATAACATTCTTCCTCTTAGAAACATTCGTCCGAATGTTCATTCTAAGTCTCCAGCGTACTTGTGTCGGTATAGTCTTCACTCTTATACTTACAAACCGATCATGCCACCAATGGCGAGAATATAACATGTGCGCAAAACTCAAATCCAAGCCAACGAGGAATCATTTCTAATCTCACAACAACTCCCACTAGCGATTTACTCTAAGGCCATTCCGGCCTTCACGATCTGATTCGGTCGAGCGCGTCCACGAACCGTCGATGGTTACCTAAACACGGGCCTAGCACCCGCCGTGACCCTACCACGGAGGACCACCGAAGCCCACCCCAAACGGGCTGCGGGTTGACACGCAACTTTGCCTCAACCCGACCCGTTTGCGCGCCAAACTCTTGTTCCCGATCGGAACAATCTCGCTAATCAAGTTACGCAAACCTGGTGTCTTCTTATCATAACTATCCTTATATAATTCCACTCGAGGACTTATCACGATTTTTTACCCTCGTATACTATGCACTCCGACAAAGGTCAATCGTAAAAAAATCTTTTACTCAGCGGCCTCGCGTCTAAGGTCTCCACTTATAATATTCTAAGGTTCACTTCCATGACCCCAAACTTACCTCTTGACTAGTCATGTTCTCTAAGTTATACTTAACACAATGCTATCTGTACATAGCACACAATAATAAGATCATCATATCGCGCAAACAAAACTCTAGAGGTTAAGGATATACTGTATCTACCGCTTCACTCTAATCATAGGCACGCCTGCGCAGCATATGTAGAAGGCGATGAACACGCCACCGATCCGGTAAGGCTGCGTCATCTGCCGGTACCCTCCTATAAGCACATTCTCGTCACATGGCCACGGCGCGGTGAAACAAGCACGATAAAGCGACATTCCGGGATGGCGCGCCCGCATCGTACACGCGAGGGGGACATGAATCCTGCGGCTAGAACTCACGTATATCGTGAACGGAAGCCTGGAGCCACGACCGGCTCCGAATACCGAGCGTCACGAAGGCGCGGAGGACCACTGCATCTTGGCGAAAGTGCATAACTAGCTGCGGCGAGGCGATCCGCCTCATGAGTTACCAAAGGACCTGCTGTTACGGCCTTCTGGCGATCCGGTCATTCCGTCGACCTCTCGTGCCTCGCATCAGTGCATGAGCTGCGTGCGGGCAATGTCCATGCGGCTAAAGCTACACCGAACAAGCCTCGCCAAGTAATCATCGAGCCGGTGGCGTGGCGGTGCACTCTGTCCTCCATGCTCGGTCACTAAGGCGGGGACATACGGAGCCAACGAGTCAAACTCCACGTTGTACTCCTAACAGTACACGATGCGCTTAACGTCAAAAAATTGTCGGCCGAGCCCTCGCCATCTGTGGAGGCAAGAAATGTGCAAGAAATGCCGCGAGAACTTCGCCCCAAACTGCTGGGAGCGCATGTTCCCCTCGGGACAATTCCCATGAATCAAACCGATCATTGCGGTATCACGCGGTGATGCGAACCAATACCACCGACTACGCCTCGAGACTCGATCACTCTCATGATCATTGTGGCTGTCGGATAAACTCACGAGGTCATCCTCGACTCTCGATCCATAGAACAACGGCGGGCTCTGACTCGAAAGTCGTAGTCTCAAGCTATGCGCTCGGGGTGAACTACGGGTGCTCTTTGGATGGGCTGCTGCGTCGGCCTCTCTCCATGTATCGGCCCACGACCACGGCGATGGCGCCATCTCGCGTCCCCGTCTCAATGCTCCGGTGTGGGGTGGAGGCTCAGTCTTGTAGTCTCGGCAGCCACTGCTGCGGCTCTAAACTCTGCCGCGCTAAGCGGCGTCATAAAACTTCGCCGTCGGGCACTATCTCGGTAACGGCGGGCCTCTGCCCGGTAACCCTCCGTGCTCTACTCGCGGCTCCTCGGCTGCCTTGCCGCCGGGCCCGATTGCCTTGCGTGGAGGCATAAGCGGCACATAAGAATACGTCGGAGAGTCAGTGACAACACGACTCTAAGGCACGATCTCGGAATGAGAAGAATGGAAACCAATCCTAAATGTCCTGCGACCTCACGATTATAGATGTGGTGCCGCAACGCGATAATCAAGACTACTACTAGACACGGTGCGTAGACACTTTCAGAGACTAAGCGCTCACGATACCACTTTTGTCACGACCGAGCGGGGCGTGGTAGTGCCTACCGGGCACCCTCGTGATACAACATCGAGAGAGAGAATCGGCGGAAATAAAAACATAAACATGAAACAAGAGACATGATAAATAAGCAGGCCAACCAAAGCGGTTGCCTTACGTATATATTCATAAAACCCGACGATTATCCTTTTACAAACTACGCCACAACGTACTACGGACCTACAGAAGTGACAATAACTATGGCGGGACGGGGCCCGCCATACCACGAATGTACAAGAACCTACGGACTCGGGGTAACATACAAAAGATAAGCCTCGGAGAAAGCGGGGCTTCCCAATCTGTTGGCGTGATCATGGCGAGGATCCACAACCGATGTACCTCTACTGCGGCATGAGCGGCCCGAAGGAGGTCGATCTGGTACCAAGTATGTGGCGAAAAATCGTAAATGAAATCATAACGATCTATATAAAGCAGAGACATGTATGATAACCAAACTACAACTCATAACATAAGCGATCATGTCAAGTCGGGGACTCGCGCCAAAGTCATCCTCATGCCCGTGGAACTCCTTATCCATTGGCGATCTAGGTACAAACCATGTGATCGTATAACATGTCTCGGCCCGTCGTGGACCCGGTATAAAGCGTGTGGAATACATTCCGGTTCGTCTCATGAACTTCGGTAGTCGGATGGAATACATTTACGGTCCATCCGTGGGCGATGGTCGAGTGAAATACATTCGGTTCATCCATGAACGGTAGTCGAGTGAAATACATTCGCCGTCCCGTGAGCGCGGTAGTCGAGTGAAATACATTCGGTTCATCCATGAACGCGGTAGTCGGGTGAAATACATTCGGTTCATCCGTGAACCGTAGTCGAGTAAAATACGATACTTGCACAACAAGGCTATCACACGCAAACATAGGCAAGTTACACACAACTTAAGGTACTATCGTTTTATGCCAAAATCCGGTTCGACCCTAAGTATTACATACATTAACTCTTTTAAAAGATACGTTTCTTTCACAAAAGTCACCTGATGTTCGTAGTATAAAATAGAGTGACTATCTTTTAAGTAAACCAAAACACTTCCCTTGTAAAATCAAGTAACATTATTTTCCAAGCGTTCAAGTTTGCCTAATTTCAAATGCTCGCGTTTCTCATTTTGAAAGGTTTCGTAGTTCATAGTTTTAATCACTTAAGAATATAATTCTCCTTTAAAACAAATTTGAGAAACATATGCCTTATGTGCGAGTAGGTTGTTCTTGTCTATTACAATCTTATAAAGCGACCATGATCTAGGAAATGTAATATCATTTTGTCATCTTAGCTTATGCGGATGGAGGTTTCTCTTGGTTTTAATAACAATTAGTCAATACATTTCCTTTATTAGCAGCTATGATGGTTTGTTCGATACTTAATCTCATTTAAATCGGTAAAACATTATTCTTTTAAAACCAACTACTCATTACTCGCGAATGAGGTTTTACAACATTTTAACAAAATTCATAACAAGTCAAACTAAGTCAAGTCTCTTATCTTTCAAGATCAAGTCTCTTAACTTTCTCTGATCAATAAACCATTCTTACCTACATAAAGTCGTTATAACTAACTTCCCATAAAACTATTATAACACCTATGTTTTAAACCAACCAAATCACTTAGCACGTATCGTCTACCGTACTACATAGTTCACAACAATCATGCTAGAAAAGATAGGAAGAGGTTCACATACCTCGCGACGATTATCGACAAATAGCAAAGCGCTCAGTACTTGACCGTCGGCTACTCCTTAAGCCAAGTAGATCACGCCACACGTAGTACTCGCTCCTAAAATGGTCATAGTACTTATCAAACCTTTCTTACCATTGAAGACTTATACCAATAAAAAGCCCTCTAATTCTACGGAAAATTAGCGTACTTCCCCGTTTTACTCACTTTTCCATCTTTCTCCAAGGCGAATAGCAGTAATATATATACGGATATATATATATAAGGCGTAATAATTAAACAACATAAAGAAGGGGATTACACGCCCAAGCGGTACGCGGTTTACTATCACGCCTCCATAATAACAATAAGTAAAAGAAGGGGATTACGCGGCCGTGTAGCGGTTTACTATCACGCGCCATAACAAGTCAATAATTAAAGGGGATCACGCCCAAGCGAACGCGATTGAACAATCTTCCCTTAACGAAATGTAAATCTGATCCAAAGTAAATCTGATCCAAAGTAAATCTTGTCAGTAAATCTTGTCCAAAGTAAATCTGATCCTTAAGTTGGGGTCCTTGGCGACTTTGTCCATTTTACTTATCCAATTACTTCATTAGTCATCCAACTTATATTTCATCTTAATATAAGTTATAGTTACTTTGTTAATTACTTCTACAAGTAAGATACGTTTTACCATTTTAATGGCAAGCGGCCAATCCTTTCTTTTAACAAGTTAACAAGATCCAACTTTTCCAAACTTTACTCCATATTTTATATACTCGTAATATACTTATAATATATGTATAATGACCCGATTCACAAAGAGGTTAAGGTTTACTACCTCAAATAGCCCAAAATTATCCAAGAACTTAATGTCGCTCCAAGCAAGTCTTAGCTCCAATCTTTCGTTCCAATCCGCTACAAGCAACCCATAGAAGCTCCTAACCAACTTCTTTTCAGAACTAACTCCAAAAAGTGAAGAACACTTAGGGTTTCCAACTAGTAAGTTTCGGCAGCATGAACAATAGGTTAGGGGTGTGAAATCTTTTCCAACTCTTGGTACACAATCTTCCTAACACCTTAGGGAAGAACACTTGAGAGTTTAAGAATTGTTGGACAAATTTAGGTCAAGAAATGGGCTCAAAAACGAGAGCAAGGTCAAGGGAGAAGGGAGAATTTCTTGTCTTGAAATGGTTAAGTGTGGAAGTTTTCATCAACTAAGGGTGCATATAGGACAACGAGGGCTAGGATGAAGGCAAGTGTGTGGTTGAGATTGGGGACAAGTGTGTGTGGGTCCCACAAGCCACTTGTCCACACAAAATATCTAGCAAGACTTGGCCACTTGTCCACACAAAATATCTAGCAAGACAAGGCCACTTGTCTTGCCACTTGTTAGCAAATTTCGGCCATGAGGCCACCTAGGGGGGTGACACGTGTCGCCCTCTGCTAAATCAAAATATTTCATCTTAGAAAATATCCATAAAGGCAAAAATCTCGAAAACAAAGTGGGCCCCACAAAGCAGTAAATTTCTCAGTGGGCCCAGCGTGACCAATTCCGGAAATAAAATTCCATAATTCTAATATAATTCAAGAAGCCCAAATACCAAATCTGGGAATCCAATTCCCATCAACGAACCTTTTTCTTCACAAAAACCGGAAACTTTTCCGTCGAAAAATCACATCTTTCTTTCTTTCCAAAATTTCTGTCGTATTCTCGCACGTACATCCTCACCTATATACCCTGGAACTACGGGGTATAACAAGAATAGGAGCTAAACCTTGCTCAGGATCGACATATATCTTGGATAATTTTGGGCTTATCGAGGTAAATAATCCTGTCCTTCTATTGTAATTGGAGATTACATATTGTAGAAGTGTAGAATTGAGTATAAGTTATATACAAGGAAGGTATATAAGAAGAGAATTGGTATGCTTACATAGGATTGTATTCTGATGACTTGTGTAAATTGTGGGTAGGGAAGTCTTTGCTTGATTTTAAAGTAAGATAAGGAATCTTGTATCTAGAATTATTCTACAGAGTAGTCTAGACGTTGATAGACTTATATGACCATTATAGGTTGAAGTACTGCGAGTAGCGTATTCTACTCGAAGGATGGAAAAGGCTAGCAAGATTACAGTACTTTGGAGCTATTTGCTAATTGTCGATAATCGTCGCGAGATATGTGATTCTTCCTATCCTCTTGAGCATGATATTTTAAAAGAATATAATTAGTACGGTAGACGTACGTGTGTTAACTGAACGTGGTTTTACTTCGATGTCTTTTAACTTGAGTTTTAAATAATAAGAATCTAGAAGTATTTCAAAAGAATTAAGAATCGTTTTTGAAAGAAGAGTAATATTTGGTTTTGAAAGCTTAAGAGTTATACTAGCTTTATGGGAAGTTAGGTATAACGACTTAAGAGAGATAAAAAGAATGGTTTATTGATTTTAGAAGTTAAGAGACTTGATCTTAAAAGATAAGAGACTTGACTTAATTGAATTGATATGAATTTTGTTAAAAAGTGTGAAACCTCATTCGTGAGTAATGAGTACTTGGTTTTTAAAGAATAATGTTTCTTGATTTGGAAGCGAGAATAAGTATCGAACGAACCACTGCAGCGTTAATAAAGGAAAATGTATTGACAATAATTAATTTATATTAAAACCAGTAGAAACCTCCATCTGCATAGAAGCTAAGATGAGATAAAATTGTATTACATTTCCTAGATCATGGCTGCTTTAATAAAATTGTTATAAACAAGAATAACCTACTCACACATAAGGTATACGTTACTCAATTGTTTTAAAAGAGATTACGTTATTTGATTAATACTATGAACTATGAAATCTTTCGAAACTAAAAGACTTAGAGTATTTGAAATTAGGCAACTTGAACTTTTGGAAAAGAATGTTGTTACTTGACTTTAAAAAGGAAAGTGTTTTGGTTTAAAAAGGAGGGCATAATATTGCCTTAGTTGTTTTAAAAGGAAAGCATGGTATTGTCTTAATCTGTCTTAAAAGAGCGTTTAGATGTTATGGTCGATTCTATACGCGTTGAGGATGAACGGGAATGTATTTCACTCGACACGCGTTCATGGGATGAGCAGGAATGTATTTCACTCGACACCGCGTTCGTGGGATGAACCGGAATGTATTTCACTAGACACGCGTTCATGGGATGAACAGGGTATGTATTTCACTCTACACCGCGTTCATGGGATGAACCGGGAATGTATTTCACTCGACACGCGTTCATGGGATGAAAGCGGGAATGTATTTCACTCGACACGCGTTCATGGGATGAGCGGGAATGTATTTCACTCGACACCGTGTTCATGGGATGAACCGGAATGTATTCCACTCGACACGCGTTCGTGGGATGAGCGGGAATGTATTCCACGATACCGAGTTCATGAGATGAGCAGGGAATGTATTCCACCGCGATACCGAGTTCATGGGATGAGCGGGAATGTATTCCACACGATTCGATCCGAGTCCATGAGATGGACCGGGAATGTATTCCATACGATCCGACAGGAGTCCATGAGATGGTAGAGACATGTTATACGTATCACACGATTTATACCTAGACTGCCGGCAGTGAGGAAGGAGTTCCACGGGCATAAGGGATGACTTTGAGGGCGTGAGTCCCTGACTTGACATGACTGCTTTTATGATATGAACTGTAGTTTTGTTATCATATATGTCTTCTGTTTTTATATAGACAATTATGATTTCATTTTTAGTATTTTCAGTTTCACATACTTGGTACCTGTTGTACTGACCTCCTTCGGGGGGCTGCGTTCATGCCGCAGGTAGAGGTACACCGGTTGTTGATCCTCGCTCATAGGATCACAATTCAGCGTATTGGGAAGCTCCGTTTCTCCGGAGGCTTATCTTTTGGTATGTTTTCCCCGAGTTTGTAAGTTCTTGTACATTCAGGGGTATGGCGGGGCCCTGTCCCGTCATAGTTGTTGTAAAAATCTTAGAGGTTTGTAATCTTTGTTGTGGCGGGATTTGTAAAAGGGATATGCTTGTTCAAGTGTATATATATGTATCTTGACAGCTTTTCTCGAATAAACTGTTTTCTCACTTCATATTGTTTCATGTCTTGTTTTTATATTCCGCTGATTACTCTGATGTATGTCTACTTAGGTGCCCGGGTAAGGCACGATCCAGGCCCGAGTCGGAGTCGTGACAAAAGTGGTATCGAGCGATTAATCCTCGGAAAGTGTCTGAGCCGTGTCTAGTAGAGTCTTGATTATCGATGTGTTGTGCACCACATCTATAACCAGGAGGCTGCAGGACATTTAGGATTGGTTTCCATTCTTCTCATTATGAGATCGTGCCTTAGAACTGTGTTATAAGTTGGACCCTCCGGCGTATTTCGTTTTTACGATTATGCCTCCGCCAGCAGGCGAGATGGGAAAAGCGGCCGATGAAAGCGCTAGTAGGATCTGAGAGAAATGCGAGCGCGAGCGGTCATTACGAGATAGTGCTTGACGGCGAGTTTTGCGGCCGCCCGACCTAGCGAGTTTAGGCGCAACGATGGCTGCGAGACCACAATACGAGCCTCGGTCCCGGCCTCGGCGAGAGGTTGGGGTACAAAGAGATGGCCCGATTCGCGGCGAGATCGTGGCGAATACGAGGATAAGATGGATGCGGCATTTCCAGTTCGATAGTACCCATGGTTCACGAGATCGGATAGTTTGAGGCTACGGGACTTTCGAGTTGTAGCGCGCAGTTCTACGGGTCGAGGCACGAGATGATCCGAGGAGTTCATCCAAGCGATTCTGACGGATCATGAGAGTGATCAAGGCTTGGAGACCGAGTCGGTGGTCTTAGGTTCGCGTCATTTGCGTGATCTGCGATCGGCGGTTTGATTCGTGGAGCTGTCGAGGCGAGTATGCACTTCCAGCGGTATGGGACGAGTTCTCGGGGCATTTCTTTCACATTTCTTGCCTCGGCGATGAGAAGGGCTCGGGCAGATTTTTGACGTTGAGGTAGACCGCGTCTGGTTCGAGTACAACGTGGAGTTCGACTCGTTGGCTCGGTATGTCCGCGTTAGTAGGCGATATGGAGGGCCAGTACCGCCACGTCACGGACTCGATGACTACTTGGCGAGGCTTGTTGGTGTAGCTCTTCCGGGCATGGACATTGCCGCGTGCAGCTTATGCACAGGTGTGAGGCGGAGAGGTCGACGGAATGGCCGAGATCGGCAGAAGAGGGCGGGCAGCGAGGTCCTGGTAACTTTCGAGGCGGACCGCCTCGTGACTAGTTATGTACCTCGCCAGACGAGTTATTATACCGTATTTCCGGTATATGCGTGAGTGTGTCGTATTATAATTTGAGCCTTAAAGTAGGCTAGTTTCGAAATTTGTACACAAGTGCGAAAGTCGTTTTTAAAAACGTTTCCACGACTTTCGTAGGGAAAATTCGACTATGTCATTTAAAATTTTTGCGGATTTTTCCGAGAGGCGAAACATTTTGGACCAACGAGAGGCGACACTTGTCACCCCAATTGGAAGTGGGCGGCAAAATGGGCTAAGTTGGGAAAATGGTGAGTTGGGTTAGGTAGGATTTTTGTGCAAGTTGTTGTGGTAGATGGATAAGGTGCACTTGGCTTAAATCTAGCCCTACACTTGCCTTGCACTTGGCACCATCTTGGCCATTGATTGGCCTTCACTTGACCTATAAATACCCCTAGTTGAAGACATTCTTCATCCTAAACTTGAGCAATCTAACTAAGTCTCAAAATACTCCCTCTCCTTAAGCTTTCGTCCACCACCACCTCCCCTTGAGAGCCATGGCCGAGAGTTTCCCTCCCTCTGTGGTGTTTTTGTGGGTACCCACTAGCCTAGTTGTCTCGTATAAATACCCCCTTGTTGTGGTATAGAAATACTCTCTAGTATTGTTATAATGTCCAAATACCTTGGCCCAAATACCTTGTAGTATTCCCGAGGTTACAACATACAAGCCAGAAAATACCGTTATACTTCCTCGATCCACAAAAACGAAACCTAAGTAAATCTTCACCGTAGTTGAAGTCATAAGTAGAAGTTGGTTAGAACTTCTAAGGGTTGGTTGGAGCAGTTGGGCGCCGGAGTAGGAGCTAAACGTTGTTAGGATCGACATATAAACTCGGATAATTTTGGGCTTATCGAGGTAAACATTCTTGACCTTACATTGTAATTGGAAATTACATGTTGTTGGATTATATAGTTGAAGTATACTATATATAGAACTGAATAATACTTACGGCAATGTCTTTTGACTTAAGCACGAATAATACTTACGATGTCTTTTGACTTAAGCTGAATAATACTTACAGCGATGTCTTGCGACTTAAGCTGAATTTAAAGAAGAGAATGACGTAATTACATAGGGTGTATTACGATGAGACTTGTGTAACATTCTTGTGTAGTAGAATTGTACACGTCAGGTTAGGCGTGTTAACCCACGGTTGGCTTGGTAGCCGGCCTCGATAGAGGAGGAGATTTCTGCTGTTGCGGGAGAGTCTTTGCCGAAGTTTAAGTAGAAGAGTCTACGTCGGGATCGAACGGTCTTAATAGGGGCTTTGTGGCCTCTATAGGTTGTAATCTGCGTGTGGGTGATCTTGGTGAGAGTGTCGTAAGCGGTTTGAGGTACTTGGAGCGTTTTGCTATTAGTCGATAATCGTCGCGAGGTATGTGGACCTCTTCCTATCTCTTCTAGCATGATATGTGTGAACTATGTAGTACGGTAGACGTACATGTGCTAAATGTATTTGATTAAGTTAAAACATAAAGTGTTATAACGGCTTTATGGGAAGTTGGTTATAATAGCTTTATGTGGATAAGCACATACTTTGTGATTTTTAAAAAGGTAACTGATTTGAATAATAACTGGCTTGATATGTGTTAATAAAGAACTTGAAGCATTTCAAAAGATCTATGAATCGTTTTGAAAGAATGAGTATTACTTGGGTTTTGAAAGCTTAAGAGTTATACTAGCTTTATGGGAAGTTAGGTATAACGGCTTAAGAATGTTTCTTGATTTGGAAATCGAATGTGTATCGACAAACCAACTGCGGCGTTAATAAAAGGAAAATGTATTGACTAAAGTATTACTAAAACCAGTAGAAACCTCCATCTGCATAGAAGCTAAGATGAGACAAAATGATATTACATTTTCCTAGATCATGGCGGTTTAATAAGATTGATTATACACAAGAATAACCTACTCACTTATAAGACATAGGTTTCTCAAAACGTTTAAAGGAGAATTATGTTTTAAAGGATTTAAAACTATGAACTACGAAACCTTTTTCTAAAATGAGAAACTTGAGCATTCGAAATTAGGCAAACTTGAACGTTTGGAAAATAAGGTTGTCACTTGATTTTACAAAGGAAAGCATTTTGGTTTACTTAACAATGTTAGTCACTCAAATTTTATACTACGGGTATCGGGTGACCTTCGTAAAAGAAATGGATCTTAAAAGGAATTTAACGGACGTAGTACTTTAAGGTTAAAAATCGGACTTTGATATAAAATGAAAGTACCTTGAGTCGTGTGTAACTTGCTTATACTTGTTGTTATGAAACTTGACCATGTTACGTGTGATAGCCTTGTTGTGTAAATCGTGTGTTCTACTCGACTCTGGTTCATCCGGAATGTATATCACTTGACTGGGTCATCAGGAATGTATATCACTTGACTGGGTCATCCGAATGTATATCACTTGATTACCGGTTCATCCGGAATGTGTTTCACTTGATTACGGTTCATCCGGAATGTATTTCACTTGAGGACCGGTTCATCCGAATGTATTTCACTTGAGGACCGGTTCATCCGAATGTATTTCACTTGAGGCCAGGTTCATCCGAATGTATTTCACTTGACCACCGGTTCAACAGAATGTATTCCACCCTTTTCTATATTGGGACCATAAGATGGGCGAGACACATTATACGTATCACATGATTTGTACCTAGGCTGGCGGTGAGGAAGGAGTTCCACGGGCGTGAGGATGACTTTTAGGGCGAAGTCACGACTTGACATGATCGCTTCTATGTTGTGAGCGTAGTTTGGTTATCATACATGTCTCTCGCTTTATATAGACTATTATGATTTCATTCTGATAGTTCTGATTTCACATACTTGGTACTGTTATCGACCTCGCCGGAAGTGCGTTCATGCCGCAGTAAAAGGTACATCGGTGTCGATCCACTTTTAGGATCACCTTCAGCGTATTGGAAAGCCGTTCCTTCGGAGGCTTATCTTTTGGTATGTTACCACAGTGCGTAGATGCTTATACATTCGTGGTATGGCGGGGCCTGTCCGTCGTATTGTAAAATCTTAAGTGCATGCTTTGTTGTGGGCGGGGTTTGTAAAAAGGATAAGCTGTTGGGTATTTTATGTATATATGATGAAGGCAAGCATTCGGTTGACTGTTTATTTATCTTTTCTCTTAATTCATGTTCATGTTTTTATTTCACTGATTTTCTACGATGTTGTATCACTAGGGTGCCCGGTAGGCACGATCACGCCCGGTTCGGTCGTGACAAAAGTGGTATCGAGCGATTAGTCCTCGGAAAGTGTCTGAACCGTGTCTAGTAGAGTCTTGATTATCGGTGTGTTGTGCACCACATCTATAATCGTGAGGCTGCGAGACATTTAGGATTGGTTTCCATCCTTCTCATTACGAGATCGTGCCTTAGAGTGTGTGATAAATTGGACCCCTCGACGTATTCCTTTCCTTTACGATTATGCCTCGCGTAAGGCAACCTTGAGCCCAGATGGGCAAGGCGATCGAGAGGCTGTTAGTGAGATCTGAGAGAATGCGAGCGCGAGCGGTCGATACAAGAGCGATACTTCGGCGGCGGGTTTCGCGACGCCGCCGACCAGCGAGTTTAGAGCGCGGCGGTGTGCTGAGACTACAATACGAGCCTCGGTCCACGGCTGAGCCGATGAGATAAGTACAAGGAGATGGCGATCGGCGAGGTTGTGGCGAATATGAGATAATTGGATCGGCGATTCGGCCAATGCACCCGTAGTACACCCCGGCGAGCGGTTTGAGGCTACGTGACTTCACGAGTTGTAGCCTCCGGTGTTCTATGGATCGAGGCGAGGGCGACCCTCGGGAGTTTATCAAGCGACTCTGACGGATCGTAGAGTGATCGAGCCTCGAGGCGAGTCGGTGGTATTGGGTTCGCATCACCGCGTGATCTGCGATTGGTAGTTTTGATTCGTGGGAGCTGTCGGGAAGAGCATGCACTTCCAGAGTTTGGGACGAGTTCTCGAAGGCATTTCTTGCACATTTCCGCCTCGCGGATGAGGAGGGCTCGGTAAACAGATTTTTGACGTTGAGCGGGGCGGGCGGACGGTTAGAGAGTACAATGTGGAGTTCGACTCATTAGCTCGGTATGTTCCCGTAGTAGCGGATATGGAGGACAGTACACCGCCACGTCACCGGGTGGGCGATTACTTAGCGAGGCTTGCGGGTGTAGCTCTTGGCCGGGCATGGACATTGCCGCGTCTGCAAGCTCATGCACTAGGATGTGAGGCACGGAGAGGTCGACGGAGCGGCCGAGATCGGCGAAGAGGGCGAGCAGCGGGGTCCTTTGGTAACTTCGAGGCGGACCGCCTCGGCCGATCTAGTTATGTACCTCCACCAAGACAGTGGTCCCCCCGATCTTGGGACGTTGGGTATTCGAGCTGGTCGAGCTCGAGGCTTCGTTCCGCGGTATACGTGGCGCTAGCGGCCGGGATTCATGTCCCCTCGGTGTGCGATGTGGCAAACATCATCGGGAATGTCGTCTTTTTGCGGTGCTTGTTTCACTGCGGCCGTCGAGTGTGACGAGAGGCGTGCTTATAGGAGAGGTACGGCGACTTGGCGCGACTGCGGATCGATGGCGGGTTCATCGCCTTGCGATTATGCGCCTGCAGGCGGACTTATGATTAGAGTGAGCGGTAGCCGGTATATCCTAACCATCTAGAGGCTTGTATGTTTTGATGTTATGTTAATGTGTTAAGTGTTATGTTGGATAGCTTTGTGCTAAAATGTGATTTAGGAACACAGTTGGGGAAAAAGGGTAAGCACAGGGGGTGAAAATGATGAACCTTAGAATATTACAGTTGAGACCTTAGATGTAAGGCCGTCTTGAGTACAAGATTTTGCGAGTGATCCTTGTCAGAGTGCATTTTATGCCTAAAAAAAAATAAAAATATTGTGTGATAAGTCTCTGGGTTGGGTAAATGAAAGTGGTATCTTTCATGATGTGATTTAGCAAGGTTGTTCCGGATCGAGAAACAAGTGAGTTGGCGTGACGGAGGGTCGGGTTGAGGGCGTGTTGCGTGTCAACCCGTGGCGAATGAGGTGGGTCAGCTCTGGGTGGTCGCCGGTGGTAGGAGTCACCGTGGTGCTAGGCCCAAGTTTTGATGACCATCGTATGAGTTCGTGGATACGTTCGACCAGAAGTAGATCGTGAAGGCCGGGAATAGCCTTAAGGAAGATCGAGGCTAATAGGATGACCAAGTTGGGAGGTAGTGACTCCAAGTTTCGGAAACTAAAGTGTGGTACGTATGCAAAAAAAAAAAAAAAAAAGTTCAAGAGTTCGAGAAGAGTACGACGAGTAAGGGTAGAGGCGAGCATGTATTGCGAGCATAGATACGATCATTTCTTGTAAAGGGAGAAGGTGCGAAGTATGTATATTTTAGACCTCAGGAATCGCATGCAGTCCGGTACCATTTGTTGGGTCGCCGGAGTGACACTAGAACCTCGCGGCAAAGTGACAAAAGTTTGTGATGTTAGAGGTGTTTCCTCGTGGACTTGGATATAAGTATTTGCGTGCATATGTTGTTTCGTGGCCAGTTGTGGCGTTGGCAACATATTAGAAGAACTTTATCGTTATCCGTCTTGAGAAGGAACATTCGGGACGAATGTTTCTAAGGAGGGGAGAATGTTATACCCCGTATTTCCAGAGTATGTACGTGAGTGTGTACGTATTATAATTTGAGCCTTAAAGTAGGCTAGTTTCGAAATTTGTACACAAGTGCCGAAAGGAGTCGTTTTTCGACGAAACGTTTCCACAGCTTTCGTAGGGAAAATTCCGACTATGTCATTTAAAATTTTTGCGGATTTTTCCGAGAGACGAAACATTTTGGACCAACGAGAGGGCGACACTTGTCACCCTCTAATTGGAAGGAGTGGACGGCAAAATGGGCTAAGTTGGACGAAAATGGTGAGTTGGGTTAGGTAGGATTTTTTGTGCAAGTTGTTGTGGTAGATGGATAAGGTGCACTTGGCTTAAATCTAGCCCTACACTTGCCTTGCACTTGGCACCATCTTGGCCATTGATTGGCCTTCACTTGACCTATAAATACCAATATAGTTGAAGACATTCTTCATCCTAAACTTGAGCAATCTACCTAAGTCTCAAAATACTCCCTCTCCCTTAAGCTTTAGTCCACCACCACCCCCTCCCCCTTTGAGAGCCCTTGGCCGAGAGTTTCCCCCTCCCCTTTGTGGTGTTTTGGTGGGGTACCCCTAGCCTAGTTGTCTCGTATAAATACCCCTTGTTGTGGTATAGAAATACTCTCCTAGTATTGTTATAATGTCCAAATACCTTGGCCCAAATACCTTGTAGTATTCCCAAGTTACACTTATACAAGCCCGAAAATACCGTTATACTTCCCTTATTCACAAAAACGAAACCCTAAGTAAATCTTCACCCGTAGTTGAAGTCATAAGTAGAAGTTGGTTAGAACTTCTAAGGGTTGGTTGGAACGGATTGGAGCGCCCGGAGTAGGAGCTAAACGTTGTTCAGGATCGACATATAAACTCGGATAATTTTGGGCTTATCGAGGTAAACATTCTTGACCTTCTGTTGTAATTGGAAATTACATGTTGTTGGATTATATAGTTGAAGTATACTATATATAGAACTGAATAATACTTACGGCAATGTCTTTTGACTTAAGCCTGAATAATACTTACGGCAATGTCTTTTGACTTAAGCCTGAATAATACTTACGGCAATGTCTTGCGACTTAAGCCTGAATTTAAAGAAGAGAACTGAACTGTAATTACATAGGACTGTATTACAGTAGACTTGTGTAGCAGTGTTGGGTCGTAGAATTGTACACGTCCGGTTAGACGTGTTAACCCCCCCCCTGGTTGGCTTGGTAGCCGGCCTCGATAGAGGAGGAGATTTACGCTGTTGCGGGGGGGGGGGAGGTGCTGCCGAATTTTCTGTAGAATATTCTACGTCGGGATCTAAAGGTATTAATAGGCGCTTTGTGGCCTCTATAGGTTGTAGTACTGCGTGTGGAGTGATCTGCTTGACTGAGAGTGTCGCCGACGGTTTGAGGTACTTGGAGCGTTTTGCTATTAGTCGATAATCGTCGCGAGGTATGTGGACCTCTTCCTATCTCTTCTAGCATGATATGTGTGAACTATGTAGTACGGTAGACGTACATGTGCTAAATGTATTTGATTAAGTTAAAACATAAAGTGTTATAACGGCTTTATGGGAAGTTGGTTATAATAGCTTTATGTGGATAAGCACATACTTTGTGATTTTTAAAAAGGTAACTGATTTGAATAATAACGGGCTTGATATGTGTTAATAAAGAACTTGAAGCATTTCAAAAGATCTATGAATCGTTTTGAAAGAATGAGTATTACTTGGGTTTTGAAAGCTTAAGAGTTATACTAGCTTTATGGGAAGTTAGGTATAACGGCTTAAGAATGTTTCTTGATTTGAAATCAGAATGTGTATCGACAAACCACTGCAGCGTTAATAAAAGGAAAATGTATTGACTAAAGAAGTATTACTAAAACCAGTAGAAACCTCCATCTGCATAGAAGCTAAGATGAGACAAAATGATATTACATTTTCCTAGATCATGGCGGTTTAATAAGATTGATTATACACAAGAATAACCTACTCACTTATAAGACATAGGTTTCTCAAAACGTTTAAAGGAGAATTATGTTTTAAAGGATTTAAAACTATGAACTACGAAACCTTTTTCTAAAATGAGAAACTTGAGCATTCGAAATTAGGCAAACTTGAACGTTTGGAAAATAAGGTTGTCACTTGATTTTACAAAGGAAAGCATTTTGGTTTACTTAACAATGTTAGTCACTCAAATTTTATACTACGGGTATCGGGTGACCTTCGTAAAAGAAATGGATCTTAAAAGGAATTTAACGGACGTAGTACTTTAAGGTTAAAAATCCGGACTTTGATATAAAATGAAAGTACCTTGAGTCGTGTGTAACTTGCTTATACTTGTTGTTATGAAACTTGACCATGTTACGTGTGATAGCCTTGTTGTGTAAGTCGTGTTCTACTCGACTCAGGTTCATCCGAATGTATATCACTTGACTAATGGTCATCCGGAATGTATATCACTTGACTCCAGGTCATCCGGAATGTATATCACTTGATTACCGGTTCATCCGAATGTGTTTCACTTGATTAGGTTCATCCGGAATGTATTTCACTTGAGGACCGGTTCATCCGGAATGTATTTCACTTGAGGACCGGTTCATCCGGGCATGTATTTCACTTGAGGACCGGTTCATCCGGGAATGTATTTCACTTGACCACCGGTTCAACCGGGAATGTATTCCACCCTTTTCTATATTGGGTCCATAAGATGGGCCGAGACCTGTTATACGTATCACATGATTTGTACCTAGACTGCCGGCAGTGAGGAAGGAGTTCCACGGGCATGAGGGATGACTTTTAGGGCGAGAGTCCCTGACTTGACATGACTGCTTCTATGTTATGAACTGTAGTTTGGTTATCATACATGTCTCCTGCTTTATATAGACTATTATGATTTCATTTCTGATAGTTCTGATTTCACATACTTGGTACTGTTATCGACCTCCTTGGGGCTGCGTTCATCTGCATGAGTAAAAGGTACATCGGCTGTCGATCCCCGCTTTTAGGATCACCTTTCAGCGTATTGGAAAGCTCCGTTCCTTCGGAGGCTTATCTTTTGGTATGTTACCCTGAGTCTGTAGATGCTTATACATTCAGGGGTATGGCGGGGCCCTGTCCCGTCGTAGCTGTTGTAAAATCTTAGAGGTCTGTAGCACTGTTGTGGGCAGGGTTTGTAAAAAGGATAACTGTTCGGGTATTTTATGTATATATGATGAAGGCAATCATTACGGTTGACTGTTTATTTATCTTTTCTCTTAATTCATGTTCATGTTTTTATTTCCTGATTTTCTCGATGTTGTATCACTAGGGTGCCCGGTAAGGCACGATCCACGGGCGAGGTTGGTCGTGACAAGAGTGGTCCTCCAATCTTGAGGCGTTCGGGGTATTCGGGGCTGGTCGAGCTCGGGCTTCGTTTCTGAGATATACATGGGTTCTAGCGGCGGGATTCATGTCCCCACCGGTGTGCGCGTTGTGGCGAGCATCATCGGGAATGTCGTCTTTATCGGTGCTATTTCACTGCGGCCGTCGAGCCATGTGACGAAGACGTGCTCATAGGAGAATGCAGGCGAATGACGCGACTAGGGTCGATGGCGAGTTCATCGCCTTCTATAGCTATGCGCTAGGCAGTGATTATGATTAGAGCGGCGAAGGGAAAATGAAGCAGTTGATACAGGTATATTCTTACCCCTCTAGAGACTAGTATGCGTTGATGTTATAATGAAGTGCTAAGTATTATGTTCAGATAGCATTATGTTAAATTGTGTTTAGAAAACATGGGTAGTTAAAAGGGTAAGATTGGGGGACAGGTAAATTGTGAGCCTTAGAATATTATACGTAGACACCTTAGATGCGAGGCCATCTGGAGTATAAGATTTATTTTTATGTTTGACCTTTATCGGGGTGCATAGTATACGTGGGATTTATTTGTGTGATAAGTCCCTGAGTGGTATGAAATAAAAGAGGGTAGTTGAGCTAAGAAGACCACTAGGTTTTCGTGACTTAATTGGTAAGATTGTTCCGGATCGGGGGAACAAGAGTTTGGCGTGATAGCGGGTCGGGTTGAGGACCGATCGCGGGTCAACCCGTGGCCTGTAATATGGTGGGGTCAGTTCGAGGTGGTCCCGCCAGGTGGTAGGGTCACGAGGGCGCTAGGCCCAAGTTTAGATAACCACTGTATGAGTTCATGGACGTGTTCGACCAGAATCGGATCGTGAAGGCCGGGAATGGCCTTGAAGGAATTCGAGGCTAGTAAGATGACCAAGTTTGAAGGTAGTGACTCCAAAGATTTTGGAAACTGTAGTGATGACTGAAGTATGGTACGTATACTAGAAGGAGTTCAAGTGTTCGAGAAGAGTACGACGAGTAAGGAAAGAAGTGAACATGTGCTGAAAAAATAGAAATGATCATTACTTTTGTGAAGTAAAGGTGCGAAGGGAATATCTTTTAGACCGTGGGTGGGAGCTTTTGTGATGCTAGAGGTGATTCCTTGTGGACTTGGATTTAAGTATTTGCGCGTGTTGTATTGTGGCCATGTGGCATTTGCAAGCTGTTAAGTTAAAGAGGAACTTTATCGTTATCTGTCTTGAGAAGGAACATTCGGACGAATGTTTCTAAGGAAGGAGAATGTTATACCGTATTTCCAGTATATGCGTGAGGCGTGCGTACAAAAGTTCAAGCCTTAAGTAGGCATAAGGGACGAAATTGTGCACAACTAGCGAAAAGAATTTTTAGGCGAAAAGTTTTCGGACCTTGCGAAGGAAAATTACGGTTGCGACATTTATAATTTTTGCGGATTTTTCGAGAGATGAAATATTTTGGACCAACGAGAGGGTGACATGTGTCACCCTCGAGTGGACAGTTTGGGCATGGAATTCGTGGCACGTCTTTTTGATGAGAAAGTCCTTAAACATTGGTCATGGTTAGGTAGGATATTTTTGTGATATTTTTGGAGTAGATGGATAAGGTTACACTTGCCCAAATCTACACCCTCCACTTGCCTTAATCTTGACCCTTGGTTGTCCTATAAATACCCCCCCTAAGTTGGAAGAATTCTTCATCCACAAAACATTTTCCAAGTCTTAAAATCCTCCCCTTTAGTTGTAGTTCTCGTCCAAGCTTCTCCCCCCCCCCCCCCTCTAGAGAGCTCTAGCCGAAACACCCCCCCCCCCTGGTAGAAAATATTCTCCAAAGTATTGTTACTATTCCCAAATACCTTAGCCAATCCATTGTAGTATTTCAAAAGTTACCTCTACTAAAAGCAGGAAAATACTACTATACTTCCTTTAGTCACTAAACGAACCCCTAGGGAAAGTCTTCATAGTTGGTTGAAGTATTAAGTAGAAGTTGTGTAGAACTTCTAAGGGTTTCTTGGAGCGAATTGGAGCGTACAGAATAGGAGCTAAACCTTGCTCAGGATCGACATATATCTTGGATAATTTTGGGCTTATCGAGGTAAATAATCTTGTCCTTCTATTGTAATTGGAGATTACATATTGTAGAAGTGTAGAATTGAGTATAAGTTATATACAAGGAATGTATATAAGAAGAGAATTGAACTGTACTTACATAGAATGTATTCTGATGAGACTTGTGTAAATTGTGGGTAGGGAAGTCTTGCCCAATTTTCCGTAAGATAAGGAATCTTGTATCTAGAATTATTCTACAGAGTAGTCTAGACGTTGATAGACTTATATGACCGTTATAGGTTGAAGTACTGCGAGTAGCGTATTCTACTCGAAGGGTGGAAAAGGCTAGCAGGATTACAGTACTTTGGAGCTATTTGCTAATTGTCGATAATCGTCGCGAGATATGTGATTCTTCCTATCCTCTTGAGCATGATATTTTAAAAGAATATAATTAGTACGGTAGATGTACGTGTGTTAACTGAACGTGGTTTTACTTCGATGTCTTTTGACTTGAGTTTTAAATAATAAGAATCTTGAAGTATTTCAAAAGAATTAAGAATCGTTTTTGAAAGAAGAGTAATATTTGGTTTTGAAAGCTTAAGAGTTATACTAGCTTTATGGGAAGTTAGGTATAACGACTTAAGAGAGATAAAAAGAATGGTTTATTGATTTTAGAAGTTAAGAGACTTGATCTTAAAAGATAAGAGACTTGACTTAATTGAATTGATATAAATTTTGTTAAAAAGTGTGAAACCTCATTCGTGAGTAATGAGTACTTGGTTTTTAAAGAATAATGTTTCTTGATTTGAGCGAGAATAAGTATCGAACGAACCACTGCAACGTTAATAAAGGAAAATGTATTGACAATAATTAATTTATATTAAAACCAGTAGAAACCTCCATCTGCATAGAAGCTAAGATGAGACAAAATTGTATTACATTTCCTAGATCATGGCTGCTTTAATAAAATTGTTATAAACAAGAATAACCTACTCACACATAAGACATACGTTACTCAATTGTTTTAAAAGAGATTACGTTATTTGATTAAGACTATGAACTATGAAATCTTTCGAAACTAAAAGACTTGAGTATTTGAAATTAGGCAACTTGAATTTTTGGAAAAGAATGTTGTTACTTGACTTTAAAAAGGAAAGTGTTTTGGTTTAAAAAGGAGGGCATAATATTGCCTTAGTTGTTTTAAAAGGAAAGCATGGTATTGTCTTAATCTGTCTTAAAAGAGCGTTTAGATGTTATGGTCGATTCTATACCGCGTTCATGGGATGAACCGGGAATGTATTTCACTCGACACCGCGTTCATGGGATGAACCGGGAATGTATTTCACTCGACACCGCGTTCATGGGATGAACCGGGAATGTATTTCACTCGACACCGCGTTCATGGGATGAACCGGGAATGTATTTCACTCGACACCGCGTTCATGGGATGAACCGGGAATGTATTTCACTCGACACCGCGTTCATGGGATGAACCGGGAATGTATTTCACTCGACACCGCGTTCATGGGATGAACCGGGAATGTATTTCACTCGACACCGCGTTCATGGGATGAACCGGGAATGTATTTCACTCGACATCGCGTTCATGGGATGAACCGGGAATGTATTTCACTCGACACCGCGTTCATGGGATGCACCGAGAATGTATTCCACTCGACACCGCGTTCATGAGATGAACCGGGAATGTATTCCACACGATACCGAGTTCATGAGATGAACCGGGAATGTATTCCACACTATACCGAGTTCATGGGATGAACCGGGAATGTATTCCACACGATTCGATACCGAGACCATGAGATGGACCGGGAATGTATTCCATACGATCCGACACCGAGTCCATGAGATGGGCCGAGACATGTTATACGTATCACACGATTTATACCTAGACTGCCGGCAGTGAGGAAGGAGTTCCACGGGCATGAGGATGACTTTGAGGCGTGAGTCACGACTCGACATGATCGCTTTTATGATATGAGCGTAGTTTTGTTATCATATATGTCTTCTTTTATATAGACTATTATGATTTCATTTTCGTATTTTCAATTTCACATACTTGGTACTGTTATCGACCTCCTTGGCTGCGTTCATCCGCAGGTAGGTACACGGTTATTGATCCTCGCTCATAGGATCACAGTTCAGTGTATTGGGAAGCTCCGTTTCTCCGGAGGCTTATCTTTTGGTATGTTTTCCCCGAGTTTGTAAGTTCTTGTACATTCAGGGGTATGGCGGGGCCCTGTCCCGTCATAGTTGTTGTAAAAATCTTAGAGGTGCAGAAATCTTGTTGTGGGCAGGATTTGTAAAAGGGATGTAACTGTTCAAGTGTATATATATGTATGCCGACAGGCAGCTTTTCTCAGATAAACTGTTTTCTCACTTCATATTGTTTCATGTCTTGTTTTTATATTCCGCTGATTACTCTGATGTATGTCTACTTGGGTGCCCGGGTAAGGCACCAGTCACGGGCCCGAGGTCGGGTCGTGACAGGGACATTCGATATGGAGAAATAGAAATGGGTCTTGTACCCGGAATTAACTCTATAGCAAACTCCACTTCTCTATCTGGAGGAAGGCCTGGAAGATCTTCAGGAAAAACCTTCGGAAAATTTCGAACAATAGGAACATCATTCACTGCTGAGGATTCTTTTGGGGTATCCACTATATTAGCCAGATATGTGTACTCCACTCTGTGACTTCTCAATAACTTTTGAGCCCCAAGGTAGGAAATAAACTGTTATACCCCGTAGTTGCAGGGTATATATGTGAGGACGTACGTGCGAGAGTACGACAGAAATTTTGAAAAGAAAGAAAGATGTGAGTTTCGGCGGAAAAGTTTCCGGTTATTTGTGAAGAAAAAGGTTCGTTAATGGGAATTGGATTCCCAGATTTGGTATTTGGACTTCATAGATTATAGTAGAATTTTGAGATTTTATTTTCGGAAATGGTCACGTGGGGCCCACGGGAGAAATTTACGGTTTTGTGGGGCCCACTTTGTTTTCGAGATTTTGGCCATTGTGGATATTTTTCGAAAGACGTTTTATGAGGGCCAATAGGAGGGTGACACGTGTCACCCCCGCCTAGGCTTGGCGGTTACCTTTGTGCACAACACGGTTAAGTCGTTTCGACGAAACGTTTACGTAACTTGCGAAGGGAAAATTCCGGCGATGTCGTTTTGTATTTTTGCGGATTTTTCCGAGCGGCGGAACATTTTGGGCCAACAAGAGGGTGACACTTGTCACCCTCAAGTGGACGCCTTAGGGTCGGTTTAGCCTTGGCCGATTGGTGCCTTGTTGTGGCATTGTTTTGTGCAATGTTTTGTGGCATGTTTTGTGGAGTAGGGGTTAGGGTGCACTTGGCTTGATCTTGGCCTTACACTTGCCTTACACTTGGAAGGATCTTGGCCTTGGTTGGCCTTTGGTTTTGCTATAAATACCCCTGCAAGTGTGAAGACTTCATCCATTCCAAAAACTTCCAAGTCTTGAAACCCTCTCCTCCCTTTGTGAGCTCTTAGCCAGAGCCTCCCCCTCCCCACCGTGTGGCCTTTGGCGAGGGTTCTCCTCCCTCCCCTTTGTGGTGCCTTGGCGTGGGGTACCCCAGCCTAGTTGTTTCGTAATACCCTTGTTGTGGTATAGAAATACTCCTAGTATTGTTATAATGCCCAAAATACCTTAGCCTTGTACCTTGTAGTATTCCAAAGATACCTCTATACGTAGAGCCGGAAATACTACCTTTTGTCCTTTTAGTCTCAAAGAAACCCAAGGAAATCTTCATAGTTGGTTGAAGTATTTGAGTAGAAGTTGGTTAGAACTTCTAAGGGTTGTTTGGAGTGGTTTGAGCGCTGCGAGTGGAGCTAAACCTTGCTCAGATCGACATTATAACTTGGATAATTTTGGGCTTATCGAGGTAATTATCTTGTCCCTCTATTGTAATTGGAAATTACATGTTTGTTAGAATATATAGTTGAAGTATACTATATATGGAACTATACTTAGTATTCGGCAATGTCTTTTGACTTAAGCCTGAAGAATAAAGAACTGAACTGAACTGTATTTACATAGGACTGTATTGCAGTAGACTTGTGTAGTATTGCTGAGTAGAATTGTACACGTCCGGTTAGACGTGTAAACCCCCCCCCCCCTGGTTGGCTTGGTAGCCGGCCTCGATGGAGGAGGAGATTTCTGCCATGTGTGCGGGGAATCTTCAATTTTACGTAGAAAGATAGAAACTTGTGTTTTGGGGTTAATAGACGTTTGTGACCTTTATAGGTGAAAGTACTAAGAGTAGCGTATTTTACTCGAGGAGTGGAAAGGGCTAGCAAGGTTGTAGTACTTGGAGCATTTTGCTTATTGTCGATAAATCATCGCGAGGTATGTGAACCTCTTCCTATCTTTTCTAGCATGATTGTTGTGAACTATGTAGTACGGGAGACGTACATGTGCTAAGTGATTTGGTTGGTTTAAAACATAGGGTGTTATAATAGCTTTATGGGAAGTTAGTTATAACGACCTTATGTAGGTGAAAATGGTTTACTGATGTTAGAAGTTAAGAGACTTGATCTTATAAGATAAGAGACTTAACTTATTTGTTTTAATGTGGATGTTTGTGTGAAACCTCATTCGTGAGTAATGAGTACTTGGCTTTTAAAGAATAATGTTTCTTGATTTCGAAATCGAGAAGGTGTATCGACAGCACCAACTGCAGCGTTAATAAAGGAAAATGTATTGAATAATGATGTGTTGTATTAAAACCAGTAGAAACCTCCATCCGCATAGAAGCTAAGATGAGACAAAATGATATTACATTTTCTAGATCATGGTTTGTAATAAGATCGTTATAACCACAGAATAAACTACTCACATATATGACATATGTTACTCAATTGTTTTAAAAGAGATTAAGACTATGAGTTATGAAACCTTTCTAAAATAAGTGACTTGAGCATTTGAAAATGAGAAGCTTGAGTAATTGAAACTAGGCAAACCGGAACTTAGGAAAGAATGTTGTTACTTGATTTTGAAAAGGAATGTGGTTTGGTAATTCTAATAATACTGGTATCGGGTGACTATATAAAAGTAATGGATCTCTTTTAAAAGAAATTAACGTATGTAGTACTATGGGGTAAAAAACCCGGACTTTGGCATAAAATGAAAGTACTTTGAGTTGTGTGAAACTTGCCTATGCTTGTTGTTTTGAAACTTGCCTATTATTGTTGTTGTGAAACTTGCCTATGCTTGTGATGATAGCCTTTGTTGTGCAAGTGTGGTATTTACGTATTCTGGCGTCTCGATAGGTAGGTCAACTTGTGAGAACTTACTTGGACGTGCTGGCAGTGATGGAGAATTCCACGGGTATGTTTCCATTTTGATTACTGTCTTGTTGTTGATGTCACATGGACATGTCTACACCGAGGTAGAATTACGGGGGCATGCGACGTGCGGTCGGGTTGATTACCCGATATATTGTTATTGTGGTTACATGGACATGTCTACACCGAGGTAGAATTCGGGGCATGTGGCGTGCGGCAGGGTTGATCACCCAAGATATTATTGTTGATGTCACATGGACGTGTCACACCGGTAGAATTCGGGGCATGTGGCCGTAGGGCATTGGTATTATTGTTGTTGCATCATGGACATGTCTACCGTCTGAGTCGGGGCATGCGGCCGTGATGCGAACATGATTGATGTTGTGGGCGTGAGACCCATAGTTATATTTGAGTGATGACTTGAGGCGTGAGTCCCTATCGACATATCGCTTTTATGTTGTGAGCGTAGTTTGGTTATCATACATGTCTGCCGCTTTATATAGACTAGTATGATTTCATTCTGATATTTTACTGCTTTCACATACTTGGTACTGTTATCGACCTCGCCCGGGTGCGTTCATCTGCAGGTAGAGGTACATCGGCCGTGGATCCTCGCCTTAGGATCTCGATTCAGCGTTTTGGGAAGCTCCGTTTCTCGGAGGCTTATCTTTCGGTATGTGTTCCCGAGTTGTAGGTTCTTGTACATTCGGGGGTATGGCGGGGCCACTGTCCGTCATAGTTGTTGTAAATCTTAAGTGCAGAAATCTTGTTGTGGGCGGGGTTGTAAAAAGGATTAAACTGCTCGTTTTGAAAGAGTTGTATTTATTTATGTTATTGGAAGGTAACAGTTGGGTTGGCTTTGTTTATGTTCATATATCTTGTTTCTTGTTTAAAGTTTTATTTTCCATTTGGTTTTCTCGATGATTGTATCACTAGGGTGCAGGATAAGGCACGATGCTTGGGCCGGGCAGTCGTTACAAAAGTGGTATCGTGAGCGATTAATCCTCGGAAAGTGTCTACTGACCGTGTCTAGTAGAGTCTTGATTATCGATGTGTTGTGCACCACATCTATAATCGTGAGGCTGCAGACATTTAGGATTGGTTTCCATTCTTCTCATTCCGAGATCGTGCCTTAGAGCGTGTTGTAAGTTGGACCCTCCGACGTGTCTCGTTTTTACCGTTATGCCTCCGCTAGTGCAACCAGAGCCAGAAGGGCAAGGCGAGAGGTGTCGCTAGTGAGATACTGGAGAGTACGAGGCGCAGGCCCTCCCTAGATAGGCCTTTGTGGCGAGAGCCTCCCCTCTCCCCTTTGTGGTGTGGTAGTGGGTACCCCTAGCCTAGTGTTTTCGTATAAATACCACTCTTGGTAGAAATACTCTCAAAGTATTGTTATAATGCCCAAATTACCTTAGCCTTATACCTTGTTGTATTCTAAGGTTATACCTTTCTGAAAAGCCGAAATACTATTATACTTACGTCAATACCAAACCGAAACCCTAGGAAAATCTCCATAGTCAGTTGGAGTATTGTGTAGAAGTTGGTTAGAACTTCTAAGGGTGGTTTAGAGCGGGATGGGCGCTCGGAGTTGGAGCTAAACGATTGCCCGGATCGACTTTATACTTGGATAATTATGGGCTTATTGAGGTAAATATCTTGTCCTCTATTGTAATAGGAAATTACATATTGTTAGAATATATAGTTGAAGTATACTATATATAGAATGAACGTAGTTATTGGCAATGTCTTTTGACTTAAGCTGAATAATACTTACGGCAATGTCTTGCGACTTAAGCTGAATTTGAAGAAGATTCTTGTTGTAATTACTTAGGGTGTATCAGAAGAGACTTGTGAAGTAGTACCGTGGAGTAGAATTGTACAGTTAGGGTTAGATGTATAACCCCTGGTTGGCTTGGTAGGGCCTCGATAGAGGAGGAGATTCTGTTGTTGCGGGAGAGTCTCGAATTTTACGTAGAATGTTCTCTGAAGAGACCTTATGTTAATAAGCGCGCGTGGCCTTATAGGTGGAAGTACTATGCGTGGCGCGATCTACTTGGCTTAGGGAGTAGCCGGCGGTTTGAGGTACTTGGAGCGTTTTGCTATTAGTCGATAATCGTCGCGAGGTATGTGAACCTCTTCCTATCTCTTCTAGCATGATATGTGTGAACTATGTAGTACGGTGAGCGTCATGTGCTAAATGTATTTGATTGGTGTAAAACATAAAGTGTTATAACGGCTTTATGGGAAGTTGGTTATAACAGCTTTATGTTAGTAAGAACATACATGTGGTTTTTAAAAGGTAACTGATTTGAACTATAACTGGCTTGTTATGTGTTAATAAAGAACTTGAAGTATTTCAAAAGATTTTTGAATCATTTTGGAAGAAGAAGTAATACTTGGTTTTTGAAAACTTAAGAGTTATACTAGCTTTATGGGAAGTTAGGTATAACGGCTTAAGAATGTTTTACTGATTTCGGAAATCAGAATGTGTATCGACAAACCACTGCAACGTTAATAAAAGGAAATGTTTTGACTAATTAAGTATTATTAAAACCAGTAGAAACTTCCATCTGCATAGAAGCTAAGATGAGACAAAATGATATTTCCTAGATCATGGTCACGTAATAAGATTGTTATAAACAAGAATATCCTACTCACATATAAGACTTATGTTTCTCAGATAGTTTTAAGGAGAATTATATTCTCAAATGAATAAGACTATGAACTACAAAACCTTTCTAAAATGAGAAACTTGAACCTTGGAAATTAGGCAAACTTGATCATTGGAAAAGAATGTTGCTACTTGATTTTACAAAGAGAAGTAATTGATTTACTTTAAAAGGATAGTCACTCTATTTTATACTACGGTATTGTGTGACATTGTGAAAGTAACGTATCTTTTAAAGAGTTGATGTATGAAGTACTTTGGGGATAAAAACCCGATTTTGTTAATCATATAGTAGAAGGTACCTTGTGTGAACAACTTGATTGTATTGGTTTGTGATAGCCTTGTAATACTTTCTTGATTGCGTTGATAAGTAAACGTGTTGGGATCTACGTGTGTTAGTATCTTGTGATGTTTGTGTGAAGGGTTTCCGGATTGTGCTATTTAACTATCGATCGTTATGATAGTATTGTGGCATTCATCTCTTGAGATGATTCCGGGTTAAGCGCCCTCCGACGGGGTAGACTTCGGCGGGTCGATGGACCTATGATTCGAGAATACCTCATGCAGTCGGGGCTATGCGAACTACGAGTTCCGTGTTAGTGTCGTCCTTTATGGGCATGCGGTCCTTGTGGCTACGCGGTGCGAAGTCGGGGCGATCCGGGAGTAGCTACCCTCGATGCGGGAATGCCTCATGCGGGCGATGAGATTGGCCTACGCGAGTGCGGGAGTTCGAGTTAGACGCGTACATCGATCTGCGGGCAAGTGGCGGCTTTGATCATGCGACGGTCTAGACAGATCTTATGATCTGATTCATGACCTTGTTAGTGCGTGGGTTTTTAGTAGTCGGCTATGCCTTCGTACTTACCGTCTGATTTTATTATGACACAGTGGGACCCGGTGTTGAGTGTGTTCCTTGGTGCTTTTATATCATGCAGCTGCGGCGGTGAGGAAGGTATCCAGGCGCATGATTGATGTTGTGGGCACGAGACCCATTATTATACTTGAGTGATGACTTGAGGCGTGAGTCACGACTTGACATGATCGCTTTGTTGTAAATCGTAGTTTGGTTATCATACATGTCTCTGCTTTATATGATCGCTATGATTTCATTTACGATATGTATTTTAAGTTTCATACTGCACTTTTTGTTATCGACCTCCTTGGGGCTGCGTTCATCTGCGCGAGTTGAGGTACACCGATCGTTGATCCTAGCTCGTGGTCACGATTTACGTTGGGAAGCTCCGTTTCTCGGAGGCTTATCAGTGGTATAGTCCCTGTCGTAGTAAGTGTTTACATTCGGGGTTTGGCGGCCTGTCCGCCATTGTTGTCGTATCATTCTTAAGTGCATGTAATCTTGTTGTGGCGTGGTTTGTAAAAAAAGGATTAAACTTCATGTTGAAAAGTCGCTATTTATATATATCTTGAAGGTAACCGTTTTTGGTTAGCTTTGTCTTCTTATTTCACCGTTTTATTACATCGTTTCATGTATTGTCTTTATGTTCGCCGATTACTCGATGTATGTCTACTTGGGTGCCCGGTAAGGCACGATCACGCCGAGTTGGTCGTGACAAAAGTGGTATCGTGAGCGCTTAATCCTCGGAAAGTGTCTGAGCCGTATCGATGAGAGTCTTGATTATCGGTGTGTTGTGCACCACGATAATCGAGAGGCTATAGGATATTTAGGATTGGTTTCTATTCTTCTCACTCGAGATCGTGCCTTAGAGGTGTTGTAAGTTGGACCCTCGACGAAATTCTTTCCTTATCGTTATGCCTCCGCGTGGCAAACCGAGCCGGAGGGCAAAGCGGAGGAGGCTGCGAGTAGAGTTCGGAGGGTGGCGAGGCACAGCCCAATCATTACCTAGGGTAGTGCTTGTCGGGAGTTTTGCGACGCCACTAGCCCCAAGCAGAGTTTAGTACGGCGGCAAGGTGCTTACTGCGCCATGATATATGAACCTTCGCGGCCACGAGCAGAGAATATAGATTGCCAAGGACAACCACATTACTAGCTATAGATTTGGCTACCGAGAGTATACCGATGTCCGCGAGTCTTGAGGACTATCTAAAGCAGGTTGTGCAAGAGTAATTCTTGATTGAAGGCGAGCATGGCACGTATGCGGGCTTATGCGCGTGGCCGAGACGTGTAGAGATCGACGGGTTAACGAAGGACAGTAGAAGAGGGCCAGAGCAGCAAGGTCCTTTGGTAACTTTCGAGGCGAGTCGCCTCACCAGCAGATTAGATTTGCACCTCGCGATGCGTAATGATCCTCGCGGGGTTGGGACATTCGAGTATGCAGGAGTTGGTCGAGAACTCGTGGCTTCGGTTCACGGTGATGCACGCCATCGGGAATGTCATCTTTAGGTTGGTACTTGTTGCACTGTGACCGTCGTGTGCAGTGTCGAAGAGTGTCCTTGTAGGAGGACTTAGCCTTGTGATCGGTGGGTAGTTTGTCATCTCCTCACTTTGCGCCTACAGGCGTGGTTGATTAGAACGACTAAGGGGAGTGAAGCAGTAGATATAGATATATCTTTAACCCTCTAGAGATCAGTATGTGTGATAAGGTGAGTATACCTTAAGTGCTATGTTCTGATAGCAGTGTGTTAGTCGTGATTAGATCATGGTTGTTTAACCGAGTAAGATTTTGGGGGATAGAGAAGGTGTGAGCCTTAGAATGTTTACGTAAAGACCTTAGAGGTAAGGCCATCTCGGGTAAAGGTGTAGCATTATGTTTGATCCTTATCGGGAGTGCATAGTGCACGTGAGTTATGTTTGGGATAGGTCCCTAGTAGTATTGAATGAAAGGGGGTAGTTGAGCTAAGAAGACCGCTAGGTTTTAAACGTGATTAGTGAGGCATTGGGATCGGGGAACTAGTGTTGTGCTCGTTGACGGGTCGGATTGAGGCCATGATGCGGGTCAACCCGCGGCCTCTTTGGTGGTGGGGTCAGTTTGTGGTGGTCCCGCCTTGTGGTAGGGTCACGAGGGTGTTAGGCCCAAGTTTAGTTAACCAGCGTATGAGTTCGTGGATGCGTTCGACCAGTGGTCGGGCCGATGGGGGCAGCCCATCGTGTTCTTCGGTCGGGACCGTTCACTTGGCAGTGTTGTTGTACCAGAAAGGTTGTAAGGCTGCACGGGGTGCCTACCTTCACCTTATGACAGACAGTGAAGTCCTGGTTACGGCTGTTTTCGTTTTCTGGAAGTTATACCAGGCAGAGTTAGGAACTCAGGTGAGTCTCAGAATCGCATTCGCCCTCGGGCCAGTGTGTAGATTTCAGGGGTAGTTGTGGGGATTGTTGTCTCCTGTTGAGGGAGTGTTTTAGCTACCATTTCAGTTTTCGAATGTCGCTTTATGACGCCTCGTAGGGGCGGAAGTGTAAGTTGCCGGTCGATTGGTTCGATGTTGGCAAGAATCAGATAGTTGGTTCAGGCTTGTTCCAGCAGACTGTGGATAGGGTAAAGCTTGTCTAGAAGAGGTTCTGGCAGCTCAGAGAAATCGTGCGGATGATTGGCGACGACGCTTAGAGTTCTGGTTGACGGTCGGTCTTCTTGAAAGTACCACCCCGGGTTGGGTGTGACGAGTTTGGAATCTGAGAGGAACTTAGCGAGTTGCTTTGGGCCCTTTGAGTTCATGTGAAGAATAGGCGGGTTGCCTATATGTTAGCAATTGCCGTCCGACTTAGGAGGCAAGACGTCCGTCTTCGTATTGTTATGATCGGAAAGTATCGGAGAATCCATCGAGTGTTCCCGATTAATGATGACCACGTTAGAGATAGTGACCGGGTTTTGGAACCAAGCGATGTCGAAATGTGGAAAGAGTTCGAGTATCGACATCCTCGGGGATCGCGGCCGGTACCATTTGTTAGTCGTCGGAGCAGGCTCGCGACAAAGTGACAAAATGGTATCTACGACGAGTAAAGAGAAGCGAGCTCGCATGGCGAGCATAGGTGATAGCAGAGGTGTTTTCCTCGTGGGCTTAGATGTGGGTATTTGTGCGGTTGTTTCTATGGCCATGTGTGGCAAGGATTGTTCTCGTAAGTATAGTAGTGAAGACTATACTGGCGCACGTTTGTTTTAAGACTTAGAAGGAACATTCGGGACGAATGTTTCTAAGGAGAGGAGAATGTTATACCGTATTTCCAGTATGTACGTGGGGCGACGTAGAAAATTTGAAACTTTTGATTTGGCTTGGCGAATTAGACTTTGTGCACAACACGTTTAGAGTCGTTTTCGAAGCGTTTTCACGACTTTCGTAGGAGAATTTCCGGCTATGTCATTTTTAATTTTTGCGGATTTTTAGAGACGAAGCGTGTTGGACCAACGAGAGGCGCCACTTGGCACCCTCCCATTGGCGGACTTGAAGGATCGGTGTGGACGAAATGAAGAGGTGGAGTTGGTAGGATATTTTTGTGTGTTAGGTGGTTAAGGACACATGGGTGAATCTTGGCCCTACACTTGCTAGGCACTTGGCTAGATCTTCGCCATTGGTTGGCCTTGGCTTGTGCTATAAATACCTCTAAGGTTGATGAACTTCTTCATCCATTCCAAATATTTCCTAAGTGTTAAAGTCCCTCCTCTCCCCTCTTGTTTGACTCTCGCCCAAGAGCCCTCCCCTAGATAGGCCTTTGTGGCGAGAGCCTCCCCTCTCCCCTTTGTGGTGTGGCCGTGGGTACCCACAGCCTAGTGTTTTCGTATAAATACCCCTCTTGGTAGAAATACTCTCAAAAGTATTGTTATAATGCCCAAATTACCTTAGCCTTATACCTTGTTGTATTCTAAGGTTATACCTTTCTGAAAAGCCAGAAATACTATTATACTTACCGGTCACACCAAACCGAAACCACAGGAAAATCTCCATAGTCCGTTGGAGTATTGTGTAGAAGTTGGTTAGAACTTCTAAGGGTGGTTTAGAGCGGGTTGGGCGCTCGGAGTCGAGCTAAACGATTGCCCAGGATCGACTTTATACTTGGATAATTATGGGCTTATTGAGGTAAATATCTTGTCCCTCTATTGTAATAGGAAATTACATATTGTTAGAATATATAGTTGAAGTATACTATATATAGAACTGAACGTAGTTATTGGCAATGTCTTTTGACTTAAGCCTGAATAATACTTACGGCAATGTCTTGCGACTTAAGCCTGAATTTGAAGAAGATTCGAATCAGAATTACTTAGGGCTGTATTCATGAGACTTGTGAAGTAGTACCGTGGAGTAGAATTGTACCCGTTAGGGTTAGATGTATAACCCCCCCTGGTTGGCTTGGTAGCCGGCCTCGATAGAGGAGGAGATTTACGCTGTTGCGGGGGGGGGAGGTGCTGCCGAATTTTCTGTAGAATGTTCTACGAAGAGACCTTATGTTAATAAGCGCCTTGTGGCCTTATAGGTGGAAGTACTATGCGTGGCGCGATCTACTTGGCTTAGGGAGTAGCCGGCGGTTTGAGGTACTTGGAGCGTTTTGCTATTAGTCGATAATCGTCGCGAGGTATGTGAACCTCTTCCTATCTCTTCTAGCATGATATGTGTGAACTATGTAGTACGGTGAGCGTCATGTGCTAAATGTATTTGATTGGTGTAAAACATAAAGTGTTATAACGGCTTTATGGGAAGTTGGTTATAACGACTTTATGTTAGTAAGAACATACATGTGGTTTTAAAAGGTAACGATTTGAACTATAAGCGGCTTGTTATGTGTTAATAAAGAACTTGAAGTATTTCAAAAGATTTTGAATCATTTTGAAAGAAGAAGTAATACTTGGTTTTGAAAACTTAAGAGTTATACTAGCTTTATGGGAAGTTAGGTATAACGGCTTAAGAATGTTTTTGATTTGAATCGAATGTGTATCGACAAACCACCTGCGGCGTTAATAAAAGGAAATGTTTTGACTAATTAAGTATTATTAAAACCAGTAGAAACTTCCATCTGCATAGAAGCTAAGATGAGACAAAATGATATTTCCTAGATCATGGCTGCTGTAATAAGATTGTTATAAACAAGAATATCCTACTCACATATAAGGCTTATGTTTCTCAGATAGTTTTAAGGAGAATTATATTCTCAAATGAATAAGACTATGAACTACAAAACCTTTCTAAAATGAGAAACTTGAACCTTGGAAATTAGGCAAACTTGATCATTGGAAAAGAATGTTGCTACTTGATTTTACAAAGAGAAGTAATTGATTTACTTTAAAAGGATAGTCACTCTATTTTATACTACGGGTATTGTGTGACATTGTGAAAGTAACGTATCTTTTAAAGAGTTGATGTATGAAGTACTTTGGGGATAAAAACCCGATTTTGTTAATCATATAGTAGAAGGTACCTTGTGTGAACAACTTGATTGTATTGGTTTGTGATAGCCTTGTAATACTTTCTTGATTGCGTTGATAAGTAAACGTGTTGGGATGCTACGTGTGTTAGTATCTTGTGATGTTTGTGTGAAGGGGTTTCCCTTGATTGTGCTATTTAACTATCAGTCGTTATGATAGTATTGTGGCATTCATCTCTTGAGATGATTCCGGGTTAAGCCCTCCGACGCGGGTAGACTCAGCGGGTCGATGGACCTATGATTCGAGAATACCTACGCAGTCCCGGCCTATCGCGGAACTACGAGTTCCGTGTTAGTGACGTCCTTTATGGGCACGCGGTCGCGTGGCGTGCGGTGCGAAGTCGGGGCGATGCGGGAGTAGCTACCCTCGACGCGGGAATGCCTCACGCGGGCGATGAGATTGGCCTATGCGAGTGCGGGAGTTCCAGGTTGACGCGTGCATTGATCTGCGGGCAAGTGGCGGCTTTGATCATGCGACGGCCTAGACAGATCTTATGATCTGATTCATGACCTTGTTGGTGCGTGGGTTTTTAGTAGGCGGCTATGCCTTCGTACTTACCCCGTACAGTTTTATTTTGACCCATGTGGGACCGGGTGGTCAGGTGTGTTCCTTGGTGTTTTTATATCATAGGCATGGCGGTGAGAAGGTATCCCACGGCATGATTGATGTTGTGGGCACGAGACCCATTATTATACTTGAGTGATGACTTGAGGCGTGAGTCACGACTTGACATGATCGCTTTGTTGTAATCGTAGTTTGGTTATCATACATGTCTCTCGCTTTATATGATCGCTATGATTTCATTTACGATATGTATTTTGATTTCACATACTAAATTTTTGTTATCGACCTCGCCGGGCTGCGTTCATGCGCGAGTTGAGGTACACCGATCGTTGATCCTAGCTCTCGGTCACGGATTTGGCGTTTGGGAAGCTCCGTTTCTCGGAGGCTTATCGATGGTATAGTCCACGTCGTAGTAAGTGTTTACATTCGGGGTTTAGCGGGCCCCGTCCCGCCATTGTTGTCGTATCATTCTTAGAGGTGCATGTAATCTTGTTGTGGGCGGGGTTTGTAAAAAAAAAGGATTAAACGCTCATGTTGAAAAAGCCGCTATTTATATATATCTTGAAGGTAACCGTTTTTGGTTAGCTTTGTCTTCTTATTTCACTGTTTTATTACACTGGTTTCATGTATTGTCTTTATGTTCCGCTGATTACTCTGATGTATGTCTACTTGGGTGCCCGGGGTAAGGCACCAGTCACGGGCCCGGGTTCGGGTCGTGACAATTATATTGTCCCTCTATTGTAATTGGAAATTACATGATTGTTAGACTATATAGTTGAAGTATACTATATATAGAACTGAACGTAGTTAGTTGGCAATGTCTTTTGACTTAAGCTCAAGAATCGAATCAGCAGTAATTACATAGGATCAGATGAGACTTGTGTAGTAATCTTGTGGAGTAGAATTGTACCGTTCGGGTTAGATGTATGAACCCCACTGGTTGGCTTGATAGCGGCCCAGATAGAGAGAGGAGATTTCTGTTGCGGGAGAGTCTTTGCGAATTTTACGTAGAATGTTCTACGAAGGGATCTAAATGTTAATAAGCGCCTTGTGGCCTTATAGGTTGGCGTACTACGTATGACGCGATCTACTTGGCTTAAGGAGTAGCCGACGGTTGGAGGTACTTGGAGCGTTTTGCTATTAGTCCATACTCGTCGCGAGGTATGTGAACCTCTTCCTATCTCTTCTAGCATGATATGTGTGTAACTATGTAGTACGGTAGACGTCCATGTGTTTAATGTATTTGATTGGTTTGAAACATAAAGTGTTATAACGGCTTTATGGGAAGTTGGTTATAACAGCTTTATGTTGGTAAGAAAATACATGTGGTTTTAAAAAGGTAACTGGTTTGAACTATAACTGGCTTGTTATGTGTTAATAAAGAACTTGAAGTATTGCAAAAGATTTTTGAATCATTTTGAAAGAAGAAGTAATACTTGGTTTTTGAAAACTTAAGAGTAATACTAGCTTTATGGGAAGTTAGGTATAACGGCTTAAGAATGTTTCTTGATTTGAAATCAGAATGTGTATCGACAAACCACTGCAGCGTTAATAAAAGGAAATGTTTTGACTAATTAAGTATTAAGAAAACCAGTAGAAACCTCCATCTGCATAGAAGCTAAGATGAGACAAAATGATATTTCCTAGGTCATGGCTGCTGTAATAAGATTGTTATAAACAAGAATATCCTACTTCCATATAAGGCTTATGTCTCAGTTATTGAAAAGAGAATTATATTCTTAAATGAATAAGACTATGAACTACGAAACCTTTTAAAATCAGAAAAGTGAACATTTGAAATTAGGCAAACTTGAACGTTTGGAAAATAACGTTGTCACTTGATTTTACAAAGGTGAGTGTTTTGGTTTACTTAAAAAGACAGTCACTCTATTTTATACTACGGGTATTGTGTGACTTATGTGAAAGCAATGGATCTTTTAAAAAGCTTTAATGTATGAAGTACTTTAGGGATAGATACGAACTTGTTAGCATAAAGTACCTTGTGTGAATAACTTGATTGTGTTGGTTTGAGATAGCCTTGTAAATACTTTCTTGTTGATGTGATAAGTAAACATGTTAGGATGCTACGTGTGTTAGTATCTTGTGTGATCGTGATGTAAGGGGTCATTCTTGTTGTGCTTACGTTGTTAAGCGTTAAGCGGATTATCTTGTTATTGTATCACATACCTTTGACTTATTATACAGGGCTTGCCACCCTTGATGCGGGTCTTTACGGCTTATGCGGTCCTCGTGACTATGCGAGTCGCGGTAGCTCGAGGATTGATCATTCGGGTGTTTAGCCCGACGCGGGGATTCCTATGCGGTCTGTTGAGACTATGCGGTCTTTTGAGACTATGCGGGTTGCGGGAGCCTGGCGGATACCGAGGTTAGCCGCCCGATGCGGGGTATACCTCGGCGATGCAGGACCATGATTCGAGGAATACCTCATGCGGGTCCGTGTGTGACCTATGCGAGCTGCGAGAGTTCCAGGATAGACGCAAGCATTGATATTGCGGGCGAGTGGCCGCCGATCGTGGTGCGGTCTAGAAAGACCTCGGGATATAGTTTGTGGTATTTTTGATGCGTGGGTCTTAGTAGTCGGCTATGCCTTCGCACTTGCCGTGCGGTTTTATTGTGATAACTTTGAGGCGAGTCACGACTTGACATATCGCTTATTTGTTGTGAGCGTAGTTTGCTTATCATACATGTCTCTCGCTTTATAGACTATTATGATTTCATTTACGATATTTTTAGTTTCACATACTCGGTACTGTTATCGACCTCGCCTTGGGCTGCGTTCATGCCGCATGAGTTGAGGTACACCGATCGTTGATCCTAGCTCTCGGTCACGATTTAGCGTTTGGGAAGCTCCGTTTCTCGGAGGCTTATCGATGGTATAGTCCCCGTCGTCGTAAGTGTTTACATTCGGGGTTTGGCGGGGCCCCTGTCCCGCCATTGTTGTCGTATCATTCTTAAGTCCAGTAATCTTGTTGTGGGCGGGGTTTGTAAAAGGATTAAACTGTTCATGTTGAAAAAGTTGCTATTTATATATATACCGAAGGTAACCGTTTTTAGTTAGCTTTGTCTTATTTCACCGTCTTATTACCTTTGGTTTCATGTATTGTCTTTATGTTCATTGATTACTCGATGTATGTCTACTTGGGTGCCGGGGTAAGGCACGATCCACGGCCGGGTTGGTCGTGACAAAAGTGGTATCGAAGCGATTAATCTCGGAAAGTGTCTGAGCCGTATCGATGAAGTCTTGATTATCGGTGTGTTGTGCACCACACCATAATCGTGAGGCTACGTGGTATTTAGGATTGGTTTCTATTCTTCTCACTCGAGATCGTGCCTTAGGCTGTGTTGTAAGTTGGACCCTCGGCGAAATTATTTCCTTATCGTTATGCCTCGCGTAGGCAACCCGCCGGGAGGAGGCAAAGCGGCCGAGGAGGCTGCGAGTAAATCTGAGAGGGTTACGTGGGCACAGGCCCAATTGTCACCTTGGGTGGTGATTCATTCGGGGAGTTCTGCGACGTCACTAGCCCCAGTGAGTTTAGCACGACGGCAGCGATTCTCTGCGACCATGATATTTGAACCTTGATTCCACGGCCAGAACGGTGAATATAGATTGCAAGAGGCAACCACATTACTAGCTATAGATTTGGCTACGGAGAGTATACCGATGTACCGCGAGTCTTGAGGACTATCTAAAGAGGTTGTGCAAGAGTAATTCTTGATTAGGCTTGAGCATGGCACGTATGCGGGCTTATGCGCGTGGCCGAGGCGTGTAGAGATCGGCGGGTTAACGAAGGGCGGTAGAAGAGGCGAGCGGCAAGGTCCTTTGGTAACTTTCGAGGCGAGTCGCCTCCCAGCGGAGTTAGATATGCACCTCGCCCGGTCAGAGTGGTCTTACAAATTTCGGGGCGTTCGGGGTGTGCGGGAGTTGGTGAACTCGGGGCTTCAGGTTGCGATGTGACGACGTCATCGGGAATGTCATCTTTAGGTTGGTACTTGTTGTACCTATGACCGTCGAGTGCCGTGTCGAGTGTCCTTGTAGGAAGACTTAGCCCGAGGATCGGTGGGTAGTTTGTCATCTCCTCACTATGCGCCTACTGCAGGCGAGTTTGGTTAGACGACTAAGAGGAGTGAAGCGGTAGATATAGATATATCTTTAACCCTCTAGAGTTTTGTTTATGTGATAAGGTGAGTATACCTTAAGTGTTATGTTCGATAGCGGTGTTAGTTGTGATTAGAAATCTTGGTTAGTTAACCGAGTAAGATTTTGGGGATAGATAAGGTGTAAGCCTTAGAATGTTTCACGTAAAGACCTTAGAGGTAAGGCCATCTCGAGTAAAGGTGTAGTGTTATGTTTGATCCTTATAGGAGTGCATAGTGCACGTGAGCTACGTTTGTGGGATAAGTCACGAGTAGTGTGAAATGAAAGAGGGTAGTTGAGCTATGAAGACCGCTAGGTTTTCGTAGCGTGATTAGTGAGAGTTTTCCTTCGGGAACTAGTGTTGTGCTCGTTGACGGTCGGATTGAGGCCATGATGCGGGTCAACCGCGGCTGTTTGGTGGTGGGGTCGGTTTGTGGTGGTCGCCTTGTGGTAGGTCACGAGGGTGTTAGGCCCAAGTTTAGTTAACCAAAGATCTGAGTTCGTGGATATGTTCGACCGGTGGTCGGTCGATGGGGCAGCCCATCGTGTTCTTGATCGGGACCATTCACTCGGCGGTGTTGTTGTATCGTAAAGGTTGTAGGGCTGCACGGTGCCTACCTTCACCTTATGGCGATGATGGAGCCAGTGTTATGGCTGTTTATGTTTCTGGAAGTTTTACCCGGCATGTGTTAAGAACTCAAGTGAGTCTCAGAATCGCTTTCGCCCTCGGGCCAGTGTTTGGATTTCCGTGATAGTTGTGGGTATTGTGGTCTCCGGTGGAGGTAGTGTTTAAGCTACCATTTCAGTGTTCGGATGTCGCCTTATGAAGCCTTGTAGGGCGGATGTGAGTCGCGGTCGATTGGTTCGATGTTGGCGGGATTTGGATAGTTGGTTCGAGCTTGTTCCGGTAATTTGTGGATAGAGTAAAGCTTGTCTAGAAGAGGTTAGCGGCTCGGAGAAATCGTGCGGATAATCGGCGACGACGCTGAGTTGAGTTGACGGTCGGTCTTCTTGAAAATACCACCGGGTTGGGTGTGACGAGTTTGGAATACTGATGGGAACTTAGCGAGTTACTTTGGGCCTTTGTGTTCATGTGAAGAATAGGCGGGTTGCCTATATGTTAGCATTTGCCGTCCGACTTAGGAGGCGGTCGTCGATCGTTAAATGTTATGTTCGGGAAAGTATCGGAGATCCATCCAGAGTGTTCCCAGTTAATGATGACCACGTTAGAGATAGTAACCCAGAGTTTTGGAAACTGAAGCAGTATCAGAAATGTGGTAAGAGTTCGAGTGTACGACAGCCTCAGGGATCGCATGTAGTCCGGTACCATTTGTTGGGTCGCCGGAGTGACACTAGAACCTCGCGGCAAAGTGACAAAAGTGGTATCGGGAAGAAGCGAGCATGTATGGCGAGCATAGATGTGATCATTTCTTTTTTGTAAAGAGAAGGTGCGAAGGAAGTATATTTTAGACCCCGGTGAGAAGTGTTTTGTGGTGATGATTAGAGGTGTTTTCCTCGTGGGCTTAGATAGAAGTATGTGCGCGGGTGTTTCTGTGGCCAGGTGTGGCAGGATTGTTCTCGTAAGTATAGTAGTGAAGACTATACTGGCGCGCGTTTGTTTTGAGACTTAGAAGGAACATTCGGGACGAATGTTTCTAAGGAGGGGAGAATGTTATACCCCGTATTCCCAGAGTATGTACGCGGGGACGTGTAACGCCCCGAACCCGGGCCCGTTACTGGTGCCTTACCCCGGGCACCCTAGTGATACAACATCAGAGAAAACCAGCGGAAAATAAAACATGAATCATGAAACAAGAGATATAATAAATAGACAGGCCAACCAAAGCGATTGCCTTGGTATATACATAAAACCCGAGCAGTTTAATCCTTTTACAACCACGCTTGTGATTCTCTAGACCTAAGATTTACAACGACTATGACGGGGCAGGGCCGCCATACCCCGAATGTACAAGAACCTACAACTCGGGAACACATACCAAAAGATAAGCCTCCGAGAAAGCGGAGCTTCCCAAAACGGCCCGAGATCACGAGGCGAGGATCCACGGCCGATGTACCTCTGCGGCATGACGCGGCCCGAAGGAGTCGATTAACAGGTACCAAGTATGTGAAACTGTCAAATACTGTAAATGAAATCATAATAGCTTAACAAGCAGGAGACATGTATGATAACCAAAATACGACGTGACATAAAAACAGTCAAGTCAGGGACTCACGCCCTCAAAGTCACCACTCAAATATAACTATGGGTCTCACGCCCATAACATCCATCATGTTCGCATCATGGCCGCATGCCCCCGGAATACTGCCTCGGTGTAGACATGTCCATGATGCAACAATAATAACAAGGCCGCATGGCCACATGCCCCCGGAATACTGCATCGGTGTAGACATGTCCATGTGACCTCAATAAGAATATACTGGTCAACCCTGCCGCATGGCCACATGCCCCCGGAATACTGCATCGGTGTAGACACGTCCATGTTGCAACAATAATAACAAGGCCGCATGGCCACATGCCCCCGGAATACTGCATCGGTGTAGACATGTCCATGTGACCTCAATAAGAATATACTGGGTGGTCAACCCTGCCGCATGGCCACATGCCCCCGGAATACTGCATCGGTGTAGACACGTCCATGTTGCAACAATAATAACAAGGCGCGTGGCCACGTACCCGAATCTGCGCCGGTGTAGACATGTCCGTGTGACCTCAATAAGAATATCTTGGGTGGTCAACCACCGCGCGTAGCCACATGCCCCGGAATCTTTGCATCGGTGTAGACATGTCCATGTGACATCAACAACAAGACCGTAATCAAAATGGAAACATACCCGTGGAATTCTCCATCACTGCCAGCACGTCCAAGTAAGTTCTCAACAAGTCAACCGGCCCTCTATCAAGAGACACGGTAACACAGAAATACCACACTGGCACAACAAAGGCTATCATCACAAGCATAGGCAAGTTTCACAACAACAAGCATAGGCAAGTTTCACAACAACAAGCATAGGCAAGCTTCACACAACTCAAAGTACTTTCATATTATGCCAAAGTCCGGGTTTTTAACCCCAAAGTACTACATCGTTAAGTTCTTTTAAAAGAGATCCATTACTTTTATAAAAGTCACGATACAGTAGTATAAGAATGACCAACCCACATCCCTTTTCAAAATCAAGTAACAACATTCTTTTCCTAAGTTCGGTTTGCCTAGTTTCATTACTCAAGCTTCATTTCAAATGGTTTCATAGTTCATAAACTTAATCACTTGATTTCTTTTAGAACAATTGAGTAATATAAGTCTCGCGTGAGTAGGTTATTCTTGTTTACAACATTCTTATTACTGACCATGATCTAGAAAATGTAATATCATTTTGTCTCATCTTAGTTTCTATGCGGATGGAGGTTTCTCTGGTTTTAATACGATACATCATTATTCAATACATTTTCCTTTATTAACGCCGCGATTGGTGCTGTCGATACACATTCGATTTCGAAATCGGTATAACATTATCCCTTTAAATAAAACCAAGTACTCATTACTCACGAATGAGGTTTCACACAACATTCACATTAAAACAATATAAGTTAAGTCTCTTATCTCATAAGATCAAGTCTCTTAACTTCTAACATCGATAAACCATTTTCTTTACCTCTCTTAAGACTTTACACTTAACTCCCATAAAGCTAGTATAACTCTTTTTAAAACCTTTAAAACCAAGTGTTACTCTCCTTCAAAACGATTTATAAATCTTTTGAAATACATCAAGTTCTTTATTATAACTAGCCGTTATAATTCACATCGATTACCTTTTAAAACCACAAAGTATTTTCTTACCTACATAAAGTGTTATAACCACTTCCCATAAAGCCGTTATAACACTTTATGTTTTAAGAACAATCAAACACGATTAACACGTATGCGTCTAGTACTACATAGTTCACACATATCATGCTAGAAGAGATAGGAAGAGGTTCACATACCTCGCGACGATTTATCGACAATAAGCAAATGCTCAAGTACTACAACCTTGCTAGCCCTTTCCACTCCTCGAGTAGAATACGCTACTCTTAGTACTTTCACCTATAAAGGTCACAAACGTCTATTAACCCCAAAACACAAGTTTCTATCGTTCTACAGAAAATTCGGCAGCACCTCCCCCCCCCGCCACAGCGTAAATCTCCTCCTCTATCGAGGCCGGCTACCAAGCCAACCAGGTTAACACGTCTAACGGACGCGTACAATTCTACTACACGGTAATGCTACATAAGTCTCATGTCAGACCTAGGTAATTACTGATTCGATTCTTCTCTTTATTAACCTTACATGATTCTTGCTCAATTCTTCATTCTTGAGCTTAAGTCAACAGACATTGCCACAATACCAAGTTGATTCTATATATAGTATACAACAACTATATATTCAACACATATGTAATTTCCAATTACAATAGGGACAAGATATTTACCTCGATAAGCCCAAAATTATCCGAGTTTAATGTCGCTCTGAGCAAGGTTTAGCTCTACTCGAGCGCTCCAATCCGCTCCAAACAACCCTTAGAAGTTCTAACCAACTTCTCTTAAGTACTTCAAACAACAATGAAGATTTCCTTAGGGTTTCGGTTTGAGACTAAAAAGGACAAAAAGGTAGTATTTCCGGGTTCTACGTATAGAGGTATCTTTGGAATACTACAAGGTACAAGGCTAAGGTATTTTGGGCATTATAACAATACTAGGAGAGTATTTCTATACCACAACAAGGGGTATTATCCGAAAACACCTCGGCTCGGGGGGGGGGTACCCCACGGCTAGCACCACTAGAGGGGGGAGGGGGAGGCTCTCGGCTAGCTCACAAGAGAGGGGAGAGGAGCTCTTGGGCGAGTCTACAAGAGGAGGGAAGGATTTATCACTTAGAACAATTTGTGGATGAATAAAGTCTTCACAAGGGGAGCTATTTATAGGCCAAGCAAAGGCCAACCAATGGCCAAGATCCATCCATGTGTTAGCCAAGTGTAAGGCCAAGATCAAGCCAAGTGCCCCCACAATACACTCCACAAAACACTCCAAAACAAGCCACAAAACAAGGCACAAAGGAGGGACCAATCGGCCAAGGCCAAGCCTCCTCTTTGCCGTCGATGAGGTGACAAGTGTCACCCTCCCGTTAATCCAAAAATGTTCCGTTGCTCGGAAAAATCCGCAAAAATACTAAATGACATAGCGAATTTTCCCAACGTAGTCAATGAAACGTTTCGTCGACGACTCTATTCGGCACTTGTGCCCAAATTTCGAACCAAAGCCAATTCTTAAGGCAAAAATTTATCGTGCGCCTCGTATATACTCTGGAAATACGGTATAACATTCTTCCTTAGAAACATTCGTCCCGAATGGTCCTTCAAGGTCTCAAATCAACCGGCGTCAGTATCGTCTTCACTGCTATACGTACGAAAACAATCATGCCACACCCGCAAAACACACGTTCACTTCTCCGCACTCGTAGTACTCGTCACGAACACTCGAACTCGTTCTAGTGTCAGTACCACTTCTGTCAACGCTCGTTTCCAACCCTTGAGTCACTACCTCAAACTTGGTCATCTCACTAACCTCAATTTCCCTAAGGCCATTCCCGCCTTCGAACTGATTACGATCGAGCGTATCCACGAACTCATACGATGGTCATCTAAACTTAGGCCTAGCACTCGTGACCACGCGCTGGCGGGACCACCTGAGCTGACCGCCCTCAAGCGGGGCGGGTTGGCGCAACATGGCCTCAACCCGACCCATGTGGCGCCCGACTCTCTAGTTTCTAGATCCGAACAATCTTACCTCTACAGGTCATGAAAGCTACCACTTCCATTTCACACTACCCAGGGACTTACCCTTTTCACTAACCAGGTTTCTAAATCACATTTTAGCACAAAGCTATCCAAACATATCATTAAACACATCGACAACATCAATACACACAAAACTCTAGAGGGTTAAGGATATACCTGAAACTAGGCGGTTCAAGGACCGCTAAAACTGGGAACTTCCACCGCGACCTCTACCGTGGCCCGCAACTGCTCTAGTAGTCTGTGCTATCCTACCAGTGCTACCGCAGTGGGCGGTCTCGTCATATGGCCCTGTTGGCCGCAAGAATAACAAGCTCCCTTGGTACTACGACACTCCCCGAAATGCGGTCTACCACATCGACCACACCGAGGTAGGGGTGACTGCGTCTGGCCAACACCCCTACTTCCCTGAACATCTGAAACCTGGGAGCCCTGACCTGCTCCTGAATATCCCAAGGGTCCCGAAGGCTGCGGAGGACCACTCTGCAATGGCGGAGGTACATAACTAGTCTGCTGCTGAGGCGGTCCGCCTCGAAAGTCGCCAAAATATCCGGCCGTCTTGGCCTTCTTCTGCTGAAAGCGGTCCACCCGTCGATCTCTGCGCTCCTCGCACCCAAGTGCATGAGCCTGAATGCGGGCAATGTCCATGCCCGGCTGAAGAGAAACACCCGAACAACTCTCTGCTAGGTAATCATCGAGCCCTGTAACATATCGGTGCACTCGATCCTCCATACTAGCTACTAATGCGGGAACATACCGGGCCAATGAGTCGAACTCCACATTGTACTCCCGTTCTGCCTCAACATCAAAAATCTGTCGGCCCGAGCCCTCCTCATTTGTGGAGGCAAGAAATGTGCGGGAAGGCCCAAACTTCGTCCCCAAGCGGTGAAGTGCATGCTCTCCCGGGAAAGCTCCGCGAGTCAAACCAATCATTGCGGTATCACGCGGCCGTCTGAACAAATGTCACCGACTCGGTCTCGAAGCCTTGATCACCGCATGATTCTGCGCAGCGGCGGATGAACTCCTGCGGATCATCCTCCGACCTCGACGTAAAACTCAAGCGGGCTGACTAAGGAAATCCGTAGCCTCAAGCCATGCGCCTCGGGTGCACCAGTCTTCTTTGGAGCTAGGCTAACTGCGTCGGCCTATCCTCATATCGGCCTGACCACGGCGATAATCGGGCCATCTCGCGTGATCCATCTCTCGCTCGGTGTGGGGTGGAGGCTCAGGTACTGTAGTCTCAGCAGCCACTGCTGCGGCTCTAAACTCTGCTGGTGCTGGTGGCGTCGCAAAACTCGCCGTCTGAAGCACTACCTCAGGTACTGACCGGGCCTGCGCCCTCGTACTCCTCTGAATCCCACTAGCAGCTCCTCATTGCCTTGCCGCTACGGGCCTGGTTGCCTTCGCGAGGCATAGCGGTAAAAGCGAAACACGTCGAGAGGGTCCGACTTACAACACGGCTCTAGGCACGATCTCGGAATGAGAAGAATGGAAACCAATCCTAAATGTCCTATAGCCTCACGATTATAGATGTGGTGCACAACACACCGATAATCAAGACTACTACTGAACCACGGTGCGTAGACACTTTCAGAGACTAATCGCTCGATACCACTTTGTAACGCCCGAACCGGGCAGATTCTGGTGCCTTACCGGCGCACCTAGTGATACAACATCGAGAAAACCGTGGAAAATAAAACATGAATCATGAAACAAGAGATATAATAAATAGGCAGCAACCAAAACAATTGCCTTGATATACATAAAACCGAAACGTTTAATCCTTTTACAACCACGCTTGCAGTTCTCTGAGACCTCTAAGATTTACAACGACTATGACGGACGGGGCCGCCATACCACGAATGTACAAGAACCTACAACTCGGGGAACACATACAAAAGATAAGCCTCGGAGAAAGCGGAGCTTCCCAAAACGCGAACCGAGATCACGAGGCGAGGATCCACGACCGATGTACCTCTACTGCGGCATGAACGCGGCCCCGAGAGTCGATCTGGCGGTACCAAGTATGTGGCGTCAAATCGTAAATGAAATCATAATAGCTTAACAAGCGGGAGACATGTATGATAACCAAAATACAAGATGCAACATAAAGCGGTCAGTCGTGGGACTCACGCCTCAAAGTCACCACTCAAATATAACTATGGGTCTCACGCCCATAACATCCATCATGTTCGCATCATGCGCGTGCCGGAATCTCGCCTCGGTGTAGACATGTCCATGATGCAACAATAATAACAAGCGCGTGGCCACGTACCGAATCTGCGCCGGTGTAGACATGTCCATGTGACCTCAATAAGAATATCTTGGGTGGTCAACCACGCCGCGTGGCCACATGCCCCGAATCTGCATCGGTGTAGAACGCGTCCATGTTGCAACAATAATAACAAGGCCGCGTGGCACGTACCGGAATCTGCGTCGGTGTAGACATGTCCATGTGACCTCAATAAGAATATCTTGGGTGGTCAACCTGCGCGTAGCCACATGCCCCGGAATCTGCGTCGGTGTAGACGCGTCCATGTTGCAACAATAATAACAAGGCGCGTGGCCACGTACCCCGAATCTGCGACGGTGTAGACATGTCCATGTGACCTCAATAAGAATATCTTGGGTGGTCAACCACGCGTAGCCCACATGCCGAATCTGCATCGGTGTAGACATGTCCATGTGACATCAACAACAAGACCGTAATCAAAATGGAAACATACGTGGAATTCTCCATCACCGCCAAAGACGTCCAAGTAAGTTCTCGACAAGTCAACCGGCCTCTATCAAGAGACACGGTAACACAGAAATACCACACTGGCACAACAAAGGCTATCATCACAAGCATAGGCAAGTTTCACAACAACAAGCATAGGCAAGTTTCACAACAACAAGCATAGGCAAGCTTCACAACTCAAAGTACTTTCATATTATGCCAAAGTCGGGTTTTAACCCCAAAGTACTACATCGTTAAGTTCTTTTTAAAGAGATCCATTACTTTTATAAAGTCACGATACCGTAGTATAAGAATGACCAACCCACATCCCTTTTCAAAATCAAGTAACAACATTCTTTTCCTAAGTTCCGGTTGCCTAGTTTCATTACTCAAGCTTACCATTTCAAATGGTTTCATAGTTCATAAACTTAATCACTTGATTTCTTTTAGAACAATTGAGTAATATAAGTCTCGCGTGAGAGTAGGTTATTCTTGTTTACAACATTCTTATTACAATGACCATGATCTAGAAAATGTAATATCATTTTGTCTCATCTTAGTTTCTATGCGGATGGAGGTTTCTGGTTTTAATACGATACATCATTATTCAATACATTTTCCTTTATTAACGCTGCGATGGTGCTGTCGATACATTCGATTTAGAAATCGGTATAACATTATCCCTTTAAATAAAACCAAGTACTCATTACTCACGAATGAGGTTTCACACAACATTCACATTAAAACAATATAAGTTAAGTCTCTTATCTCATAAGATCAAGTCTCTTAACTTCTAACATCAGTAAACCATTTTCTTTACCTCTCTTAAGACTTTACACTTAACTCCCCATAAAGCTAGTATAACTCTTTTAAAACCTTTAAAACCAAGTGTTACTCTCCTCAAAACGATTTATAAATCTTTTGAAATACATCAAGTTCTTTATTATAACTAGCGATTATAATTCACATCGATTACCTTTTAAAACCACAAAGTATTTTCTTACCTACATAAAGTTATAACCAACTTCCCATAAAGCCGTTATAACACTTTATGTTTTAAAACAATCAAACACGATTAACACGTATGCGTCACCGTACTACATAGTTCACACATATCATGCTAGAAGAGATAGGAAGAGGTTCACATACCTCGCGATGATTTATCGACAATAAGCAAATGCTCCAAGTACTACAACCTTGCTAGCCCTTTCCACTCCTCGAGTAGAATACGCTACTCTTAGTACTTTCACCTATAAAGGTCACAAACGTCTATTAACCCCAAAACACAAGTTCCTATCTTTCTACAGACAATTCGGCAAGACCTCCCCGCAGCGTAAATCTCCTCCTTTATCGAGGTCGGCTACCAAGCCAACCAGGGGGGGGGTTAACACGTCTAACCGGACGCGTACAATTCTACTACACAGTAATGCTACATAAGTCTCATGTCAGACTAGGTAATTACTGATTCGATTCTTCTCTTTATTAACCTTACATGATTACTGTTCAATTCTTCATTCTTCAGGCTTAAGTCAACAGACATTGCCACAATACCAAGTTCAGTTCTATATATAGTATACAACAACTATATATTCAACACATATGTAATTTCCAATTACAATAGGGGGACAAGATATTTACCTCGATAAGCCCAAAAATTATCCGAGTTTAATGTCGCTCCTGAGCAAGGTTTAGCTCTACTCGAGTGCTCCAATCCGCTCCAAACAACCCTTAGAAGTTCTAACCAACTTCTCTTAAGTACTTCAAACAACAATGAAGATTTCCTTAGGGTTTCGGTTTGAGACTAAAAAGGACAAAAGGTAGTATTTCCGGGTTCTACGTATAGAGGTATCTTTGGAATACTACAAGGTACAAGGCTAAGGTATTTTGGGCATTATAACAATACTAGGAGAGTATTTCTAGACCCCAACAAGGGTATTATCTGAAAACAACTAGGCTAGGGGTACCCACTAGCACCACTAGAGGGGGGGGGGAGGCTCTCGGCTAGCTCACAAGAGAGGGGGAGAGGAGCTCTTGGACGAGAGTCTACAAGAGGGAGGGGAAGGGATTTATCACTTAGAACAATTTGTGGATGAATAAAGTCTTCACAAAGGGGAGCTATTTATAGGCCAAGCAAAGGCCAACCAATGGCCAAGATCCATCCATGTGTTAGGCAAGTGTAAGGCCAAGATCAAGCCAAGTGCACCCACAAAACACTCCACAAAACACTCCACAAAACAAGCCACAAAACAAGGCACAAAAGGAGGGACCAATCGGCCAAGGCCAAGCCTCTCTTTGCCGTCAATGAGGTGACAAGTGTCACCTCCCGTTGATCCAAAAATGTTAGTTGCTCGGAAAAATCCATAAAAATACTAAATGACATAGCGGAATTTTCCCAACGTAAGGCGTGAAACGTTTAGTCGAAACGACTCTATTCGGCACTTGTGCCCAAATTTGAACCAAAGCCAATTCTTAAGGCAAAAATTTATCGTGCGCCTCACGTATATACTGCGGAAATACGGGGTATAACGGACGTCGTAGAAAAGTTTGTGCCTTAAAGTGCTTGGAATTCTTTTGTTCACAACCCCGATTAGAGTCGTTTTTCGAAGCGTTTCCACGACTTTCGTAGGGAATTTCCGGCTATGTCATTTTTAATTTTGCGGATTTTTCGAGAGAAACATTTTGGACCAACAAGAGCGACACTTGTCACCCTCTCATTGGTTAGGCTTGGGCGGTAAAGGCTTGGCGAAAGTGTGGTTGAAATAGTCAAGGTTGGTAGGATATTTTTGTGTTAGTTGGTTAGGGTGCACTTGGCAAGATCTTGGCCCTACACTTGCTATGCACTTGGCAAGATCTTGGCCATTGGTTGGCCTTGGCTTGTCCTATAAATACCCACTCTTTGGAAGACTTATTCATCCTAAAAATCTCTAAGTCTTGAAAGACTCTCCCCCCCCTCCCTCTATTGTTCTCGTCCCTCCCCATTTTCGTGAGGCCCCCTTGGCCGAGAGTTTCCCCCATAGTGGGGTAGTAGAGGGTAGCCACCCACTCCTTTGTGGTGTGGTAGTGGTACCCACTGCTAGTTTGTTTTCATATAATACCCTCTTGGTAGAAATACTCTCAAAAGTATTGTTATAATGCCCAAATTACCTTAGCCTTATACCTTGTTGTATTCTAAGGTTATACCTATCTGAAAAGCCGAAATACTATTATACTTACCGTCGGTCACCAAACCGAAACCACTAGGAAAATCTCCATAGTCAGTTGGAGTATTGTGTAGAAGTTGGTTAGAACTTCTAAGGGTGGTTTAGAGCGGGTTGGGCGCTCGAGTTGGAGCTAAGCGATTGCCCAGGATCGACTTTATACTTGGATAATTATGGGCTTATCGAGGTAATTATCTTGTCCTCTATTGTAATTGGAAATTACATGATTGTTAGACTATATAGTTGAAGTATACTATATATAGAAGCGAACGTAGTTAGTTGGCAATGTCTTTTGACTTAAGCTCAAGAATCAACTGAACTGTAATTACATAGGGTGTATTACATAGACTTGTGTAGTAGTCTTGTGGAGTAGAATTGTACCGTTCGGGTTAGATGTATGAACCCCGGTTGGCTTGATGGCGGCCCCAGATAGAGGAGGAGATTTCTGTCATTGGGAGAGTCTTGCCAATTTTCTGTAGAATGTTCTACGAAGGGATCTAAATGTTAATAGCGCGCGTGGCCTTATAGGTTGGCGTACTACGTATTGCGCGATCTACTTGGCTTAAGGAGTAGCGGCGGTTGGAGGTACTTGGGCGTTTGCTATTAGTCGATACTCGTCGCGGTATGTGAACCTCTTCCTATCTCTTCTAGCATGATATGTGTGTAACTATGTGCGATGAGCGTCCATGTGTTTAATGTATTTGATTGGTTTGAAACATAAAGTGTTATAGCGGCTTTATGGGAAGTTGGTTATAACGACTTTATGTTGGTAGAAAATACATGTGGTTTTAAAAGGTAATCGGTTTTGAACTATAAGCGGCTTGTTATGTGTTAATAAAGAACTTGAAGTATTGCAAAGATTTTGAATCATTTTGAAAGAAGAAGTAATACTTGGTTTTGAAAACTTAAGAGTAATACTAGCTTTATGGGAAGTTAGGTATAACGGCTTAAGAATGTTTCTTGATTTGAAATCGAATGTGTATCGACAAACCAACTGCGGCGTTAATAAAAAAATGTTTTGACTAATTAAGTATTAAGAAAACGGTAGAAACCTCCATCTGCATAGAAGCTAAGATGAGACAAAATGATATTTCTAGGTCATGGTCATTGTAATAAGATTGTTATAAACAAGAATATCCTACTTCCATATAAGGCTTATGTCTCCCATTATTGAAAAGAGAATTATATTCTTAAATGAATAAGACTATGAACTACGAAACCTTTTAAAATAAGAAAGCGTGAACATTTGAAATTAGGCAAACTTGAGCGTTTGGAAAATAACGTTGTCACTTGATTTTACAAAGGTGAGTGTTTTGGTTTACTTAAAAAGACGATCACTCTCTATTTTATACTACGGGTATTGTGTGACTTATGTGAAAGCAATGGATCTTTTAAAAGCTTTAATGTATGAAGTACTTTAGGGATAGATACCCGAACTTGTTAGCATAAAGTACCTTGTGTGAATAACTTGATTGTGTTGGTTTGAGATAGCCTTGTAAATAATTTCTTGTTGATGTGATAAGTAAACATGTTAGGATGCTACGTGTGTTAGTATCTTGTGTGATCGTGATGTAAGGGGGTCATTCTTGTTGTGCTTACGTTGTTAAGCGTTAAGCGGTTATCTTGTTATTGTATCACATACCCTTTGACTTATTATACAGGGCTTGCCACCCTTGATGCGGGTCTTTACGGCCTATGCGATCCTCGTGACTATGCGAGTCGCGGTAGCTCGGGATTGATCATTCCGGGTGTTTAGCCTGATGCGGGGGATTCCTATGCGGTCTGTTGAGACTATGCGGTCTTTTGAGACTATGCGGGTTGCGGGAGCCTAGGCGGATACCGAGGGTTACCGCGCCGATGCGGGGGTATACCTCGGTGATGCAGGACCATGATTCGAGAATACCTCGTGCGGGTCGTGTGTGACCTATGCGGAGGCTGCGAGAGTTCGAGGATAGACGCGCATTGATATTGCGGGCGAGTGGCGGCCGATCGTGTGGTGCGGTCTAGAAAGACCTCGGGATATAGTTTGTGGTATTTTTAGTACTGTGGGTCTTAGTAGTCGTCTATTCCTTCGTACATGCCCAGTACGGTTTTATTGTTATAACTTTGAGGCGAGTCACGACTTGACATACCGCTTATTTGTTGTGAATCGTAGTTTGCTTATCATACATGTCTCTGCTTTATAGACTATTATGATTTCATTCTGATATTTTTAGTTTCACATACTAAATTTTTGTTATCGACCTCCCCGGGTGCGTTACGCCGCAGTTGAGGTACACGATCGTTGATCCTAGCTCTCGAGTCACGATTTGGCGTTTGGGAAGCTCCGTTTCTCGGAGGCTTATCGATGGTATAGTCCTGCCGTCGTAAGTGTTTACATTCGGGGGTTTGGCGGGCCCCGCCATTGTTGTCGTATCATTCTTAGAGGTATGTAATCTTGTTGTGGGCGGGGTTTGTAAAAGGATTAAAGCTGTTCATGTTGAAAAAGTTGCTATTTATATATATCTTGAAGGTAACCGTTTTTGGTTAGCTTTGTCTTATTTCACCTGTCTTATTACACTTTGGTTTCATGTATTGTCTTTATGTTCGTGATTACTCGATGTATGTCTACTTGGGTGCGGGGTAAGGCACGATCCACGAGCCGGGTTCGGGTCGTGACGGTAGTGACTCAGAGATTTTCGGAGCGGAAGTAATGGCGAAGTATGGTACGTCTTGGGAGAGTTCAAGTGTTCGAGAAGACGGCGAGTAAGGAAAGAAGAGGGCGTGTGTTAGTTCGTGGCCAGGCGTGTGGCGTCGGCAACTTGTTAGAGGAACTTTATCGTTATCCGGCTTGAGAAGGAACATTCGGGACGAATGTTTCTAAGGAGAGGAGAATGTTATACCCGTAGTTGCGGGGTATATATGTGAGGACGTGCGTGCGAAGTCTGTGAAATTTTGAAAAGAAAGAAAGATGTGAGTTTCGTGGAAAAGTTTAGGTTATTTGTGAAGAAAAAGGTTCGTTAATGGGAATTGGATTCCCAGATTTGGTATTTGGACTTCATAGATTATAGTAGAATTTTGAGATTTTATTTTCGGAAATGGTCACGTGTGGCCCACGGGAGAAATTCTGATTTTGTAGGCCCACTTTGTTTTGAGATTTTGGCCATTGTGGATATTTTTGAAAGGCGTTTTATGAGGGCGATAGGAGGGTGACACGTGTCACCCCGCCTAGAGTAATGGCCGAAGTTACCTTTGTCTTGTGACACGGTTAAGTCGTTTTCGGCGAAACGTTTTCGTAACTTGCGAAGGAAAATTCGGCTATGTCGTTTTGTATTTTTGCGGATTTTTCGAAGCGGCGGAACATTTTGGGCCAACAAGAGGTGACACTTGTCACCTCAGTGGACGCCTTAAGTCGGTTTGGCCTTGGCGATTGGTGCCTTGTTGTGGCATTGTTTTGTGCAATGTTTTGTGCAATGTTTTGTGGCATGTTTTGTGGAGTAGGGGTTAGGGTGCACTTGGCTTGATCTTGGCCTTACACTTGCCTTACACTTGGAAGGATCTTGGCCCTTGGTTGGCCTTTGGTTTTGCTATAAATACCCCCCCTAAGTGTGAAGACTTCATCCATTCCAAAAACTTCCAAGTCTTGAAACCCTCTCCTCCCCTTTGTGAGCTCTTGGCAGAGCCTCCCCTCCCGCACCGTGTGGCCTTTGGCCGAGGGTTCTCTCCTCCTCCCCTGTGGTGCCTTGGCGTGGGGTACCCACTGCTAGTTGTTTTCGTAATACCCCTTGTTGTGGTATAGAAATACTCCCCTAGTATTGTTATAATGCCCAAAATACCTTAGCCTTGTACCTTGTAGTATTCCAAAGATACCTCTATACGTAGAGCCCGGAAATACTACCTTTTGTCCTTTTTAGTCTCAAACCGAAACCCTAAAGGAAATCTTCATAGTTGGTTGAAGTATTTGAGTAGAAGTTGGTTAGAACTTCTAAGGGTTGTTTGGAGTGGTTTGGAGCGCACGGAGTGGAGCTAAACCTTGCTCAGGATCGACATTATAACTTGGATAATTTTGGGCTTATCGAGGTAATTATCTTGTCCCTCTATTGTAATTGGAAATTACATGTTTGTTAGAATATATAGTTGAAGTATACTATATATGGAACTATACTTAGTATTCGGCAATGTCTTTTGACTTAAGCCTGAAGAATAAAGAACTGAACTGAACTGTATTTACATAGGACTGTATTGCAGTAGACTTGTGTAGTATTACTGAGTAGAATTGTACACGTCCGGTTAGACGTGTAAACCCCCCATGGTTGGCTTGGTAGCCGGCCTCGATAGAGGAGGAGATTTACGCTGTTGTTGCGGGGAGAGTCTTAATTTTACGTAGAAAGATAGAAACTTGTGTTTTGGGGTTAATAGACGTTTGTGACCTTTATAGGTGAAAGTACTAAGAGTAGCGTATTTTACTCGAGGAGTGGAAAGGGCTAGCAAGGTTGTAGTACTTGGAGCATTTTGCTTATTGTCGATAAATCATCGCGAGGTATGTGAACCTCTTCCTATCTTTTCTAGCATGATTGTTGTGAACTATGTAGTACGGTAGACGTACATGTGCTAAGTGATTTGGTTGGTTTAAAACATAGGGTGTTATAATAGCTTTATGGGAAGTTAGTTATAACGACCTTATGTAGGTGAAAATGGTTTACTGATGTTAGAAGTTAAGAGACTTGATCTTATAAGATAAGAGACTTAACTTATTTGTTTTAATGTGGATGTTTGTGTGAAACCTCATTCGTGAGTAATGAGTACTTGGTTTTTAAAAGGATAATGTTTTACTGATTTCGGAAATCAGAAGGTGTATCGACAGACCACTGCAGCGTTAATAAAGGAAAATGTATTGAATAATGATGTGTTGTATTAAAACCAGTAGAAATCTCCATCTGCATAGAAGCTAAGATGAGACAAAATGATATTACATTTTCTAGATCACGGTCTTTGTAATAAGATCGTTATAAACAGGAATAAACTACTCACATATATGCCATATGTTACTCAATTGTTTTAAAAGAGATTAAGACTATGAGTTATGAAACCTTTCTAAAATAAGTGACTTGAGCATTTGAAAATGAGAAGCTTGAGTAATTGAAACTAGGCAAACTGGAACTTAGGAAAAGAATGTTGTTACTTGATTTTGAAAAGGAATGTGGGTTGGTCATTCTAATACTACGGGTATCGGGTGACTTTATAAAAGTAATGGATCTCTTTTAAAAGAACTTAACGTATGTAGTACTTTGGGGTTAAAAACCGGACTTTGGCATAAAATGAAAGTACTTTGAGTTGTGTAAAACTTACTATGCTTGTTGTTGTGAAACTTGCCTATGCTTGTTGTTGTGAAACTTGCCTATGCTTGTGATGATAGCCTTTGTTGTGCAAGTGTGGTATTTACGTATTCTGGCGTCTCGATAGAGGCGGTCAACTTGTTGAGAACTTACTTGGGCGTCTTTGGCGGTGATGGAGAATTCCGGTATGTTTCCATTTTGATTCTTGTCTTGTTGTTGATGTCACATGGGCGTATCTACCGAGGTAGAATTAGGGTCACGCGGCCGTGCGGTCGGGTTGATTACGATATATTGTTATTGTGGTTACATGGACATGTCTACACCGAGGTAGAATTCGGGGCATGTGGCGTGCGGCGAGTTGATCACCCATATATTATTGTTGATGTCACGTGGGCGTGTCTACAGAGGTAAATTCGGGGCGTGGCCGTGGGGCATTGGTATTATTGTTGTTGCATCGTGGACATGTCTACACCGTCACGAGTCGGGGCATGCGGCCGTGATGCGAACATGATTGATGTTGTGGGCGTGAGACCCATAGTTATATTTGAGTGATGACTTGAGGCGTGAGTCCACATTTGGACATATTTGCTTTTATGTTGTGATCAGTAGTTTGGTTATCATACATGTCTGCGCTTTATATAGACTAGTATGATTTCATTCTGATATTTTTCTGATTTCACATACTTGGTACTGTTATCGACCTCCCGGGGCTGCGTTCATCTGCAGTGAGGTACATCGGTCATGGATCCTCGCTCTTAGGATCTCGATTGACATTTTGGGAAGCTCCGTTTCTCGGAGGCTTATCTTCGGTATGTGTTCCACGAGTTGTAGGTTCTTGTACATTGAGGGTATGGCGAGCCCTGTCCGTCATAGTTGTTGTAAATCTTAGAGGTGCATGTAAATCTTGTTGTGGCGGGGTTGTAAAAGGATTAAACTGCTCGTTTTGAAAGAGTTGTATTTATTTATGTTATTGGAAGGTAACCGTTGGGTTGGCTTTGTTTATGTTCATATATCTTGTTTCTTGTTTAAAGTTTTATTTTCCATTGGTTTTCTCGATGATTGTATCACTAGGGTGCAGGATAAGGCACGATGCAGGGCCGGGCGAGGTCGTTACATAAACCGACTGAGGATATTCCAACCCTACCCTTATAACAACACGGTTCTCCGGAAAAAGTTAATCTCACTATCTTTCGTCGACAATCTAACATGGCATAACATGCCGACAACCAATCCATACCTAAAATGACGTCGAAGTCTACCATATCAAGTAGTACTAGGTTCACCATTGTTCCCCTGTCATTCACTTCTAATGGAAAATTATTTACCACCCGAGAGGCCCAAATTGAGGCCCCTACTGGTGTCACAACCTCAAAAGGTTCACTTAAATAAGAAGGTTCTACGTGTAAATTCTTAGCAAAACTCATTGACACATATGAAAATGTAGAGTCGGGATCATATAATACAAATGCAGGAATACTCGTGACCAGCAAAATACATGTGACCACCGCATTAGATGTTTCTGCCTCATTCCTTTGGGAAAAGCGTAGAGCCGATTAGAATTGTTGGGTTGTTGACCTCCCTGACTCTGGCGGGGTTGGTTTCCCTGATTTCCCTTGTAGGTAGCTGTGGTTGCTTCTGACCTCCCCTGAATAGATTGAGTTTGGGTCCTAGTGGCCTGACTCTCCACAGTTATAACATGCCTTCATTAAGAGCCGACATTCTCCAATGTGTTTCCTTTGACAAATATTACAAATTGGTTTGTCACCTCCTGTGTTAGGGTTGGTGGCCTTGTCCTTGCTACCTTGGTAATTAAACCAACTGTGCCCCTTAGGCTTGAAATAAAACTGGCCCACAGATTGGTTCGGTCCTGAAGATCCCTTACTAAACTTTTGCTTCTGATTTTGACTCTGGTTAAATGATCCTGACGTCCGAAATCTCTTCTGCGAATATTCTCTTTTTGCTTTAGCGAAATCTTCTACCCTCAAAGCCATATCGACAATCTGAAGATAAGTTCGATCGTTGGCTAACGCCACCACCTTCTCTGTTATGTTCGGTTTTAAACCCTCAACAAATCGCTTGACTTTCTCCCTTTCTATAGGGACGACATGTGTGTTGTATGCCGATAATGTTACACCCCGTAATTCCAGGACATGTTTATAAGAACGTACGTAAGAACTCAAAAGTGTTAAGATTTGAGACTAGTAAAAATTTATCGGAAGTATGGAAATGTCGGAAAATGAAATATTGCGACGAACGGGAGGGCGACACGTGTCACCCCCCCCCCTTAGTGGTCTTGGACGAAATGCACATGGATAAAATGGTCATTTGACCAATATTGAGATGACCAAGTCTTTCTAGGCTTGAGCTTGAGATTATTGACTTAGTCAAAGGGGCCACTTGGCTAGATTTTTAAATGGAAATTCATCCAAACCTCACAAGTGTTCTAATCTTAACCCTCCATGTTGTTATATAGTCATCCTAAGTTGCAAGACAAGGCATTTTACACTAAGAAAAATTTGAAGAACTCTTGTTCTTGTTGTATAGCTCTCGGGTTTGGGCACTTTAGGAAGACAAAATTTTTTGTTTGTTGTCCAATAATATCCACACTTTAAACCAAGGTTCCTAAGGGTATTGTAAGGGTATCTCAATAGAAAGATCCCAGAAAAGTGGCGTTTTCGTATTAGTCGCAAGGTGAAAACCTAGTCACTTTCCTAGGTTTGGATTGGGAACATAAGGAAAGTTGTTTGTGATCTTCTAAGGGCTTCAAGTGGCGGATTGGAGTGTCAAGGAGAGGCTCTAAGTTTCTAGGGAGCGACTTCGGATCTTGAAGTGGATTAAGGCTCACTAAGGTAACAATCTTGTTCTCTTAAGTGTTATAAGATTACATATTGTTGTAGCCTTACATTTTGACTAGCATGAACTATATGTATTAAAGATTGATAAGTGTTATGGATATTTGAAGCCTAAAATCCGAATGACATGTTGAGCCATTTGAAATTGAAATCCAATTTGGTCGATAATTAGAATCGTCGTATGTTTACCTACTTGAGGATTGTAGTGGTTATAATCTATTGCGGCTTGATAACATGTTATACTAAACAACTTGGATTGAAAAGGAATTGGAAAGGAATTTGTATTGTTGTCCCGCAAATTGCCGAAATGACATTGTATGTTGGACTAGTTTGATATCAATTGTGGGGCGGAATTTTACACGTCTTGTTAAGCGTGTAATCCCCTATTGTTAACTACATTGTTGAGCCTTAAATGTGGCGTGTTTGGTTATTGAATTCGGGCCTTGAAAAAGGTGGAAAAGTATGTAGAAACAAAGGAAGTGTTGTCCGATTTTCCGTAGAATTTAGTGACTTTGCACTTGGAATATTCTACGTTTGAAGCTAGAAGTGAATAGATGTATTATGGTCATTATAGGTTGACATACTACGTACGGCGTATTGGACTTAGCAAGTGGATTGAACCGAAGAGGTATGTGGAACTTTCATATCTCTTGAGCATGAGTAGTTGTAAATGTATAGTACGGTAGACGTACGAGATTTAAATGAATTTAGTTTCATTTGATATCCTTGACTTGTTTTTAAAGGATAGAAATGCCTTGGTTTCAAAAGCATAAAGTTGGTTAATAACTTTATGGAAAGAAAGAAAGAATGGTTTATTCTAATAAGGTAAACAAAGATTTCTTGACTTGAAAATGTATAGAATACTTGATTTGGAAAGTATTGATCCATTGAGCTATTCTAAAGTTAAGAAACATGATTACTAAAGTTAAGGGACTTGAAGTATTTTAAAAGTACATGATACTTGTTTTGTTTGGAAAGTTTAAGTCTCTTGGTTATAAAGAAGAATGTAAGTATCTAAGGTATAAAGCTAGTATAACGGCTTTATGGGAAGTTGGTTATAATAGCTTTATGGAAAGTTAAAAGAGTGGTTTACTCTAAGTAATGTAAGTAATGATAAATGACTTGAAATAATGAAAGGCAAATTGATTTAAAGGCATCAATTGCTTAAGGTTTTAAAAGAAAGAAGTCACTTGATTTAGAAGCCTATAAATGTATTTCTAAAAGGTATTGTGACTTGTCTTGAAAAGTAGTTATGACTTGATACTACGGTTATTAGTATCTTGGAAGTTTTATATGAAAAAGAGTCATTTTTAAAAGAGTAGAAGTACGTAGTACTTTGGGTTAAATTTTCGGATTTTATAATGACATGTTAGTGCCTTAAGTAAACTAAAATGAGAGTGTATATGAACAAGGCTAATAAGAAGTTAGGGGATTTCTTAACTTGCTTATGTTATGTATGATAAGCCGGTAGTGCTTATGTTATGTATGATAAGCCGGTAGTTCTTATGTTATGTATGATAGCCGGTTGTGCTAGTGATATATTGTTCATTACGGGGTCATTCCCCGGGTTTGTGGCATTTGCATATTCCGTGGATTTGCTACCCATGATGCGAGGAATACCTCATGCGAGTCTGTAGGGCTCATGCGGGTGAAATAGTCCTATGCGGGGCGGACCAATCCTATGCGAGGAATACCTCATGCGGGTCTATACGACCTATGCAGGCGGATACAGTCTATGCGAGGAAGTTACCTCATGCGGGTCCATACGACCTTTGCGGGTGAAATAGTCCCAGGAGTAGGATTGCTTAATGATACTACGGGCGGATGGCCCTACTTTGATCATGAGCCTCCTATTTTTATGCAGTAAAGTATACTCTTGTTTACTTTCATTGTTAGTAAGGCACGATGTCTTTATTATTTGAGTTATCATACATGTCTCGATTTTATATTAGACTTTATGATTTCATTCTGAGACTTTGATTTCACATACTTGGTACATGTTATCGACCTCGCCTTGAGGTGCGTTCATGCCGCAGTAGAGTATACTGAGTTCTTGATCCTCACTCTTAGGATCACTGTTCATTGCTTGGAAACTCCATTACTCGAGGCTTATCCCGGTTGAGATCCACGTATGGTGGCCGTTGTATATTCGAGGGTATGGTGGGGCCTGTCCGTCACGATTGTTATTCTTAAGTGCAGTAGCCACATTGTGAATTGGGTTTTTAAGAACAGAAATGTACTGGTTTATTTTATTTTGGTTCATGTATATTTTACGGAAGGTGGCCTTATCGGCTAACCTGTTGATATTTACTGTTTAAGTATTTATGAGTTTTATATGTTCCGCTGCTATTCTCTGATGTATACCTGTAAGGGGTGCCCAGGTAGGGCACCAGTCGCGGGCCCGGGGTCGGGTCGTGACAAAAGTGGTATCAGAGCAGTTAGTCCTCGGAAAGTGTCTACAGACAGTGTGTCTAGTAGAGTCTTGGTTATCGGTGTATTGTGCACCACATCTATAACCGGGAGAGGTGCAGGACATTTAGGATTAGTTTCCATTCTTCTCACTCTGAGATCGTGCGATAGAGTGTTGTTAGAGTCGTCTGTCACGACCGAACCCGTGTTGGTGCCTTACCGGGCACCTAGTGATACAACATCAGTGTAATGGAACATAAAACACATACATGAAACCAATGTAAGAAGACAATGAAATAAGAAGACAGGCTAACCAAAAACAGTTACCGTCAGTATATATAAATAACAACTCTTTCAAAATGAACAGTTTAATCCTTTTTACAAACCACGCCAGCGATTACTCTGCACCTTACGAATGATATGACAACAATGACGGGACGGGGCCTCGCCATACCCTGTATGCACCTACAACAACAGGGGACTATACAGATAAGCCTCGGAAGCGGAGCTTTCCCAAACTGGCTGTGACCCTAAGAGCGAGGATCAACGGCGGTGTACCTTTACTGCGGCATGAACGCGGCCCGAAGGAGTCGATGCAACGGTACCAAGTATGTGAAACTAAAAATAAAGTAAATGAAATCATAGTAGTCTATATAAAGCATGAGACAAGTATGATAACCAAACTACGATTCACAATAAATAGCGATCATGTCAAGTCGTGGACTCACGCCTCAAAGTTATCACAATAAAACCGTGCAGGGCAATGCGAAGGCATAGCCGACTACTAAGACCAGCGATACCAAAAATACCACAAAGCGTATCCCGAGGTCTTTCTAGACCGCACCACATGATCGGCGGCCACTCGCCCGCAATATCAATGTCTTGCGTCTATCCACGAACTCTCGCGACTCGCATAGGTCACCCGAGACCGCGTGAGGTACTCCTCGAATCATGGTCCTGCATCGCTGAGGTATACCGCGTCGAAGGCGGCTAACCCTCGGTATCCGCCTAGGCTCCGCGCCCGCATAGTCTCAAAAGACCGCATAGTCTCAGCAGACCGCATAGGAATCCCCGCGTCGGGCTAAACACCGGAATGATCAATCACGAGCTACCGCTCCGCGTAGTCACAAAATTTGCATAGGCCGTATAGACGCGTCAAGGGTGGCAAGCCCTCGGTATAATAAGTCGAGGGTATGTGATACAATAACGATACAGCGGGCTTAACGTTTGACAACGTAAGCACAACAAAGTGACCCCTTACACAATAATCACAAGATACTAACACACGTAGCATCCTAACATGCTTACTTATCAAATCAACAAGAAAGTATTACAAGGCTATCACAAACCAATACAATCAAGTTATTCACACAAGGTACTTTCTACTAACAAGTTCGTACCTATCCCCAAAGTACTTCATACATTAAATCTTTAAAGATACGTTACTTCACAAAACCACACAATACTGTAGTATATGAAAATAGAGTGATTATCTTTTAGAGTAAATCAATTACTTCTCTTTGTAAAATCAAGTAGCCACATTCTTTTCCAATGTTCAAGTTTGCCTAATTTCCAATGTTCAAGTTTGCCTAGTTTCCAATGTTCAAATTTGCCTTTTTAGAAAGGTTTAGTAGTTCATAGTCTTATTCATTTAAGAATATAATTCTCCTTTAAACAACTGAGAACATAAGCCTTATATGTGAGTAGGATATTCTTGTTTATAACAATCTTATTACAATGACCATGATCTAGGAAATATCATTTTGTCTCATCTTAGCTTCTATGCAGATGGAAGTTTCTCTTGGTTTTAATAATACTTAATTATTAAAAACATTTCCTTTAACGCTGCAGTGGTTTGTCGATACACATTCCGATTTCCAAAATCAAGAAAACATTCTTAAGCCGTTATACCTAACTTTCCATAAAGCTAGTATAACTCTTAAGTTTTCAAAAAAATCAAGTACTACCTCCTTTCAAAATGATTCAAAAATCTTTTGAAATACTTCAAGTTCTTTATTATCACATAACAAGCCGCTTATAGTTCAAATCGGTTACCTTTTAAAAACCACAAGTATTTTCTTACCAACATAAAGTTATAACCAACTTCCCATAAAGCCGTTATAACACTTTATGTTTTAAACAATCAAATACATTTAGCACGTATCGTCTACCGCACTACATAGTTCACACATATCATGCTAGAAGAGATAGGAAGAGGTTCACATACCTCGCGACAGTATCGACTAATAGCAAAACGCTCAAGTACTTCCAACCGGCTACTCCTTTAAGCCAAGTAGATCGCGCCACACGTAGTACTTCAACCTATAAGGCCACGCGCTCATTAACATTTAGATCCGCCGTAGAACATTCTCTGAGAAAATTGGCGCACCTCCCGCAACAGCGTAAATCACCTCCACTCTCGCGGCCGGCTACCAAGCCAACCGGGGTTATACGTTTAATCGGACGTGCACAATTCTACCTCCGTGAAAAGCTACACAAGTCTCATGTCTGATCCTATGTAAATCTGATTCGATACTCTTCTTTCGAAAAGGTTTCTTATTATTCAGGCTTAAGTCAAAAGACATTGCCGATAACAACGTTCAGTACTATATATAGTATACTTCAACTATATAATCTAACAACATGTAATTTCCAATTACAATAGGGGGACAAGATATTTACCTCGATAAGCCCATAATTATCCGAGTTTAAATGTCGCTCCTGAGCAAGGTTTAGCTCCTACTCCGTGCGCTCCGACCCGCTCCAAACAACCCTTAGAAGTTCTAACCAACTTCTACTTATAACTTCAACTACGGGTGAAGATTTACTTAGGGTTTCGGTTTTGTGACTGAAGGGAAGTATAATAGTATTTCTGGGCTTTGTAAATGTATAACCTTAGAATACTACAAGGTATATGGCTAAGGTAATTTGGGCATTATAACAATACTTTTGAGAGTATTTCTAACAAGAGGGGGGTATTTATACGAAAACTACTAGGCTAGGGGGGGGTACACTCTCGGCTAGCACCCCTAGAGGGGGGGGTGCTCTCGGCCGAACTCAACACAAGGGGAGGGAGAAGGAGAGCTTTCAAGACTTAGGCAAATTTATGGATGAATTAGTCTTCAAAGGGATAGGGTATTTATAGGACAAGCCAAGGCCAACCAATGGCCAAGATCTTTCCAAGTGCAAGGCAAGTGTAGGGCCAAGATCTTGCCAAGTGCACACTAGCCAACTAACACAAAAATATCCTACCAACCCTTGACCACAAAGGCCACACTTTCGGCCACCACTATTACCGCCCAAGGTGTTCCAATGAGAGGGTGACAAGTGTCGCCCTCTTGTTGGTCCAAAATGTTTCGTCTCTCGGAAAAATCCGTAAAAATTAAAAATGACATAGCCGGAAATTCCCCTACGAAAGCTGTGAAAACGTTTCGTCGAAAACCGACTCTAACCGGGTGTTGTGAACAAAGTTAATTCGGCCAAGCCTAATTCTCAAGTTCAAATTTTCTACGTACGTCCTTACGTACATACTCTGGAAATACGGGGTATAACATTCTCCCCTCCTTAGAAACATTCGTCCCGAATGTTCCTTCTAAGTCTCAAAACAAACGTGCGCCAGTATAGTCTTCACTACTATACTTACGAGAATCAATCCTGCCACACCTGGCCACAGAAACAACTTGCGCAAAATGCTTACATCCAAGTCCACGAGGAAACACCTCTAACATCACCAAAATGATACCACTTTTGTCACTTTGCCTGAGGCATTAACCTTCTCAAGCGACCCAACAAATGATGCCGTTTGCGTCGATCATCGAAGCCGTCGACATTCGAACTCTTACTACATTTCGAAATCGCTTCAGTATCCAAAACTCGGGGTTATCATCTTCAACTTGGTCATCATTAGCTGGGGAATACTCTGGATGGATCTCCGATTTCCTTCTCGAACATAACACGAAAGACTGGACGCACTGCCTCCTAAGTCGGACGGCAAATGCTAACATATAGGCAACCTGGCCTATTCTTCACATGAACTCAAAGGCCCAAAGTAACTCGGGCTAAGTTCCCTCTGTATTCCAAAACTCGTCACACCCAACCCGGGGTGGTACTTTCAAGAAGACCGACCGTCAACCTGAACTCTAAGCGTCGTCGCCGATTATCCGCACGATTTCTCTGAGCTGCCAGAACCTCTTCTAGACAAGCTTTACTCTATCCACAGTCTGCTGGAACAAGCCTGAACCAACTATCTGAATCCTGCCAACATCGAACCAATCGACCGGCGACTCACACATCCGCCCCTACAAGGCTTCATAAGGCGACATCCGAACACTGAAATGGTAGCTTAAACACTCCTTCAACAGGAGACAACAATTCTCGCAACTATCCCTGAAATCCAAACACTGGCCCGAGGGCGAATGTGATTCTGAGACTTACTTGAGTTCCTAACCTTGCCTGGTAAAACCTCCAGAAAAGAAACAGCCGCAACCTGGGCTCCACTGTCTGACATAAGGTGAAGGTAGGCACCTCGTGCAGCCTTACAACCTTTCTGATATATCATCTCGCATAACCCTCTGCCGAGTAAACGGTCTTTGCTAGAAGACAAGACGGCTGACCTCCTCGGCCCGACTACTGGTCGAATGCATCCACGAATTCGTACGTTGGTTAACTAAACTCGGGCCTAACACCCTCGTGACCCTACCACAAGGCGGGACCACCACAAACTGACCCCACCACCAAACATGCCGCGGGTTGACCCGCAACGTGGCCTCAACCCGACCCGGCAACGCGCAAAACGCTAGCTCCCTGAAGGAAAACTCTCACTAATCACGTTACGAAAACCTAGCGGTCTTCTTAGCTCAACTACCCTCTTTCATTCCACACTACTCAGGGACTAATCCCACAAACATAACTCACGTGCACTATGCACTCCTATAAGGGTCAAACATAAACAATACATCTTTTACTCGAGATGGCCTTACCTCTAAGGTCTCTACGTATAACACTCTAAGGCTCACACTTTCTCTATCCCCCAAATCTTACTTGGTTAACTAACCAAGATTTCTAATCACCATTTACACAATGCTATCAGAATAAACACTTAAGGTATACTCACCTTATCACACATACTAAACCCTAGAGGGTTAAAGATCTATCTGTATCTACTGCTTCACTCCCCTTAGTCGTTCTAATCAAACCTGCCCCGTAGGGCGCATAGCTAAGGAAGATGACGAACTACCCACCGATCCTGAAGGCTAAGTCCTCCCGCAAGGACACTCTTTCGACATCAGACCCTGACGGTCATAGGTACAACAAGTACCAACTAAAAGGCGACATTCCCTGAGATGACGCCTGCCACACTGTGAACACTGAGAAAAAACTGAATCGGATGTTTGGAACCCGTGTAGTGAGCGGAAGCTCGAGCTCGACCAACTCCTGCATACCCCGAACGTCCTGAACCCTGTGGAGGACCTTTCTGCACTGGTGGATGCGCATAATCTGATCTGCTGGTGAGGCGACTCGCCTCGAAAGTTACCAAAGGGCCTTGCCGCTCGGCCTCTTCGTCGCCCGTTAACCCGCCGATCTACGTTTCTCGGCTGCTGCGCATAAGCCCGCATACGTGCCATGCTCAAGCCCAATCAAGAATTACTCTTGCACAACCTTCCGTTGATATTCATCAAGACTCGCGGTACATCGGTATACTCTCGGTAGTCAAATCCATAGTTAGTAACGGTCGCCTCCTTGAAATCTATATTCTCTGTTCGGTGCGTGGGCGAAGGTTCAAATATCATGGCGCAGATGAATCGCTGCCGCCGTGCTAAACTCTGCTGGGGCTAGTGACGTCGCAGAACTCCCCGAATGAAGCACCTCCCAAGGTGATAATTGGGCCTGTGCCCACGTAACCCTCTGTACTCTACTCGCAGCTCCCTCGGCTGCCTTGCCCTCCTGGGCCCGGGTTGCCCTACGCGGAGGCATAACGGTAAGGGAAAGAAATACGTTAGAGGGTCCAACTTACAACACAGCTCTAAGGCACGATCTCAGAGTGAGAAGAAATAGAAACCAATCCTAAATATCCTATAGCCTCCTGATTATTGGTGTGGTGCACAACACACCGATAATCAAGACTCTACTGGATACGATGCGTAGACACTTTCAAGGATTAATCGCTTCGATACCACTTTTGTCACGACCGAACGGGCCCGTGGTCGTGCCTTACCCCGGGCACCCTAGTGATACAACATCAGAGTAATCAGCGGAACATAAAACACATACATGAAATCAATGTAAGAAGACAGTGAAATAAGAAGACAGGCTAACCAAAAACGATTACCGTCAGTATATATAAATAACAACTCTTTCCAAATGAACAGTTTAATCCTTTTACAAACCCTGCCCACAACAGTACTACAGACCTCTACGAATGATATGACAACAACGACGGGACAGGGCCGCCATACCCGTATGTAGCACCCAACAACGAGGACTATACGAAGATAAGCCTCGAGAAAGCGGAGCTTTCCCAACGCTGACGTGACCCTAAGAGCGAGGATCAACGGCGGTGTACCTTTACTGCGGCATGAACGCGGCCCGAAGAGTCGATGCAACAGTACCAAGTATGTGAACGAAAATAAATCGTAAATGAAATCATAGTAGTCTATATAAAGCGGGAGACATGTATGATAACCAAACTACAATTCACAATAAATAGCGATCATGTCAAGTCGTGGACTCACGCCTCAAAGTTATCACAATAAAACCGTGCGGGGCAAATGCGAAGGCATAGCCGACTACTAAGACCCACGATGCCAAAAATACCACTCGTATCCGAGGTCTTTCTAGACCGCACCATGATCGGGCGGCCACTCGCCCGCAATATCAATGTGCGCGTCTATCCTGGAACTCTCGCGACTCGCATAGGTCACCCACGACCGCGTGAGGTACTCGCCGAATCATGGTCCCGCCGCTTGAGGTATACCCGCGTCGAAGCGGCTAACCCTCGGTATCCGCCTAGGCTCCGCAGCCCGCATAGTCTCAAAAGACCGCATAGTCTCAGCGGACGCGCATAGGAATCCCCGCGTCGGGCTAAACACCGGAATGATCAATCCTAGAGCTACCGCTCCGCATAGTCACAAGGCTGCATAGGCCGTATAGACCGCATCGGGTGGCAAGCCACCGGTATAATAAGTCAAGGGTATGTGATACAATAACGATTACAACGGGCTTAACGTTTGACAACGTAAGCACAACAAGAGTGACCCCTTACCTGATAATCACAAGATACTAACACACGTAGCATCCTAACATGCTTACTTATCAAATCAACAAGAAAGTATTACAAGGCTATCACAAACCAATACAATCAAGTTATTCACACAAGGTACTTTCTACTAACAAGTTCGGGTACCTATCCCCAAAGTACTTAATACATTAAATCTTTAAAAGATACGTTACTTCACAAAAACCACACAATACCTGTAGTATATGAAAATAGAGTGATTATCTTTTTAGAGTAAATCAATTACTTCTCTTTGTAAAATCAAGTAGCCACATTCTTTTCCAATGTTCAAGTTTGCCTAATTTCCAATGTTCAAGTTTGCCTAGTTTCCAATGTTCAAGTTTTCCTTTTTAGAAAGGTTTCGTAGTTCATAGTCTTATTCATTTAAGAATATAATTCTCCTTTAAACAATCTGAGAACATAAGCCTTATATGTGAGTAGGATATTCTTGTTTATAACAATCTTATTACAATGACCATGATCTAGGAAATATCATTTTGTCTCATCTTAGCTTCACATGCGGATGGAAGTTTCTACTGGTTTTAATAATACTTAATTATTAAAAACATTTCCTTTTATTAACGCTGCAGTGGTTTGTCGATACACATTCTGATTTCCAAAATCAGTAAAACATTCTTAAGCCGTTATACCTAACTTTCCATAAAGCTAGTATAACTCTTAAGTTTTCTAAAAAAAATCAAGTACTACCTCCTCTTTCAAAATGATTCAAAAATCTTTTGAAATACTTCAAGTTCTTTATTATCACATAACAAGCGATTATAGTTCAAATCGATTACCTTTTAAAAACCACAAGTATTTTCTTACCAACATAAAGTATTATAACCAACTTCCCATAAAGCCGTTATAACACTTTATGCTTTAAACCAATCAAATACATTTAGCACGTATCGTCTCACCGTACTACATAGTTCACACATATCATGCTAGAAGAGATAGGAAGAGGTTCACATACCTCGCGAGTATCGACTAATAGCAAAACGCTCAAGTACTTCCAACCGTCGGCTACTCCTTTAAGCCAGTAGATCGCGCCACACGTAGTACTTCACCTATAAGGCCACAAGGCGCTCATTAACATTTAGATCCGCCGTAGAACATTCACGTAAAATTCGGCACCTCCCCATGAGCGTAAATCACCTCCTCTATCGGGCCGCTACCAAGCCAACGGGGGTTATACGTTAATCGGACGTGCACAATTCTACCTCACGAAAAGCTACACAAGTCTCTGCATGTCTGATCCTATGTAAATCTGATTCGATTACTCTTCTTTGAAAAGGTTTCTTATTATTGGGCTTAAGTCAAAAGACATTGCGATAACAACGTTCGATACTATATATAGTATACTTCAACTATATAATCTAACAACATGTAATTTCCAATTACAATAGGGGACAAGATATTTACCTCGATAAGCCCATAATTATCCGAGTTTAAATGCCGCTCCGAGCAAGTTTAGCTACTACTCCGTGCGCTCCGACCAGCTCCAAACAACCCTTAGAAGTTCTAACCAACTTCTACTTATAACTTCAACTACGGGTGAAGATTTACTTAGGGTTTCGGTTTTGTGACTGAAGGGAAGTATAATAGTATTTCTGGGCTTTGTAAATGTATAACCTTAGAATACTACAAGGTATATGGCTAAGGTAATTTGGGCATTATAACAATACTTTTGAGAGTATTTCTAACAAGAGGGGGGTATTTATACGAAAACTACTAGGCTAGGGGGGGGGGTACACTCTCGGCTAGCACCCCTAGAGGGGGGGGGGGGTGCTCTCGGCCGAACTCAACCTGAGGGAGGGAGAAGGAGAGCTTTCAAGACTTAGGCAAATTTATGGATGAATTAGTCTTCAAAGGGATAGGGTATTTATAGGACAAGCCAAGGCCAACCAATGGCCAAGATCTTGCCAAGTGCAAGGCAAGTGTAGGGCCAAGATCTTGCCAAGTGCACACTAGCCAACTAACACAAAAATATCCTACCAACCCTTGACCACAAAGGCCACACTTTCGGCCACCACTATTACCGCCCAAGGTGTTCCAATGAGAGGGTGACAAGTGTCGCCCTCTTGTTGGTCCAAAATGTTTCGTCTCTCGAAAAAATCCGTAAAAATTAAAAATGACATAGCCGGAAATTCCCCTACGAAAAGTGAAAGCGTTTAGTCGGCAAACTCTAACCGGGTGTTGTGAACAAAGTTAATTCGGCCAAGCCTAATTCTCAAGTTCAAATTTTCTACGTACGTCCTTACGTACATACTCTGGAAATACGGGGTATAACAGTCTCTCCCTAACGAGTTACGTTGATTGCAGCTACGAGAAAGGCAGCAGTGATCCATGAGGGATTATGTGGATTGCGTATCCAGGTTGGTAATAATTGTAGTATAGTTGGTATTATGACATACAACTATAGGGATATATGTATGAGGGTCAGACGCGTGTTGCCTAGAATGATTTTAAATTACCAGGAATTGGTAAGGACTAAATAAATACCGGGAAGGTATGAAACAATTTAATGAACTCTCATCAAGGTTTTACGTACTAATTTGAGATAATTAGGTGATGATGAGTTGTCTGAGGAGGTAGTGGACCCTTAAGAAGTTATAATTGAGGGACTTAATGGAAGACTATATTAATATATTAAGCTACGTGGTATGATTAAGAGAATGGTACGGATGAGACCCGTATGGAGTAAGTATGGTAGTTGTGATCAAGACAACACGATTATGGTATTATGAGAAGTTATTGTACCCGTTTATGGGGGGACTTATAAGGTAGGAGTGGAGCATGGAAATTGCGAGCCTAAGAATATTGATAACCACCGAGACCTTAGGTATATAAGGCCTTCTCGGGTAGTAAAAAGTTAAGTCAGACCAAGGATAAGAGTTAAGTACGACGCCGAGTCGGGTTGAGGGCCTATTAAGGGTCGCCCCATAGCCTGTAATGGAATGGGATCAGTTGGTAGTAGTCCCGCTACGTGACATGGTCACGAGGGTGCAAGGCCCGAGTCTAGTTAATCGTTTTACGGGTTCGTGGACGCATTTCACCGGAACCAAGTTGTGAGAGCCGGAAATGGCCTTTTATTGTTTAATTTAGTAACTCCAAAGATTGGAAGCCAGAATTAGTATGGAAGTTATGTACGTATGCTAGTATAAGTTTGGAAGTACGGAAAGAGTACGACCAGTGAAAAAGAGAGCAACCAATTGTAAAGAAATAGGGCCTGAATCCATGAGAACCTTTCGAGGTGACTACACCCGTGAGTGATGGGTGGTAGCTGAGCGGGTATATAATAAATGTCCGGTGACAATACAGTCGTCGGACCCTAGCAGACCTAGTAGAGCTGATATGACCGACCTTGAGGTCATTATGAGTACGGGCTAGTTGGCCTCTCGTTATGCCAACGTTGACTGCAGAGAGAGAATTGTTCGATTCAAGTTTTCCGGTAAGCCGATTATCGAGTGGAAAGGAAGGGTGGTAACCAGTGAATTATCCTTCCTTCTTTGATATCATTGTTTTTAATAAGTCGGTGTGACTTGTTCATTTGAGGTAAATTAATGCAGAAAGTAAATAATACTCGAATTTGAAGGAATTTATGTTAAGTGCCCTTGGAGGTACTTGGAGTTGGTTTGGTGTGGCGATCAGGGCCACGACCTTCCGGATAATTTCAGGAAAGAGCACAAGAAAGAATAAGATAAGTACGAGTGTTGCCTGCGGAAAACAGAAGACATCATTAGTAGGTTTTGAAAATCTGTACGATTATAAGGTGGCGCTTTATGATTAAGGTTTTGAAAGGGAGATAAGTTCTCTCTCCCACGTAAAAGGACAGTTTTACGTATTATGGGGTTATGTGTACCCATGTTATTAGACAAAGGATAGGAGACTGGTAAGGTCTTCAGTATCGCCATGCCATAAGTTACAGTTTTAGATAACCGTACGAAAGGTATTGTGTTGGGGTCATTAAGAACGACGTTACGAAATGGTCGAGGAAGTGTCGTAAGGATATAAATGCAGGTAGTACGCATGTATGAAACTGTACGATTATGAATCAAGATAGAAATACTTTTGCTAATAATAAGCATAAGGAAGGGTTATGACCAGAATGATAAAAGAGAATACAACTGTGGTTATGTAAGTTGCACAAGATATGATTACCCTAGACTAGTGTAAAGACCATTAGTTGATGATGGGCAGTAAGAACACCTCGAGAAAATGTGGTAACATCTGTACTGACGAGAAAGATAGTAAGAAAATACGGAGGGGTAAGGGACCCCAGGACAACTTGAAATAACTTATAAAAGAAAGACGAGTAGGCACTCGAACGATAAGAAAGCTTGACAAGTCATTAGGTATTGTAATACCATGAATTGAGGTTGAACATATGATTATAAGCTCTATGAGCCGAGAGAGAATAATAGGATTACTACTTGACGAGATCAAGGGAATCTTCCCCCTAAATTGTGATTGACAGGAAGTATTAGCCATGAGGCAAGCAAAGGAATCAAATCTAAGTTAGTGACCAAGTTTGGTTGCAACAGAGAAAGGGAAACAGGAACCATAATTGAGATTAAGGATGCCCGAATATTTCGCAGGAATGAGAAAGGTTTCCAGTTATTGGAAGATAAGTTTGTCACGACCCGACCTCGGGCCCGCGACTGGTGCCTTACCCCGGGCACCCTAGTGATACAACATCAGAGAAAATCAGCGGAAATAAAAACTTAAACATGAAACAAGATATAATATAAGAAACAGGTTAACCAAAACGGTCACCTTTATGCATATATATATAAACCGAACAGTTATCCTTTACAAACCCTGCCCACAACAGTACTACAGACCTCTAAGAATGTAACCACAACTATGACGGGACAGGGCCCCGCCATACCCCTGAATGTATAAGTACCTACAACGACAGGGGACTATACCAAAAGATAAGCCTCCGGAGAAACGGAGCTTCCCAAAATGCAGAACTGCGATCCTAAGATCGAGGATCAACAACTAGTGTACCTCTACCTGCGGCATGAACGCTTCGGCCGAGAGGTCGACAACGGTACCAAGTATGTGAAACTGAAAAATACTGTAATGAAATCATAACAGTCTATATAAAGCAGGAGACATGTATGATAACCAAACTACAGTACACAACATATAAGCAGTCAGGGACTCACGCCCTCAAAGTCATCACTCAAATATAACCATGGGTCTCACACCCACCATATCAATCATGTCCGTGGAATTCCTTCCTCACTGCCGGCAGTCTATGATATAACAACACCAAGGAGTACACATGAACACGTGTCCCACTGTGTCATCGAGCCGTCTGGGGCAGAAATCTGAAGGCATAGCTACCAGAACCAACCTGCATCATCCACTGACCGGGGCAAGTACGAAAGCCAACTACCAGATACCTACCGTACCAACAACACTATATAACTGTATCACGAAGCTGACACGGGGCAAGTACGAAGGCCGACTACCAGATACCACCTGCGCCACTAGCTGACGGGGCCGTGCGAACCAACTACGGATACTGGCGTAATCACGAGACTTCGCCACAAAACTGAACGGTTTAAGTACGAAGGCTAACTACCAGATACCTCCTGCGTCATGCCAATGACGGGGGCAAGTACGAAAACCAACTACCAGATACCAAGCCGTATCAGTAAACCTCATGGAGGGCTAGTCCATGGAACAACAATCCTAATGGAACCATACCCGTGGGCCACCCAACGTGTCAGTAGGTCCAAGGATATAACAAGATAACCGACCCTCCATCGAGAGACGCAGTAGCATAGAAATATAATACTTGCACAACAAAGGCTATCACAAGTAAACATAGGCAAGTTACTCACACTCAAGGTACTTTCATTTTATGTCAAAAATCCGGGTTTTAACCCCAAAGTACTACATGCTTTAACTCTTTAAAAATATCAATTTCTTTCACAAAAGTCACATGATACTAACACTCGTAGTATCCAAAATAGAGTAACTATCATTTTAAGTAAATCAAAACAATTTCCAAACCTTCCTTTTTAAATAAACCAAGACAACACCATGCCTTCCTTTTAAACAAAATCAAGACAATACCATGCCTTCTTTTTTTTAAACCGAATCACTTCTCTTTTTTTTAAAGTCAAGTAACCATTTTAAATCCAATAATAAAACCATTCTTTTGTTTTCATAAAGTCTTTATAACTAACTTCCCATAAAGCTATTATAACACTTTATGTTTTAAACCAATCAAGGACAACTACTTTCATTTCCGAAATCAAGATAACTTTATTCTTTTAAAGACCAAGCACCCATTACTCACGAATAAGGTTTCACAACTTTTTAACACAATTCAAGTTCTTAACATTTCATATCAAGTCACTTAACTTTAGAATCAAGTCAAGGACACAAAAAGGAAATCAAACTTCTTTAACACACGTGCGTCTACCGCACTATATATTTCACAAATAGTCATGCTCAAGAGGATAGGAAGAATCACATACCTCTTCGGCTTAATCCACAAGCCAGGTCGAGTATGCCGCGCGTAGAATACCCACCTATAATAAACAAACACGTATATCAACGTCTAGACTTCTTCGTAGAACATTCTAAGTATCAGGTTCCTTATCCTACGGAAAATTGGGCAGCACCTCCCCCCCCCCCCGCAATCACATAAATACCCTCATATAACAAGGCCATACCAAGCCAACTCCAGGGATTACACGCCACAGGGCGTGTACAAAAGCGCCCCGCGGTAATACTACGATCACTGTAAATACATCCCAATGTAAATCTGATTCAATTCTTTTTAATCATCCTTCCATATATCTTATACTCAATTATAAACTACTATAACATGTAATATCCAATTACAATAGGAGGACAGAGATCATTACCTCGATAAGCCCAAAATTATCCAAGATTTATAAGTCGATCCTAAGCAACGTTTAGCTCCAATTCCTTACGTTCCAATCCACTACAAGCGACCCTTAGAATCTCCTAACCAACTCCTCTCCAAGATCCAACTCCAAAAAGTGAAGAACACTTAGGCTCAAACTATGGCAACTTTCGGCCAAGGCAAGCTTTCTAGGCTAGGGGTGTGAAATCTTTTCTAACACTTGGTTCACAATCTTACTAACACCTTAAGGAAGAACACTTAAGAGTTTAAGGATTTTTGGACAACTTTAGCTCAATAATTCAGCCCATGGCCGAGAGCTACTAGGGAGAGGGAGGGAGTATTTTTGCCTTGGAAACTCTCAAGTGAGGGATGAAGAAGTCTTTGTCACGACCCGTTCCGGGGCCCGTGACTGGTGCCTTACCGGGGCACCCAAGTAGTCATATATCAGAGTAACCAGCGGAAATATAAAACAAGACAGGAAACATAGTAAAAACAGAAACAGTTTATCTGCTGAAAAGCTTGCCTTACGGCATAATATAAATAACTCAAGTTTTGCGATTCATCCCAGTGTACAATAGTACTACAGACCTCTAAGGAAGTAAACAACTATGGCGGGACAGGGCCCCGCCATACCCTGACTGTACAAAACTATCTACAATACAGGGAGATCATACCCAAAAGTAGAGCCTCCGGAGAAGATGGAGCTCCTGACACCAACGCAAAAGATCCTAAGGATGCGGATCTAGCACCTTTGCCTTTACTGCGGCATGAGCGGCCCGAAGGAGTCGGTCTGACATGTACCAAGTATGTGAAACTATAAAGAATCAAATGAAATCAAAGTATTTAAAACCTTTTCACAAATACAATTAGTTCAATTGCACATAGTGCCACATCACAAACAACAACGGTAATAGGAAAAGCGTAGCAGTCTATTCTAGGCGCGAATGATCGAAGCAAGGCGATCGCCCATAGTATCATTCGCGTGCCTAGTCACGGACTTCCGCGGCCCGCATGGGTCACACGGACCGCGTGAGGTATTCCCGCATCGGGGCAGCGACCCAAGATCCGCCTAGGCTCCGCGGCCGCATAGCCTCAAAAGACCGCATAGTCTCAGCGGACCGCATAGAATCCCCGTCAGGCTAAACACCGGAATGATCAATCTCGGAGCATACCGCCGCTCCGCATAGTCTCACAGACGCATAGGCCGTATAGACCGCATCAAGGGGCAAGCCACCGGTATAACGATCGAGGGTAGGTGATACAATAACGATCTGACGGACTTCAGGTTAGCAACGTAAGCCAGTGAGAATGACCCTTACCGCATTTCAAGACAATAACCTGGTAGCATCATAATAGTCTACTTATCACAAATCTTACTACACTTAAGAAATCAATACAAGGCTTTTATAAACAAACAAGTAAACAAACAAGTAATTCCTTTTATCTTTCTTAAGTTGTTATACCTAACTTCCCATAAAGCTAGTATAACTCTTAGCTTTTGTTTTAAAAACCAAATATTTATCTTCTTAAAAATGATTCGATATTCTTTGAAATGCTTTGGTTCTTTGTTATTCAGCTTAGCGTGAGGCATTGCCGTAATTATTATTCAGCTTAAGCGTGAGGCATTACCATAAGTATTATTCAGCTTAAGTCAAAGACATTGCGTAGTTATTATTCGATTAACACGTACGTCTACCATACTATATATTGTAAAATATCATGCTTTAGGAGGAATCACATACCTACCGTGAAAACCACCGCCAAGTTGAATATGTCGCGCAGAGAGTCACTATAATAGTCGCAGACATCTATCAAAGACTACTCAAGGTCATTCTAAGCAGAGGTTCACAATTCTATGGAAAGTTGGCAGACTTCCCTACGGTGAGCTATATAAGTTCTTGTGAAAACAGTCCTATGTGTCTGATTTGATTATTCTTCTTTTAAACCGCCTACTGTGGTAACAGTTCAATTCTATACGTGATATTCTTCTAAGTATTTAATACTTATTCTAATACTACTACGATGAAGTATTCTCTAATTCAAAAGAGGTTAGGATTAGTTACCTCGGTAAGCCCAATAATATCCTAGATAAAGTCGCTTTGAGCAAGGTTTAGCTCTAAGTTGTATGCGCTCAGAGTCTCAGAAACCTTAGAAGTTCTTTACAACTTCTACAAAGGACTAAGGGATTTGGGCTAGGGTATTTTGGGCATTATAACAATACTAGAAGACATCTTTTCTACCAAGGGAGGGGTAGATTTCGGCTAGGCTAGGGGGTAGGCCCTGGCCAAACTCACTCGAGGGGAAGGTGTTGGACGAAAGGCTAAGGGAGAGGAGAGGATTTTTTCAAGACTTGGAAGATAACTTTGTGGATGAAGAACTCTTCATCTCTAAGGGGGTATTTATAGCTCAAGCCTTGGCCAACCAATGGCAAAGATGAAGACAAGTGCAAGGCAAGTGTAGGGTGAGGATTAACTATACACAAATATCCTACCAACTCCTTGACTTGTGCACAAGGCACAAAAAACGTGCCATGGCTCTCCAATTCGTCCAAATGGACGATTCAAGTCCACCAATGGGAGGGTGCCAAGTGTCGCCCTCCCGTTGGTCCAAAATGTTTCGTCTCTCGGAAAAATCCGCAAAAATTAGTAATGGCATAGCCGGAATTTTCCCTACGAAAGTTGTGGAAACGTTTCGTCGGAAAACGATTCTTTTAGTGAGTTGTGTACAAAAAAACGTCCAAGGCTAACTTTAAGGCCAAACTTTTTATACGTATTCCCCACGACATACTCTGGAAATACGGGGTATAACATTCTCCCCTCCTTAGAAACATTCGTCCCGAATGTTCCTTCCCAAGACAGTTATCGATGAAGCTTAAACAATTTGTAAGTGCCACACATGGCCACAAAAAAATTGACACTTAGGCATAAATGATAATGGAAATTTACAAGTAGGAAAGTGAATTACCTGGAGGTGTGGGGAATAGGTGAGGATACTTCTGCCTCATGTCCTCCTCGGCTTCCCACGTCATCTCCTCCCTGAGCTCGTTCCGCCACAAGACTTTGACGGAAGCCACGTCCTTCGTCCGCAGACGCCTAACCTGACGATCGACTATCGCTATGAGAGTCTCCTCATACGATAACTCCTCGGTCACCTGGACATCGTCAATCGGGTGTACCCTAGATGGATCCCCGATATATCTCCTCAGCATAGATACGTGAAAAACCGGATGCCGCCTCGGATCGGACGGCAGATCCAACTCGTAGCAACCTTGCCTACCTGCGGACAATCTGAAACGGCCCAATGTACCTTGGGTTGAGTTTCCCTTCTTCCGAATCTCATCACACCGCCATGGGTGACACCTTTAGGAAAACCCAATCATGAACCTCGAACTCAAGATGCCGCGACGATGATCTGCGTCGATACATCGACTACGAGTCAAAAGCCGCTCTCGGATAAGCTTCACCTTATCCACTGCCTGCTGCACCAAATCCGGTCCCACTAGCTGCACATCGCCCACATCGAACCAACCTATAGGCGATCTGCACTTCCTCCCATACAAGGCCTCATAAGGCGCCATCCGAATCTGGAGTGGTAGCTATTATTATCATGAAACTCAACTAGAGGCAAATGATCCTCCCAACTACCACGAAGTCAATAACACAGGCTCGCAGATATCCTCAAGAGTGCGGATAGTGCGCTCTGCTGTCCGTGCATGCGTGGATGAAATGCGATTACTCGTGCTCACTGCGTCCTAAACCCCTGGAAGGACCTCCGAGTTAGCCGTAAACCGGGCTCCTGCATGCGATATGATCGAAGTAGGGACTCCATGCGATCGGCGATCTCTCGGATGTAAAGTCCGCATAATCCTCGGTAGAAAAAGTCGTCCGACGGGAAGAAAGTGGGCTGATTTTCGACTGTCGACGATAACCCATATAGAATCATGTCTCCTCCGAGTGCGAGGTAATCCCGTGATGAAGTCCATGTTGATTACCTCCCACTTCCGTCGGGATCTCAATCTGCGTAACAAACCACTGTGCCTCCGGTGCTCTACCTTCACTGCGACAACACGGGCGAGCTACGAACTCGCAACGCCCCTCTTCAAGCCATCCCACCAATACAGATCTAAGGTCGTGGTACATCTTGGTCGACCCGGATGGATAGAGTAACGCTTGTGTGCTTCCCCAAGAACTCGCGAAGTCACGAAACATCCGGAACACGATCTTCCCTCAAACCTTAGCACCCATCGGTGCTACCTCAAGGACCCTTGCCCTCACGAAGAGTCGTATCACGATATCGAATCAAAGGCTGGATCCTCGGCTGTTGCCTCTTCACCTCCTCAACGATGAAAGACTCGGCAATCTCACGAACTCTAACCCCACTGCTATCAGAATCAATCAAACGGACACCAAGGCTCGCTAACTGGTGCAAATCACGAACCATGTCCCTCCTCTCTACTGCACATGTGATAGGCTCCCCATCGACCTACGACTAAGAGCATCTGCCACAACATTGGCCTTCCCCGGGTGGTACAGGATATCAACATCGTAATCCTTAAGCAACTCTAACCACCGTCTCGGTCGTAAGTTCACTCCTCTGGTGAAGATATCTTGGAGGCTCTTGTGGTGCGTAAAAATATCCACGTGAACCCCATACAAATAGTGCCTCGGATCTTCAAAGCGTGAATCACGCCAACTCCAAATCATGGGTGGGGTAGTTCCTCGTGTTTCTTGGTGCCGGGATGCATATGCTATAACCCCGCCATGCTGCATCAACACGTCCCAACCCGATGCCGGCGATCAAAATACACGACATAACCATCAGGAAACTCTGGAAGAGTAAGAACTGGGGCGGTCGTCGATCTCTCTTTCAAGAATCTGGAAACCCCGCTCCACAAGCATCGATCCATCAAACTTGGCGCTTACGAGTCGGCCTAGTCAATGGTGCAGATAAAGCAAACTTCTACGAACCGCGATAATATCTGCAAGGCCCGAAATCGCGAACCTCTGCCGGAGTAGTAGGTCTAGGCCAAGTCTGGCCTCGATCTTGGCGTATCCACTCGAATGCCATCAGCCGAACAATATGCCCAAGAAACGCCATCAAGTCAACAAAACTCACATTTGGAAAACTTGGCGTACTTTCTTGAGTCGGAGAAGCTATCGGCGATCGCCAAATGCTCCGCATGCTCCTCTGGCGAGAATAAACCAAGATATCATCAATGAACACTATCACAAACGTGTCCAAAATGGTTTGAACACTCGGTTCATCAAATCCATGAATACCGCGGAGCATTGGTCAACCCAAAGACATGACCACGAACTCATAATGCGTCTGGTCGGAATGCGATCTAGGGACATCCACTCTCGACACGAACGATGATAGCGACGCAGATCAATCTTGGAGAAACATCTCGCGCCACCGGGTCGAACAAATCATCAATCACGGGAAGGGTATTCGTTCTTAATGGTCACCTTGTTCACCGTCAGAATCAACACACGTGCGGCGTCCGTCCTTCTTATTCACGAACAATACGGAGCTCCCGGGGAGAAACACTAGGCCCGATGAAGCCCTTCTCCAAAGAAATCCCTGCCGATCCTTCACTCTCTCAACTCGGCGGTGCCATTACGTATGGCGGAATGGAAATAGCCGAGTGTCCGCAATATGTCAATACAAAACTCAATCTCCTCTCGGGAGGATACGGAGGTCGTGAAACACGTCGGGAACTCGCGACTCTTTGGGCCGAAAATCTGGTACGCAGCTTGATATCAAACACGAACGAGATGGTAGATATACCCTCCGTACCATTTTCCTAGCCTTGAGGTAGGAAATAAACCTACCCCGGCGATACCGTGCTCCCTCGCTCAACAAGGCTCTCAGAAAGCGGAACCGTACTACTCTCTCTGCGGTCTACATTGGCATAGCAAGAAGCTAGCCAATCCATCCCCATGATCACGTCGAAATCAATCATCTCCAACTCTATCAAGTCGGCTGGGTCCGACGATCGTAAATGGTCACAGGACAAGCTCTATATACCCGCCGAGCTACCACCGAATCACCCATCTGGCGTAGCTACCTCGAAAGGGTCTATGGACTCGGGCTCTATCCCTATCCTACTAGCAACAAGGGAGATATATGGGGCCAGTAGAACCGGATCTATCAAAGCATACATCAAACCGAACCGATAAGGTACATGGCGACATCGGTGAGGCCTCACGATCTGTCGGTGGACAAAGCATAAATGCAGTTACGAGGACCGCTAGGCTGGGACCGCGCCACGACCTCTGCGCGACCCGCTGGTCCATGAGTACCTTGCCCTCGGGCGAAATGCTGTCGAGGATGAAGAAGCGGCAGACCACATGGCCGGCCTACTACGGCGCGCTCCGGTCGGACAAACTCGCGAAATGACCTGCTGGCCACAAGTATAGCGGGCTCGGTCTGACTCGAATGGTATCTACCACAACGGGCTGCGAAGCGGACCTCGAGCGGTTAGCACCCTGCTACCGAAATCCGAAGTCCGGGGCACGACACGCCCCGGCGCTCTGGCTGTCAGAAAATGAGGTAGGCGCTCTGCGGCCGTGGTGCAAATCTGGACCTGGCGATGCGCCCACCACGAGGACCACCAAAGAACGGCCGTCTTGGCCTTCTTACCTGCTGATATCGCTCTACCGGCGGTCTCTACGCTCCTCGCATCTAGTGCATGAGCTGCATACGGGTTATGTCCATGCTCGGCTGAAGGACACACCGCGCAAGACTCGGCCATGTAATCATCTAGCCTAGTGACATAGCGATGCACGGTCCTCCATCTACGCTGCGGTCACGAGGACATATCGAGCCAAAGAATCAAACTCGACATTGTACTCCTCACTGTCGCGTCCTCCCGTCTCGTCAAAGAATCTATCGGCTCGTGCCCTCATCTGCGGAGGCAAGTGTGTGAAAAAGCCTCGAAAACTCATCCCATCTTGTTGGAGTGCATGCTCTCCCGGAAAGCTCCCATGAATCAAACCAATCATTGCGGTATCACGCGGCCGTCTGCGAACGAATATCACGACTCGGTCTGAAGCCACGATCACCGCATAATCCTCTGCGGTGACGGATGAACTCTGCGGATCATCCTCAGGCCTCAACCCGTAAAACTCTGGCGGGCTACAACTCAGGAAATCTCGTAGCCTCAAACTATCTGCCCTCGGGTGCACTACAGGTGCGGCCGAGCTGGAGGCTGAGCTGCCGCGTCAGGCCTCTCCTCGTGTCGGGCCACAACTCTAGCCAATAGTGGGCCATCTCCTTGTACCCTAACTCCTCCGCGGTGTGGGGCGGGAGGTGTGGGTGCTGTGGTCTCTTTGGGGCGGGCGTCATAGAACTCGCCATCTACGGTATAGGCGGGCACGAGCCCTCGTGACTCTGGGCGTCATAGAACTCGCCATCTCGGTATAGGCGGCACGAGCCCTCGTGACTCTGGGTGTCTGCTAGCGGCTCCTCGGCTGCCTTGCCTACGGGCCGGGTTGCCTACGTGGAGGCATAATCATTACGGAAGGAAGGAGTTAGAGGTCCAACTATAACACGCCTCTAAAGCACGATCTCGTGAATGAGAAGAATGGAAACCAATCCTAAATATCCTATAGCCTCACGATTATTGGTGTGGTGCACAACACACCGATAATCAAGACTACTAGATACGATGCGTAGACACTTTCAGAGGATTAACTACTCGATACACTTTTGTCACGACTGTTAGGGGCGTGTTGGTGCCTTAAGGGCACCCAGTAGTCATATATCGAGTAACAGTGGAATTATAAAACAAGACAGAAACATAGTAAGCGAAGCAGTTTATCTGTGAAAAGCTTGCCTTACGGCATAATATAAATAACTCAAGTTTTGCGATTACATCCCAGTATAATAGTACTCTGGACCTCTAAGGAAGTAAACAACTATGGCGGGACAGGGCCGCCATACCGACTTATACAAAACTATCTACTACAGGAGATCATACCAAAAGTAGAGCCTCGGAGAAGATGGAGCTCACGACACAACGCAAAGATCCTAAGGATGCGGATCTAGCACTGCTTGCCTTTACTGCGGCATGAGCGGCCCCGAAGGAGTCGATACAACAGTACCAAGTATGTGAAACTATAAAGCGAAATGAAATCAAAGTATTTAAAACCTTTTCACAAATACAATCGGTTCAATTGCACATAGTGCCACATCACAAACAACAACGATAATAGGAAAGCGTAGCAGTCTATTCTAGGCGCGAATGATCGAAGCAAGGCGATCGCCCATAGTATCATTCTGCGTGCCTAGTCACGGACTTCGCGGCCGCATAGGTCACACCTGAGACCGCGTGAGGTATTCCCGCATCGGGGCAGCTAACCGGCATCGCCTAGGCTCCGCAGCCGCATAGCGTCGAAAAGACCGCGTAGTCTCAGCAGACCGCATAGGAATGCCGCGTCGGGCTAAACACCGGAATGATCAATCACGGAGCATACGCTGCTCGCATAGTCTCACAGAACCGCATAGGCCGTATAGACCGCATCGAGCAAGCCACCGATATAACGATCGAGGGTAGGTGATACAATAACGACAACGGACTTACGGTTAGCAACGTAAGCCAAAGAATGACCCCCTTACACAGCATTTCAAGACAATAACCCAGGTAGCATCATAATAGTCTACTTATCACACAAATCTTACTACACTTAACAGAAATCAATACAAGGCTTTTATAAACAAACAAGTAAACAAACAAGTAAACAGTTCCTTTTTATCTTTCTTAAGTTGTTATACCTAACTTCCCATAAAGCTAGTATAACTCTTAAGCTTTTGTTTTAAAAACCAAATATTTATCTTCTGTTAAAAATGATTCAGTATTCTTTTGAAATGCTTTCAGTTCTTTGTTATTCAGGCTTAAGCCGTGAGGCATTGCCGTAATTATTATTCAGGCTTAAGCCGTGAGGCATTGCCATAAGTATTATTCAGGCTTAAGTCAAAGACATTGCCGTAGTTATTATTCAGTTAACACATGTACGTCTACCGTACTATATATTGTAAAATATCATGCTTTAGGAGGAATCACATACCTTCGTGAAAACCACTGCGAGTTGAATATGTCGCGAGAAGTCGACTATAATAGTCACATCTATCAAAGACTACTACGAAGGTCATTCTAAGCGGAGGGTTCACAATTCTATGGAAAGTTGGGCAGCACTTCCCTACAGGTGAGCTATATAAGTCTCATTGTGAAAACAGTCTATGTGAGTCTGATTTGATTATTCTTCTTTTAAACCCTTCTACGTGGTAGCAGTTCAATTCTATTCGTGATATTCTTCTAAGTATTTAATACTTATTCTAATACTACTATGAAGTATTCTCTAATTCAAAGAGGGTTAGGATTAGTTACCTCGGTAAGCCCAATAATATCCTAGATAAAGTCGCCTTTGAGCAAGGTTTAGCTCACAAGTTGTATGCGCTCGGTGGCTCAAGAAACCTTAGAAGTTCTTTACAACTTCTACAAAGGACTAAGGGATTTGGGCTAGGGTATTTTGGGCATTATAACAATACTAGAAGACAACTTTTCTACCAAGGGAGGGGGGTAGATTTCGGCTAGGCTAGGGGGGGTAGGCCCTCGGCCAAACTCACTCAAGGGGGGGAGGGAGGTGTTGGACGAAAGGCTAAGGGAGAGGAGAGGATTTTTTTCAAGACTTGGAAGATAACTTTGTGGATGAAGAACTCTTCATGTTATACCCCGTATTTCCAGAGTATGTACGTAAGGGAATACGTACAAAAAGTTTGGCCTTAAAGTTAGCCTTGGACGTTTTTTTTGTACACAACTCACTAAAAGAATCGTTTTCGGACGAAACGTTTCCACAGCTTTCGTAGGGAAAATTCCGGCTATGCCATTACTAATTTTTGCGGATTTTTCCGAGAGACGAAACATTTTGGACCAACGGGAGGGCGACACTTGGCACCTCCCATTGATGAACAGAATCGTCCATTGGGCGAAATTGGAGAGGAAGTGCACGTTTTTGTGCCTTGTGCACAAGTCAAGGAGTTGGTAGGATATTTGTGTGGAGTAAATCTTCACCCTACACTTGCCTTGCACTTGTCTTAATCTTGGCCATTGGTTGGCCACTTGACCTATAAATACCCCTTAAAGATGAAGAGTTCTTCATCCACAAAGTTATCTTCCAAGTCTAAAAATCCTCTCCTCTCCTTAGCCTTTCGTCCAACACCTCTCCCCCTTTGAGTGAGTTTGGCGGAGAGCTACCCCACTAGCCTGGCAGAAATCTACCCCCTCCCTTGGTAGAAAGTTGTCTTCTAGTATTGTTATAATGCCCAAAATACCTAGCCCAAATCCCTTAGTCCTTTGTAGAAGTTGTAAAGAACTTCTAAGGTTTCTTAGAGCTCTGGAGCGTCTGACTTAGGAGCTAAACCTTGCTCAGTAGCGACTTTATCTAGGATATTATTGGGCTTACGAGGTAACTAATCCTAACCTCTTTTAAATTAGAGAATACATCTGTAGTAGTATTAGAATAAGTATTAAATACTTAGAAGAATATCACGAATAGAATTGAGCTATTACCACAGTAGAAGGGTTTAAAGAAGAATAATGAAATCAGACTCACATAGAATTTGTTTTCCTGATGAACTTATATAGCTCAGGGTAGGGAAGTGCTGCCCAACTTTCCATAGAATTGTGAACCCTCTGTTTAGAATGACCTTGAGTAGTCTTTGATAGATGTCTGTGACTATTATAGGTGACTCTCTGCGCGACATATTCACTTGGCGGTGGTTTTATTTGAGAAGGTATGTGATTCCTCCTAAAGCATGATATTTTACAATATATAGTGCGGTAAGCGTACATGTGTTAATCGAATAATAACTACGGCAATGTCTTTGACTTAAGCTCGAATAATACTTACGGCAATGCCTGCGGCAAGCTTTGAATAATACTTACGGCGATGCCTAACGGCTTAAGCTGAATAACAAAGAAGCAAAGCATTTCAAAAGAATCTTGAATCATTTTTAACAGAAGATAAATATTTGGTTTTAAAACAAAAGCTTAAGAGTTATACTAGCTTTATGGGAAGTTAGGTATAACAACTTAAGAAAGATAAAAGGAATTTACTTGTTTGTTTATAAAAGCCTTGTATTGATTTGTTAAGTGTAGTAAGATTTGTGTGATAAGTAGACTATTATGATACTACAGGTTATTGTCTTGAAATCGTGTAAAGGGTCATTCTTGCGTGCTTACGTTGCTAACTTGGTAAGTCCGTTGTCTTGTTATCGTATCACCTACCCATTTGTTATACCGCGGCTTGCCCCTTGATCGGTCTATACGGCTATCACGGTCTGTGAGACTATGCGAGCAGCGGTATGCTCGAGATTGATCATTCGGGTGTTTAGCCCGATGCGGGGATTCTATGCGATGCATTGAGACTACGCGGTCTTTTGAGGCTATGCGACTACGGAGCCTAGGCGGATCTGGGGTTGGCTGCCCCCATGCGGGAATACCTAATGCGGTCTGTGTGACCTATGCGATGCGGAAGTCGAGGACTAGGCACGAATGATACTATGGGCGATCGGCCTTGCTTCGATCATTCGCGGCCTAGAATAGACATTCTGATTTTCCTATTATTTGTTGTTTGTGATGTAGCACTATGTGCAATTGAACGATTGTATTTGTGAAAAGGTTTTAAATACTTTGATTTCATTTGATTCTTTATAGTTTCACATACTTGGTACTGTTATCGACCTCGCCGAAGTGCGTTCATCTGCGAGTAAAGGCAGGTGCTAGATCCGCATCCTTAGGATCTTTTGCGTTGGTGTCAGGAGCTCCATCTTCTCCGGAGGCTCTACTTTTGGGTATGATCTCCCTGTATTGTAGATAGTTTTGTACAGTCAGGGTATGGCGGGGCCCTGTCCCGCCATAGTTGTTTACTTCCTTAGAGGTCTGTAGTACTATTGTACTGTTGGGATGTACCTGCAAAACGTGAGTTATTTATATTATGCCGTAAGCAAGCTTTTCAATGAATCTGTTTTATTTTTACTATGTTTCTGTCTTGTTTTATATTTCATTGGTTACTCGATATATGACTACTTGGGTGCCGGTAAGGCACGATCCACGAACCGGGCAGTCGTGACAAAAGTGGTATCGAGCGATTAATCCTCGGAAAGTGTCTGACCGTATCTAGTAGAGTCTTGATTATCGGTGTGTTGTGCACCACAATAATCGAGAGGCTATAGGATATTTAGGATTGGTTTCCATTCTTCTCATTCCGAGATCGTGCTTTATAGGCGTGTTATAGGTTGGACCTCTAACGTATTCCTTTCTATGTGATTATGCCTCCACGTAAGGCAACCGGGCCCCGAAGGCAAGCGTAGGAGGCGCTAGCAGACACCCAGTCACGAGGGCTCGAGCCCGATCTATACGAGGCGGCGAGTTCTAGCGCCGCCGGCCCAGCGAGACCACAGTACCCGCACCTCGCATCCCACGGCACAGGCGGAGGTTAGGGCACTGAGAGATGCTTGACTATTGGCTAAAGTTGTGGCCCGTCGAGAGAAATTTGGATCGCGGCGATTCGATTCGGCTCGGCTCGATCGCACCGTAGTGCACGAGGCGAATAGTTTGAGACTACGGGATTTCCTTAGTTGTAGCCCTCGAGTTTCTGGTCGGCGGAGGATGATCGCGAGGAGTTCATCCGTCACCGCAAGGATTATGCGGGTGATCGAGGCTTGATCGAGTCTGTGACATTCGGTTCGCATCGGTGCGTGATACATGATCGATTGGTTTGATTCATGGGAGCTTTCCGGGAGAGCATGCACCTCGGCGGTATGGGATGAGTTTTGAGGCCTTTCTCACACACTTGCCTCCGCGGATGAGGAGGGCACAGTGATAGATTCTTGTTCTTTGAGGCAGGAGGGCCTTGCGGTGAGAGTACAATGTCGAGTTTGATTCTTTGGCTCGATATGTCCGCGACTGCAGCAGTAGCGAGATGGAGGACCGGGTGCATCGCTATGTCAGGGCTAGATGATTACATGGCCGAGTCTTGTGCGGGTGTGTCCGCCCGTGAGCATGGACATAACCGTATGCGAGCTCATGCACTAGGATGCGAGGCGTAGAGACGCCGGGTAAGCGATATCAGCGAGAAGAAGGCGAGCGGTAGGTTCTTTTGGTGGTCCTCGGGGTGGGCATCGTGAAGTCGGTTTGTACCACGGCCCGGTATGAGCGCTCTACCTCATTCGGTGCAGCGAGCGGTCGAAGCGGTCGGGGCCCAAGACTTGATTTCGAGTAGCGAGGTGCTAACGTTCGAGGTCCGCTCGGTGTGCGTTGTGGTAGATACCATTACAGGGTCGTACTCAGGAGCTCGCTATACTTGTGGCGGCGAGGTCATTTCGCGAGTTTGTCCGGCGGGCGGCGGTAGTAGGGCCCGATCTGAGTGCATTGCGCGCTTCATCCCGAAGCGATTACTCGCCGGAGGCAAGGTACTCATGGACCAGCGGGTCGCGCGAGTCGTGGCGGGTCGATTCATGATCCTCGAACGCATTTATGCTTTGTCCGGTAAGCGGGATCGGGAGGCCTCACTGATGTCGTCCACGGTACCTTATCGGTTTAGGTTTGATGTGTATGCTTTGATAGATCGGGTTCTACTCGTCTATATATCTCCCTTGTTGCTAGTAGGATAGGGATAGAGCACGAGTCCATAGACCACTTCGAGTAGCTACGCGATGGGTGATTCGGTGGTAGCTCGGCGGGTATATAGAGCTTGTCTGTGACCATTCTGATCGCCGGACCCTAGCGACTTGATAGAGTTGGAGATGATTGACCGGCGTGATCATGGGGATGGATTGGCTAGCTTCTTGCTATGCCAATGTAAGCAGAGAGAGAGTAATGCGGTTCGGTTTCTGAGGCCGGTTGTTGAGTGGGAGAACGCGGTATCGTAGGTAGGTTTATTTCCTACCTCAAGGCTAGGAAGATGGTGCGAGAAGGGTATATCTACCATCTCGTTCGGGTGTTTGATCTGAAGGCTGCGGTACCAGATTTTCCGTCGATTCGAGTGGTGAAGAGTTCCCAGACGTGTTTCGGGCGACCTCGGGTATCCTCAGGAGGGAGATTGAGTTTTGTATTGACATATTGCCAGACACTCGGCCTATTTCCATTCCGCCATACAGAATGGCACCTGCCGAGTTGAGAGAGTTGAAGGATCAGCTTAGGGATTTGCTGGAGAAGGGCTTCATCAGGCCTAGTGTTTCTCCCTTGGCGGCGCAGGTATTGTTCGTGAAGAAGAAGAAGGGCGGGGCGCTGCGCATGTGTTGATTCTGACGGTGAACAAGGTGACCATTAAACGAATACCCTTCCCAGGATTGATGATTTGTTCGACCAGTTGCAGGGCGCGAGATGTTTCTCCAAGATTGATCTGCGTTCGGGCTATCATCAGGTTCGTGTCAGAGAGGTGGATGTCCCTAGGACTGCATTCCGGACCCGGTACGGGCATTATGAGTTCAGGGTCATGTCTTTTGGGTTGACCAATGCTCCGGCGGTATTCATGGATTTGATGAACGAGTGTTCAAACCATTTTTGGACACGTTTGTGATAGTGTTCATCGATGATATCTTGGTTTATTCGCTCGGAAGCGGGAGCATGCGGAGCATTTGAGGTATCTTGTGATTCTCGGGACGGTATGACGCTAAGTTTTCCAAATGTGAGTTTTGGTTGACTTGATGGCGTTTCTTGGGCATATTGTGGTGATGGCATTCAAGTGGATACGGCGAAGATCGGCGATCAGGACTTGGCCTAGACCTCTTACTCCGGAGAGGTTCGCGATTTCGGGCCTTGCGAGGATATTATCGGCGGTTCGTAGAAGTTTGCTTATCTACGCACCATTGACTAGGGTGACTCGGAAAGCGACCAAGTTTGATGGTGATGCTTGTGGCGGGGTTTCGATTCTTGAAAGAAGTGGCGGCCGCCCGTTCTTACTCTTCCGGAGGTCGGATGGTTATGTCGTGTATTGTGATCGTCGGACATCGGGTTGGGATGTGTGTTGATGCAGCATGGCGGGGTTATAGCATATGCATCCCGGTGAAGAAACACGAGAGGAACTACCCGCATGATTTGGAGTTGGCGGTGTGATTCACGCTTTGAAGATCTGGAGGCACTATTTGTATGGGGTTCACGTGGATATTTTTACGAGACCACAAGAGCCTCGGTATATCTTCACCAGAGGAGTGAACTTACGGCGAGAGGCGGTGGTTAGAGTTGCTTAAGGATTACGATGTTGATATCTGTACCACGGGAAGGCCAATGTTGTGGCAGATGCTCTTAGTCGTAGGTCGATGGGAGCCTATCGGATGTGCGACTAGAGAGGAGGGACATGGTTCGTGATTTGCATCGATTAGCGAGCCTTGGTGTCCGTTTGATTGATTCGATAGCGATGGGGTTAGAGTTCGGGAGGTTGCCGAGTCTTCCATCGTCGAGGAGGTGAAGAGGCAATTCGAGGATCGGCTTTGATTCGATATCGTGATCTGACTCTTCGTGAGGGCAAGGGTCCTTTTGAGTAGCACTTGATGGGGTGCTAAGGTTTGAAGCGGCATGTGTGTTCGGATGTTTGAGGACTTCGCAGTGAGTTCTTGGGGAAGCACACGGGCGCGTTACTCTATCCATCCGGTCGACCAAGATGTACCACGACCTTAGATCGTGTATTGGTGGGATGGCGAAGAGGGCGTTGCGAGTTCGTAGCTCGGTGCGTGTTGTCGGCAGGTGAAGGTAGAGCACCCGGAGGCACGGTGGTTTTATTCTGACGATTGAGATCGGACACGGAAGTGGGAGGTAATCAACATGGACTTCATCACAGGATTACCTCGCACTCGGAGGAGACATGATTCTATATGGGTTATCGTCGGCGGTGTGAAATCAGCCCACTTTCTTCCGTCGGGGCGACTTTTTCGGTGAGGATTATGCCAGACTTTACATCCGAGAGATTGTCAGACTACATGGAGTCCCTACTTCGATCATATCAGACAGAGGAGCCCAGTTTACGGCTAACTTCTGGAGGTCCTTCCAGAGGGTTTAGGGGCGGTGAGCACGAAATCGCATTTCATCCATGCATGACGGACGAGCGAGGCGCACTATCCGGACTCTTGAGGATATCTGCGAGCTGTGTTATTGACCGATGGTAGTTGGGAGGATCATTTGCCTCTAGTTGAGTTCGCGTATAATAATAGCTACCACTCCAAGATTCGGATGGCGCCTTATGAGGCCTTGTATGGGAGGAAGTGCGGTCGCCTAGAGGTTGGTTCGATGTGGGCGAGGTGCAGCTAGTGGGACCAGATTTGGTGCAGCAGGCAGTGGATAAGGTGAAGCTTATCCGAGAGCGGCTATTGACAGCTCAGAGTCGACAGAAGTCGTATGCGGATCATCGTCGTCGGCATCTTGAGTTCGAGGTTCATGATTGGGTTTTCCTAAAGGTGTCACCCATGAAGCGGTGTGATGAGATTTGGGAAGAAGGGGAAACTTCAGCCCAGTACATTGGGCGTTTGATTGTCGCGAGGTAGGCAAGGTTACTATGAGTTGGATCTGCCGTCCGTCCGGAGGCGGTGCATCCGGTTTTCACGTATCTATCTTTGAGGAGATGTATCGAGGATCCATCTAGGGTACACCGATTGGCGATGTCGGTGGCCAGGGGTTATCGTATGAGGAGGTTCCCATAGCGATAGTCGATCGTCGGAGTTAGGCGTCTGCGGACGAAGGGCGTGGCTTCCGTCAAAGTCTTGTGGCGAACGAGCTCGGGAGGAGATGACGTGGGAAGCCGAGGAGGACATGAGGCAGAAGTATCCTCACCTATTCCCCACACCTCCAGGTAATTCACTTTCCTACTTGTAAATTTCCATTATCATTTATGCCTAAGTGTTATTTTGTGGCCATGTGTGGCACTTACAAACTATTTAAGCTTCTTCGGTAACTGTCTTGAGAAGGAACATTCGGGACGAATGTTTCTAAGGAGGGGAGAATGTTATACCCCGTATTTCCAGAGTATGTACGTAAGGGAATACGTACAAAAAGTTTGGCCTTAAAGTTAGCCTTGGACGTTTTTTTTGTACACAACTCACTAAAAGAATCGTTTTCGGACGAAACGTTTCCACAGCTTTCGTAGGGAAAATTCCGGCTATGCCATTACTATTTTTTGCGGATTTTTCCGAGAGACGAAACATTTTGGACCAACGGGAGGGCGACACTTGGCACCCTCCCATTGATGGACAGATCGTCCAATGGACGAAATTGGAGAGGAAGTGCACGTTTTTTGTGCCTTGTGCACAAGTCAAGGAGTTGGTAGGATATTTGTGTGGAGTAAATCTTCACCCTACACTTGCCTTGCACTTGTCTTAATCTTGGCCATTGGTTGGCCACTTCTTGACCTATAAATACCCCCTTAAAGATGAAGAGTTCTTCATCCACAACGTTAGCTTCCAAGTCTAAAAATCCTCTCCGCTCCCGTAGCCTTTCGTCCAACACCTCTCCCCCCCTTTGAGTGAGTTTGGACGAGGGCCTACCCCCCCTACCCTAGCCGAAATCTACCCCCCCTCCCTTGGTAGAAAGTTGTCTTCTAGTATTGTTATAATGCCCAAAATACCTAGCCCAAATCCCTTAGTCCTTTGTAGAAGTTGTAAAGAACTTCTAAGGTTTCTTGGAGCTCTGGAGCGCATAACTTAGGAGCTAAACCTTGCTCAGTAGCGACTTTATCTAGGATATTATTGGGCTTACCGAGGTAACTAATCCTAACCCTCTTTTGAATTAGAGAATACATCGTAGTAGTATTAGAATAAGTATTAAATACTTAGAAGAATATCACAGAATAGAATTGAATGTTACCACGATGAAGGGTTTAAAGAAGAATAATGAAGCGTACTCACATAGGAATTTGTTTTCACGATGAACTTATATAGCTCAGGGTAGGAAGTGCTGCCCAACTTTCCATAGAATTGTGAACCCTCTGTTTAGAATGACCTTGAGTAGTCTTTGATAGATGTATGTGACTATTATAGGTGACTCTGCGGCGACATATTGACTTAGCGGTGGTTTTGAGAAGGTATGTGATTCCTCCTAAAGCATGATATTTTACAATATATATATAGTACGGTAGGCGTACATGTGTTAAGCGAATAATAACTACGGCAATGTCTTTGACTTAAGCTTTGAATAATACTTACGGCAATGCCTCACGCTTAAGCTCGAATAATACTTACAGCGATGCCTAACGGCTTAAGCTTTGAATAACAAAGAAGCGAAAGCATTTCAAAAGAATCTTGAATCATTTTTAATGGAAGATAAATATTTGGTTTTAAAACAAAAGATTAAGAGTTATACTAGCTTTATGGGAAGTTAGGTATAACAACTTAAGAAAGATAAAAGGCTATTTACTTGTTTGTTTATAAAAGCCTTGTATTGATTTACATTAAGTGTAGTAAGATTTGTGTGATAAGTAGACTATTATGATACTACGGGTTATTGTCTTGAAATCTTTGTGTAAGGGTCATTCTTGCTGCTTACGTTGCTAACCGGTAAGTCCGTTGTCTTGTTATCGTATCACCTACCCGCCATTTGTTATACGAGGGCTTGCCTCGCTTGATGCGGTCTATACGGCTATGCGTCTGTGAGACTATGCGGAGCGGTATGCTCCGGATTGATCATTCGGGTGTTTAGCTCGATGCGGGGATTCCCTGCGGTCTGTTGAGACTATGCGGTCTTTTGAGGCTATGCGGCTGCGGGAGCCTAGGCGGATCTGGGGTTGCTGCCCCGACGCGGGAATACCTCGTGCGGTGCGTGTGTGACCTATGCGAGTGCGGAAGTCCGAGACTAGGCACGCAGAATAATACTATGGGCGATTGGCCTTGCGATCATTCGCGGCCTAGAATAGACACATTCTGATTTTCTATTCTGTTGTTATTTGTGATGTGGCACTATGTGCAATTGAATCGATTGTATTTGTGAAAAGGTTTTAAATACTTTGATTTCATTTGATTCTTTATAGTTTCACATACTTGGTACTGTTGTCTTGACCTCCTCGAGGGCTGCGTTCATCTGCGCGGTAAAGGCAGCAGTGCTAGATCCGCATCCTTAGGATCTTTTGCGTTGGTGTCGGGAGCTCCATCTTCTAGGAGGCTCTACTTTTGGGTATGATCTCCTGTATTGTAGATAGTTTTGTATGATCGAGGGTATGGCGGAACCCTGTCCCGCCATAGTTGTTACTTCCTTAAGTGCTGTAGTACTATTATGCAGTTGGGATGTAGCGCAAAACTTGAGTTATTTATATTATGCGTAAGGCAAGCTTTTCACAGATAAAGCTTTACATTTTTACTATGTTTCCTGTCTTGTTTTATATTTCCGCTGGTTACTCTGATATATGACTACTTGGGTGCCCCGGTAAGGCACCAGTCACGGGCCCCGGAACGGGTCGTGACACTTCATCTCTAAGGGGGTATTTATAGCTCAAGCCTTGGCCAACCAATGGCCAAGATGAAGACAAGTGCAAGGCAAGTGTAGGGTGAGGATTAACTATACACAAATATCCTACCAACTCCTTGACTTGTGCACAAGGCACAAAAAACGTGCCATGGCTCTCCAATTCGTCCAAATGGACGATTCAAGTCCACCAATGGGAGGGTGCCAAGTGTCGCCCTCCCGTTGGTCCAAAATGTTTCGTCTCTCGGAAAAATCCGCAAAAATTAGTAATGGCATACCCGGAATTTTCCCTACGAAAGCTGTGGAAAGCGTTTAGTCGGAAAACGATTCTTTTAGTGAGTTGTGTACAAAAAAAACGTCCAAGGCTAACTTTAAGGCCAAACTTTTTGTACGTATTCCCTTACGTACATACTCTGGAAATACGGGGTATAACAGTCTTGCTCTCAAGGGGGGTATTTATAGAGAAATCAAGGGCTAGGATGAGAGCAAGTGTGTGGTGAGATTGGGGGATAAGTGTGTGTGGGTCCCACCCTCCAAATGTCTACACAAAGCTTGAGACAAGTGCCTTGCCACTTGTCTCACCATTTCGGCCAAGGGACAAGTGTCTAGCCACTTGTCCCACTCATTTCGGCTACATGCCACCAAGGGGTGACACGTGTCGCCCTCCAACTCGTCCAAAATATTTCATCTCCCAAAAAATATCCATAATATCCAAAATCTCGAAAACAAAGTGGGCCCCACAAAACCGTAAATTTTCCACGTGGGCCCCACGTGACCAAATCCGGAAATAAAATTCCATAATTCTATTATATTCCCAGAAGTCCAAATACCAAATCTGGGAATCCAATTCCCATTAACGAACCTTTTTCCTTCACAAAATCCAGAAAATTTTTCCGTCGGAGAATCAAATCTTTCTTTTTTTCCAATCTTTATGTCGTATTCTCGTACATACGTCCTCACATACATACCCCGGAACTACGGGTGTAACATTCTTCCCCCTTAGAAACATTCGTCCCGAATGTTCCTTCTAAGTCTCCTAACATACACGCGTCGGTATAGTCCTCTCTACTATAATTACAAAACCAATTATGCCACACATGGCCATAATATAACACATGCACCAAACTCAAATCCGAGCCAACGAGGAATCACCTCTAACATCACAAAAGCTCCCACCCATGGTCTAAAGGATACTCCGCCGCACGCCCACAAAAATGATCTTCTATTCTCTTAACACATGTTCACTTCTTTCCTTACTCGTCGTACCCTTCTCGTACACCCGAACTCTTTCTAGTACACGTACCACACTTCAGTCATCGCTTCAGTTTCTAAGACCTTGGAGTTACCACCTCCAAACTTGGTCATCACGCTAGCTTCAATTTCCTTTAAGGCCATTCCCGGCCTTCACGATCCGATTCTGGTCGAACGCATCCACGAACTCGTACAACGGTTACCTAGACTTGGGCCTAGCACCCTCGTGACCCTACCACCTAGAGGGACCACCTCAAACTGACCTTACCTCATTCCGAGATGCGGGTTGACCCGTGATCTGGCCTCAACCCGACCCACTATCGTGCCAAACTCTTGTTCCTGTCCGGAACAATCTTACTATTCAAGTCATGAAAACCTAGTGGTCTTTTTAGCTCAACTACCCACTTCTTCTTCACACTACTCATGGAATCATCACACTATTACACTCCACATACACAATGTACTTCGACAAGGACTAACCGTAAAATCTTTTACTCAAGACGGCCTTACATCTAAGGTCTCAACTGTTATAATTTCTAATGTTCACAATTGTCACGTTCCCAAACTTACCCTTTTCAACTACCCATGTTTTGTAATCACAATTAACACAATGTTATCCGAACATAACACTTAAAATATAATCATCTTATCACACATACTAATCTCAAGAGGGTTAAGGATATACCTGTATCTACCGCTTCACTTTCCCTTTGTCGCTCTAATCATACTCCTGCCCTGTTGGGCGCATAGATACAGAAGGCGATGAACCAGCTACCAATCCCGAAGGATGAGTCTTAACATCTGCTCTACCTCTGATCGGACAATCCTTCGCAAAATGGCCCTGTCGGCCGCAATTATAGCAATCTCCCAAACTAGCATGACACTCCCCCTTATGGATTTTACTCTGGCGACCGCCGAGGTAAGGGTGGCCTTATCCGGCCAGCACTCCTACTCCCCTGAAAACCTGAAGCCTTGGAGCTCTGACCTGCTCCTGAATACCCTGGACTCCGTGAAGGTTGTGGAGGACCACTCTGTACTGGCGGAGGCGCATAACTAGCCTGCTGCTGAGGCGGTCCGCCTAGAAAGTTACCAAAGGACCCTGCTGTCTTGGCCCTCTTATGCTGATCCTGGTCCCTACATCGGTCTCTACGTTCCTCAATCCCCTGTGCATAAGCCTGTATACGGGCAATGTCCATGCCCGGCTGAAGAGCTACTCCCGTGCAACCCTCTGCTAAATAATCGTCAAGTCCTGTGACATATCGGTGCACTCTATCCTCCATGTTTGCCACTAAAGCGGGGACGTACCGAGCCAATGAGTCAAACTCTATATTGTACTCCCGAACTGTCCGTCCATTCTGCCTTAACATCAAAAATCTATCGGCCCGAGCCCTCCTCATCTGCGGAGGCAAGAAATGGCTAAGAAACGCCTCTGAGAACTCGTCCCAAACAGTTGGAAGCTCGTACTCCCGGGATAGTTCCGTAGATCAAACGATCATCTGCGATATCGCGGCGATGTGAACCTAATACTCACTCGTCTCGAGGCCTTGATCACTCTCGCGATCATTGCAATCGGATAAACTCACGAGGATCATCCTCGGTCCTCGACCCATAGAACTACGGTGGTGCTGACTCGAAGTCGAAGTCTCCAACTATCGGCTCTGGGTGCACTACCGGTACCACCAGCTCCCGTCTGTCCTCGTGCCTCGCTACAATCCTAGCTAGTAACAGGGTCATCTCTTTGTAATCCATATCCTCGACTCCTGGTCGTGGGCGGAGGCTCGGATATCACGGCCTCGTGGCTATTCTTCTTGCTCTAAACACTTGTTGGCCGGGCGTCGTAGAAGTCATTGTCCGTAGCACCACCTCGGTAAAGATCGGGCGTGCGCTTCGTAACCCTCTGTGCTGTACTCGCAGCTCTTTCTGCTTCCTTGCCCTCCTGGGCCCTGGTTGCCTTGCGTAGAGGCATAACTGGTATAAAAGAATACGTCAGAGGGAGTCCAACTTACAACACAGATCTAAGGCACGATCTCAGAGTGAGAAGAATAGAAACCAATCCTAAATATCCTGCTGACCTCACGATTATAGGTATGGTGCACAACACGCCGATAATCAAGACTCTACTAGATACGGTGCAGACACTTTCCGAGGATTAGCGCTCACGATACAACTTTTGTCAAGACCTCGGGCATGGCCGGTGCCTTACCCCGGGCACCCTAGTGATACAACATCAGAGAAAATCAGCGGAAATAAAAACTTAAACATGAAACAAGATATAATACAAGAAACAGGCTAACCAAAACGGTCACCTTTCTGCATATATATATATAAACCGAACAGTTATCCTTTACAAACCCTGCCCACAACAGTACTACATACCTCTAAGAATGTAACCACAACTATGACGGGACAGGGCCCCGCCATACCCCTGAATGTATAAGTACCTACAACGACAGGGGACTATACCAAAAGATAAGCCTCCGGAGAAACGGAGCTTCCCAAAATGCAGAACTGCGATCCTAAGATCGAGGATCAACAACTGGTGTACCTCTACCTGCGGCATGAACGCAGCCCCCCGAAGGAGGTCGATGCAAGTACAGTATGTGGCGAAAAATCGTAATGAAATGCATCACGACCCGACCGGGCGTGATGGTGCCTTACCGGGCACCCTAGTGATACAACATCAGAGAAAAATCAGCAGAAATAAAAGCTTACACATGAAACAAGATATCTGATAATGAAATAAGAAAAGCAGGCTAACCAAAGCGGTTACCTTTACGAATATATAAATAAAACTTGAACGACAGTTACACCCTTTTACAAACTACGCCCAGCGATACTACGGACCTAAGAATGTTATAACAACGGCGGGACGGGGCCCGCCATACCACGAATGTAAGTACCTACAACAACGAGGGGACCATACCAAAGATAAGCCTCGAGAAGCGGAGCTTCCCAAAAGTCGAAATGTGATCCTATGGCGAGGATCGGCGGCGGTGTACCTCTGCGGCATGAACGCAGCCCCAAAGGAGATCGACAACAGTACCAAGTATGTGGCGAAGATCAGTAAATGAAATCATAATAGTCTATATAAAGCGAAGACATATATGATAACCATTTTACGATACCTGATATGTGATCATGTCAAGTCGGGGACTCACGCCGCCAAAGTCACCACTCAAATATAACCATGGGTCTCATGCCCACAATATCAATCATGCGTAGAATTCCTTCCTCACGTGATCCATGATATAAAAGCACCAAGGAATACATATGAACACGAGTCCCACTGTGTCATTATAAAATCGTGCGGGGTAAATGCGAAGGCATAGCCGACTACTAAAACCACGGTACTAACAATGCTATAAAGCGTATCACGAGGTCTTTCTAGACCGCGCCACATGATCGAAGCTGGCCACTCGCCCTCAGTATCAATGTGCGCGTCTAATCCTGGAACTTACCGCACTCGCGATAGCCACCAGGCCGCGTGAGGCATTCCCGCATCGAGGGTAGCTACTCCTCGGCATCGCCACGGACTCGTAGTCCGCGTATGGCCACATAGACCGCGTGAGGTATTCCCGCACTAACACGGAACTCGTAGCTCGCATAGGTCCCTGGACCCGCGTAGGCATCCTCGCGTGAGGGCGACAACCCGGTATAACATGTCAAGAGGTGAGTGGTACAATACTAACATAACGGTTTATCGTTAAACAACATAAGCACAATAAGGGAAACCCCTTTACACAAACATCACAAGACACTAACACACGTAGCATCCTAACATGTCTACTTATCAAACCATCTTACTACACTTTCCAGAAATCAATATAAGACTTTCATAAACAAATAAGTAAACCGTTCCTTCTATCTTCCTTAAGTCGTTATACCTAACTTCCCATAAAGCTAGTATAACACTTAAGCTTTTAAAACCAAGTATTTCTTTTCTTTCAAAAATGGTTAATAACTCTTTTGAAATACTTCAAGATTCTTATTATTTAAAACTCAAGTCAAAAGACATCAAAGTAAAACCAAAACGATTTCCATACCTTCTTTTAAAACAAAGGCACTTTTCCTTTAAAAGTCAAGTAGCAATATACTTTTTAAACCAAGTGTCTTACTCTTTTAAAAACAAGTAACCTATACCTTTAAGTCAAGTTACTTCTCCTTTCCCAAAATCAAGTTGTTTATAAGTCAAGTTATCATTTTAAATCCAATGATAAAACCATTCTTATTTTGAAATCAAGATAACTTTATTCTTTAAAGACCACGCACCCATTACTCATGAGTGAGGTTTTACAACTTTTAACCTAATTCAAGTCCTTAATATTTCATAACAAGTCACTTAACTTTGGAATCAAGTCAAGGACACAAAAGGAAAGTCAAATTCCTTTAAACACCGCGTCGTCTACCGCACTAAATATATTTCACAAATATCATGCTAGAAAGGATAGGAAGAGGTTCACATACCTCGCGGCGATTATCGACAATTAGCAAAGCGCTCCAAAGTACTCTAACCTTGCTCGCTTTTCAACCCTTCAAGTAGAATACGCTACTCGTATCACTTGACCTATAAAGGCCACAAACGTCTATCAACCTCTAGATCTCTTGTAGAATAATGCGGATACAAGATTCCTTATTCTACGGAAAATTCGACACCTCCCCCCTTTGACCACATAAATCTCCTCTCTAACGAGGCTGCTACAAACCAACAATCCCGGGGGTTACACGCGTCTAAGGACGTGTACAATTCTACTCCACAATAATACTACAAGTCTACAGTAAATACGGTCCTATGTAAATCTGGTTCAATTCTTTATAATCATCCTTCCAATATATCTTATACTTAATTCTAAACTACTACTGACATGTAATCTCCAATTCTGATAGGGGACAAAGATAATTACCTCGATAAGCCCAAAATTATCCAAGATATAAGTCGATCACGAGCAACGTTTAGCTCCACTTCCTTACGCTCCAACCGCTCCAAGCAACCCTTAGAAGTTTCTAAACAACTTCTCTTAACACTTCATCTAAGCTATGAAGATTTTTCTAGAGCCGTTTTTCGACTAAAGGAATAAAGTAGAATTTTAGACTCTAGTATTGAAATAACTTGGAATACAACTAGGGATACTAGGCTAAGGTTTTTGGGATTTTTCAATAATACTTAAAAGTATTTATCTACACCAAGAGGGAGGGGGGACGAGAACAAGGCTAAAGGGATGGAGGGGAATTTTTTGCCTTGGAAACTTTCTAATGTGGATGAAATAAAGTCTTGCACACAAGGGGTATTTATAGGGAAATCAATGGCCAAGATCTAGGCAAGTGGATGGTGAGGATGGGGTACATGTGTGTGGGTAGTTGGCCAACCATTTGGCTACCACAAAAATGGGACAAGTGGCCACCACAAAAATGGGCCACTTGTCCACCAAAAACGCGTCACTTGTCCTTCTCGATTCGGCCAACATGGCCACGGGGTGACACGTGTCGCCCCTACTCGTCCAAAATATTTCATCTTAGAAAATATCCATAATGCCAAAAATCCGAAAATAAAGTGGGCCCAAAAGCGTAAATTCTCCGTGGGCCCAGCGTGACCAATTCGGAAATAAAATTCCATAATTCTCAAATATTCCAAAAGTCCGAATACCAAATCTGGGAATCCAATTCCCATTAACGAACATTTTTCCTTCTCAAAATTCGGAAACTTTTCCGTCGAAAAATCACATCTTTCTCCCTTTCCAATTTTAATGTCGTATTTACGTACGTACGTCCTCATATACATACTCTGGAACTACGGGGTGTAACATTCTTCCCCCCTTAGAAACATTCGTCGAATGTTCCTTCTAACCTCTAATCATACTGGCCAGGTATAGTCTTCACTACTATACTTACAAAACCAATTATGCCACACATGACCATAATATAACATACGCGCAAAACTCAATCCAAGCCAACGAGGAATCACCTCTAACGTGTATAACAACACAAAAACTTCCACCCATGGTCCAAAGGATACTTTCTTCACATCTATACTTATAAAAAGGACATTTCACATCTTCACCCCTTTTCTTACTTGTCGTACCCTCCTCGTACACTCGAACTCTTCCTCATATACTTACCACATTTCTGTCATTGCTTCAGTTTCCAAAATCTCGGGGTTACTATCTCTAACTTGGTCATCATTAGCGGGAACACTGCGGAGGATCTCCGATTACTCTTCGAAACATAGCAACATGGAATCTGGACGTCTCGCCTCACAAGTCGGACGGCAGTGCTAACTTATAGGCAACCTGGCCTATTCTACTATGATCTGAAAATGCCCAAAGTACCTCGGGCTAAGTTTCCCCTTCTTTCCAAATTTCGTCACACCCTTCCGGGGTGGTACCTTCAAGAAGACTCACCGTCAACCTGAACTCCAAGTGTCGACGCCGATCGTCCGCACGACTTACATTGACTCGAGTGCTAATAACTTCTACGGATAAGCTTCACCTTATCCACGTCCTGCTGAAACAAGTAGGGACCAAACTATCCGAACCTTGCGACATCGAACTGTCCACGACCGAACCGGGCAGTGGTGCCTTACCGGGCACCCTAGTGATACAACATCGAGTAACGGCGGAATATAAAACAAGACATGAAATAACATGAAGTGAAAAAGCAGTTTATCGAGAAAAGTTGCCTTTCGGCATATATATATAACTTGAAACGACGATTACATCCGTTTACAAACTCTGCCTGTGATTACTACGACCTCTAAGAATGTTATAACAACAATGACGGGACGGGGCCGCCATACCACGAATGTAAGTACCTCTGATGACGGGGACTATACGTGATAAGCCTCGGAAAGCGGAGCTTCCCAAGCGTTGAATTGTGACCACATGGCGAGGATCAACAAGCGGTGTACTTACTGCGGCATGAGCGGCCCCGAAAGAGTCGATGCAACGGTGCAAGTATGTGGCGAAAATCGTAAATGAAATGATAGTAGTCTATATAAAGCAGGAGACATGTATGATAACCAAACTACAGTTCTCAATAAATAGCAGTCATGTCAAGTCAGGGACTCACGCCTCAAAGTCATCACTCAAATATAACTATGGGTCTCACGCCCACATCAATCATGCGTGGAACACCTTCCCGCCATTGGCGATCATGATATAAAAGCACCAAGGAATACACATGAACACGAGTCCGCTGTGTTATAATAAAACGTGCGGGGTAAATGCGAAGGCATGGCCGGCTACTAAAACCCACAGTACCAACAATGCCATAAAGCGTATCACGAGGTCTTTCTGGCGCGCCATATGATCGGCGGGCCACTCGCCCTCGGTATCAATGTGCGCGTCAAATCACGGAACTTACGCGACTCGCATAGGCCACTCACATAGGCCGCATGAGGTATTCCGCGTCGAGGTAGCTACTCCGGCATCGTCACGGACGTGGTCCGCATGGCCACATAGACCGCGTGGCCATATAGACCGCACTAACACGGAACTCTCGTAGCTCCGCATAGGCCACCTGGACCCGTATGAGGTATCTCGAATCATAGTCACAAAGACCGCCTGAGGTATACCCCGCATCGGAGGGCAGCTTAACCCCCGGTATCATGTCAAGAGGTAAATGGTACAATACTATCATAACGGCTTATCGTTAAACAACATAAGCACAACAAGGGAAACCCCCTTACACAAACATCACAAGACACTAACACACATAGCATCCTAACATGCTTACTTATCAAATCAACAAGAAAGTATTACAAGGCTATCACAAACCAACATAGTCAAGTTATTCACACAAGGTACTTTCTATTTTATGCCAACAAGTTCGGGTTTTTATCCCCAAAGTACTTAATACATTATCTCTTTAAAAAGATCCTGTTTCTTTCGCAAGAGTCACACGATACCCGTAGTATTAAAAAAATAGAGTGACTATCTTTTTTATTTAAACCAAAACAATTTCCCTTTTTAAAGACAAGTAACAACCTTCTTTTCCAAAAGTTCAAGTTTGCCTAAGTTCAAAGACTCAAGTCTCTTATTTTTGAAAGGTTTCGTAGTTCATAGTCTTAATCACTTAATAATATAATTCTCTTTTAAAACAATTAGAGAAACATATGCCTTATGTGTGAGTAAGTTATTCTTGTTCATAACAATCTTATTAAAGCAGCTATGACCTAGGAAATGTAATATCATTTTGTCTCATCTTAGCTTCTATACAGATGGAGGATTCTACTGGTTTTAATAATCCTTAATTAGTCAATACATTTCCCTTTATTAGCGCTGCAGTGGTTTGTTCGATACATATTCTCATTTCTGAAATCAATACAAGGTGTTCATAAACAATTAAGTAAACTGTTCCGTTTATTCCTCTTAAGTCGTTATACCTAACTTCCCATAAAGCTAGTATAACTCTTAAGCTTTCAAAACCAAGTAGTATCCTTCTTTCAAAAACGATTCTTAATTCTTTTGAAATATTTCAAGATTCTTATTATTAGGCTCAAGTCAAAAGACATCGCGGTAAAACCACGTTCAGTTAACACACGTACGTCTACCGTACTATATATATTCTTTAAAATATCATGCTCAAGAGGATAGGAAGAATCACATACCTCGCGACGATTATCGACAAATAGCAAAACGCTCCACCGCTATAACCCGGCTAGCCTTGTACACCTTTCAAGTAGAACACACTACTCGCAGTACTTCAACCTATAACGGTTATATAAGTCTATCAATGTCTAGACTACTCTGTAGAATAAATCTAGATACAAGATTCTACGGAAAATTGGGCAGCACTTCCCTACCCGTCAAACTACACAAGTCTACTGTAAATACAGTCCTATGTAAGTACAGTTCAATTCCCTTCTTATATACCTTCCTTGTATATAACTTATACTTAATTCTTATACTTCAACAATATGCAAACTCTAATTACAATAGGGGGACAAGATATTTACCTCGATAAGCCCAAAATTATCCAAGATTTAATGTCGATCCTGAGCAACGTTTAGCTCCTACTATGGGCGCTCCAACCCGCTCCAAACAACCCTTAGAAGTTCCCAAACAACTTCTACTTAGCGCTTCAACCAACTATGAAGATTTTCATTAGGGTTTCGTTTTGAGACTAAAAGGACATAAGGTAGTATTTTCGGGCTCTACGTATAGAGGTAACTTTGGAATACTACAAGGTATAAGGCTAAGGTATTTTGGAATTGTAACAATACTTGGAGAGTATTTTTCTACCAAGGGGGTGTTTCACGAGAACAACACTCGAGGAGGGGTACTTTCGGCTAGCACCACTAGAAAAGGGGTATTTCTCGGCGAAGGCCTCATGAGGGGAGGAGGCTTGGACGAAAACTATAGAGAGGGGGAAGGAGTTTTTGAGACTTGGAAGTTGTGTTGTGGATGAAGAAGTCTTCAACTAAGGGGTATTTATAGGGCCTTGATGGCCAAGATCAAGACAAGTGGTGGGCAAGTGGAGGGTGAAGATTTGCACAAGTTCACCCTAGCCATCTACTCCACAAATCACTCCAAACATTGACCCAGTTTTAGGCCACAAAACATGCCAAGAAACGTGCTCACTTTCGGCCACAAGACCGCCCACTTGAGGGTGACAAGTGTCGCCCTCTCGTTGGTCCAAAATATTTCATCTCTCGGAAAAATCCATAAAAATTATTAATGTCGCAACGTAATTTTCTCCTCATGAAGTCAGGAAAATGTTTAGTCGAAAAACAATTCTTTTAGGGGTTGTGCACAAATTTCCGTCCATTGCCTAACTTAAGGCTTAAACTTTAAATCGTCGTCCTCGCGTACATACTGGAAATCTGAGGTATAACATTCTCCTCCTTGAAACATTTGTCGAATGTTCATACCGTCTGAGATAATGATAAGTTCCTCTTAACATAACAAGTTGCCAATGCCACACTGGCCACAAAATAACACACGCATGATTACTAAATCCAAGTCCACGAGGAATCACCTCTAACATCACAAAAGCTCCCACCCAAGGTCTAAAATATACTCCCTTCGCACCTTTTATTTTACAAAAGAAATGATCACATCTATGTTCTTAACACATGCTCTCTTCTTCCCTTACTCGTCACCATAGCATTGTACACTCGAACTCTTTCTCATAACTTACCACATTTACGCTCGCCTTGGTTTCCAAAATCTACAGGTTACTATCTCGACTTGGTCATCATTAGCGGGAACACTCTGGATGGATCTCGATACTTTTAGAACATATCAATATGAAAGACCGGACCATTTTGCCTCCCATGTCGGACGGCAAGGCTAACTTATAGGCAACCTGGCCTATCCTCCAAAGGATCTGAAAATGCTCTAAGTACCTCAGGCTAAGTTTCCTCTGTTTTCCAAAACTCGTCACACACTTTCCGGGGTGGTACCTTCAAGACCCACGAGTTCCTAACCTGCTGGTAAAACCTCGAGAAAAAGCAGTAGTAACACAGGCTCCATTTGCTGTCATAAGGTGAAAGTAGGTACCCCGTGCAGCCTTACAACCTTCATGATATATAACATCTCGCATAACCCTCTGCCGAGTAAACAGTCTTGACTGAAAGACAAGATGGGCTGACCTCATCGGCCCGACTTCTGGTCGAACGCACTCACGAACTCGTACGATGGTTAACTACACTTAGGCCTAACACCCTCGTGACCCAACCACCTAGCGGGACCACCTCGAACTGACCCCACCACATTACAGGCCGCGGGTGGACCCGCGATCGGTCCTCAACCCGACCCGCTATCGCGCAAAAATTCTTGTTCCCCGATCCGGAACAATCTCACCATCGAGTCACGAAAACCTAGCGGTCATTCTTAGCTCAACTACCCTCTTTCATTTCACACTACTCAGGGACTTATCACACAAACATATCTCACGTGTACTATGCACTCCGATAAGGGTTAAACATAAAATAATCTTTTACTCGAGATGGCCTCGCCTCTAAGGTCTCTACGTACAATATTCTAAGGCTCACAATTTACACAATGCTATCTGAACATAACACTTAAGATATACTCATCTTATCACACATACAAATCTCTTAGAGGGTTAAGGATATACATGTATCTACTGCTTCACTACCCTCTGTCGTCCCAATCCATCCTGCCCTGCTGGGCGCATAGCTAGGAAAGGTGATGAACTAGCCGCTGATCCTGAAGGCTGAGTCTCTATATCCGCGCCACCTCTGGTCAGACAATTTCTCGCAAAATGGCCCCGCTGGCCGCAAGCAAAACAAGCTGTCGAAGAAGTACGACACTCCCCACAATGACACTTACCACAACGGCCACACCTAGGTGGGGGTGGCCTCCTCTGGCTAGCACCCCTTCCTCTCCGAACTCACGAATCATGGCGATGCGGTGGTGAGTCTTCCTACTTGCATCCCTCCTACTAGGACACCCTTTCGACACATGGCCCTGACGGCCGCAGGTAAAACAAGCACCAACAAAAAGATGACATTCCCCGGGATGACGCCGACCATACTATGAATGCGAGGAAAAGCGGGCCGGTGGCTAGAACTACATATAGCCGTGAACGGAAGCCACAGGTTTTGACCAACTCGGCATACCGAGCGTCCACGAAGTCGTGGAGGACCACTGCGCCTTGTGGCGGCGCATGCCGTCTAGCTTGAGAAGGTCCGCCTCGAAAGTTACCAAGGACCTGTATTACGGCCACTTTTTCTTGATCTTGGTTAACCGCCCGATCCTACGTTTCTTGGCTGCTGCACATAAGCTGTCTGTGAGCCATGCTCATCTTTGATGAAGAGCTTCTCTTGCACAACCCTCTCTTAGATACTCATCAAGACCCGTGATAAATCGGTACATAATATATTTTCTGGTTGCTAAATCCATAGCTAGTAACAGGGTCGTCTCTTTGAAGTCCATACTTTCGCTCTTGGTCGTGGGCGAAGGTTCAAATATCATGGCGCGATGGAGCTGTGCCCATTGCGCTAGACTCTGCTTTGGGATGGCGTCGTCGCGAGAACTCCCGAATGAAGCACCACCACGGTGATGGTTGGGCTGTGCCCTCGTAACCCTCGTGCTCTGCTCGCGACTCTCTGTTTGCCTTGCCGCTCGGGCGGGTTGCCTTACGCGGAGGAATAACTGGTAAGGGAAAGAAATACGTTAGGGGGGTCCAACTTATAACACAACTCTAAGGCACGATCTCAGAGTGAGAAGAATATAAACCAATCCTAAATATCTTATAGCCTCCTGATTATTGGTGTGGTGCCTGACACCGATAATCAAGACTACTAGATACGATGCGTAGACACTTTCAGGATTAATCGCTCTGATACCACTTTTGTCACGACCGAACCGGGCGTGGTAGTACCCCGGGCACCCTAGTGATACAACATCAGAGTAACCAGCGGAATATAAAACAAGACATGAAATAACATGAAGTGAAAAACAGTTTATCTGAGAAAAGTTGCCTTTCGGCATATATATATAACTTGAAACCGAACAGTTACATCCCGTTTACAAACTCTGCCCACAACAGTACTACAGACCTCTAAGAATGTTATAACAACAATGACGGGACAGGGCCCCGCCATACCCCTGAATGTAAGTACCTACAACGACAGAGGACTATACGGTGATAAGCCTCGGAGAAGCGGAGCTTCCCAAGCTGGCTGTGACCACATGGCGAGGATCAACAAGCGGTGTACTTCACTGCGGCATGACGCGGCCCGAAGAGTCGATGCAGCGGTACCAAGTATGTGGCCCGAAAATCGTAAATGAAATCATAGTAGTCTATATAAAGCGGGACATGTATGATAACCAAACTACGATTCCTGATAAATAGCGATCATGTCAAGTCAGGGACTCACGCCCTCAAAGTCATCACTCAAATATAACTATGGGTCTCACGCCCACACATCAATCATGCGTGGAACACGCCGCCACTTCTTGGCGATCTATGACATAAAAGCACCAAGGAATACACATGAACACGGGTCCCACTGTGTTATAATAAAACCGTGCGGGGTAAATGCGAAGGCATAGCCGACTACTAAAACCCACGTACCAACAATGCCATAAAAGCGTATCACGAGGTCTTTCTAGACCACGCCATATGATCGAAGCTGGCCACTCGCCCTCAGTATCAATGTGCGCGTCTAATCCTGGAACTTCGCTGACTCGCGCCAGGCCACACGCGTAGGCTCGCGTGAGGTATTCCGCGTCGAGGGTAGCTACTCCGGCGTAAATCGCGGACCGTGGTCGCGTAGCCACATAGACCGCGTGGCCATATAGACCGCACACTAACACGGAACTCGTAGCTCGCGTAGGCCACGGACCCGCGTGAGGTATCTCGAATCATAGTCACAAAGACCGCTGAGGTATACCCGCGTCGGAGCGACAACCCCGGTATCATGTCGAGGTGAGTGGTACAATACTATCATAGCGACTTATCGTTAAACAACATAAGCACAACAAGGAAACCACTTACACAAACATCACAAGACACTAACACACGTAGCATCCTAACATGCTTACTTATCAAATCAACAAGAAAGTATTACAAGGCTATCACAAACCAACATAGTCAAGTTATTCACACAAGGTACTTTCTATTTTATGCCAACAAGTTCGGGTTTTTATCCCCCAAGTACTTAATACATTATCTCTTTAAAAGATCCTGTTTCTTTACAAGAGTCACACGATACCCGTAGTATTAAAAAAATAGAGTGACTATCTTTTTTATTTAAACCAAAACAATTTCCCTTTTTAAAGACAAGTAACAACCTTCTTTTCCAAAAGTTCAAGTTTGCCTAAGTTCAAAGACTCAAGTCTCTTATTTTTGAAAGGTTTCGTAGTTCATAGTCTTAATCACTTAATAATATAATTCTCTTTTAAAACAATTAGAGAAACATATGCCTTATGTGTGAGTAAGTTATTCTTGTTCATAACAATCTTATTAAAGCAGCCATGACCTAGGAAATGTAATATCATTTTGTCTCATCTTAGCTTCTATACAGATGGAGGATTCTACTGGTTTTAATAATCCTTAATTAGTCAATACATTTCCCTTTATTAGCGCTGTAGTGGTTTGTTCGATACATATTCTCATTTCTGAAATCAATACAAGGCGTTCATAAACAATTAAGTAAACTGTTTCGTTTATTCCTCTTAAGTCGTTATACCTAACTTCCCATAAAGCTAGTATAACTCTTAAGCTTTCAAAACCAAGTAGTATCCTTAACAAAGCGATTCGTAATTCTTTTGAAATATTTCAAGATTCTTATTATTAGGCTCAAGTCAAAAGACATCGCGGTAAAACCACGTTCAGTTAACACACGCACGTCTACCGTACTATATATATTCTTTAAAATATCATGCTCAAGAGGATAGGAAGAATCACATACCTCGCGACGATTATCGACAAATAGCAAAACGCTCCACCGCTATAACCTGGCTAGCCTTGTACACCTTTCAAGTAGAACACGCTACTCGCAGTACTTCAACCTATAACGGTTATATAAGTCTATCAATGTCTAGACTACTCTGTAGAATAAATCTAGATACAAGATTCTACGGAAAATTGGGCAGCACTTCCCTACCCGTCAAACTACACAAGTCTACTGTAAATACAGTCCTATGTAAATCTGATTCAATTCCCTTCTTATATACCTTCCTTGTATATAACTTATACTTAATTCTTATACTTGACAATATGCAAACTCTAATTACAATAGGGGACAAGATATTTACCTCGATAAGCCCAAAATTATCCAAGATTTAATGTCGATCCCGAGAAACGTTTAGCTCTCTGCAGGCGCTCCAACCCGCTCCAACAACCCTTAGAAGTTCCCAAACAACTTCTACTTAGCACTTCAACCAACTATGAAGATTTTCCTTAGGGTTTCGTTTTGAGACTAAAAGGACATAAGGTAGTATTTTCGGGCTCTACGTATAGAGGTAATTTTGGAATACTACAAGGTATAAGGCTAAGGTATTTTGGAATTGTAACAATACTTGGAGAGTATTTTTCTACCAAAGGGGGGGGTGTTTCACGAGAACAACACTCAAGGGAGGGGGGGTACTTTCGGCTAGCACCACTAGAAAAAGGGGGGTATTTCTTGGCCAAAGGCCTCACAAAGGGGGAGGGGGAGGCTTGGACAAAAACTATAGAGAGGGGGAAGGAGTTTTTGAGACTTGGAAGTTGTGTTGTGGATGAAGAAGTCTTCAACTAAGGGGGGTATTTATAGGGCCTTCAATGGCCAAGATCAAGACAAGTGGTGGGCAAGTGGAGGGTGAAGATTTGCACAAGTGCACCCTAGCCATCTACTCCACAAATCACTCCAAACATTGACCCAAGTTTTAGGCCACAAAACATGCCAAGAAACGTGCTCACTTTCGGCCACAAGACCGCCCACTTGAGGGTGACAAGTGTCGCCCTCTCGTTGGTCCAAAATATTTCATCTCTCGGAAAAATCCATAAAAATTATTAATGTCATAACCGTAATTTTCTCCATAAAGTCAGGAAAATGTTTAGTCGAAAAACAATTCTTTTAGGGGTTGTGCACAAATTCGTCCTTGCCTAACTTAAGGCTTAAACTTTAAATGCGTCGTCCTCACGTACATACTCTGGAAATACGGGTATAGAACCAATCGGCCAACTACACGCCCGCCATACAAGGCTTCAAGGCACCATCCGAATCGAAATGGTAGCTAGTATAATACTCGCTCAACAAGAGGCAAATAATCCTCGCTTACCCTTGAAATCAAAACAGGCGTAACCTATCCTCAAATGTGCGGATAAAATGTGTTGTTCGTCCGTCGGCCGAGGTGAATGCAATCACGAGACTCACTTTGAGTTCCTAACCCCTTTGGTAAAACCTCCGAAAAAAGAAATAGCCATAAAGCGGGCTCCATTGCTGCCATAAAAATAAAAGTAGGAACCCGTGCGATCTTACAACCTTCGATATATAATATCTCACATAACCCTCCGTAGTAAATGCAGATCGACTAAAAGACAAGATGGGTTGACCCATCGGCCTACTCTTGGTCGAACGCATTCACAAACTTCGCGATGATTACCTAAACTTGGGCTTAACACCTCGTGACTATCATCTAGCGGGACCACCTCAGCCGACCCACCGCATTCCGTTTGCGGGTTGACTCGCGAAATGGCCTCAACCCGACCAGCCGTACTAAACTCGTTCCGATCCGGAACAATCTTACGATTCATGTCACGAAGCTACTACTTTCGTCTCACACTACCCATGGATTTATCACAACTTACACCATGCTAACCAAACATAGCACTCGCGTGTATCTACCATAACGACTAAACAAGTCTCTTAAGGCTAAAGATCTCCTGTAACTCTTGCCTCACTTTCCTTTGCCGCTTCTAATCAAATCTTGCTCTGTGGGCGCATAACTCTGAAGGTGATGAACGACCATCGATCCGAAGGTTGAGTCGTAACATCGCGCCACCTCTGTTCGGACAATTTCTCGCAAAATGGCCTGCTGGCAAGCCTAACAAGCTATCTAAGTAGTCGACACTCCCCAAGAACCCTACCACAACGACCATACCGAGGTGGGGTGGCCTCCTCAGTTAACACCCATTCCTCTCAGATCCACTGAATCATGGCCCGACACGGTAGGCTAAGTCATCCCACCTGTATCCCTCCTCCTAGGACATTCTCTCCTTACATGGCCCTGACGGCCACTGGTAAAACAAGCATTAGTAAAAAGATGACATTTCCTCGGGATGACGTCTACCACATAGTGAACTTGAGGAAAAGCGAATGGGCGGCTAGAACTATGCAAATCGTGAACGAGAAACCACGGAGTTCGACCAACTCCTAAATACCGAACGTCACGAAGTCAGTGGAGGACCACTCTGTCTTGGCGGGCGCATAACGATATCTTTGCGAGAAGGTGTCACGACGTTCAGGGCGTGGTAGTGCCTTACCGGACACCCAGTAGTCATACATCAGTAATCGTGAATATAAAACAAGACATGAAACAATTGTAAATGAGACACATTTTATCTGAGAAAAGGGCGCCTTTCTGCATATATATATATAAACCAAAATCTGGCAGTTTACATCCCAACTGTACAATATGACTACAGACCTCTAAGGAAGTAAACAACTATGGCGGGACAGGGCCCCGCCATACCCTGAATGTACAAAACTATATACACAACAGGGAGATCATACCCAAAAGTCGAGCCTCCGGAGAAGGTGGAGCTCCTGACACCAAAGCAAAAGATCCTAAGGATGCGGATCTAGCACCTGCTTTCCCTTACCTGCGGCATGAACGCAGCCCCCCGAAGGAGGTCAGTACAACAGGTACTAAGTATGTGAAACTGTAAAGTACTTAAATGAAATCATATCATTAAAACCAATTTTACAAATATGCACGAAACAACCAATGTAACCGCACATAGTGCCATATCACAAACAAGAGCAACAATAGGTAAACTGTAACAGGTCTTTTCTAGGCTGCGAATGATCTCGCCCATAGTATCATTATGCATGCCTAATCCTGGACTCCCGTAGTCCGCATAGGCCACCTAGGCCCGCATGAGGTATTCCTCGCATCGAGGGTAGCTACTCCCCGGTATCGTCCTGGACTCGTAGTCCGCATGGCCACATAGACCGCATGAGGTATAACCTCGCACACTAACTGGAACTCGTAGCTCGCATAGGTCCCTGGACCCGCGTGAGTATTCTCGAATCATGGTCCTGGACACGCTGAGTCTACCAGCGCGTGGGCGCTTAACCCCGGTATCATGTCAAGAGGTGAGTGATATAATACTATCATAACTGCTTACCGTTAAACAACATAAGCACAAATAAGAATAACCTCTTTACACAAACGTTACAAGATACTAACACACATAGCCTCACAATATGTCTACTCGACAAACCATCTTCTTGTACTTTCCAAATCAATACAAGTCTTTTATAAACACACAAGTAAAGCTATTCCTTTTATCTTTCTTAAGTCGTTATACCTAACTTCCCATAAAGCTAGTATAACTCTTAAGCTTTTGTTTAAAACAATATTCTCCTTCTTTCAAAAATGATTTATAATTCTTTTGAAAGACTTCAAGATTCTTATTATTCGGGCTTAAGTCAAAAGACATTGCAGTAAAACTACGTCGATTAACACGTATGTCTCGTACTATATATATATTTTAAAATATCATGCTCAAGAGTATAGGAAGAATCACATACCTCCTCGCGAAATCCACCTTGAGTCGAATATGTCGTGAAGAATCAACCTATAATAGTCGAATGCGTCTATCAATGTCTAGACTACTCTGTAGAAAGTTCTAAGCGGAGGGTTCTTAATTCTACGGAAAATCGGGCGACACTTCCCTGCATTAAGCTATACAAGTCTACTGTAAATACAGTCCTATGTAAGTACAGTTCAATTCTTCTTTATTATTCTTCTGATGTGATTTCAGTTCAATTCCATTCTTTAATATCCTTCTATATTTTATACTCAAGTCTTAACTATTCTTTTGTGTAATATCCAATTACAATAGAAGGACAAGAGTATTTACCTCGATAAGCCCAAAATTATCCAAGTATAAATGTCGATCCTGAGCAAGGTTTAGCTCCTAATCTGAACGCTCCAATCCGCTCCAAGAAACCCTTAGAAGTTTCTACACAACTTCTACTATTTACTTCAACCAACTATGAAGTTTCTCTTAGGGTTTCGTTAAGTGACAAATGGAGATAATGTAGTATTTCTAGTGTCACGACCCATTCTGGGGCCCGTGACTGGTGCCTTACCGGGGCACCCAAGTAGTCATACATCAGAGTAATCAGCGGAAATATAAAACAAGACATAAACAGTTTATAAAATAAGACACAGTTTAAGTGAGAAAACATCGCCTTTCGGCATATATATATAAACATGGTTTAGCAGTTACATCCGATACTGTACAACATGACTACAGACCTCTAAGGAATATACAACTATGGCGGGACAGGGCCCCGCCATACCCTGAATGTACAAAACTATCTACAACAGGGAGATCATACCCAAAAGTAGAGCCTCCGGAAAGGATGGAGCTCCTGACACCAACGTAGAGATCCTAGGAATGTGGATCTAGCACCTGCTTGCCCTTACCTGCGGCATGAGCGCGGCCCAGAAGGTCGATACAACGGTACTAAGTATATGAAATCGTAAAAATACTTAAATGAAACATATCATTTTAAAAGCAGTTTGCAAGTATGTATGAAACAACGAGAAACCGCACATAGTGCCACATCGCAACGAGCGTGATAGGTAAAGCGAGGTCTTTTCTAGGCTGCGAATGATCAGCAGGCCAATTGCACGTAGTATCACCATGCAAGCCTAATCACGGACTCCGTAGTCGCATAGGCCAATCACATAGGCCCGCATAGGGTATATAACCCGCGTCGAGGGTAGCTCCTCGGCATCGTCACGGACTCGTAGTCCGCGTGGCCACATAGACCGCATGAGGTATAACCCGCGCTAACACGGAACTCCGTAGCTCCGCATAGGTCCTTGGACCGCGTGAGGTATTCTCGAATCATGGTCCTGGACGCGAGTCTACCGCGTCGGAGGCGACAACCCGGTAAAGAGGTGAGTGATGTTACACTAACCTAACGACTTATCGTTAAACAACATAAGCACAACAAGACTACTCTTTTACACAAGCGTTACAAGACACTAACACACGTAGCATCATATCATGTCTACTTATCAAACCATCTTATTATTCTTTTCACAATTCAATATAAGTCATTATAAACACATAGGCAAACTGTTTCTTTTATCAATCTTAAGTGGTTATACTTAACTTCCCATAAAGCTAGTATAACTCTTAAAACACATTTAAAAAACCAATTAGTTCTCTTACATTAAAAATGATTGATATTCTTTTGAAATGCTTTGGATCTTTATTATTGGCTTAAGCCGTGAGGCATTCGTAAGTGTTATTCGAGCTTAAGCCGTGAGGCATTCGTAAGTATTATTCGGGCTTAAGTCAAAGACATTGCCGTAGTTATTATTCGATTAACACGTATGCGTCACCGTACTATATATATATATTGTAAAATATCATGCTTTAGGAAGAATCACATACCTACCGTGAAAACCACCGCCAAGTTGAATATGTCGCGCGAGAGTCGACTATAATAGTCACAGACATCTATCAAAGACTACTGCGAAGGTCATTCTAAGCAGAGGGTTCACAATTCTACGGAAAGTCGGGCAGCACTTCCCTACGGTGAGCTATATAAGTCTCTTTGTGAAAGCAGTCTATATAAGCATAGTTCAATTATTCTTCTTTTAAACCCTTCTTTGTGATAGCAGTTCAATTCTATTCGCAATATTCTTCTAAGTATTTATACTTATTCTTATACTACAACGGTAAGTATTCTCTAATTCAAAGAGGTTAGGATTAGTTACCTCGGTAAGCCCAATAATATCCTAGATAAAGTCGCTTTGAGCAAGGTTTCGCTCTAAGTTGTATGCTCAGAGAAACCTTAGAAGTTCCTCACAACTTCTACTAAGTACTAAGGATTTGGGCTAGGGTATTTTGGGCATTATAACAATACTAGAGGCAACTTTTTTACCAAGGAGGGGGTAGATTTCGGCTAGGCTAGGGGTAGGCCTCGGCCAAACTTCACAAGGGGAGGGGGGGTGTTGGACGAAAGAGGCTACAAAGGGAGAGGAGAGGATTTTCAAGACTTGGAAAGATTTGTGGATGAAGAACTCTTCATCTTAAGGGGGGTATTTATAGGTCAAGAAGTGGCCAACCAATGGCCAAGATTAAGACAAGTGCAAGGCAAGTGTAGGGTGAGGATTAACTATACACAAATATCCTACCAACTCCTTGACTTGTGCACTGAGGCACAAAAATGTGCCAATGCTCTCCAATTTCGTCAATGGGCGATTCAAGTCCACGATTGGAGGTGCCAAGTGTCGCCCTCCGTTGGTCCAAAATGTTCGTCTCTCGGAAAAATCCATAAAAATTAGAAATGGCATAGCCGGAATTTACCTACGAAAGTGTGGAAGCGTTTTGTCGGAAAAGCGATTCTTTTTGTGAGTTGTGCCCAAAAAATCGTCAAGCCTAAACTTTAAGGCTAAACTTTTTTATGCGTATTCCCTTACGTACATACTGAAATCTGAGGTATAACATTCTCCCTCCTTAGAAACATTCGTCGAATGTTCCTTTCCAAGACAGGATAACGATAAGGTTCTTCATGCTTAAGCGGTTTGCAAAAGCCACACGGCCACAAAACAACACTTAGGCAAAAGCGATAACGAAAATTTACAAGTAGGAAAGTGAATTACACGGAGGTGTGGGGAATAGGTGAGATACTTCGCCTCATGTCCTCGCCGGCTTCCCGTCATCTCTCCACGAGCTCGTTCGCCACAAGACTTTGTGGAAGCCACGTCCTTGGTCATGACGCCTAACGGCGATCGACTATCGCTATGGGAACCTCCTCATCGATAACCCCTCGGTCACTGGACATCATCAATCGGGTGTACCACTAGATGGATCCCGATACATCTCGCCGGCGTAGATACGTGAAAAGCGGATGCACTACCTCCGGATCGGACGGCGGATCCAACTCATGCAACCTTGCCTACCTGCGGACAATCTGAAGCGGCCCGATGTACCTTGGGTGAGTTTCCTTCTTCCGAATCTCATCACCGCCGCCATGGGTGACACCTTTAGGAAAACCCAATCATGAACCTCGAACTCAAGATGCACGAGCGATGATCTGCATCGACTTACATCGACTACGGTGTCGATAGCCGCTCTCGGATAAGCTTCACCTTATCCAGCACTTTCTGCACCAAATCTGGTCCCACTGCACCTCGCCCACATCGAACCAACCTATAGGCGATCTGCACTTCCTCCCATACAAGGCCTCGTAAGGCGCCATCTGAATACTGGGGTGGTAGCTATTATTATACGCGAACTCAACTAGAGGCAAATGATCCTCCCAGCGCCGCGAAGTCAATAACACGGGCTCGCGACATATCCTCGAGAGTGCGGATAGTGCGCTCTGCTGTCCGTGCATGCGTGGATGAAATGCGATTACTCGGGCTCACTGCGTCCTAAACCCTCTGGAAAGACCTCGAAGTTAGCGTGGCGGGCTCCTGCATGCGATATGATCGAGTAGGGACTCATGCGATCGGCGATCTCTCGGATGTAAAGTCGGCATAATCCTCGGTAGAAAAGTCGTCTGACGGGAAGAAAGTGGGCTGATTTAGTCGACTGTCGGCGATAACCCATATAGAATCATGTCTCCTCCGAGTGCGAGGTAATCCTGTGATAAAATCCATGTTGATTACCTCCCACTTCGGTCGGGATCTCTATCGCTGCACAAACCACGGGCCTGCGGTGCTCTGCCTTCACTGCGACAACATGGGCACCGAGCTACGAACTCTGCAGCGTCCTCTTGAGCCATCCCGATACACGGATCTAAGGTCGTGGTACATCTTGGTCGACCCGGATGGATAAGTATGGCCTTGTGTGCTTCCCCAAGAACTGCTGCGAAGTCACGAAACATCTGGAACACGCGATCGCCCTCAAACCTTAGCACCCAGTCGGTGCTACCTCAAAGGACCGCGCCCTCACGAAGAGCGTATCACGATATCGAATAAAAGGCGGATCCTCGGCTGTTGCCTCTTCGCCTCGCCGAAGATGGAAGACTCGGCAACCTCGCGAACTCTAACCAGCGCTATCGGAATCAATCAAGCGGACACCAAGGCTCGCTAAGCGGTGCAAATCACGAACCATGTCCCTCTCTCTGGCGCACATCGATAGGCTCCCGTCGACCTACGACTAAGGCATACGCCTGGCGTTGGCCTTCCGGGTGGTACGGGATATCAACATCGTAATCCTTAAGCAACTCTAACCACCGTCTCGCCGTAAGTTCGGCTCATACGGTGAAGATATCTTGGAGGCTCTTTTGGTGCGTAAAAATATCCACGTGAACCCGTACAAATAGTGCCTCGGATCTTGGCGTGAATCACGGCCCGACTCCAAATCATGGGTGGGGTAGTTCCTCGTGTTTCTTGGTGTCGGGATGCATATGCTATAACCTGCCATCTGCGTCAACACATCCCAACCCGATGCACGCATCACGATACACGACATAACCATCTGGACCCTGCGGAAGAGTAAGAAGCGAGGCGGTCGTCGGTCTCTCTTTCGACAGCTGGAAACCACGCTCCAAGCATCGATCCATCGAAACTTGGCGCTACGAGTCGGCCTAGTCAATGGTGCGAAGATAAAGCAAACTTCTCCACGAACCGTAGATAATATCTTGCAAGGCCCGAGCTGCGAACCTGCGCCGGAGTAGTAGGTCTAGGCCAAGTCTGGCTGCCTCGATCTTGGCGTATCCACTCGAATGCCATCGGCCCGACAATATGCCCGAAAGCGCCGCGAAGTCAACAAAACTCACATTTGGAAAACTTGGCGTACAAGCTGGTCTTGGAGAAGCGTCGGCCACGACCCTCAAATGCTCGCGTACTCCTGCTCTGGCGAGAATAAACCAAGATATCATCGATGAACACTATCACAAATGTGTCCAAAATGGTTTGAACACTCGGTTCATCAAATCCATGAATCTGGCGGGCATTGGTCAACCAAAGACATGACCACTAAACTCATAATGCGTGCACGGTCACGAATGCGATCCTAGGGACATCCACCTCTCGACTCGCACTGATGATAGCGGCCGTAGATCAATCTTGGAGAAGCATCTCGCACCTGCTGGTCGAACAAATCATCAATCACGGGAAGGGGTATACGTTCTTAATGGTCACCTTGTTGTTTGCGTAATGTCGACACACGTGCGGCGTCCGTCCTTCTTTTACGAACAATACCGGCGCTCCCGGGGAGAAACACTAGGCACGATGAAGCCGCTTCTCCGGCAAATCCTAAGGTGATCCTTGACTCTCTCAACTCGGCGGTGCCGTTACGTATGGCGGAATGGAAATAGGCGAGTGTGCGTATGTCAATACAAAACTCAATCTCCCTCTCGGGAGGATGCGGGAGGTCGTGCAGGAACACGTGCGGGAACTCTCGACCATTTGGGCCAGCGGAAAATCTGGTACCGCGACCTCGATATCAAACACGAGCGAGATGGTAGATATACCCGCCTG